>OX438955.1:5079100-5741757 GCA_949316185.1 Pyrausta nigrata | reverse complement strand
TTAGAACTCAATTTCAACATCTAGCTTTCTACGCAGGAGCTATATTGCAATACGCAGGTGCAGAATGCATTGTTAACTCTTATATGACGGTATCGGTCTAAAACGGGAAAGGTCACCATCAAGCAGCAGCATATAGTAATGTCATTTGAGACGATTTTTTACACTGTCGATTCTACAGCCAGTCTCAATAGGGTCTGACTGAGGATGGGGTCCGTGGGTGGCGACGAGAGCAGTGTGGGGTTGGTTGGTAGCGTGGGGTCGGTGGATTGCGAGATGTCATTGGGTCGCGTGGGGTTGCCTGCCAGTCAGTGGGTGGCGTAAGGACCGTGGGTGGCCTGTTGTCGAAGGGCCGCCTAGGTTGGCGGTCGGTGGATGGCGTGTTGTCAGTAAGCGTGGGGTTGCCGGTGGGTAGGTTAAGTAAGATCGGTAGGTAGTTCAGTAGGCGTGGGGTCGGTGGGCGGCGAGTACGCACCACCTCGCGCTCACCATCAACCAGCAGCGTTTACGGGCCGCGCCTACCAAGTTATCATAATAACTTGGTAAGGAATAATTCAGAAACTTCATCTTGTGATATACGTACACACGGCCGTACGTCAGGCTCCCCCACTTAAACCTCGAGACCTCCTCTATTCCCTACGTAATGAAAGCTGTTTTCGTAGTTCAAATTAATAACCTGATGTGCTGTCGACTGTACAAAAAATGCACCCACATTCCCGAATTATCTTCAAACTTTGACCCTGACCTCGCCCCATAATCAGAAACTTCTGAACACCTCTACTCAGGTCATTATACGCCCCTGCATAGCCCCCAACGCTTTTCAAATCCATCATCCCACACAATCATTTGTCTTTATACCCCCAAATAACCATCCAACTGTAAATTACTTAGTAATTGGTTGTTTATGCTCCAATTATGCCTTCTTTGCAATAAAGAATATCTCTATCACCAAATATCCTTCAAACCTATCACGAAACTAACTCCAACGTTTTGTTTATCAGATATTGTGTGATCCGCAGTACCAGCTGTACCAGGGCGGGCGGGTGGCGGTGGGCGGTCGGCAGTACGCCACGCGTGCGGCGGAACCGTTCCCACATCAGTTCGTCTCGTCGATACTATGCCAGCCCGCTTATCAGGTAAGGATAAGTCTTATACAGGCTACTTTACTGTCTTCCTTTCAGGGTATGATTCTACTGCTGTAATTTAACAACTTTTATTAAGGGACCACCATCGAAATAACAAAAAAAAATTATGTATATTATTTTATTTATTTATTCACATTTGCCTACTAGGTGTAGTATATATTGATCAGTATCAGTATTCTTATTTTGAACCCGTAATAAAAGCTGTATTTCATGGGTAAAAGTTGTAAAAGTTGCATTTCATGGGTGGGTAAACCCCCAAACACATAACCAGCAAAAAAATTCATAGGATTTAAAATTATTTCGAGATGTAGATGTTTACCTGTGAACGAGGGAAATTTCTTCAATATTTTTGTGTATTTTGAGTTAAATATTTTTTTCATATAGATCTTAAGTCATACGAAGTGATTACGCCAATAAAAATATTTGATATTTCGAGTTGTCAACGTATTGATTGGCATGAATACCTACTCACCATAGCACAAGCCAACGCTTAGTTTGGGGCTAGATAATTGGTGTTTGTTGAAAAAGTAAAAAAAAAAAAACTCGATATGTCAGATATTTTTGTCTATACATTTTTATCATGTCAGGAACGGATATTATCCTAGAATATTAGAACATTGTAACCTATCACATTGTAGATAAAATTAAAAAGTTATACAGCAGGAAGCTCTCTCTAAATGGTGAGGGTGTAATAAAAAGTTATTCATCAGGAAGCTCTCTCTAAATGGTGAAGGTGTAATTCCAGTAACATTGATGAAAGCAACGCGGCATTTCAGCGTTAAGAAGGACTTGAAAATTTCAACAGGCTCTGCCAATGCCAGGGTGGCCGAGAGGTGAGGAAATCGCCCGGTATTCGAGGAGCGCGGGTTCGATTCTCGCCTCTGGTTGCAGATAGATAACTCTTTATTGCACATCATAACAGAACAATACAGTAAGTACAACGATTTACACAGAAAAATGAACAATGTCGGTCTTATCGCTATAAGCGATCTTTCCCAGACCTTTAGGTAAAGAAACATACTCATTCACAGGAAGGGGGAGTTTGGTGCAAAAACCATAGCCAGTTTTCAAGTTCAAGAATATCTAATAGCTCACCGTAACCTTCGTCTCCAGGTGCAGCAGCTAGCAGCGGCAGCAGCCGCCGCGGCCGCCGCCCACCACCAGCACGGTGTGGCAGGCGTGGGCGGCGTGGGCGGCGTGGGCGGCGTGGCTGACCACGGCGTGGCGGAGTGGCGCGCGCCGCTCATAGTGGAGCCGGCGCCGCTGCCCGAGCCCGACGTGTGGGACTTCCACCACCACCCGCACCAGCCGCACCCCGCGCACCATCCGCAGCCGCATCATCCTCACCATCATCCGCACAAGAGGTAATTACTTCTAACCCGTTGTCCTAGGTAAACGACGACGCGATGCGATGCGACGCTATGCGATCCGTACGAATGCATACAGCGTCGCGCGCGACAACGTAGTCCACGTCACAGAATAAGTACTAGTACTTCGTACAGAAGTATGACTTAGCAATTGTTTTCCAAAGAAATGTCTACTCAATGTCGTCAACAATATGGCATAATTTAGTTCGCCTCAGAGTCAAGCACATTTTCGTGTAGAAGACACCTACAAAAATCCATTGCAAGATAATTTCATACTTATTGCTCTGGAATATGATTCATAATACACTAAACCTATTCAGTGACGTAATATCACGCGACGCGATAGGGTTGACTGCTACGAGAAGCTTCTAACGCCATCTAGCGCCTCTTTCTAGTACTTTATTCATTCTCGTCCAGCCAGCAACGTAGCCGCGCGGCCGCCGGTGAATAAAACGCGCGAGCGTGTCGCTGGCCGGTAGCGACACGCAACTTGTTTTAGCCCCTAAGTAAGGGTCGCCGCGCGTAGGTACGTTTTTGCTACCTACGCGGGGAGATACACAAGCCTGTCCACGTATAAGTACAGCTACTGTTTGAAATTATCGTAACGCGTCGCGTCGCGTCACCTTGCAGCGTTGGTCGCTTACGTAGGACAATGCCTAAGCGATGAGCGACGTACGGGCAGCATCGAAAGTAGCTTTAATAATAATTATTATTAATTCAAGACTTTGAATACATTGATACTTGTAGTAGTGAAGTATACAGTTTATAACACTTAAGAGAACTCAAATAAAAAAAGTAGATGAACGTTTTCTTTGTCCAACGAAGAAAGATGTCCAATGACGATGACAGTTGGGCTCAGATTTATTTGAATATAAAAGGTCACTTCTGATGAGCCTAGTAATATCATGAAATTCCTCCTGATGATCCTGGAATAGTTGAAATTCGGATTATTGTTCTCCAACGTTGTGTTTATTCATTTGCTGAAGTATTGATTAAAATACCTGTTTTGTAAAATAACAAAAAAAGAAAACTAAACATATTTATTAACAAATTAAATGAAAGATATAACAATGCGAGGGTTGTCAACAGATCGACAAAGCAGCAGGCGAGTGCAGTGCCGCACTATCAGCCGCACCACCAAACGCATCAATACAGGTGCTTACAAAATTCCGTATATAAAATAGTCCACTTTTGTGTTTATTAGACATATGTTTAAAAACACAAAGTTATTAACCGTAAAAAATCACATAACTTTGTTTTTAAATATTACTAACTGACTCTTGTGGCAATCATTTTATTAATTATTTAAAATAATAATGTACAAAAGCACCCTATGTATAATAACGGTTGTTGTAGTATTAGCTCGTAGAATTAGTTTATTATTATTTTGTATCCGTACGAAATTGAAGGCTGTTTTTTTTAATGCTATTTAAAACTTGTAGAGATTAGATTAATACAATAAATAAACCTAATGATTGGCACATAGGTATAATTAAAACGTACATTAAATCATAACCATTAGGAAACTAGCTCCATTTTTACCTTACTGCAAAGTTCTAAAGGAGGGTTATATTAATCAGCAAAATCACGTAGAATTCATTGAGATTACGAAATGGTAAAAATTATTGTTTTCTATAGCAACCTCAGTGAATATTGCAATTGGTTAAAACCACACCTTTTGACTGCGTTTCCACCAAACATGTGCCAGTATAGTTTTTAACCAATAGAATCGGCGCAGCTCGTGTGGACATGCCACACGAGCTGCGCCGAATTCGGCTATAGTCGGACCGCTTGTGCGTGACCACGTCTGCGGGGTGTGGGGGTGGACGAGAACAGGGATTTAATTGGTTATTATGAATTTTGAAAAGAATACCTTAATGCCGAATTTCAAAATTTAAAATTCAATTTAACCCAATCAAATCTCAAGCGCCCGCTGGCCGCACCTCAGGACACGTTCTCGTCTACCCCCGCCCCTTGTACCCCGCAAGCGAGGTCTCTGATAATCGGTCAGGTAAATGAGCTATTCTACTTGCCAAAAAACTCATCCACGCACATTTTGGTGCAAAAGAACGTCTTGGTGACGACGACCGTCTTGGTGTAGTGGTTCGCGCCACGGACTTCTAAACCAGGCGGTTCCGGGTTCGAACCCCGCTAGAGGCTTTTGTTGCAAAAGAACGTCTTGGTGACGACGACCGTCTTGGTGTAGTGGTTCGCGCCACGGACTTCTAAACCAGGCGGTTCCGGGTTCGAACCCCGCAAGGGGCAAATGTTTGTGTGATGAGCACGAGCATTTGTACCCAAGTCATGGATGTTTATAAATGTATATAAGTATGTCTATCCGTTATCCTAGTCACCATAGCACAAGCTCACGCTTAGTTTGGGGCTAGGTTATTAGTGTGTTTGTAAAAACAATTTATTAAACGCAGCCTTAGGCCGGGCTCATATTGGACAAGAATTTGTATCGTACGTAAACGTATGAAAGTGGTCGTATGAATTGAGTGCGCACACGGAATACGTTTCTCCGTCAGTAAGATAGTGTTCGCTTGATATCGCATTCGTTGGTCGTCTTTAGTTGAAATGCGAAGAATAATCTGTACCTTCAAGATAACTCTGACATAATGCGGCGGCATCTTCGCTGTCGCATAGCCAAATGTCCCAACAAGTTTTGATATTTTCGGACGTCGGAACTACACACGTATGTATATGTACCACTTATTGGCACCCAGTACGAGCGCTAAAATTCTTCTTCGAAGGTCTGGATCATACCTATGTGTTCGTACGTGTACGAGGTAAATTCGTACGAAAACGCGTCCAAAGTGAGCTTGGCCTTAGGCAGTCTTCGCACTGCCCCGCATCTTTCAACGTGGCGCGTGAATTTCTTTGCTCGCGCAACGTGCGGGAGGCTACAAAGAAATTCACGCGGCGCGTTGAGAGTGTGAAGACCGCTTTATAGCCTTGTCATCATCCTTAGGAGCCACAGTTAGTACAGTAGAATAATTAATTGAGCCGATGACAATTTGTTAACCAAGCGACATCTCCCGCAGTATGGCCTCGAGCGGAGGCAAGAAGGAGCCGACACAGCTGTCGCCCGTCAAGAAACGAGTCAAGGAGGGCACGCCGCCGTCCCGCCACCGACACCACCATCACGACCACACGTAAGTAAAAATAAATTAAATTATAGTAAAATAAAAAAAACCGGCCAAGTGCGAGTCGGACTTGCGCACGAAGGGTTCCGTACTATTATCTACTTGAAATAGAAAAATTGATTTAGAAACATCTAAATAATTTTAAATACCTACTCAACGATACCCCACACGATGGGGTAAACGACGAAAAAAAAAACTTCCCCACTTCACATGTAGGGAGCTAGCCTAAAAAAATATTTTTTAAATTGTATCCTAAGTACCACTTTGTTAGCGTAATTGGTATACATATACCTACCAAATTACAGCTTTCTAGTAGAGACGAAACATGACGAAATTATAAGGGTTCATTGTAAGGACTCTAAAAATATACTTATTATAAGATAAAAAAGTATAGTATTGTATGTATTACTTAAATGATCAATTACCATAGTAGGTTGCTATTCTTGTGTCTATCTTATTTTCTTATAAATAAATGTCAAGATTGTTAACAATGTTTGCCAATCAAAGAAAAACGGACTTTACAGACTGCGAGAGCGACTTTTTTATATACCTACATTATTAACTGACACTGAATTACTATAAAATGCGCAGTTGCATACCTCTTCATACTGATGAAACCGTCCACTTTATCGGCCGATAAAAAGTCTCTAGTTGGCGGGGACTTACTCACGGCTATATCCTCTTCAGGAACGCGCGAACGGTGAACCCCCACAGTGGGGTTGCCGGCGGGGCGACCGCGACCGGAAGTGCGTGGGACGGCGCTCCTGCGACCGGTGGCGCCACTATCACCATTCGCGACACGCCCTCGCCCGCCGTCTCCGTCATCACCATATCAGACTCGGATGATGAGGGACCTCCGCCGCAACCAGGTAACCTACAGTTATAAACAAAGTCGGGTTTGTTCGAACACTTATAACTCGAGAACGGCTAGACCGATTTTGAAGATCTCGGATTTTTGTATTCGTTCACCTCTTAGAATAGCAACATGAAACACCACATTGAGTGAAATGGCGGGTAATAGGTTGTATGGGAAAACTGGCATTTGTGTAGATGAAGTCGCGGGGACCAGCTAGTTCGTATAAAAAGTTTGACTATAGTTGGTTCACTGAATTTGTGCATAGAGTTAATAATAATGTTGTTTATATTTAGCCCGTATTTCTAACTAGCACTTAAATATATCTGTCTTAAATCCTTTTTCACGACCACACGGACATAGACACACACAAACAGCGCGTAAATGCGCCCATTCATACACACTCTTTTACAAAGTCTAAATACATTGTCACGCTTGGTATATGCCCGCGTGTAAATGAAAATACTTGAGAAATGAAAATACTTGAGAAGAGAGAAAAACTTTATTCATTTATTTAAGCTTTATTACACAACTAAAACTGTACAAAAGGCGGACTTAATGCCTAGTGGCATTCTCTACCAGCCATACTTTTGGGCTAAGCAATGGTATTCGAATTACATTCGTAAATTGCATTCATAATATTTTACACAAATAAAACTTTTATTTTTATTTTAAATTTATTTAAGAGTTTTTATCGATTTATTCGAACATGCCATCTTAACATAAACTAAAATTAATCCAACTTAAAAACAAACAAAACTTAAAATTTAACCCAATACGTAAATCATGATGAATGAATTTAATTTGAAGTCTTTCTTTGTAAACTGTATTGTTGTTACTTTTATGGTGTGCAATAATAATACGAATATCCTCATAGCCCAATTTCAACTACGGCGGCCTATCTCAACAGAGATTAGTCAACTGCGCAGGACATATTATAGTGCACAAGTGTGTGCGCAATACACAGGTGCACTCTCTGTTCTTTCACTCTCATAATTCGGTGAGACGGCAGTTCGGACTGCCCGTACATGACCGTAGATAGATCAGGCGCAGGACCAAAGGCTTAACGTGCGCACCGAGGCACGGGGGTGTTAACACCACCAACTTCCTGACTCCGGAGCTGTGTCTGAGTAATTTCAAGACAGAAAAACCCAAACACTCTCGGCCCGACCCAGTGTGCTGACCACTAGACCAACGAGTCTAGTGGTCAGCACACCAATATTTACTTTTATGGTGTACAATAAAGAGTTCTCTCTCTCTCTCTATCTATCTATGATAGCAGTAACAAAGGCTTTATTACCCCGCAGCTCGCAACAACAGCGGCTCGTGCGTGCCTGCGACCGCGACGACCGTGGCAACCGCTCGCAGCGAGACCGCGACCCCTCTCGCCGGGTCCGTGATCTGCGCGCGCGACGACAAGCACGTCAAGCACGAGCCGGCGCCCGCGCCTTGCCGCCACCACCACCACCAGGTGAGCGACATACACACACGCACACACACACACACACCACATAGCCCTTAGGTCGGCGACTTACCACCTCTGGCCACGAAGCGGGAGATGCCTAAAGATTAATACAGGGTGGCCCGCTTACAGTGGTCCAAAGATTTTTTTCAGCTTGAGAGCATCATGAGTGATCGTTTAAAACATACTTTAGTTAAGCGAAAACTTATGGTTTAGAAATTTTGACTTTTTGGCTGGTAGGTTTAAATTTTACTTCATTCGTTTTTTAGGCATGTGGATACACATTTGTAGCGATTTTTATCGAATGGAATGATTATTAATCAAGAATAACGGTCAAGTAATTAAAATTTAAGTATGGTAAATTTCGTGGTTTTTTGAAGATGTTGCAATCGAATGTTTTTGAAGATGTTGCAATCGTAGGACTACTATGATTTTTTGTGTAAAGAATAACCCTATGTTAAGATACTTTTTAACAGTGTCAGCAAAACTTTGGCGGTACATTTTTTTTCACTGGATTTTTTCGAAAATCAATCATTTGCCGAAAAATTAAAAAAAGCTACATAAAAAGATAACCTATAAAAAAGCAGTCTAATAATTTACACTAGATGAGCCTATAGCGCAATAGGTAGATTATTGCACTATGCATATGCCAAATTTCATTCGATTCGGTCCAGTCAGTAGTTTTCATAACAAAGAGGTTTTGCGTCAAAAATATTGAAATTTCGGTTTCTTTTAAAAAGTCATAATTTCTAAACCATAAGTTTTTTCTTACCTAAAGTATGTTTTAAACGATTACTCATGGTGCTCTCAAGCTGAAAAAAAAACTTTGGACCACTGTAAACGGGCCACTCTGTATAATCTTCGTAAAATGAACCGGGTATTATATTAGTATTATGTTTTTCAATTATAGCTCACTACCTGTACGGGACACCTTTAAATGATAAATGATATTTGATAGAAGAAAGTTTATTGCTATTGATAACTTAAAATACTACTGATAATGCTAATGATTTGATAATTAGAACGCGTCCACCGTGTATCGGTGATTAACGTGAACTGATGAAAAAGGTAAATGAGTGACGCGCGTTCATTTGACCTAATAACAAATTATGCTACATAAACAAAAATGTACGGTTGTACCGTACATGCTGCCGGGCGGCAGATGAAGGGTGATGGGGTTGATATGTGAATGTTATGTTCTTGTTAGTCAGGGATAGAATGATATGGCTTAATGCTAACAAGGTGATTCCATTGTTTCTTAAAATTATGTTAGTGGTTGATGTCGCCTAAACGCACACTTGTGAAAAACGGAGAAGTGGCTTTATTTTTCATTTGCACACTTTCACTTTGCACTATTGCTCTAGAATTGTCTTTCACACTATCACTAGCACTTGCACTAACACTAGCACTGGCGATGTCATGAAGAGACGTCGCTTGAATAGATAGCCGTGGCGCGGCGCACGGGCGAGGCGGCGTGCTTGCACTCGCCTCCACAGGAACGCTGCTCCTGCTGCTCCGCATGCTGCTACCAAAATGTAGATGACAACATAGTGGTGTAGGTCGTGATGAGATATTCCATCTTAATCGGATTTTACGTCTTCGCGCTTCAGTTGCTCTATTTGACGTCCTATTTCCTTCAGGGATTCTAGGCGTTCATTTTGCTCCGTCTGATTTGTATTACCTTTGCCTATAGGTACAGTAAGATTTATAATGTTGATAGGTGGAATATCTATGGCAATTAAATCTGGTTGCATATGCATTGTGTTGATTTGAGGATTGTGTGAATAAATCATGTATGACTCTCCTTTGAGCACGCAGTTGCTGCCGATCGATATGATACCGGCCTTGCTGACGCTCTCAGTTTCGACTTGGTTGCCGCACATGAATCTGACAATGCACTGATTGCAGCAGAAAAACATGTAGGTATTTAAAGTATTCAGTGCATTCCATGTGTTCCTGCAACTGGTTGTTATAGTTTTACATCTTTCTGATGAATCATCTTTGATACAAAGGTTTTGATCGTTCAGCATATGATAAATCTCTCATATGCTGAACGAGGCCCTCTAAATATAGTTTTGTGGCGACATAGTTTTGTGGCGAGATCTGAGTGAAAACATGATAGTACGTCAGACTCGGTCATTGGTAGGTATGAATCTCTTTGAATATTTACTGCTATGTAGTCGGAAATTGGTAAAATGTTTATCATGTCGTTGTTGACTAATTGAGGAACAGGCGTAACTCTGTAGATGTCATAACTCTCTCTAGTCAGCAATGGGACCTTGACTTCGAATAAAATATACTGCTTCGTTACTTTTACTTTGACTCTCAGCAAATGAAATAGTTTTGATATACCACCGTGAATGTCGTCTATCGGTTATGATAACTCTTTTGCTAAATGACCAGAAATTATGCTTAACTCATCTTTCAGCTGATCAGGTGATTATAGGTGAATATCAAATTTTCCTTAATAGACGTCAGTAACAGTATCGAGTAATGTGTTTTGAATTCTTTTCAGGTTAGCTAAAATGTTATTAGCAATAATCGATGATAAAGTAAACTCATTGATAGCTTTTAACCTCTCTACCTCCTCTCTCGTAATGAAAATCTGTTGTTCTAGCTTGCTTAAATGCTGTTTAAATAATTCGTGCTGTTGATCAATTGATGTTTCTAATCTTTTAAGAAAATTGTATTGGGCTTCTATAATTGATGTTTGATTTTTCCATAACTTCACAAGGTGTTGTTCATTGTGTTTGATGAGGTCAATGTCCTTTTGATATTGTACTGCGAAATCATCGTCCAATACGCCGAAGAGTGTGTGGGCGACGGATCCTATTCCATTGATAAGCCCGCGATGTACTCGTATTCCAGCCGCCGCAGATTGCTGACCAAGGAGCAGCTGATCGTAGTAGTGTAACTCGGTACTGCCGTGACGTAATTGTAAAAGGATTACGTCACATTGTTGTCGCTGTTGCAGCTTTGAACATATGTTTTCAAGGTGAGTGATATATTTATTAAATAACGTTGAGCCATTCCAGTATGGATCCATATCGTAATAAATGATCATTTTCCATTCATCTCTGATTAGTCGCATGCTTGATGTTTTATCGAAGTAAAGACTTTGAGTGTTTTTGAAAGGGGTAACATTGTATGCTCCTTGCACTATTTGCATTAAAGTAGTGCATAATAGCAAAGAAAACATGATAAGATGACTGAGTTTCATTCCAGGTGCCCTTGACTTGCTACATTTACGATTTTCTTTTGCAGATGATGTTTCTTTGTTTTTCGGACTTGGAATTTGATGTTCTGCTTCAGAGTTGACTGGAAATATTGATAATTTTGTGATAGGTCTTTTAATAACTCCGTTCTTTGTTTTAACGCTAACAACTCGAACAAGACCCTCTTTGCCGGGGTGTAGGTCGATGACTCGTCCTAATGCCCACTTTCCTGCAGGCAGGTTGGCATCATGAATAATTACAATGTCTTCTAATTTGATGTTGCTATTTGATTGCTGCCATTTGCTTCTGGCTGATAATTGTGTTAGATATTCCAATCGCCAACGGTTCCATACGTCTTGAAATATCTTTTGAGTTAAATACCAGCGTGTTCTTTCGTCTCTTTCCGTCTCTATGATGCTGGGTATCGGACCACTTGCTAGAAAATGTGATGGAGTGAGATAATTGTTATCGTCGGGATCTTCAGTAATAGCGCAGAGTGGGCGAGAGTTCAAGCAGGCTTCCAATTGACTTAGTAGTGTAGAAAACTCCTCAAATGTGAGTTTCTGTTCGCCGATGACTCTGCGAAGGTGGTATTTGAGACTTTTCACTGCTGCCTCCCATAAGCCCCCTGCACTTGCCCATAATGGTGCGTTAAAATGCCAGGTATTGTTCATCTCACTAATATCTGATAGAAACTTTGTGTTGATTATAGATTTTAAATCAATGATTTCCTGTTGAATGATTCGATTTGCTCCCACGAAATTCGTGCCATTGTCACTGTAGATGTGACCAGGTGTACCACGTCTCGCTGCCATTTTCTTTAATGCTGCTAAGAATGCTGCAGAGGTCAAGTATGACACCAATTCAAGGTGTACAGCCTTTGTGACCATGTAAACAAACACTGCTATATACCCTTTGAAGGTTTTGATGCCTCTTCCTTTGCTTGACTTCACGTCAACGTAGCCAGTGTAGTCGACACCAGTATGATAAAATGGTCGTGATGGATTTGACCTTGCTTCGGGAAGTTCTCCCATTAACTGATGATGTTTCGTCGGATTGTGTCTCCTACAGCTAACGCAGCGGCGTATTTTTTTTAACAGCGCGGTTACCACCTATGATCCAAAATTGCTGTCGTAGCCATGATAAGGTAACACGTGCTCCCCCGTGATACGTCATTTTGTGACCGTAATCGATGAGTAGGGTTGTCAACCTGCTATCGTGCGGTATGATGACAGGGTTCATCATATCTTTGCTGATCATAGCGTCACTTAATCGTCCTCCTACACGCAACAGTTGATTTGAATCGATGTACGGATTTAGTGATAGTAATTTGCTTTTTGAAGGTAAGTTGTTGTGTTTCTCTAAATGCTGTATATCTTTTGCGAACTCTTGATGTTGTATATGCTTGATAATTTTTATTTTTGCTTGTTGTAGTTCGTCAGCTGTTAAATAGTTTTGCTTCGCTTTTTGCTTCATACGTAATATGTACGCAACTATTCGAGTGACGCGCATGAAATTGCTGTGTTTGTTTAATAATTGTGTAATGATGCTATCGTCACTCGAGTAGGTTGTGACGTTTGCTTGCTTTGTCTTTTTTAGCTCTTCATCGGTGACGTAAATAGGTTTTTCTTTCTCGTTTTCGTCATCGAACTCGGATAGCCACGTTGGTCCATGCCACCAAAGTGGATGTTGCTGTAGCTGCTCTGTGGTGATGCCGCGGCTGGCACAGTCAGCTGGATTTTTCTGGGACTTTACGTAGCGCCAACATTCCTCTGGTAAAACTTCTGTAACTTGAATCACTCTGTTAGCTATGAAAGCCTTCTAGCGACTCGGTTCACCATTTAACCAACCCAACACTGCTGTTGAGTCGCCTCCATCCAAAAACTTTGATACTAAAATCTGCTAAACATATTTTCACTTTATGCATAAGTTTTGATAAGAGATGGGTTGCACACAGCTCCAATCAAGGCAAGCTAGTGTTTTTCTTTGGCGGTACTTACCTTGATTTCGCAGCGACTAGTAACACTGTGCTTCTTTGCGTTCCTTCCTGATTCATTTTGCTTATTTTGCAGTATATTACACATGCGTAGGCGTTAAGCGATACATCACAAAATCCATGAAGTTGAATGATGTCATCCTTGCTGCTTTTTAACCATCTTGGAATTCGAATGTGTGTAATTTGCTGTATATCTTGTCTGATTTTCGACCACTCATCTATGATATCGGTAGGAAGTTCATCGTCCCATCCTAAATTGTGCGACCAAATTTTTTGAAAAATGTATTTAAGTTTTGTGGTAATGGGTGTAAGCCATCCCAGTGGATCGAATAGCTTTGATATGTCTGATAATAAACTGCGTTTTGTTGGTGTTGACTGAGATAGTTTTATCTTGATATCATAGCTGAACTCGTCTGTTTGAGGATGCCATTGTAAACCTAAAGTTTTGGTTGACTCCTTGAAGTCGTAGGATTGATCAACTGAGTTTGCTGTGTTGACTCCTTCTAATAGAGCAGGTGTATTTGCTGACCACTTCCGAAGGTTAAATCCTCCCGATTTTAGTAGATCAATTAAGTCTGATTGCAACTGCTTTGCTGATGGAAGATCATGGCTGCCGCTAATCAAATCATCCATATAAAATTGCTCTTGTAGAGTCCTGGCAGCTGGACTTGAAGAAAACTTGGGACCTTCATCTTCTGCTAGTTGTTTCAAAACGATCATCGCAAGGAAAGGGGCTGCCTTTGTTCCGTACGTGACAGTTGCCAATTGATATTCTTGATAGTTTTTTTGCGACGACTCTCTCCAGATTATCTTTTGGTATTTTTGATCGTCATCGTGAAGAAGAATCTGGCGAAACATTTTTTCGATGTCGGCCGTGTAGGCAAACTCGTATTGTCGCCATTTTATGATTAAAGATAATTAATCTTGCTGCAAATTTGGACCCCGCGACATAACGTCGTTTAAACTTTGGCCAGATGATGTTTTTGATGATGCGTTAAAAACGACGCGTAGTTTTGTAGTCAGAGACTCCGCGCGTAAAACGCAATGATGCGGTAAGTAAACACCTAATGTCTTCTGCGGACTGGGTGACGTCAGCCGCATGTGACCTAATTCGATGTATTCATTGATAAATGATTTATATTCTTTTTGAATATCTGATCGTTTTGTAAATCGTTTTTCTAATTGTTTGAACTGTGCTATTGCTTTTGATTTTGATTCTCCTAATCGATCGTCTGCTTCTGATGATAATGGTAGTCTAACTATATATTTTCCGTCGGACTGTCTTTGTGTTGTATTTTTGAAATATTCTAAGCATCGAGCATCTTCCTGAGTCATATTTAATTCCTCAGGGATGTATTCGATCTCCCAGAAGCGTTGAATGCCTTCCATGTTGTTCAGAATGACATTACATTGATAGGATTTTACATTGCCACATAAAATCCACCCGAGGCGGGTTTGCTGTGCCACGGGTTGTGACTGATCAGATGATATGATTCCACCTAAAATGATGGATGAATAGACGTCGGCTCCAAGTAATAAGTCTACCGGGCGACTGATATGAAAATTGGGATCGGCCAGTTGAATGTTTTCAAGATGTGTCCAATCCGGTTTGCTAAATGATTGATTTGGTAAATTCTTTGTTAAACTATTCATGATAAACACATCTGTGTTGAACTGATAGTCGCTGTAAGTTGATGCACAAGTTATGTTGATGACATCCTTACAGTTGTTTTCTTTGGCTTCTACTCCGAAAATGACACCTTTGCGAGGTAGTTTTAACATTTGAGCTGCTTTTTCGGTGATGAGTAAAGTTTGCGAACCCTGATCTATTAGCGCTCGCAGCTTGATAAAAGTGCCGTCGGCTGATAGTACCCTCACGGATGCTGTTGCTAAGAGAGTTTCCGTGATATCATTTAGGGACACATTAGATACATTTTTTCGGTCAGTGCTCATGTTTGATTGCTTAACATATGCCTCGTGCACGAGCGTATTATGCTTGCCTTTGCATTCGCGGCATCGTTTGTCAGATATGCAATTTTTGCCATTGTGATCGTAAAGACAATTTACACATAATTTAAGTTTCGTAATTGTGTTTCGACTTTCGGCTGGTTGTAATTTGAGGAGGGTATTACAATGGAAAATTCCGTGGTGTTCATTTTTGCATAGTGGGCATTCGGTTTGTGTGTTTTTTGTACCTAAATGTGTCGATTGATTTTAATTGCTCGTGAATGATTTGAAATAATTATTAGGTTTTTTTGTAGCTTGATGTTTCAGGTTGAGATGATTTTGTAGCTGCATCTTGTTTACTTCTGTTTGAGATGACTCCAGTGATGTGAATTTATTTTCTAGGAAATTGAGAAAATCTACTAATGTAGGCAAGTCTCTTGGGTTTTTTAGTGACTCAATGTAATCTTTGTGAGTCTCTGAATCAAGTTTTTGTGACAAAATGTGTACTATGAGTGGATCCCATGAGCTTATATCTACGCCTAGGTTTTTTACGGCGTTTAAGCTTTCGTTGGTGCTGTCATAAATCTTCTTGATATGAGTTGGCGATTGTTGTTGGGATACAGGTAAATTGAGTAGAATATTGATTTGAGAACTGAATATTAATTTACTGTTATTGTACCGATGATTAAGGAGATCCCAACAAACTTGATAGTTATCGGAACTGATATGAAGATGCTGTATAATTTTCTCGGGTTCACCTTTTAATTTGCTTTTTAAAAACTGCATTTTTTGGGCGCTTGATAATGATCTGTTATTATGAATGACTTCACAGTACAAATCTTTAAAAGAAAGCCATTGATGATAATTTCCAGTTAATGTCGGAATATCCATTTGTGGAGTGGATTTTTCCCGATGACATGCTGACCACATTTTACTGTTGATTTGCTTTTTGATGTCATTAAATTTCTGCTCGTAGATATTAAAAGTTTCATCATACTTGACGTTTTCTTCAAACAGCGCACTATCAATTTCCCAATGAAGGTCATCGATAGCGGACCATCGTGAGTTTAATGATCTTAAAATATCTTCAAATTCCCACTTCTCGACCGCCGCGTTAAGATCTATGCTGGCAATGGTGCGAGAAAAGGCCTTGAGATTGCTCCTTTGTTTTCTTAACATCTCGTCTAACTTGCTATTGCTACCACTTGATATTTTCTGAGGAGGGTGTGAGCTACGTGTTACTGGTGGTAATTCAAAGGTTTTGTTGTCCTGAGAAGGGCCCGGTGTACGTCTACCAGTGTCCTCAGGAAGCGGTGACCTTGGGTTTGCTGGATCTGCTACTCTTTGCATTGCTAGAGGAGTTGCTGGTCTGATAAGAGGTCTGTCCTCATTTTGAGGTGCTGTACAATATGCTTTTATAAATGCTCGCGCGTCCTTATAAAACGTCGATGTTTTTTCATACCAATTTTCCGTGACATAGTTATGAGATTGATCTTCACACGTAAGTAACTGCTCATGATTCGATTGAAACTCCTGCCAGTACGCATCTAAAGTTTCCAATCGTTTTTTGATGTACGGCGCCGTCTTGCGATTGGCCCCGTCCTTTTTGAAATTGATGAGGAGCTGGTTGATACCGCCCATGAGTTGGTTTTGGGTTGCAAGTAGATCTTCCATAATTACGATAATGCTTTGTTCTGATTGATAAAATGGAAAGATCTTACTTGTGTGCTGCTGCTGTTTCTGCTTAGGGTAGGGACAAGCTGGCTGGCCTGCTCCTGTGTAGTGCTGATGCTGCCCGCTGATAATGAAGGCTGCTGTTGATGTTGCTGATGATAACTTCGAAATTGCACTGCTTCCAAGGACCACTTACACGATCACTATAGTCAGTTTAACGCAAAAATGATCCCGCCTTTTCGAAGGCTCGAAGGACCATACAGATGTACGGGACACCTTTAAATGATATTTGATAGAAGAAAGTTTATTGCTATTGATAACTTAAAATACTACTGATAATGCTAATGATTTGATAATGAGAACGCGTCCGCCGTGTATCGGTGATTAACGTGAACTGATAAAAAAGGTAAATGAGTGACGCGCGTTCATTTGACCTAATAACAAATTATGCTACATAAACAAAAATGTACGGTTGTACCGTACACTACCTATACTCGTTAACCACACTGTAACATCCTTAAATTGAAATTGCAATTCCCTTTCCCCGACCCGAAAGGGGAGAATCAATCCAGGAACCATTATACTATGCTACTTTAGATGGATACCGGGTATAACTTGACTGACACTACATTTAGATCACATACCTGACAACAACAATTACATCCACAGCAGCAACAACAACCGCAACAACCGGCTCAGCAAGCGCAACCGCAGCAACCGCCGTCGTCGGCGCCTCGCCAGAACACAAGCACCCAGTGCGTCACCAACACGCCTCAAAGCCAGAAGAAGCGGATCTTGGCGCTGGCGCAGCAAGACGCAGCCAAGCGCGAGCCGCACGACCCGCCGCATTACTCGCACCACCCGGTATGTACTTAGAGCCCAGTATGTGGCATCTGCCTGTGTGTAGGCACGCCCAGTATGCGATGGCACTGCATGGTGACACCCGGTATGCGGCGACACCCGGTATACGGCGACAACCGGTGTGTGGCGACACTCGATATGTAGCGACGCCCGGTATGTGGCGACACCCGCTATGGCGACACAGATTGCGTTTTCAGAAAAGCAATGATAGCTTTCAAAGGAATGTCATGAAAGTTAAAGTAGCTTTCAAAATAATGAAATAATCACAAATCATTTGTCATTTGGAATTGCAATCGTAATCGCGATAGCTTTTTAGTTCGGCCTGCCCCCGAACTAAAAAGCCTGCTGTCACGTGGCAACACCCAGTATGTAGCGCGTCATCATCGTCTCTTCATTCGAGATCACTGCTATGATCTGTCCTGTGTCTAGATAGTCCACCTTGTTGTGGGTCTGCCTACGCTTAATATATAATATCTGGGGTGTAACCCAGGCTTAGAATAATTTTAGCAAAGTCTAATTAAAATTAGTTAAATTCCAATTCTACTGTTAATTTGTTAGATTACATCATACATGCAAAGCAGATCTTTATTGCAGTAAATAATTGGCTAATTAAACATTGTCCTTTTTCAGAGCGGCACGACTGTACGCCAATCGACCGACTACCAGTGCAATCAGTACGTGCCCGCGCAACACAAAAGGGATAGTGTAAGTACAAGCATATGTCTTGATATACAACTGCCTAGATTCGATACTGCATTTATAAACTCGAACCGTAGTATGCGCATCAAAATTACTTCGGCGGATTTTGAGCCATTTTTTGCTGGCGGAAAAACAGATGCAGGCAGAGCATTCCACTATTTGGCTTTTTAAAATAAAACCAAAGACGAAAAGCACTTTTTATCAGAGATGGTAATATCAACCATAAAAAGATGCTATAGTTATACTCAACTGATACGGCTTGCCGATGTACCTGCGCAGAAGATGAATTTTAAAGCGCGGGAAATACTGTTAGCGCATCAGCACGCTCGCGCGACTTTTACATGTTCCGTTATTGATTATAAGCTGCCGCCATGCTAGCGCGGAACTAATACTTGTACAGTCTTATTAATAAACACAGACTAGAGTAAGATTAACTCTATTACCAAGGCGTAAGTTCAGAGTAACTAAATCCAGTATTAATAAACATGGGAGTAAGGAAGGAGTAAACTATTCTTAATCTACTCTCGGACTAAAAGTTAATCCAAGGCACTACATGGTTTAAAGATTGACTAAGCATAGAGAAGATGTATTTGACATTTATTTCAATGCATAAATCCAAATTTTCAACAACAAAAGATCTTTGATTTAAACGATGGAGTCATCTGAAGTACCTAGGTGGTCTCGCACTCGTTTTAAACACTTCTCATTTAAAGGTGTATATTGTTGTCTATGCATTGACTTTCATCATCTTCCAAAGATTTTTCAGCCGACTAGTTCTTAAGAGGAAACGCGGTCTAAGTGACATTTGCAAAATAGGTTTTTGAATAAAATGTTGCTGTCTCGATGCATGCTCTGGCCGCCCCCGCACCCCGCACTGCTCTTTCCATGTGTGAGTAGCGTAAGTTAGTGTGTGTGCGCACTAGACCTCGCGCAAAACTCGTTAAAATTAAGTATTTTCAAGAAACATGATGTATGTGTTTCACTCATACTACAAGTAGGTAACTAAATTAATATGTTACAAAAATAATAAAATATTTATATCTTAACAAACATACTATTAAGACACGACACGACAGCCTACTTTAACAACAAGAATGATTTTGCAAAAGCTTAATATTTATGAAATTAAAGAATCATTTACTTTTTAAATTTTGTTCATACGTGGAACGGAACTTTTTACTTATGAAGATTGATTGACAACAATGGCAACACCTTTCAACAAGACAATCTAATTGTGAAACAATAACAAGTTGAAATCCACTATCTTTTAAAGAAAATGAAGTAAATGTATTTTATTTATGATCGCTAAACGGAAGAACATTATTTTCGTATAAAATGCAGTATTCATGAATACTTTTGTTTCATATGCCCGACACAAATAGGTCAACCTGCACAAACATCATGTGCTTTCGATCGCAGCAAGAGAGGAGGCTAATTATTTTAAATGTTGGCGTGAAAGGAAAACGACGGAATCCCTTTAATGACAGAGGTCGGAGATGGATCTTGGGCGAAGACAACCGACAAAAGTGGATACAATACCCTCGGACAATTTCATATCAGGTGCAGAATAATGCTGCGTGTGTAGCACCTATAACAACGGATTCAGGGCTCTGTTTGGACTTCTTCGTTACCGTAGCGCATCCGCGATGTTTGCGAAGCATAGAAATGATGATCTTTACTCAATCATTTGCAAGAAGACGGGCTCAGTATATCCAGAATGTTGTTACAGTGTGTTCGTGTAACGATATTCATAGTTGTAACAATAAAATTGTTTTTCTTTTTTTGTAACTAACCCTAGTTTTGAAGATAATTGTATATTATACTAACAAGTGGTTCGCAGTTGGCGCAATTAAAACAATATTATAAAACAATTTGTTTAATTGGTTTAAGAAGTTGGCATGAGTGTGTCCTTCCTGTAGAAAGTAAAAGTAGGTATTTTTCTTATGCGATTTAGTGATCTGCATCTGCGGATTGTCTACAGTGTGCTTATAAACAGTACAATAGATGATGTAATTTGTTTTGATGTAAATTGTCTTGGTGGAAATTACAACACGCCCTCACTAAGGTGAGGGTGAAGATCTTCTAAATATGTTAGTACTTATATAAAAAGGAAAACTGACTTAATGACTGACTGACATATAAACTCACAGCCCAAACTGCTAGGTCTAGAGACTCGAAATCAAAGGTTCCATAAGAGGTCTAGGGGAGCACTTAGAAAGGTTTTTGGAAATTCCTCCCCTAACGGGGTAAAAAAGAAGGGGCAGGTTTGTATGAAACTCGGTCCGTTATGGTGCTAAATCAATAAAATTTTTGGTTAGAAATCAATAATGACGTAACAGGATTTCTGGAAGCTCATCCCCTAAGGGGGTGAAAATGGGAGTGGAAATTAGTATGGTAAATTCGACATGTGCACGGACGAAGTCGTGGGCCACCGCTAGTAAAATCCATTTCTTATAGGTAATTAGCTTCCACCGACATCAGAAATCAGCTTGGCTACAATCTATCGAATTGAAATGAATCTACTTACGAACGTCCTCAGTAAGTGCTTACATCACATGAATGTGCACAGTAATTCTAGGAGTCAGCAAGGGAACATCTACCTGCTTTTTTCTTCTATAGGAACACCACTGAGGAGTAGTAGACCTTTAAAAGCCAAAGTGAAGAAAGCTAATGATATAAAATATTAAGACAAATTACCAAGACAATATTTAACTTAATACATCGATGTCGATTAGGCCAAAAATGGCGTATCGATATAATTATCGACTATGAAGCATCACTATACGTATATGTATTTGTTATGACATTACCCACCCCCCAAACCTCTCCTCTTAAAGCAAGAAAGGGACAAATGCAGCTCAGACCAAAATTCGCTTCATAAAACTGACCAAAACAGCATTTCGTAGTCCTCTGTTTTCTCGACGAAAACTTTACCAATGATAATATTGTTTACATAAATAATTAAAAAAAGGATGGAACTATGCTCCTATGTTTTAGTTTTTGTCTTAATGTGCGTAGATTTTATTTGGCGAGCGTCTAAAGTTTGAGGTTGAAATTTGGCAATTTTCTTAGTGTTTGATGGCCCATATTTCCTGTGTTAATTCGAATATGGGAAAAAACGAAACATAGGAGCATAGCCGTAGTAAATGCGGATATTATAGCAAAAAAAAATTTCTACCTTAGTCTATATCCAGGGAGGAAACAGGGGACTACGTTTGTATGGAGAAATGGTGCTATTCTTTCGTCTTAAGGTTTTATTTTGTTTGTATTTGTATCCAGGGTTTTCTTTTCAATAATTTGGGCGTATTCTTTCATAACAGACCAACAAAAGTGCTCCAATCACAGACCACACAACCTAAAGACCACGCATTGCGGGGGACTTACATTCGCCTAGGTTATGCAGTATCACTGCATAACAGCCGGCCCCGCCCCCTTTCGTTTCTCATTCCGCTACCGAGACTCAAAGTAACAACATTGACCTTGCTCCCGAAAAAAAATAAAAATAAGCGGTAATAATGCCGTATTGTTCAGTGAAATGGTGTGAAAAGTGTAGTACAACATCTAGTCTCACGAAAGATGGCATTACATTTCAACGGTAAGTAATTATTCCTATCAAATTAATTGAAATACTCCAATATCAAAAATGAAATAAAATGTTTTATTTCAAAGAGCACGCGTTGATGTCTTTTTTTTGCCATCCCTTTCTCGCAAGTTTAGTTCAAATGATGTTGTCTCAATTTGTCAATTAGCTAGGAGTAAAATAGTGTCGAGACACATACTAGTAAACTTAAAATTCAAAATATCGACAAATCCTAAACAAAACAAGTGATAAGTGGGTATCTAAATTCCAGTTATTTCATATATATTTTAATAAAGTGACTTTACATAAGAGCACTTACGATGAATTGAAATAAGTGTAAAGTGCTTCAACAAAAAACTTTAACTAATAAAACAAACAACTTAACTAAACTTTTTAAAATAAATATATCAAACTCACATTGCGTACGATTACCATTTTTTTAACACTTAGTTTTCGTACACTTAACAAAATGATGTTGAGTGAGATAGGTAACTTGTTTTACTAAAACCGCTAAATTATGAAAAGTAGCTAAATAACGTGAGATCTCCGGCGGTTGACCTTTGCCCACTCCAGTTTTTTTTTAAATTGCTATTTATCGGTGTCGGTTGTACGTGTGTTTTTTTAATGAAATATTTTAAAGCTCCTAAATATTTTCTTACTTTTTTTTAAACTAAGGTATCGATATCAAGATATGTCTTGCCCATCACTAGTGAGCTATCACTGCCATTGTCAAATTTGACGTCTCCTTGTACTAGCCAATCGGAACGAGCAGACCTCTCCCCGCACCCCACCAACTTTTGGCGATTTTGTTTTCGTATTAGAGTTGATAAAAGCGTGGTCTTTAGGTTGTGTGGTCTGTGGCTCCAATAAATATGATCATATTGATAATATTAAAAAATAAACCAATAACAATCAAACAATACTACGTATTACAGAAGAATCAACACGAGAATTACCTTTGATGTTCATCTCAGTTAATGGAACGGTTCATCGTTTTGGCTCATTTTTACATATATATAGGTTTTATCAAAATGATCTTTTTACTGAATTATCTTATATTATTGCCACAAATTTGTTTTGAATTTAAATAGCACGCGGCAATCGCACACAAACCAAAATTCAAACGTTATGTCAATTTGACAGACAGCATCACAGCAAAGCCTGAGTTTCGTTCCTCATTCATTCAGTAACTCATTCTTTTTACTTTTAACTTAACTGGGTTGCCATAACCATCGCATTAATCTCGGTTTAAGGAAAGCATTGTTAGTCCAAAGTTACTCAATGTTTATTAATAATGATTGATTTACTGAGGTTATCCTCTGTTACTCTGGGATTAACAAGTCCAAGTGTAACATCAGATTATGTTTGGAATAGGCGATTTTTATTAATAAGACTGTACCAGCCTTATTAATAAAAATCGCATATTCTTTAAACCATGCAGTGCCTTGGATTTTTATTAATAAGACCTACAAGACGATGAAAGTCAATGCATGGAAAACAATATACACCTTTAAATGAGAAGTGCTTAAAACAAACGAGTGCGAGACCACCTAGGTACTTCAGATGACTCCATCGTTAAAATCAAAGATCTTTTGTTGTTGAAAATTTGGGTTATGCATTGAAATAAATGTCAAATACATCTACTCTATGCTTAGTCAATCTTTAAACCATGCAGTGCCTTGGATTAACTTTTAGTCCGAGAGTAGATTCAGAATAGTTTACTCCTTCCTTACTCCCATGTTTATTAATACTGGATTTAGTTACTCTGAACTTAAGCCTTGGAATAAAGTTAATCTTACTCTAGTCTGTGTTTATTAATAAGACTGGTAGTGTATTATAGACCTTAAAGTAGTGCAATCATGGACGAATTATTATAAGGACTATCAATCGCCATACAAAGATGCGTTCCCCGATTTTTGATTCATTTGTATTTCACTAGATGACTCTGGAGGGTACAATTGCTGTTTTTATTACATATTTTTAACAGTACGGCTCACTCGACCATCAAACGACGACTAGGAACGAGGTAAATTTAGCTAGTTACCATAGATGGCGCTTATTTGGAATATTTGATTTCGTAAATCTGTTGATTTCGATGACAGGCTGGTCATCCGTATTTAAAAAAAAAAAAAAAAATGTTTATCTCAGGATTTTATGGTGATTAGGCCTTCGATAATCTACACTGCGATATAGCACACCATAGAACAACAAAGCTTTAATATAACAACAAGTTTCAACTGACACTTCAACAAACGGTTTGTTATCCATTACTGCTTAAAGTCAGATGATAATTATAAAGCTGAAGTTCTATCGTCAATGTATACCTACGAGTAATTAGGTGCTTAGTGTCGTGTTGCTGACAGCTTCATCCAATATCCATAGGTGTAGGTAATTGAAAATTTTGACATTTAAAATCAATTCTCACTTGGTTATAGGGTTGAGCTTTGAGATTTTATACAAACAATAAACTACTCTGGGATAAAAATAACCTTACTTACTTACTACTTAACTATGTCCGCGAATTTGTCTGCTCAGCAACGTCTACTTTACGATTTAAAAAAAGGGAGCTGCCACACAAAAGCTTGGATATCCAATAAATAGTCGAAAGGTGAAAATATGGCGTCTCAAAAAACTACCATTTGTTTTAAACGCTTATAAAATTAAAAGTTATGGGAATAACCCGATAAATAATATCTTGTTGGCTAATATTTGTCGTACACATTAATAATGACGTAACATTTTTGATAATGCGAAATTTTTGTGGGTTTTATCTTCTCCCAAAGTAAACTTATTTGCTGGATGGGTATGACGATAACCCAAGAAAAGGCAACCTTCCTAAATTATTCTGGTAAAAAAATAAAACTGTTTTTAACTAGCTGTTTGGTAAAAAAACATTTTTTTTAATTTTTTTTTCATGTTTCAGCTCCAAGCGATATTATAAAAAAAACAACAACTTTTTTACCTTCAAGTATAGACTCCCTATTAATAGAGCCAAAAGTTTGTAATTGACCCCTATTACATGCCTGTTTGATTTGAATCATACTTCTCATACTTCTAGGACAACCTGTAAAATATCTGTGAAATCTGTCTTATCTGCTATTAATTTCATGGAATAATTTTTAATTTGGAACGTCACTTGTGCGAGTTTTACAGCGCGACAGTCTTGGAACAGTTACGCAATTTATTTTATACATAGAACATATTTTGATTTCTTAAGGCGCTGCATGATGGTATTTATTGATATAGACGCCATCTATGATTTCTTAAAGTACTAACTAAAGTATGGGAGTCTTTCGACGGCAGCTATATACGACATTGCACGAAAATAAAGCATTAGTTAGCAATATTAACAATGCCATCTGGATATTGCTAATTTTTTTGGAAACTTCCGGGGGACGCTTATTTGTATGGCGATTGTCGGTCCTAGTATAATTCGTCCATGGTGCATAAGGCCTATTGTAAATTTTAGCATTTTCGTTAATCTTCGGAGCCATGCTTTCTATTCTGCGTGAACGAAGTGGCTACTACTGTAACCTGCAGTACGTCTGGTGTTCCAATGGAAGATGATGGCATTATAAAAATACCTACATACACTTAGACAAAGGCTTGAGTCAGTGGGTCACAAATAATCTGTACCTCCAAGACTAGGTTGTTTGTTTTTTTTTTAAATCGATGTATAGCATTCTACTTTCTACTTATTAATTATGTATAGGAACACCAGATAGTAATTCTCATCCGTACCGTCATATTACAGAGCGGCGGTTGCCGCGAGTACCTGCCCCCGAGCGGGGCCGGGGGGGGCGGGGGGGGCGCGGGCGCCGTGGGCCCCCCCGCCGCGCACAAGCACCCCGCGCACGCCTGGCACCACCACCCGCATCCGCACTACAAGTATGTATACTGCTACCGTAACAAGTACTAATACTAATATTTATTGTTTCAACAAACACACCAATTACCCAGCCTCAATCTAAGCGTGAGCTTTTGATTTACGCGTTTACCTAAGCCATCTCAACCGCTTTGTAAATACCTACTATGGAGTAATAAAAAACCCTACTTGCTAAAAGTTGCACTCAAAAAATTGTGAATTTCAAATTCGCGTTTTAATTTCGGTTGAAACTTTACTGAACGTTTTTTTTATAAAATTTCTCCAAAATACAAATAAAATATTTATTTCGTCTATTCATTTCTTCCGAAATGTTGAGTGATAAACATCCTCAGTATTTTGTCATATATCAGCATATTTTAGTCCACTGCTGGACTCGGGCCTCTCCAAGACTGCGCCAACTTTCACGGTCCTCCGCTTCTCGCATCCAGCCACCTTCCTCAGGTCATCGGTCCACCTAGCAGGGCGTCCAACACTACGTTTCCCGAGACGTGATCTCCATTCGAGAACCTTCCTTCTCCAACGCCCGTCGGTTCCGCGACAGTGTTGTGTGTATTATAATAATAATAATAATTTATTTATTGGCAGATAACATAGATCCATAACATAGTTAAATAATTTATATTGGTATTAGTAACAAAAGGTACTTAGGAACTAGGTAGTTAAAATTTTATTTTAATTCCAGTCAGTACATGAACTATATTACAATGGTTCAGGTACTGACAGTCAAACCGCTCCGCGAAGGCTTTCAGGATGCTATTGCCGCTAGCCCTTACCCTGCGCACCAGGGATGCGCACCGCTTGCGCATGGTTGCATAGAAGCAGTCAACACGCGCCTCGGCGAACATCCCCGATGCGCTACAGGAGCGAGGCAGCCCCAAAAGCACCCTGAAAGCATTGTTGTATTGCACTCGTAGTGCACTGTACTGTTTGCGCGAGTAACTCATCGTCGTATTGTTTTAACTGATCATGTGTCTCGCAGGACTGCCAGCGGCGGCGTGCTGTCGCCGGGCGGGGGCGTGTCCCCCGGGTACCTGCCCCCTCCCCTCTACGTGCCCACCTACCACTACCACACGTGAGTATTTTATTTATTTAGGCACACAATACAAAATACAGTTAAAATGAAACAGGACCATTCTTTCTGGTTAGATTACAAACTTAATCTAATCAAATTGGCACCTAGAAAAAATGCAATGCATTCCAACGCGAACTTTGCTAAAGCCGAAAATATCAAAATATGTATGCAAAAGTCGCATGATGCCAGTTTCATGTATTTTAGTAGCGATATCGAATTTCATGTTGTTAACTGGGAGTAAAACAAATTTCTCAGGGTCTAATTCTCAACTCTCATGTTTAATTTTTAAACAACCTTTATAAAAAAAAAAAGACATATTTTGCATGGGAATTGTGTCAAATTAACCGTCAACTGTTTACTGGCTGTTTAAAAGTTAGTGAACTTGGGTCTAAAATAGATAATTTTACGATTCCAGCGCCGGCGCACACGGGGTGGCCGGTCCCGGTGGCCCCCCTCCCGCGCACCACGCCAGCGGCGCACGCCTGCCCGGCTACTTGCAGCCCTACTCGCCCACCTACCTCGTGCCGCAACACCCCCAACAGCACCTGTGGTACACCGACTGAGCGCATCACGCCGAGAGACCGCCCCGTTGCTAACGATGTGTGGACGCCCCTGGTGATCGACATTTTATCGTCTAATCGAGTTTGGATGTCGCTGAAGGTGATTTTTTTTAATGAAGGAATCAAAGGATGCCGCTAAATTCGTGAATTATGAACAGTTGAAATGATTCGTCAATTTTTGCAGGTGTGTTGATGTTTTATGGTAGATCTGCACATGGAAGTGATTGCAATTTTTTTTCTGGAGAAATCAAATTGGAACCTTAATTTTGTGCTGAATTTCGAACAGTTGAACGTTTATCAAAGCTGATATGTTGATTTTTACGGTAGATCTACTGATTAAATTAGCCCTCGATGTAACAAGAAAATTGCAGATTTTATGTCGCAAAGTTCGGCTTACCGACGTTAAGATGTAAAATCGAAAATTCCAATCGAGTGTTACTCTACGGGGCATTCTTCGAGTGACGGTAGCGGCGTTTGGCGTATGCGATGCGCGATTGACTTTTCTATTAGGCTCGTCGTACACTGGATACGTTTTTTACCGAGTTAGATAGTGAAGCGTTCGATATTTGTTTAAAAAGGTGTCCAATATACGATATCCTTTTCCCATGTACTAGGCGCGCTTGTGCCGGCCGCGGGACGCAAGCGCGGCGGAGTGCCGGAACTAGATAATAATACAGGGTCTAAAATTAACTGTATTTCTTTCATTGAGTTTGCTGATCTAATACAACAAATTTTAATATGGCACCAATGTCAAAATCACAAAAAATATATCAGCTGATCACTTCTCAGGGGGTTTTTGGATAAATTATCAGTATTTTGATGTTAAACCTATAATATAAGTGGTTGCATTTGACGATTACCAGCACCCCAAAACACCTTTTTATTTTAGACCACTGATCAGCTGTTTACAGTGTTTATGCTCAAAAATTTTTTTTGAGATTTCGACGTTAGTCAAATAGTGAGAGTGGTTGTATTAGACCATCAGAATCGTCCCCTGAAAGGAATACAGTTAGTAAAGTTAGACCTTTATATTCGATCGATTCTCTCACACTGCAATTTTTAATTAAATCTACGACTAGTGTGTTACGCGTGCGTTTATGTAATATATTCAAGTTCCTTATTCGTTCTGGGCGGCGCCGATCCGCCCTATGTATTTATAGTTAATCGACCCTTTCTGTACAAATGGTTATCGTATAGGAGAGTATGTTTAAATTATTTTCTATACCCGACCTACCGAGTGTAGCGGTCGCCTGTGTGGATCGATGTTATACAATGAGTATAATGTAATGTTTATCGTCTGTATAGGGTCGGTGCGTCAGCGCCGGTCCCGTCTTAAGTTAGTTATCGTTTCTCTACGTAGGCTCTAGTGGGAGCGAATCGTTTGTTTCATAAATGTATAATAATATGGATTGTAAATTTCGCGTTAATTTTATTATTATTATTATTTGCTGATAAAGCGAAGCGTGTAGGTTGCATTTACTAATATTTTATCGTAGACATTAGTGTTTGTACCAAATTACTATATGGGAATGTATTAGTAACGAATACGACGTATCGATGTGCTTCGAAGTGGACGGGAGTCCCGCGCAGCGAGCTGTATGTAAAGGTTTTAGTTATTAATTATTATATGACGGTGATTTTGTCAATTACGATTTATTTTAACTTCAGCGTAGTGTACGTGTCGCTTTAGGTATCGAGATTTGTAATTTAATTATGTTCGTTGCGTTCGTATCGGCGCACGTTTGATATGCAAACAAAACGTTATGCTGTGTTTAATACTATATTCATATCGATTAATGGGAGTTTTATATTATGTAGATAATACGTGTGTAGGGCGCGGTGATGGATTACTCGTGTAGGCGTAGATTCAAGTATACTAAACAAGGAAATAATAAAAAAAAGTCTTAAGAATTTTATAAACATTTTTAGTACACACTAATAGTTAACGACTGTAATGCATATATTCACATTAGATAGTGCGAAATTGTTATTTAAAAGATGCTAAACGTTCTTTATATACAAATTAAATGCAATTAATTTACGACTGCAATTTATTTAGTTTAATTTATTAGGTGTTAGAGGCGAGTTTCGTACGTGTGTACACCGCGTTATGTTAAGTTACACGATCATACGTGCGTTTGCTGTGAAAGAGAAATTATATTCGATGGGCTCGGCGAACTCGGTCGCTATCGGACTAACGCTACACTCACTTATCATAGGACCGTATTCATCACGAATATTTAAACATGTAAACTGTAAAAGACGAATATTTTATATAGTTCAGATAGTATATAATCTAGTTTTCGCGTGGCACAGGTGGTGGCCGAGTTTGAGAGTGGATTGTGTAGACGCAAGCGCGCCTCGCCCTGTATATAAGTATGGAATAAGTCGTATCGTACAAGCCTATAGTCATTTGAATACATGTTAGATCTTCACTGCTCTGTGTCAGTGCCGAGGCGCGCGTCGGCGTATGCGCAGCATTATTATTATCTTCGCTTATATCAGTAGAATTTGTAATTAGTGCGTTAAGTGTTTTAAATTAATTTATAATAATCCACAATGTCTCGGTGCACCCGATGATGGAACTTTGGTACATTCTTTTACTCTCCGATTTAAAACACACTTTTACGACGAGACTATGTAATGTTAATTTTGATTATTGAGGTTCACTAGCTTTGCTGCCTGACAATAATGTTATGTTTAGTTCTCTATTTCTTACGGTTGTAGTTTTAGTGTAATGCAATATGATTTTTATCATTTTATTATATCGACCGAACATGGCATACGTTCACGCGGACGAAACGAAAGTATATTCTTTTATGTATAATTTTACTTAAAAATAAATAACTATGCTTAATTTTGAGCTCTACTATAGAGACCGCCAGGGTAATAATCTAAGTGGCTTTCTCATTTGCAGTGGCTTTTGTTGTTTATAAGGGAGTTAGTACTCCATTTTCATTTCATACTTCTTTATCGAGTGATTTGGAGGTTGTCCGCTTGACGCATGCCATGGTCGCCGTGCGTGGACCTACCCTGAGTGTTTTAGTTATTTCATACGCAATATAAAGAATTAATTATTTTGCGAATTTACGACGCTCGTCAAATCAAATAGCGCGATGTAAATTCAAAACTATTAAAATGAAAACGATTAAGTAAATTAAATCTTAAGTTATAATGTGATCTCTCTCTGAATTTATATCACTGGTAATGTTACAATATATTTTAATTAATGTTATAATATTTTATACCCATCAGTCATTATATCAGATCTATTATTCAATTATTTAATATACAATAGTGTTTAACGAACGTAACGAATCGCATAACTATAGCTTTTACTGTTCTTACGTGCGGTTGAGTGATTAGTTGATTTATTGTATTCTTAATTCTCATTATATGACTGTTGGAAAATCTCCTTTCAGTATTCGCGTAATATGTATACGCAGTATACAAGCACGCGCAGTATTGTTGCGCACTGTCACGTAAAGAGATCTAAGAAACTCCATCGTTTTCTATCTCACAAAGCTAGTCTTAGGCTAGGGGCAGAATCAATATGAATTATTTTATTGATTATCGTGTTTACATGGGCGTGTTAACATCTGTTGGTTGAGAGTTGTAATAACGTACTGGGTCGACTTTGCCCATACTGTTTGACGTTTGTATTTTCGGCTCTAGCCATCTCGTTCGCTCGCACTGCCATTCTGGCACGAGTGATGTGATAGTTACATTCGAAAATTAAAAAAAAAAACATTAATACATTTAGGACAGAAAATGCCACTTACTACCCGACCTAGTCAACCAGACAAATGCTGAACTACAAACGACGACGAATACAACGAGAGAACCAATGGGAATTAAAAAGCAATGCTGTGGAAATAAACAGAATGTAACATGATAACGTTAGGTAACATTCTTCAACTTTGCGACTGCTTGATATACTAACAACAAATAACATTTATCGGATGTTACCCACTAAGCATTTTAAAATTGTAACAACATTGCCATCGGTATTTTCGTTGTATTCGTCGTCTTTTATTGTTTGTCTCGTCTATTTAAGTTTAAATAAGAAACCCATGTCCTTTGGCTAACCGGGCTTACCAACTGAGCTACTGTGCAGTCTATACAGCCGTGTGAAATTCTTGGTCTCTTTTGAATACGTCATTGCGTGACGTCGTCTAGTTGGCTCGGTCGGGTAGTATTTCAATACGGGCATCTAATAGGGCTCCTGCTTAAGCACTTATTACACCATCCTATTTGTGAAGCATCTACTTAGGAAATAGGAAGATGTTATCGCAATTCACTACTTAGGTTCCTACCTTCCTTACCTTAAGTAGGAAGGTGTCTGGGGCCCCACTCTGTAAGACGATATCTGTAGTTTAGGCTGTAGCCGTCCCTGAACGGCTGGACGCGAAAATACGGACAATGCGTTAACAGAGTATAGAGCACCTGCCTACCATCTTACCTTCCTAGTTAGTATCCTAAGTAGGATGCTACCTTCCTAGAAGCTATAAATAGGATGGTGTAATTAGTGCTTTACTGTCAGTTGTGTGTTCCACGCTTGCCCCTAGCCGCTCTGAGGTCCACGCAGTAGTTAGTATACTATTCTCAAGGACTCGTGGCAGGCGGGCCATAAATAACTTCTGATAAAGAGATGCGCACGCGCAAATTTACTCTATCTATCGATAAAATGCAATATGTGCGAGTCATGGCTACACAAATGTGAACAGACCAAAAACAAGCTGTTGATCATAACTAATGATTATTATACTATGACATAATGTAAATACAACGCGTTGAAGGTAAAATAAAATATTTAGACATTAGGTAACCCGCTAGTTTAGCGTTATAGCTTCAAGTTACAGATACGTCACAATATTTCTTTTAAAATAAATACTACCTACTAACAATTTTATTTGTCACATTTCAAATGCCGCTCTTGAAATCTATGTTATCGATGAAAAAATCGTTGCTCTCAGTAGTAAAACCATACGTAGTCATATCCTAACAACGCGCATCTCTACGTCTTTGTGACTTCGTCTACAAACATCATAAGTGCAAGAGAGAACACGATATGCGCTGTCTCATTTGCACGTTTTATTGCTGCGTCTGCCACGAGTTTTTTTGAGAGCAGCCGGTATCGGGCGCAGCCGTAGTCAATGATCTCCGCGAGTGTACCCCGCACGCTATGTACCCGACCCAAGCCTTTTAGCGATTTATTATTTGTAAGCTTTTTACGGACTTTTGGGGTTTATTTTTAAGTGTATTAACCGATGGAATGTTACGATTATTTTCTATTATAATTATATTTTTTCATTCATTTATAGTCGATAAAAACACTTTTTTTTCTGCTTACGATATCGTGTAGTTGGAGTTAAATTTGCCTTATTATTAATTAGTGTTGTGGATATTGGGGCATATTCGATCGTATAAAATACATTCACCAGTATAACAACCTGTCCGTCGGCGCGATTCTGTGATCTACTCATTGTAATTATTACAAAATAATAAGTTCGTTCGAAACTGACTATTGTAAATTTTGGGTTGTTGCAATAAATTTTTCTGTTCATGTATAAAATTTGCATTTTGTGAAGCAGCTGGATGAAATTGTGCCCCTTGTATGTGTATATTTAGCGATTTCCAGTTAATGGTTTCACCTCGCCCGAGGTAGCCGGTGACAATAATATACGTTAATATGTCGACCCATTAATGTACAAATACTCCATATTATAAGATGTGTATTAATTACTATCATTTTGTACTGTTTAAGTGCGTACGCATATTAGTTCTATTTCACTGTGATTGTACTATTATATATTTTGTTCATTAATGATTGTGGCGGTGAAACTATTGCAGTAGGCTTATGTTTGATTTTAATGATTTCATGTTACAATAACTAGTACCTGCCGGTACGAGCCGAGACCTAACTAATGGGTATTTTATGTTTTAATTTAGAATATAGGGGCTTGTGTAACGCAAGTTGAAATGATTAACATGTTTTAAATTCGATATGTGGGGTAATCAGGGGATATAGCACTGATGTTGCTTAAGTTTTTCTTGAATAATAATCAAATAGTTATTATTAGAGAGCAAATTGTAAATAAACATCCAAATATCCCTTTTTATTTTACTTTTATTTTTATCCCGTTCCTTTTCAATTGATTTTGTTTTATTATGTGGCCTGTCTGCGTGTACGCATCGCATAGTAGCATATACTCTGCAGCGCGCGTGACGTCACGCCGGCAAAAATATACAATTACATAAGAAAAAAAGGTTCATAGTTAGTGAGATAATAACAAGATAATTTTTACCTCTCATCCAGAACAAGATACTGATTGATTGTAATTATAGTTTACTGATGTGAAACTATATTTTAAAACAATGTTATCACAAAAAAGTAGCGATGCCAGCCTTTAATTTTTTACTGCCTATCTTTGCCCTGTAGATTCTTTGAGGATAAGATAAAACTTGAGTAGTTAATCGTATAGCAAGTTTGTGACGTCACGCCGCAGCTAACTATAGTCAATAGAGTGGCGAGCGACGCCGGAGCTGCTGTCTTGACAATAACCCAGTGTCAGACAATAATGATTCTTATTATTTGCCTCTTAGTAGCTGTTTTAGTTCGCCCCTTACTAGAGACGATAGTTGTACAAGAAGTAATAGTTCTTAGATGGAATGTTGAGAAACTGTATCTATGTTGTAAAAGCACCGGCGGTAATTCAGCCGTTCTAGTATAATCCAGCTAGAAAACTCTCCTGATTGATTTCCCATGTAAATTTTATGTGAGTATGACAACGAATTTAGAAAATAGCCCAGGTTCTTTAACTTACATATTACTCGCTTAAGTTGTTTGTTGTGTAGTTACAACAACTATGTTTGCTGTAATTGTTTTATGACGCGGCGCGCCTATTTTTTGCTGTTGAATTAGCAAAATTTTAAAATTCAGGATGAGAGACTGCAAATAACATCCTATTTATCCAATTAATACATAGTATACAAGATATAAATTGATAAAAATAGGGAGGGGGGCTCGTACTTATGTATATTGCTAAAATGCAACTTAGTGGTTGATCAGGCACGAGGCTCTTCATAAAATAATTTGATTGACGTAAATAATTGAAAAGCAGTCAATACACTCATGATTTAAATGAAACCACTCAGTTTTGATTAGATAGTATTAGAAGTTAATATTTTATGATGCATCGTAGCTTCGAACTCTTAGCCAAGAACTACAGTTTTTGAAGTAGTTAATAACAATACCTACCTCGTTAAATACTTAATTATATTTACATTTATACGAAGATTTAAACTTTTTAAATCCACTTTAGCATGTTAAAGTCACTTTCGATATTTAGACTTACAATAAAAATATGAATTTATCTTCAATGTTAATCGCGTCCCTGATTAAAAACTTTTTAAGGATTTGGGCATCGTCAATATAATAAGCAATAAGTTAATAAAAAACACAATATTAACATGAAATTAGTTCAGCTATTAGAAAAAACACATGCAGTCATATAAAATAAGTCTTCTTCACTTCGTGTAATAAACTTTAAGTAATCATTTAATAAATAGAAATAATTAGTTACCTACTACGCCCCTTTGCTAATCGTTATAACCTATACTTCTCTTCTTATTTAATCGCCTTGCATTTATTGAACAAAATAAATTTCCATCTAATTGATACAAAATCATACATAAATCACTTGAGACGTATGTATCTAAACACTTCAAAAAAGTAGGTAACTTAAGTCAAAGATAGTTGCACAGATCAAAGTAACACAAAAGCGACGATGCCCATATAATCTTATTTCTATTAGAAAATGCACCGATAGTGTTGTGTAAAATACGAAATAAAACATACTTAATCAACTCTAAATGTTAATAATATTATTGGAAAGTCATTTGGACAATTTAGTATAAAAACAATCATAATTATATTAACTGTAACATTTTGTACCGAAATAAAATATCATAAAATAAAAACTATAGTTACTGCTAATGTAGTTGGTATTGTAGAGTTAGAAGTAACTGTTGCTAAAAATTGTTTCTAAATTCGTAAGTTCGACAAATTCGAGTCCACACACAGATGCATCATGTATTAGATTCAGTGCTTGAGGCGTCTATGTGCGGCTAAAGGTTAAGTATTTATCGATATTGATGGAGTTGATCGACTCGATGACCGGGGACCGTACGCCTGCGCAGACAGAAAGACAAGTCCTTGCGAGTGTCGTGGGAACAAATTGCTTATTAATTATTATACTTACTGGAATATAAGATTTACTAATCCACATATTACAAGTCTGAACACGTGTTTGATGTTAGCTGCTGCTGTCTAATAGTCTATTCTCTAGCGTAACTTTTGTATACTCGATGTTCTATCTACTACCTATTAGGTAACTATATGTGTGATAATAACAATAAGCTTTCAACTAGATGAAGTACAATGAATTCTAATGATTAACGTTTAGGCCAATGTTTATAAACATTATTTTTACACTGTCTATTTAAATAAATGTGATTTTTGTCTATAGTACGTAAAGTTTTAGATAACTGCAGTCCAGTGTGTCTAATGTTCGCTTCAGTAATGTAAGGTCCTAAGAGTCCACGCGACATGTTTGTCGAGGATTCGGATCTATATCGTATTTCGTCAATTGTAAGCGTTATATCAACAGCTTGTATTTAGATATTAAATTAATGTTATAGTTCGGTTCTCAAGATACTCACTTCACCAAATATTTTGCCGTCCAAGTTCCGGAATGAAAGACAGCTGGACTGTTCTACTTGTGGTATTTCCTTTTAACCGTAATCGCAAACTTCAACACCAAACCGACTTAAATTTATAGATGTCTAATATTTATATTTACCTAGAGCTTATAGACGGAATAGGGCTGTAGCGTTTATAAGGTGAAACGATCTTTTGCGTGTTGTTTGTTGGAAAAGTTGGAAAATGGTAATTCTTAACACCTACAGATTTAGAACACGCAGGAGGTCGACCGGGGTCGTTCTAATAAATATCAGGGATGTAACTAGATATAGGATTGGCTTTTTAACTTAGAAACTTTATCAAAGATTTATACAAGCTATGGGTGTAGTGTTATCTGCGTAGGAATAACTTTATGTCTACAATTTACCAGCGATTAACTTACGTATTTATTCAAAAGTTTAATAGGTTTCGAAAGCTTATATTATGGTGTGATTTTGCACTCACTGCTAGCTAACATTTACTTATCAACTCTAATTAAACATCAAAATTATTACTGAGTGCGAGAATCACACCACGAAGCCTATTCGAGTAAGCACCAAAATGAATTTTATGAACTAGATGGCGTCATTTTCTATACTAAGTATTCAAATAAATATTATTTCTATAAACGTGATTTGAATGTCCAGATTATTCAAGATTTGCTGTCTTCTATATGTATTACATTTCATTACGAATATTTACTAGCGTCCAGTGGTAGTCTCGGTGTGCGCGTAGAGCGTTAGACAAACGACCTACCTATTTTATGCTAGAATAGTTCCATTAACGTAGAGTTACGACCAAATTAGTATAAATTAATAATATCCACACAAATGATTATTACGTGGTAAGTACAATGTTATGCTGCATTATCGATTTACTGCATGACTGGGAAATTTTAAAGTACAAATTATCACTCACTCCCAGCAGTCTAATAAAATGCTTTAAAAAGCTCTTTCCTTATATACTTAGAATTATATAAGAGAAAGAAGTTGCATTAATTTAAATTTTTCTCAAACGTTATAAATGTTGTAACTTAGTAGTCAAAACTTCAGTAAATGTCCCATTTAATTTGTATTTTTCATCTTTTTGTAAAACTTATTTTTCTGTTTATCAAACAATCTTATCCCACATGTAAATTATTGATTATTAACATTATGTGTATTAGATTCGTGGCAGTAGATATAGCTGAATATCGGTGACAGGATCACGTTTTCGAATTAAATCGTAATTTTATAACAATTGATGTGCCTAAGTGTAATACTCTATTAAATGTAATTGTATATATTTGTATAGTAATTGTATTTATTATTACAAGTCTCAGGATGGAGTGTAACTGGCAGTGTCGCCAAAAAAAATTATATTTCGTGTTTATCAAATGCCTAACTGCAAATTGTATTTTACGACAATAACTTCTTTGTATTTTATTTTTTATTCAAATGTTTTATGCACTTACTTTGGAAATTATAGTAACACTTGCCCGTTGCATATTTTGTTAATAATAAAAATTGGTCCATTTGCGATTGTTAACCTTACTAATCTATAGTTATCTAACTTATCAAGATTTCAATCAAAATAGTATTGTACTGACTAGAGAGTAATTTCTAATCCACTAGATGTTTTTACTTTCACTAATAGGTATTACTTGCATAACTGTGTACACGTAGCTATTTGGTACACTAGAAAATTAGATATTTATTATTGACTTTTTTATAGCACGCCAGAAGAATCTTTTGCATTGTTTAATAATCCAGAATTATAGAAATTGTTTAATTGGAAAATAAATGTAATAGATTTGTAACATGTATGTTAGAGACTTCGGGGCGCTGCGGCGTTTGAATGTACTAATCGATAACTAAAGTGTATCTTTCTGTAACATCATTCATACTCGCCGTGTACACGAATACGATGGCTAATGGTAGCTGTGTAGACTTGATTGTGATATCAGTAAACATTTTCATACGAGCATCCAACTGATTTGTTTCATTTTCTGCCTTGGCCTGATACTTTAGGAAACTCCTATTTCATAATAATACCTAAATCATATTAGGATCGGACGTACAGATAGGGTGAATAGTCTGAACCTTTAAAAAAACACTAGCAGTGTTATTACAAAAAAATTAGTCCAGGTTTAAAATGGGTCTAAATATTAGCCGACAGTATAGGAATGAATGACACATTCGTGACATAACCCAGTAGCGAAGCGCTTTTCTAATTGGCTAGCTAATAGCTTAGTCCTGTCTTAAACCCGGTACTAAGTTTTTGGAATAACGGGGTAGCAGTTTCCCGCGACTTCGCCCACGCCAAGTCAGATTTTCCATACAAACTCTCATTCCTTCCCTCTCATGATTTGATATCGTAACAAAAAGTAGCCTAGGTATGTCTTTACCCAAGGTCTCAAACTATAGTTGTACCAAATTCGTTTGAATAGGTTTAGTAGGTAGTTTCGTAACCAATTCAATACAAACAATCAAATATTTCCTCTTTATAATATTAGTGTAGACTATATCGCTTGGCGACTAACCAGGTGAAACCGTGAAAATGAACCTACCCTCAAATGAGGGTACTCTAGCCTACCCTACCTAGATTTGGCCGTTACAAAAAAGTAAGGAAGGACTCACCATGCTCACTAATATTTCTTTTCAGTGGTGCCGCTCAGGGTCCAGGATACTGCTTGTGGTCACGAGCGGTGGCAGATGAAGATTTTCAGGGTTTTTCAATGCTGATTGTCTCACGCATTTTATATGCGAGTTACCACTGTTTGGCTTGCAAATCAGCAAGTAAACATACAGATGCACTGACTGAAGAGAAACCTTTTTTAGGGAAAAATATGATAAGACTAAGAATCACTTAACAAGAATTAGTTTACATTTTTCACGTCGATGGTTACAACTGACCTTACCACCAAGAAAGACCGGCAGACAGACAACCGCGGAACTTCACAAAGATGGCGTTAGTTGTTACTACTTGTTAGTAAAAAAAACTTATTTTAATAATCAACTTTTAAGTTAAATAGCCAATGAACTAATAATAATTCCTTGTTTATCAGACAATCGTTTCAGTACCTGTTCCGGAGAATTTTACTTTTAATTATTTACCTTATAATTATTATATTAAGGTATTTTTTTAATAATTTAATTGCCGATAAATCACGCTGTTTGATTATACTCAAATTCCGGTTCCGATTTCAGATGAAGCGTTAGTTTAATGATTATTTCTCACAAATAATCTCCATTTATTTCAAAAAGCAAAATAAAGTTAAAAACTATACTTAGGTATTTTATAAGTACTTTATTATTATAGGAGTGTTAGCGCGGTTTGTGGTGTCAGCAGAGGTGCTGGGGTACCGGGCGGGCAGTGGCGTCCTGTGCCGGGCAGGATTCGCTGGGATTCCTGGGTCAATCCCTTGCAAATATAGTATAGCATGAATCAGAAAGAATTTAATACTATTCGTATGTTTTAATATTTTTATACTGTGATTTTGAGCAAGGAAGGTGGTGGAAATAAAAACAACAGAGTTATCTGTGAAATAAGCTTTTTTAACTAAATTTAAGTTTCCATACATTACATAATATAATAATATACGCATACACTATAAAATGTTAATTGAATTTTGTCCAAATATTTACACAGTTTAACGCCCCGCTGTATTTCTTGCTTGTACCTGTCTAAGTTTAAATATTATTATTATAGGGCGGGAAACATCGGCATGGTTGGAGTACAAGAATAAGCATTACTTAATTAATCTTTGTTTCTTGTTCTGAAAGAACCATAGTATTATTGCCTCTGAAGCTTTATGAATATAATAATTAAAATAAAAAATATATTAAATATTTTTGTGTATCCCTTACATAGGCCCACCTCCAGGCGAGGGTCCCGCTCTCAAATAAATACACCAGTGTGCAGGTATATACAGTGCGGCGGGACCACGCCACGCGCCCGATCCTCAGTCAATTCTTCAACCTAAATACCTTACCTACGCACTACCGGCTATTACCATAATAAAATTAACTGATGTATTAAATTATTTCTCATCATGATGTTCAGACGTTCGCTTGGGATACTTTTCTGTTACTATGCGCTTCAGTAACTCTATTTTAAACAAATATTAAATATGACAATTGGATATAGTACATTATGTTCTGAGATCATATTTAATACATCACAGGTGTTGGAGAAAAAAAGTTAAATTACAAGGGAGTGCTCTTGCGCATAGAGAGAAGCGACAAGCTTCCATAGACAAGCCCAGCCTGCAGGACCTAGATTATCGAATTAACTAGTAAGAAGTGAGTCACCTCTCCTAGAAAACTCAAGTTTAGGCCCGTTGGTTGGACTATGTCCTAGAATTTGGCACATAACAATACCAGATAGAATTACTTTTTACACAACAAAATTTTACAAATCAGTGTGATATCACAAACGGAGTACGGACGGAATGAATATTGTTGGAAATTAACTATCTAAACATAATTATCATCATACAGACAGTTATTTGCAATATATTCTATTCCTGTTTACAACTTCAAAATCATACAAATCCAGTGCAAAGTGTTGTTTTACATAATTATTTTAACTTAAGATTAGGGTAGAAAGTTCATGATTTATTTGTAATATGCCTACTTATGCTGAGCCGTATGGACAACGGTCACAGTATAAACACATGATTACTACACGACATAAGTACGAAACAAAACTACAAAATCAACTCCAGAGAATCCGTTCGAGATACCACACAAAACATAATTCATCAATTAATCAAGTAACGTCATTTTTTTTAAACAGTCATAAAGTAAACTTTTGTAAACGTCATAACGCGTTGTAAAAAAATAGCGTACTCTTAGTTACAAAGAAAGTTCATTTAGTATTTCATTAACACGAGTAGTCGGCAGTTTAACAGAAGCGCTTTGGCTAGACGCACTGATAAAATAATTACAATCTTCGTTGTACACTTGAAAACTGGCCATGCACATCATAACCATTAAAACATTACATAAAAACGAATCAAACCTATAAAATAAGAGTTATATAAGACGAATGATATGAAATGATAAGTATGTCTTTTTGTGAAGACCGTAGCCCTTCGACCTAAACTGGCGAAATAATTTGTACTTTCAATAAAGAGCCACGGTTAGTGAGACTGAGAGGACCAAATATTGTGTTGAAAAGGCAATTTTCCGTCGGAACAACTAGAACTACTAAAAGTTTCTGCAATCCAATATTATTAAAAAAAACAATCATCAATATAAAGATATAATCCATTATAATACAACAACAAAACAAATATAATTTGTAATAGGAGTAATATTGTTAAAACACAAATACTCAATTCTCTAATAAAAGGTTGTACGCTATGTCATTATTTTAATATCGGCAAATTGGTTCTGTTACGGGTAACAGAATCGTCGTTCGTTGAGTATTTGTATTTCTCTACGCTACACCGTTGGTAAAACATCAAATTTACGGATACTGTCTGCGAGTGTGTGAATAATATCTCTGACATATTTTTCGCGCGTGACGAAAACGATGAAAGAGATAACTGAACTGAGATTTGGAAACATCAAAAGTACTCAGATGACCACCGAAATTTAATTTTAGTTGCGTCTTCTGGGCACTTTCAAGGTTTTGCTTGAAGGTAGTTGTGACCATGTTTCTTGCGGATAGCCGACCCGCGGGTCAGCAAGTTGATGCGAACCTTAACATAAATTCTGACATCTTAATAATAACTAACCTCTACGCTTACTCATTATTCTAAATCTAACCGTCAAAAGAGATCATAAAAACTTATAACTAAGTCTATAAATATTGTAATATTGCAAATGGTTTGCTTCACGACAAGCTGTGTTGGATGGAAACTATAGTTTGTTCTGTTACGTTGAGCCAAACAAGTAATGTGATGCGTTGACAAAGGATGTGAAGGTTTTGATTACAAGCGAAAAATTTACAGGATACTTAATCATCAGACCCAAAGACATCAGTAATGCAGAGTCCCCGAATCTTATAAAACCGTGGTATACCGAAACTGTCTTAAAAATTACTTAACATTATATAAATTGCTTTCCGCTTAGTGAAAACAATCACATTCAAAATAAATTAAGAAATATAATAAATTTGCACGATCGTTTGTCATACCGAGCCCAACTTACGCAAATCTAACGACATGATTGTGGATGTATGTAGCTGCCGGCGCGACATAACCTTTTTGGAACGGGGATAAATGGTAAATGACTTTGATTGACTTCTTTAAGTCTCAATGTGAGTTTGCTACAGTTGGTCCATGCGTTGTACTTGTTGCGAATTGCGGTTCGGTGTAGCAGGGCGGCCTAGCTAGGGCGCTTGAAGTGGCCGGGTGCGAGGCGCGCCACCTTGGGCGGGCGGATGTGCGCGCGGTGGCCGCACTCGTGCTTGTGGGCGGGGGACTTCTTGCCGCCGTTGGATAACCGCTTGCGTGGCTTCAGGTAATCTGGAAGGACAGAGAAAGATACGATTAGACAGTGATGCTGAGACATGGGAGAAGTGTGGTTCTGATAAATGGAGACGAGGGAAACGCAAGGTCGATTGATAAGCCAAATCGAAAAGATGCGATTCTCGAAAACATTGATCAATCTTGCAATCACGATGCTGAGATACAAGAGATACTGTTTATAAAGGCACCAGCCAAGCATCGTATCTGGAAAGTACCTCCAGTAATCAATAAACTTCAAAGACCTGTTCCCACGTTTCTCTATGATCGATTGCAGCATGCGGTGAGAAATCTTATTTTGAAACAATCAAAGCCGCGTTTGATGTTGAATATGTATGCAATGTAAATAAGAAAGTGCAAGACTAACACCGAAAGCTCGTAAAATTACAATTGATATAACTTTACGAGTGTACATATTGCGCGGAAGAGTGCAGCGTTGTGTGCATCTCGTTACGATGCATAAAACAGTCGTAAACCGTAACGAAGGAATTGGTAAATTTTACGACGTTCGAAATTAAACGTTCACCCGGATGCCTGCATACGGAACCATTCGACATCTTTACGACTTCATCCATAACTTTGTAAAAAAACTCCAACGCTCTTAAAGTCCCAAAATCCTTTGACAAAGTCCCATAGGCGGTGACGCCTTTTGTACCCTTTCCTAATTTTGAAAAGTTATGACCTTAATAACTATAAAAGTTTTACTAGCTTTTTACTACCGTTTAATCTGTATTATAATGGCCGTGAGTTGTGAGTTACTGTGCTGTAGATTAAATTGGAATTCTATGCAGCGTTAGATGAGCATTCTAACCTCAAATGATTCCCGCCATTATTAGTCGCTGAACAGTGAACACGTTTGAATATGGCTATCAAATTAATCCCCAAACGTTTTAAAATTCCATCGCCCATAATTGATAAAGAAGCAAGGTCAGAATAAACAGAAGCCAGATCAGTAGTCGATACTAACATCGATGATCGCTAAATTATTAACAGCGAGTTACAAAAAGTCATAGCAACACGCGATGCGCTCAAGGCCGTATCATTTGGTCGGAGTCATGTGTCGTGGAATATACAAGAGAGATACTATAACATACTGCAATATTATTATCAGACGAGTGTCTAATAAACGTAACGATACAGCAAACAAGACGCCAACAGAAGGGGCAATAAATTCTGTGAGACGTGAACATACACGACGAGTTAGATGAATTCGACATTGCAGTTCGCTATTTAAAGATGCAGCTCCGAAGGCAATAAATTTGGCGTTTTGAACCAATAAATATAGCTTCAGAAACGAGAGATCAAAATGCATAAAACGAGAGAGGCACATTGAAAGTGTAATTTTTCATTAGCAAGATAAACAAAATTAAGTTTGTTACCAAGTCCGAGAAGCGTGTAAGATTTCCGAGGATCAAGCAGACAGAATTAAAAGCGTTCAATAATAACACGTCGGAATCATGGCAAAAAACCCAGTCGCGTCGGTTTCTGCAGTCGGGAACTATGTCAATGACGTCACGGTCCAAGGTCGACTGGTGGACCACGCCGTCTTCCCGCCAATTTTGGCATCATCTGACCACGTGTGCACCCAAATAATCATACAAACCCAATTTTAGAACAAATCCAGTAACATTACCCTGTAAAACACTTCAGGAGTCGCTCTTTCAGTTTGAAAATTTGTGTCACTGAGATGGAAAAGATGCTTTAATATTGATGAAAATTGCGTGGAATTTCACTGAAGCACGCAAGGCTCGCGGTGAGCAGAGGAAAATACTTTCACGTGGTTACGCAATAATTTCCCGCCAAACGTTCAATGGAGCGTTTCCCGCCTTTTCTTGGCACAACGTGACCGATTGTCGAAGCTTACGCGGGCGCAGAGGTTACTCGGAGGAGCGGCCCTCGCGCGCGGGCCGGGTAGCGCTCGTAAACATGCGTAAACAAAATGGCCTTGAAGCAGCGCGTGCGCCGGGCATGGTCGCGACGCTTGTGCAAACAACCCGGCCTCTTATCACCACATTATCATTAATTGTTTATCACGTTTAGGCTAATACTGCGCCGAGGTTACGCACTATACAAATCCGTTACACATTTCGTGACGTTTCCCCGATTCAATTCCATTGGGTGTGGTCGATGCGTATGCGCAATGTTTATTAATCACGTTGAAAGTAATGAGGAAAATAGGATTAGGTTTAACAAGGTAATTTCTTGTTGCAAACGAAGCAAACGCATAACGTCAGAGTTTGAGAGCTCCGTTTAATGGCGGCCGGAGAGCCGAGGTTATTTCGGTCGACCTAAATATCTGCGCGGGCGCACGGCTCTCCTTCGGAGTAGATATAATTTGTTTACCGCGCACTCAGCACACTTCACAATATACGAAACCAGTATTCCAAACCGTCGTCGAAATATGTGAACAATGTGTTTTGTAATCATTTGCATATTTTAAAGGCCGAACCATCGGATACAGAATTGATTACTTTTGTGCCGCACATGAATACTATTCATCAAGTTAAAGCAAGTATAGAAGTTTATAATGCAACAGTAATCGCATGCAGCCCACGTGCATCGAAGGCCGCCTTGGATAGTCTTGCATCCGTGGCTCCTTTCATGCCTGGAATTTTTAAAACGTTAATGTTTCGGGTATTAAAAAAGTCTCGGTCGTGTTGAAAATAAAAGGATATTTCCTTTGAGGGAAGTTAAAGGATCTTGGTTAGCGTCAAATTAGATTTTTTGTGAGTGACGCGGTGCGTGCGCGTCGTTGTGCCAGGGGTTGTCAACGCGTTTGATCCTGCCGCGGAAACGGCGCACGCCACAAGAATAGTCAATCACCATGGAGACACCATGGGAACTTGACAAACAACGCGCTAAACACTTCTACGTACTTAAACGCTCATTACCAATCCAGTAAATTGCACACGCCCGATGCTGAAATTACCCTCGCCGTATTATGTTTATTGTTTGAGAACGTGCCGTACAAAGGATCAGGCGTTCTCCATACAAACGTTGTCCAAATGTTGCAGCCTGCGGCTCGTGGGAATGACTCAGGGCCCGGGGTCACGATCTTCCATCCCAGGAATCGTGGCAGTCATTACAGTTTCAATGCACGAGAAAATCGATGGAGTGCCACATCACGAGATCCTACCATTATTTCGGAGAGCTAAAGAACCTCTTCAATTGCAAGCAACGAGACTGGGGAGATCGTATTCAGTAATCATAATACATAATAACCTCTGAGATTCAGACGGGACGATAGACGGTGCCCACGCGCAGCGTACGTCCTCTATTAAAATCAGGAAAATTGTTGCAAATATTATTTTCATACTAAAACAACACTGAAACATTCATCGTTTCGATACAGGTTCAATTTTGAGGGCAAAGTTGCGCCTCCAATCACCTTCATTCTGACTCATTCGAACAAGTCAGAACTTGATTCAACGCGTTTGACTCTTGTAACGACGATAAGGTATTTAGCGATGTCTCAATTCCAGCCTGAATCTTATATAATGAAAAGATGACAACCAACTCAAAACTGTTACGAATACTAAATATAATTTGTTCATCCTTAACATTTTAACCCCTTTATTTTCAGGTCTCTCCATTTCACTATCTGCTTTGCAAAATCAGTTAGCAGTTATCACATGTCTATCATTTATATTGTTTGTTACATGCAGGGCTTATCGTAAGGAACGGATTTGTCAGGGCGTGGGCGGGTCGCCTGCGCCTGCGACCAAACAGGTTGCCTCGCCGGCGCTGCGCGCGCGCTCTGCTGCTTTTTTAGTCTCTTCATTTACGGCTTAGGGCTGAACGAATGACACTTTGTCATGTACATCTACATCTTTACTGCTAGCGTTACTTTTATCAAAATTTTGAGTGCCACATATCCCCAATTAACAGCATACAGCTGCACATTTCACAGCTGCTACAGGAAATATATTGTTAATAATCAAATGGCAGCACGGTCCGTTGCATTGTGATACGAACCAGTTCCGAAATATCTAGGCCAAGTGAAAGGCGAGCTGATGTCAAAACTTGCTCGGTGCGAACACGCGGCGTTCCATTGATATCGCGAGGCGGAGCTGCAGCATTGTCTAGTGGCCAGCCCTAGCATAGAAGTTCTAGTACAACTGGACGCTGAGATAAAAAGAGCAACAAAAAATAATCCCGCGCACCTCGCGCGTATACCTATGGCTATAAACCGTGTATACGTATAGTTGTTTGGGCTCTCGGCTACTGGTTTTGAACGTGGCAGCCTAAACAAACAAGTGACATGCATCCAGGTAGCGAGCATTGTATCCCGCTCTTAACATTTGTTAAATATTATCTGATATCTTGTATTGGGCTCAATTTTTTTGTGACAGGTCAACTTGACGGTCCGTAAACTCATTTCATCACCGTGTAATCTATTTGTGTTGGCTCGTGACGGTTTTGCAACAATTTTCAACGCAGTCGGACATTCGTGGCGCAGGAAGCGGTATCGTTGGTTACTCATTAGTGAGTCAGACCATCAAGTGTCCTGTTTGCAAGTTGATTGATTGACCTATTTTCGTTTGAGTGGTTAGCTCGCTTTCATTTTCTACATTTGTCTGCAACAATCTCATTTCTGATGATATTAAATCATTTTAAGACGGTTCCGTGTAGCAGAGTGCAATAATGACCCAAAATTGCTACCTGCGCGATAGGAATCAGCCTGCTCGACGGGCCTAGACTCCTTCGGTAAACAGCTCGTAGTACACCTGCAATTATCTAGATTTAATCTCCTAAACAGGATGTCGTAAATTGAACGTTTCATTTCGCATTGGAGCTTAAACATCACGGGTTTCGAGACCAGTTTTTTGCTCATACGGCTTTAGTTAGGATGTGTAGTGTGAAATTAGTAGTTGTTTGATTTTCTGGTTAGCAACGGATTGTATCAGTTAAAATTTTGTGAAGGCTTTAAAGTGGAAGCTATGAGAAACAGGCTGGCGAGTTAACAGTCGGCCGAGAGTGTCAACAGCGCATAGCTGTCTAAACATGTTTACTTTTGACTTTTGAGAAGTGGTTTTCGCATGCACTCCAGTTGAGTGAGGTGGGCTTAGTTAGATGATTGATGGATGACCGATAACCGAGCCCATATTGATGTTAAGTTTGCTTTAGAAACGAATACCAAAGTCATGAACACGCTCTAGAAACTTGCAACATTGATAGGTCGGCTATATTTAGAATACTATGCACTGGGGTTAATGAATATTGAGAAATCAGGTTGTATCGATAGAGCTTTAAACCTGTTTCATTACATTATTATTGCATGCAATGGCATACAGCTTTGCAGAACGTCCGTAGGTGCCTCTTTTAAGAGGCAAAGAGTAAAGAAATAGCAATCAGTGTTTTTGGGATTTTTTTGTATGTTAACCAAATACATTGCATCCACGTGTCAATGTAATCATGATTGTCTTATTGCTGTTTTCGATTCTCCTTTGTGGTTTTCTTTCACAGTTAACATTGAATAACTGTAAATACTTTTTGTAGCACAATCATTTCCTTCTTCTGGTCAGGTTCCCCTGTTACAAAGCCGTGGAGGTCAGGTGGCAATGGCTCAACTGTAATTACCTGATCTGCCATATCCTGGATCACGCTCCAAAGCGGACTCTGGGCCCTCGAGTGTACATAATAAGAAGAACCATTTTCTTTCTTTAGTCTTCACTGATAGTATTCTCTTATGTTTCATGCGATCATCTTTGTTAAGCATTTTTTGCTTAATTTTTGAAGGTTCTCTATCAGATAGCTGCTAGAGTTAGAAGGCTTGTTCAAATGTAAAAGTAAGTGTGCAGTAGAAACTACCGTGGGTTGGCGACTGCTACGTAATTGTGAAAGTAAGCGAAATGGCGCGCATTGTTGCGTGTCTCACCGACTCTACAGCGCAATTTAACTGTATCTAGTTCTAGGGCCAAGCCTACTGCACTATTTATTATTTTTTAGGAACATTTAGTTTCAATTATACACTAAACAACAACTGAGGTTCTATACTTATTACAAATCTTCACATATAGGTTATCAGATAAATAAGGTTAAGTCGAACTTAAACAACTAAAAACAACATCAACTGAGGTAATATTTTTTCGTCAAAGTTCGAGAATCTGAAAATATGATTTAATCATTCGTCGCTTTGTCATTTGATATTGTTAGGCTGTTAGTTCGGCAAATTTTTACCGGTTTGAATAATATATCCAATTTAACCACATGTATTCGCAGTTTTGGAGCAGTATATTAATACATTTAAAAATCAAAGCAACGGGATATAACCAAATGAAGCCATACCTTTACAACCGATAATATGCAAAGTGCTGATATACCGGAATATAATTGGATTGTGTTGCTAAATGCCAGTGAATATCTTTCTTTTTAGTACCTACTAAGATACTTTTACCAAATAATTACGTTATCATAATTTCTCATAAAAGTACGTAGATATTATAATTTAGAATATAATACACTATGATGTACATCTAGCAAGAAATGGCTCAAATCCATAATTACTATTTCACCGAAACAGCTTCGAATTGTTTCATAGAAAACAATTTGTAAGCGTTCTCGTGTTTATGCCGTAAGTTTACATACGAATTCGTGTAGCTATCATTAAAAGGAGATTTGTGCGCGTCACGAGCGCGCGCCGGGCTGCGCAGGAGTGCACGCGGTTCATCGCTCGCGCGGTCGAATTATACATGCGACCCCGCTTGATGCATTATGCCAGCACCTCGATAGTGACGCCAGGTCATCGATATAGTCGATAGTCGACGGTCAACTAGGATATTGATAGAAGAGTCAGAAGTTAAGACTAAGAAATTATTTATAACCGTAAATCATATTCTTTTTAATCAATTAAAAGAAGATTTCACGTATCCAATAGCATTAAATGATAGCTATCTGTATAGCTTGGCTGGCAGTAATTGTTATTTTAATCGATACGATATATATATATATATTACTAATGTACATTCATAATTATTAAATTCATTATTTGTTGCCAAAAAAAAAAACGATACGATGGTATTGAATGTTAGCTTATTTTATATTTGACTTGAAATACCTAGTAGATACATAATTTAAAGCACAAATGGAGTCATTCGGTACGTTCCTAAAATTAAATAACATTATTAGAATGGTCTTAGTGATATAGCTGAGCTCCTAGATTTATCGATAATTAACTATCAAGCGGCACCATCACTAAATATTATGTAGATATCTCTACATCTGCTCAAAACTACAAAAGGTCGATGTTTTCATGTAAAACATCTCCGTAATGTATGCAGTTTTTTGCTAGAGAGATGTAGATCTTATCTACAGTTTATAAGAGTGTTCGTATAGTGTGGTACAGTGTAAAAAAGCAAGGATATACCTAGCCCTAGCTTATGTATGGTGACCGGGAGCTTTTTAGTCACTGTTGTAATTAAACAACTACTTTATGTTTATAATTTAACTAACTTATACCACGGCCTTGCACGTATGTAAATAAAAATAAAATATACCCTCTCTCACTTATGAATAATGTGGCCCCACTGGTAAAGGAATTTGTAAAAATAGATTCAGTAGTTTTATTACAGAGATTACCTCTTAAAAATCCACAAACTTAAGCGCTTTAACTATATATAGCTTTAACTGTATATAAATTTAGATTACGTATATTTTACATTATGGAAATACATAGTTTCTTCCTGTTTTCTCTACACCTCAGCGTAAATGAAATAAGTTTTAATGAATGTACTCCAACACTGTAATTAATACCATTGAACGGATTGCAACCGGTTTTAAATGGTAACTGCTACTGCGAGCTCCGACCTTAATACACGAACATTAAACGTGTTTAAATAACTAGACTCTAGGTAATTAACTTCTATAACTGAGTAGAAATCTGGGTATCTTATGGAGGTTTTAATACTTCAATTAATGGTAATTACTCTATGAAAACAGTTTAATTGTAATTAAACTAAAGAGCACCTGCGATTACATTAAAATTATTGCAACCCAATCTCACACTTTAAAGTTGTTTATAAACTTGTATATTTCAGATTTAACAACTACTTTTGACCAAAGAGCTAATGCTAAATGTTGTATTTAACATTGCTCGTGTGATACAAGCATTGTTTTTAGCGAAAAGTTTATAAAAACTTTTGAATTGAAACTGTATTCACTGTCCTATCAAACATTAAGCAAAATAATATTCGTGGGGTCCCAACGCTGTTTCTTTTTTCAAAGAGATTTCCAAGAGGTTAGTTGACATCAGTGGTCCTAAGAGCTGGCAGCTACCTTGCTCAGCGTATAAGCATCGCTATCCAGCGCTGTAATGCTGCCAGCATCCTGGGAACCTTACCACAAGGACCCTTTTATAATTTTTGTTTTTGTGTTGTATTAAGTAATTTATCTTAATTTTTATTAATAAGTTGTATATATATTACTAATGCAAAATAATTATTAAAGTTATGTTGTGCCGCAAAGAAAGCACACCAACAGTAATAAGTTCCAACATTAACTAGATAGTGACTATGACATCATTACCTGTTGCGTTTTTTACTGCACATGCATTTTCCTGGACTATCCGCGCTAGGCCAGGACTCAACCGTCTAGTTTTTATCGCTCGTCCTACGGCAGTCGAGCGTTCACCTAGGACGTTGACTCTGGCAGGTGTGTTAGGTAATCTAGGATACCCTGGGAAGGACTTGCCGCGTAATTGCTACCTAGATAATTGTGCGATATAATGGTGGGATTTTTCTTGCAAACGTTGTGCAAGATTAAAATTTTTAGTAAATATATGAGGAATAAAAGTCTTATGCAAAATTAAAAAAGTACCTCACAAATGATTGAAGAACCTCAAAGTGCTCAATGAATGTAAAAAATGCGCACCCTGCGGTGGCGGCGAGATCAATCGCCACATGTGCCGGCGCATCCCATCAAAGGCCCGCTTTTATCGACCACTCGAGCATCGATAGTCATTTACGAACTGCTACTGCGATACACAATGTCCTTGATGCGCTCCAGATAAAAAAATAACCGTTTCTGATCAGGAATTTGAATGACTTAAAATTGAAATGATCGCAGAGTTTATGGATGTTTTATTGACTGTTAGAAGCGAGCCCAGAATGAGTTAACAAGCACAATTCTGCTTCTTATCACAGCGTACAGGCTTACAAGTGCATCCGCAGTTTATGTCGACCATAAACGTAAATCAGGACGAGTTGCAACTGAGATTTGCTGCACGGCCAACGGATCCTTTAGCTCTGTTCAGACATCGCATCACTAAAAAGACAATTCCAAATTATAGCTCAACGCTCAAGGACCAAACATTCTTGACTAACGTCTCTACCCCGCATTAGACACGCAGCCTCCGTTCCCATGATCGTTAATATTCAAATCGGGATGAAACAGGAGCCGAAACAACGTTGTAAATCCTTAACACAAAGAGATCGATAATACCTCTAATAATAGCACCAACGGCCGAACGGTAGCTAAATATCATGAGAGAACAATAAATCCATTGTGAATATCTTTGTTCTGGGATGTCTCCCAATTGTTGATAACAATCGAAGACAAGATTCAATCCGGTTGAGATGAATGTAAGGACCAAACGCTTGGCTTCAACATCGGTTTTCAAAGGTAAACACGGTTTAGGGCATTGTGAGAGATGACCTCAGGTCACTCTAAGAGTCTGACCTATGGACCAATTTGGGAGCCAGAAGAGTCCTTCTCCTCTCGCATTGTTCAGACAAAGGACGGATTACCGCGAGGGGTGATGCTGCTAAGTATTACACGAACAATGGGACAAAGACTGGTGTGTGTTTACCCATGAATATGGGGAATATAATGCACAATGGTTGGTGCTATGCTAATAAGATGCACAACAGGTTCATAACATTTTTTCTCAAGATAAATCTACGTGTATAACGAATTCGCGTTTGAGTTAAATCGTGCATGTTTGGGGTCTCAGATGTCGGTGTAATCTCTATTCTAAATTGGAGTATTTAGACGTTTACTGTGACTGCTGCAGTATTGTTAAGTAAATTAATAAATTAGCATTCGTTTTGCCGAACTGAGCATTGGACTCTGGTCTACTCAGTTTGAATAGTTGGGTGAAACAATGCAACTTTTGTGTTGCAAGCTATCAGATGACCGGCAGTGCGGTGCCCCGGCAGCCTTGACTGGGGGACAGCAGGGCAGCATTTGGTAGATGAGACAGTTTGGCAATTATAATCGGTGTAATGGTTTAGAAGTCCGGGCAAGCGCCCGTAGCCATCTGCGACCGCATCTGGCCTGGATTAGCCGCCGCTCTCTCTCGACCTATTACCTATTGGGTTGCGCTTGCGTCGCGTCGCCCTACTCATGTTACTAGTCTCTACGATTTCCTTTAAGTGTTCGGTTTCAAAACGCCTAGATACGACAGTGGCAGCTGACTGCCAGAGAGCATTTTTGTTAAACGGGCTCTCGACATTTGCTCTTAAAACGTGAAGTGCTAAAGATTTCGCCTTATCTCTCTCGCCAACGCTAATGGAACTAAATGAGTTTTTTAGATCAGCGGCGAAGGTATTTCAAATATTTAGTTAGCTAAAGGTAAATTCAATTTGGAAGCCGGCCGTAAACCTATAATGTACTCGTGAGAAAACAAAAAAGGTTAAATTTGAACTGATACAATCGTGTAAGGGATGTGCGCCGGACCACCCAAACGGTCCGAATGATCTATCCTCTAAACCCGTTGATAATAAAAAACTACAAGGTAGTAATTTGTATGAATGTGATGTTTTTTCCCGTCACGATGCTCTAATTTGTTTCAGTGCGCTAATGCGCTGGATTTGTAACGGTGCGCGTGAAAAGCGCATTCGTAAATCAGCGTTTTTTAAAATCGTCAATAAAAATTAAAGAAAAGGTTGTGGCTAAAGAATGATTTTACCATAAATTTTGTTTTTACGACATTATTATGCAGGAACCGTAGGATTTTTACTGACGAGATTTTACGAGCTGACCGCTCGGTGCTTCAACAAATGCCACGTTTTGAAACGTGTGAAAGTAAAACAGAAGGGTGAGGTGACAAAAGTGCGTAAAACGACTGACCGGTCGGGGTCGGTGATAAAAACGATTGGTCAAGCATTGATGGATCAAATATAATAATTATTTAGCTATGAATATAGGTCAGCGGTCTTGGGAAAGGAAATGCTGTGTGCTATTACGTTGCGTCAGTTACTTTTTATGGCGCTAGTGAAAGGCCGAATTTCAGCTTGGATTAATTTTACACTTACTTACAAATTGAGCTATTAAAGTTCCACCGAATGAATCCAGTATTATTTCTATAGCTCAGCAAAAATACTAAAATAATTTTACGGTTGGGATATAAATTATATTTTAAAATTTACGTGTCGTGTATTTTATGCTGTCCAGGGGAAACTTATGTAGTATTTTTATCTGTGCATAGTTAAATGCACGTCCACTATAGGATATTAAAATGCTCGTGGGAAAGGCGCCTGGCACCGAACGGACCTGTTTTGCGACGGGTGTGCATGCAAATTTCGATGTAGACGATTCTGATCTGTGCATAGAAACTGGATCTCATCGGATTATAGAACAAGCTTGTCTATGTAACTTACTGAGTTAGCTAGTGACAACTATCTAAATATTTTTACACTCCCAAGTTTAACAATTAATAAGCTTAACATTTGAGGAGAAAAAAACATTGGGCAAATGCAACGAAATTACAAATGGATAGGTACGAAATTTTTATATTTCCATGCATTTTATGCTTGTTCCAAAAACTCACGCTGTCTGAACAAAGGTGTTGCGGAAAGTCGTTAAAATAAATGGCCCAAAAATGCAAGTCGTATGAAAACGATTTACCGTTAGACATTCTTATCGAACCGAAACAAAGGGCGAAAGTGTGTGAAACTTAACGAGATTTCGGCGTAGAATGCATTAAACGAGAAACAATTAGGAACAATCAAAACAACGGAATGCAAAAGAGTCCATTCCGCCTCGATTGCTCCCGACAGGTTTGTAATTATGGGATTTACACTAATTGTTACGTGTTAATTTGAATAACACAAGTCGGTTTTGTAACGTTTTCTATGACCTCTTTTGATAAGTCAAGGTTTTTGAAATGCAAAATGTTTGAGAGTTTAGGCAGTGGATTACACGTGGAGGGCGACAATGATAGGTGGAAAATTAGTCAGGTCTGAGCACTTATAGCTAGGTACTTGCCACATCAGCTTTCAGGGTTCAGGTATCACTTCACGGGCCACAATCACTCGAAATGTCTGTAAGGAGCTTCACAGGATACACACGCGCGAAAGCGCTCTGGTCTGTCTAGTACATGTGTCATAGGGAACGTCTCGATGTCGACTCGATCTTCGGGGGTTCTCACGGTACGTTTTAAACAAATAAAAATAAGGCAGGTATGCGTGTGAGTGTGCGCGGCGTAGTATCAATAGGGTACACAAACAAATCAAAATATTGTAGTAAACAGCAACAATTATAATTAAACATCCCTCAGAGTGTTGTTAAGAAGTACTGTCATATTTGCAGATACATCTTTGAAGTGTTCCACGAATGTTGAATACTACAATTTTAAATACAGAGATTATGTTGGCACAAATTTAAACGCTTCGTGAAACAGTTGGTGCAATGTGTAGGAGCATAGCACATGCGCTGCCAAGGTTACGCGTATCGCTGTTGGTTGCTATGTGCGAACTGTAAGGTAAACGCTATCGCTCAACGCATTAATCTCTTCAACGGCTATACTTCGTGCATACTAAAAGCGCGTTTGTCATACCACACATGAAATATTAACCATAAATAACTATCAAAGACGTTAGAGTTAATGCTTTTAAATCATCGGTAGAGTGTAAAACAAATAAACATTAAACAAGCACTACAAAATAGGAACCATCGTACCGTAACTGGACCAGGGGTTCCCACAAATTAAATCTCCAAAAATCCTTTGTGGAGCGAGTGAAACAGGGGTGGGTCTGCATACATTAATTAAAATGAGAGAAATAATGAACACAAGTTATGGCATGGGAATTGATTTGACTTGAAAGCAATCGTGAACTTCGTTCGTCCTGAAGTTTTGTTGCATATTTCCCATATCACTACTAAAGTTTTGCTTCATCACAAATTACAAAATTATGTAGGTACTAAAAAGGTACCTAAAGTCAACAAAAAAGTCCTGATCATGTGATATGATTAATGATATCATATCACCAAATGACAATGGAGATGTTATCGTTTTCAATAGGTGAGTAATCAAATTAGAACCCGGTAAGTAGGCTATGTCAACTCATGTAGTCTTCACGAGCTTTCATCTAAACAAACGAAACGCGATGACAGCCACCAATTGAACACGTCATATCTATCAATAACTTCGATTCGAAGAATACTATTGAATACATTTACCGCTTTGCAAGAACAAACAAAACACAATTATCATAAATCGTGCCGTGCGAATATCGGTACATCATCCATGTACGCTACGCTATACATGGTAGTAATTTGTATGTTATTGTTTATGAGCTAAGCAACAGACTGCATGGCTGCACGGGTTATGCCATTTGTAATCTAAAACGATATGGTAGTTAATACGAGATAACAATTTAACGGCTAAAGCTCGGCTATCCTTGACGTTTTATACCTGAAGAAAACTCTATAAAGAGTCCTTAGTTTCTGAGACAGCCTTGTATGCTTTATCAGATTGATGTCTTTGCCAGGAAGATTGCAAGCAACATCTGTGTCAATACAAGTATGGAGATAACGATTTTATCAGTGCAACATGTGTTTATTTAGTGGAAAATAACTCCGTTGTTAGCGAATGCAACTTGAACGTAAGTGAAAAAGCAATTGTTGAAAGATTGCAAAAACTCCTGATGCTATTGAAAGGAAACGGCAGGTCTGTGCTATTGTTCGATTTCAAAAGGTTCTTATAAGAACCTAAGCTTGAGTTTTAAGCGTAGACAGGTGTTAGTTTGAAGTATGCGACACACAAGTGCGTATATGTATGAATATGTAGTACATTATAATACAAATTATCAAACAGATAATGGCGTAGTAAATAATGATGGAGACATTCTGTCTGTAGCGAAAGCGATAGACGATTGCACTCGGTTTTAGATATGCGATAATACTTTCCAAAGCAATGACCGATTAAAACTAAATACATATAATAAAAAATATAAAAACAACATTGTTTTTATGTATAATTCTAGAAAGAAAGGAGTTCAGATCATAAACTAGGTGTGATGATAAAATTCCATAACCGTATCATGGCGTAAGACAATTGTTTTAGAAACTGATAGTAGATTAGTTGTTCTTTGTCGGTGGATCAGTGAGGCGCACGTGCGTTTTGTTTACTCTGTTCCCGTGTCTCCTCGACCTACCACACGGTGCCGCGCCGCTTAGTGTAACGTTGTTTTAATATAGTACGTTACATTTTCTGACCCAATTTGCTTCGTGATAATAGGACAGACAGAAGCTCATTGTCTTGTGTTTGAAAAATGATTAACAGTTCAAAGACAGCAGTTACATAACATTTACCGGCACTGTACAGGTGTACCAATATTTCTGAAGGTTGTTTCAATATACGTCATTCTATCTGTGTCAGGATGTTTGGCCGAAGAATTAAAAATAAAGATATATTAAGTGGGTGACTTGCAGCGTCAGCTTTTTAATTGAATGATTGACTAAATGGTTTTTAATTTACGTGAACTTATTTATCTTAATAAACTAATAGCTGACTCATCGCAATTCTCGCGCCTCGAAGCCCCTTCCAATGCGAACGTATCCATCATTCTGACTATTATAAACTCAATTAAACCTCATTATCATAACCTAAGCGTTCTCCTAGCGAGCCCTATTCTCTTTTCTTGGACATGTCACCACCTTTGTCCCTTGTAACCTCTCCTATTGAAACTGGACAACTTAGGGCAACAATGGTCGCAGTTTGACCCTCAAAGACCATGAGACCGGCATTATTTGTGTATTTTGAGTAATAAACAGTGCGTTTTATGCGATTGTGAGCGGCTTTTTTAAAATTTAAATGTGAATGGATGAATGCACATTGTCCGTTGTGCGAGCTCGTGGACTGCAGTCTGCAGGTACCGTTGATGCATAATCATTAAAATCGAAGCAAACGAGAGTTTTGCTCCAGTATTGCATGGGAACCGAAATCGCGGATCGGGTTTGGCGGGAAAAATTACTTCTGCAGGCGTCTGCGGTGACAGGTGATGGATGTTTTTTTTATAACTTCTGAGCAAGATAAATATTCCCATGAACATAGAACTTAATCGATTCGATGAGCAGCAACAAATTGCTGCTCTTGATAGCTATGTTGACTAGCGACTACGTGTTCAAACGCTGAGAATTCGGATCAACGACTAATCTGTACATCGAATTATTGAGTGTTGCACAATACTTAATCCTCTATGAATTGCTGGCCGTATAAGCACGGATTATTTCTATGTAGGCGTACGGACAAAGTTCTACAGTAAATGGAATGTGTTACATGGTTAAGCCGAGGACATCTAATGTAAAATACTTGAATAGTTAAGAAATATTTTGAGGTTATTTGTTATTCTGGAGGCGTACTTAATGCTGGCAGACACTAAACAATAACAAACGCATCGGGATTAGACGCACGCACACGCGCCGCATCATTAAAGAAACGCACACAAGGATCACACAATAATACATAATTTTCATTCCTTTTCTGTGCGTACGCATCATACCCGTCCCACTCGCACGGCAAGGGGTGTTTCACTCGCTCGGTCATTGACCGCACATCTTTGAACAGATTGCATCTAGTGCCCATGCAGCTTCCCCAGATAGATGCATCACCATCTGACCAATTAATAGACGTTCTTTTTTATCTGGACTATGATTGAGCCAATTCTGATTTATTAGACTCTATTATGTTCAAAATAGATTGTACGACTATGTTGAAACAAATTTATGAACAAATTAAAATTTATTTCAGTAACAAATATCAATAATATAATAAAAACACACGAAAAGTAACTTTGCGAAATAGAAGAGATTAGAACTGACCTATTTATTGCAGATAACAAAAATACGACGCAATAATAACATAACACCAAACCAAGTCGATAAGTTTATCCCGAAACGATGTGGCGTGGTCTAAACTATAAAAGGCCGTTGGTTGGATCAACATATTCGAATTTTACTCTCACAAAAAACAAGCGTCCCGTAGTAAGTAATTTATGACGGAGTACAAAATCTCCAATAAGACGACGGAGTTTTTTTTCAACGGTCCACGAACGCGTTTTGAAAAAACCAAAACAATTTTTTGTCGAGACCAAAATCATTTTACGAGCTCACAAATAGTAAATGAACGAGATGGTTGATAGGGCGTCCCTGTCAGTATGTTGAGTGGAGAAAGAACCTGACACTTTTAAGTCGCCCTTGTAAGGATTCTGAGAACAGATTGCGTTGGCGTGATCTCTACGTCTAATAAGATCTCTAATCTCAATAATTACGCTTCTAAGAAACCTGTATTCATTGCTGTGTTTATTATTAGCTTTTTAAATACTCATGCAATAGTAATTAAAGATGTAAGTACTAGTAGTCGTGTCAGTCACTATCTAAACGTAAAGATTCGGAACGCCTGTAACTTTACTTTTATTATACTTATCAGTTACATCTGAATGCGAGTGATAATCAATAATTAATAACATATTGAAGATTATTATCATACACATTTTTTCAAATGGTGCACGATGACACAAAGCAAGTGATATATTATGAAACTCAACGTAGCTACAAAACGCGCTTAACCGATAATGAAGTGAAGACTGAATGGCTACACACACAATAGCTAATTGCGCTATCTCAATTTACTGCGCTATTGTGCGTTTATTTTATTAATGGCTCGAAGAAAACAATAATATTAACAAAAGCAAGCTTCTACCGCTCCGTGTTGTGCAAGGTCCAGGTAAAAGAGGCTGGTTTTTACTCGTGGGCATCGTGGCATCAAGTATCCATATAATTTTCGTTCCAGATGAGTTATGGGTAAAAAGAGCAAAACCGCTCACGCACGGATTTGGTTACATCGCCCATAAATGATAGGGTAATCCAAAACGTTACGCTGCTTTTATTTTGAGAGCAAAATTACCATGTTTCCCAATGGTTACATAATGACCGTTTCGTCATTAGCCGTTATCACTTACCCTGATGTTTCGAAATGCGGTTAGTGGGACAAAAAATAATCAGGAGACATTCCGTAGTAATAGTAACCCACTTGTCTGGGATACCAGATAGCCCTTGACCCGCTCGTTTAACTCATGAAATCCAAAGAGGACGAATTACTTTTAGAAAATCCTGCCTCTTAGTGCCGTAGAGCCGGCGATAAAGATATAATTACTGTTAACAACTGCGTTCAGTTCCAATGCATTTTGTAAAAGTATACCAATGAAAAAATAAGTTACTTAAGTGGTCACGCACTTGACCTAAAAACGAAGTGTTTAGACCCCAACTGGGCCGTCACGACCCAAATTTTCACACACTCTGCTATTTACATGGACGAAATAAACAAAAACCCACTAATCAACCCCGAGACAAAAGTGGAAACACACATAACGAGTATATTAAACAAGTTAAAACTCGAATGGGTTGCGCAAACTGTTACTTCGTAGACATTGATTATGCATACTGTTTGTTTCTAAACAAGAAGATTTAGAGCTTACCTTCTAGAATTTTCGAAAAGACTAGAGACCAACGCAAATTCAAATTTCGACAAACTTATTTAATGCAAAACCGTTATACTTGTACGTTCACTCACACGTGTAGACAAAAATAGAAGAACATCCTTACCTGTAACAAAAGAAAAATACAAACGTTAGTATAGTGGTGCTCGTGACTGCATCATTTAAACTGTACAACGATTAAGAGATAGACGTATCAGTTCAGCATCAGATATTGTCTTAAAATGCATGCGTTTATCTAAATTCTCTCAAGTGCCATCGCAATTAAGTTTTTAATATTTTTTACTCCGGGTACGTACAATTATCCAAATAGGACAAAATGACCGCTTATTAAAGTAATCGCCGCTAGTTTCTTACGTGGGGACGGACGGGTTGCAATCAACTCAAGATTTCTAATACAAACCGGTATCCCTGGGCCCTGGACACGTATCCATGCATTCATTTGAGCCGCCTCCTCCTATTCCAGTTTGTTAACTTGCTTTCACCATTAAGTTGTCCTTATTGAAGTTGAAAATAAAGACGTTATCTTTGTTGGAAACAGATTTGATTTTGAGAATGTTGGAGGAGAAAAAGTTAATCTAGTAGTAGTTAATCTAGACGAAGCACCGTCTAAAAACTCAAACGGTGTCCTAGCATTGGCGACCATAACAATCTACTCGGACGTTTTTACAGTTGCGTGCGAGGTGTTTATTACTGCAAAAACGACGATCAAGAGCACTGTCAGGGCTGTAAAGATTAAACCAAGATTAAACAAGGCATAGGATGGCCTGCAGCATATTTTTTATGCATATGCACATCCATCATACCGCGTTAATGGCGGTCTTCTGACGTTTCTTAATATGCTAACTATTTATATTCAATTATTAAATTGATAAACGACGTCACCATTTATAACATTGTCAGCATTCATTAAACACAGCACTGAATACGAAAACAAGCTAGAGTTTGATAAACTCTGATGTAAATAAGTATTAGGGATCTGAAATGTGGAAATCTAACAGATGTCCGTTTCCTGAACTCTGCTGAATTGAAAAACTACATTTATTATATTCCGAAACGAATTTGACTCACAAAATAAATTCTTTATCGGAAATGCAATCATATTCGAATTTGAGCGTATTATATTTCTTCATTGCTTAGAAAGTGTGTGAAATTCAAAAGTTTTCTTGAGAAATACTACACTAGCACGATAATTCTCGTGTCATCGCAACGAAGTATCTTTTTGTGGCAGCTTAAATTGTAATGATTAAATGTAAATTGTTTAAAAAATGCCACAAGACGTAAAATCTGTGCCGGTGGTTAGCTCAGAGCTTGTCTTTAATTAAGCCGGCATTCCGAATAGCTCTATAATTGCACTCGACAAGACGAAATGAACGAGTCTTGAAACTAGCAAAAAATACGACAATCATGGCGACATAAACATTGTTCACGTGCCTTCTAGTACCACTTTGTACTGGAACCATAAAAGTTTTTAAGATAAAACGTTGTATCCAAGCTCCGAAGTATCCGAGAATCTGCTGCAAAAACTTCGATAACGGTGATGCAAATATGCCAGATGTGTTGATGTGATGGTAAAAAGAGTACTATTTACGACGTAAGTTGAAAAAAATGAGTAGAGAGCCGCCTGCGCATCAAATAATACGCTTGCGCCGCTTATCCATCCTTCCCATTTGTCCGCACTTGGAGTGCGACGAACTCTATGTTTGTAAACTCTTCTGACACATACACATCGATGTGAACTTTTGCCTGATGTAGAGCCACAGCACAGCAGTTCGATTCTGTATTGATTTAACAGCTTTTGACGTCAAATGCAAATATTCCACACGTGTCTGATCGATGCGTTTGGTTTGGTGCGTCTATTTGTGTAGCGATAAGAATATTATTATCATCTTCGTTCGTATTCACATCAAGAGATACAATTAGTTCAGAAGCATCAGCCAGATTGCGTTTGGATTGAGCCATCAAATTAGCACAAATTGTGGTTAGTTGCAAATTTCGTAATACCGTATGAATTTGCTAAAATAAAACTGGAGGTGGTTTTGGGTTCAAGCACCTCCGCCCACTGTTTTGAGGGTATGGCTAGCTGGCGTTCTAAATCGTTAACAAGTTTCCGGTCTTTCTGAGCGGTGTTTGCACGCATTCTGATAACTAGTGTAACTAGCCTTTGCGTTGAGCCAAACTTGTCTTTCAACAGAGTTCAGATTAGATTAAGATTACCGAGAACAGTCAAAAATTCCAAAGTTATCTTATGTTTTCAACAGATCGGTGTATTAGTAGTTTTGGATAGGCTTAAAATGTTGGAGGGTGTTGACGGATATAGGTACAACTATAAGGTATAATGTAAATATACCGTATAAAGGGTCGGATTGCATTCTGTACGCAACCGGAATGAAACGCTTGCATGCCAAAGGAGAACTCAGCAGTGGACTTTGTTTGTTGACAGTGTGTGTACGCGCACCTTGCCATTTGAATATAGAATAAGGCTTCGCGAAAGGCGTTGTTGTCGTAGATACCGTTAATTGAGCTACTGCGGTCGTCCACTTTAGGCCCGGAATACACAAATAATGTTCTGACATTACGTCCATTTCACGCTATAAGTATTACAATTTGTTGTGTAAGATGTTCGATGATTCAATATTGTTTGTACATCACCAGAATCATCACCACGGTAATAAGGAGTAATGTATTTAGCAGTATTAGATGTCATATTATGCTGATCTACTTTTTGGAAGATTTTTTTAAGGAATTCCATAACATTTCAGCAAACATAAGTTTTATAGTTTATGTTAGTAAGATTTGTTTAATTCAGTCTTTAATTGAGCCATCGTTTTCAAAGCTCGTCGGAATTGAGATGTCTGTGATGATTTCAATGCTTTTTGTGTACACCTCCCTTATTGGTAAGGTTCGTGGACTTAATAGCCGCACCAGCACACAGACGGAATATTCGGCCATATGCCATAAAGCTGTGTGCGTGTTGTTGTGGTACGTTCAATAACACCGCTGCGGCGTCGGTTCGACGACCCCCGATGCGCCGGCGCCGATTGCAAAGACACTGCGGAGTCACCACTGTTTGCGAATCTACGAGCAAAAAATAAAGATAAAGTCCTAATCAGGAGCAGCTGCATTTTCTACTTAGTTCATCGTTTAATTATAAAGATCTTAATTCACTAATGGACGATGGCATACTCACAGCACAACCTATACGAAAACACGTTAGCAACAAAAATGATTTGACAATTGCTATGACAGAGTCAATTGAAAATAAGAACTTCAAGGTTTGAGTGATTGCAGAGCCGCTGAGCGGCCGAAGTTGTTTACCGTTAGAAGGTCGCTGGAAACCCTGTAGGCCTCCACAGTTAACGGAGCATTCGCTGTTACACGTTTGTCATAGAGCCGCTTCGCATGGACTGACCGTAAGGTGTCGTAAGATTACGTGTCGTTTCTGAATATAACTTACTGACGGATTTTATGTTCTCTAAGGGTAAAAGGATTAGCTGCAACGAAGAATCAACTTCCATTTCAGATGTCAATCATAAATCTGACCCTATCCGTTACTCAATTATCATAAATATTACCATTTCTCCTCAAATAATATTCGTTCACACACAATTAGCTTCATTATGTCCATTCACCCAAATGCGCATCAAAATACAAACAAATCTAAAATTCAGATTGTAACTCTATATCTGTAATATCTATAAGAAAAGCATGAAATATGAATTTTTACTTGACAATGCCCTATTTTTATTGTCGTGGCTTCCATTCAGATCTGTCTTTTGTACGAAGGGCGTAAGTTTGAATTTTTTGAGTGGGAGATTTGTGAAGGGCCAGTCTTTTAGAAGTAGTCACGTCTTGGAAATTCTTTATGGCCGTTATCAATCAAATGTAAGGAATGTCGTAGACGATGGACAGGTCAAAGGGCTGAGGGCTAGTCGGCTCGCTCTCGGAATGTGTTGGCGTTTCTTTGTCCGAAGTGTTTGCTCAGCGCCTGGAACGTCTTCTGAATAATGGTGCTCATTGACGAGATGTTTGCCCGTAAACATAAAATTATTTTTATGGCGTGTAAATGTTAACATCGCTGCGGTAAGTGCAGGAAATATTTCCATAATAAACAAACGCGGAACATTTGATGATAACGCGCAGCCACGTGTTGAGTGCCAGTATTTGTTTATTGCGCTTGCAATGGATATTTTTGTTGTAGCTAAATGTTATTATATGCAATATGCATATGCAATCAAATATGTACGTTAAATTTTCCTCAAGCTGAGGTGAACAATCGAATAAGGTTACGCCTCTATTTTGTATTGTTGCACGGATGACGACATCAAACAAAGGCGTGGAACTGGAAATGTACATTTACTATTTATTCAGATGTACTCCATGCACTCGACTCAGTAATTATTTCGTATTAACATTTCAATCTGATATTAACATAAATATTCATTCATCGAATGCAATCCATCATTTGTGGGGTTGAAAGTTTCTTGATGGATGTCTTCACGAGGACATTTGTGACAGTTGAATTCCCGCAAAGAATGAAGTGTTAGATTGAGGAGAGGGAATTTGGAATTGACACTGGGTGTAAGTTCACACGTGTTTCTTAGTCCGTCGACGATGGAACTGTGCGACCCCAAAATCTCTGTCGTTGACCTAAGTTCACTCGAGTATTTCAAAACGGTTTTGTCATCGTGGTTATTTATTTTTTACGCCCACGCTTTGATGGAGTCGCCTGCTCGGGCACGCTTGTTCTCTTCGACAAACAGTCTTCAGCAAACATTTTGAAATTCAAGGGCCTGTCGATGTATCGGGTCGCTGTTTGTTGTGTCTAATCAGAATTAGTTTTACTTATTATGACTATGACGGTTATTTGTTTAAGCTAGAATTTCCCATGATTTTCAAAGCCTCGTATGCAACTAAAGATCGTCTTTTGGAAATCAAGAGTCATTTTGAAGTCAGAGCTAACGCCTGTGTACAAAAGATTTGGTATCGACGGTCGTGAATCGTGATGCTTGGTGATGGAAATTTTCGGAGCGACAATAGGACATTAAGATTTTTAGAATAACAAATAAATGCATTAGAATGTACCAGAGATCGAGATGCCTAATCCAACCGCGCCGAGAGGGCAGTTGAAGTGATTGCCAGTCGGAATAACTAATGTGTTGATGTCGTTTGATTTATAAGTGCCGGAGCTTTGTGTCTATTCGAGTGATACATCTCTCGCTTCCACGCCCTTCACGAAGTGTCCCACAATTGTACGGAACAAATGGATTAACATAATGATCAATTGTCTGTTTTCACCTCAATCTTTCACAGGGACATTGTTGATGCTATTATTAAATACGCTATTAATAAAGTAGTAATTGAAAAAATATATACGAATAAAGATTTATTATTTGTGCCTATTACAAACTTGTTTATTTAGAGCAAAACTTTCTTTTACGATAAAAAGAGTACTAATTGTAATCTAGAAGTTTTGGAAAAACAATTCTTTGAATTTTTTGAGTAACTCTCACGATACATTTTTAAAGTAAAAATCCGTTGAAAGGAAGAGTGGGAACCTTCCAAAACTTCCTAATCACGATCGTGCTGTAATGACAAGGGCTTGCGACGTAGTCGTAATTATAGCCACTTCGTCGGTTTCCCACGGACAAGGCGTTTCCGTAATCGGTGTCACGTTAGTCAAAGCGTCGAGAAAGTACATACTAAAACGCCACTTGAATAATACGTTAAAAATCTTACAAATACACAAAAAAGTAGGCAACGTGCTTATATTAAAATGCACGCCTATTCTTTTATTAAAATGCGGGTTACTATCTTCGTTAGTCGTTATGTCAGAAAAAATTACTAGACTGTCGTCGAACCTATGCAACTTTTTAACCGTTACATTTAAAACAACCGGGTTAGTCCCCCACAGCTGCTTATCGGTAGGTGCACTATACGTAACATTACGGTTTTTATTTAAATTTCGGGCACACGACTCAAAACAAAAAACCATCGATAATTTCTGAAAGGTGTTATGAGCTGCCAGTACTTTTTAAATTTATATTGCGGCTTTATTCTCAGACAGCTGTCAGGCGTCACAAAAAGTAAATCCGGCGCGTTCCCAAATTGAAACTGACGCGTTCCATTTAAAACAATAATGAAACACGACTCCAAATTGAAAATAATGAAATTCGATTGAGCACCCGCTGGACTAGTGCATCTGCGTACGTAATTTGACGGCGTGAAATGTATTTATTTCGTTACTGCAAAATGCTATAAACGTTATGGTTTTATTTAAAAATGTTAAGCGTTATTAATGGTCTTCTTGTCTGGATGATTTTTATTTATAATGGATTTCGTGTCAAGTATTGATTTTGGTCTGAATGTAGGCACTTTGAAAAGGTCAACGTATAGTTCGTCCTTTTTTTTTACAAAAGTAAAAAAGTTTGCATGAAACGCTAAGGTTACGTTCACACGAGTTCGAATGATAATTAATATTGATCAGCGGCATGTAGGAGTATAAAAAATCTCCCCCTTGTTTTAGCCAACCGATCGCCATATGCACGGTAGGTATCTTATTAGCTGGGGTGAATAGTTCACATGAGAGTATTGGATTTATATGATTCTATTTACTTTTATAGAAAAAGACTTAATTTTAACGGAAAATTCATTGTTCAAATATTTGAAAAAAAAATGAATATTTTTTATTGGCGGTTGGGTTAGGTTAGGTTAGATGGAGTATTGGATTCATTCGACGGGACGTAAGTCCAGTTAGTGCGATTCCCATGATTTCCTACACGTGAGCATGGGAAACGTAACGAGGGTGATATATTGGTGATAGTATCAATTATCTACCCCGGTATGGTATCTGCCGATACGTTTATTGAAAAATTACTGGCGTTTAACTGACGAAGCCTGGGAAATGACGATTACACCAACCCCTGGTTCAATATCGTACGGCTTATCACGGTATATCACAAATTTTAATGATATAATAATATAATTTATATTGAACGTGCCTATTTTTTATATCTATACATATTGCTATAATATTATAAAGTTAATTTTGACTTGACATTTAGGCGCACTAATACGTCAGTTCACTAATTCCATACAAATTTTATAGAAGAAGAGCGTGACAGTTCAAAAAAATAAACGATTGGTGGTGTCAAATAGCCCGCTTGTCATGATTCAAGGACAATGAAACGAGGAAAATTTTAATTAATATTGTTTGTTCCGAACATTCTTATGTTAACCGACTGAATATTATAATGATAATAAATAATTTTCCTGTAATCAATTACTATCTTTAGCTAAAATGCACTTACTCATCCAACCTACACAACGGAAAACTATTAACGTTATACCTACTCTTAAATAAAATTTCATAAATAAGTTAAATAAATAGATGTAGGTAGGATAAGACTCTGGTATAAGCATTATTAATATACCTAATTTAACCTAACTCTAGGTAGAGATGGGTCTACTACGAGACTAGGTAGGACATATCCTACGTGGTACGCTATCAAATTTAAAACGTAGGCTCCATTGGTCCTACGTTTTAAATTCGATAGCGTAGAGACTAGAGAGAAGAACAAAGCAACCAACCACTTATCAAAATGTATTAGAAATAACAAACATGGCCTATTCCCCAATCGACTGATGTAAGGGATTATAATAAGTGCTCTATCACGATGATTATTTAAATGTCACAGGAATTCGTCATTTTCCCTTATCATGGCCTCATCGAAAGCAAGAGTAGCACTTTCGCTTCGGGATGGAAACGGCCAGATTACAAGCGGCCCGGTTCCCATACAAAAAGTTCCAGGGCTCTCGTCCGGAACCGAATCGTGGTATCAGCTGTTTTTATGACAGATCTCGGCGGCTACGACGAAGGGTGGCGTGAGGTGGTCGTGAGAAATACAATGTTGGACAGTGACCAGTGACTTTCTTAACACGTTTAAGGAGTATTAGATAAACTGGCTCCAATAATGTTAATAGAGTAAGACTCATTTTTGACCATTCCAGAATAAAGTAAATTATTATATCTGTTGTTTTTACCCTAAATAAACAATGCTCTATATTTTAGAAATTAATTTATCACTTTCCTTTCCCAGAATAGACAATAGAAAATAATTGTCCCCGATTCAGAAATGATAAATTACTGTATTGCGGATCGCAGTAGCTAATATGTTGTTCGGTTTATTTATTGCCGTTTTAGCAATGTAGAGCCAGTTTTCATTCCAGAATGTATTTGTTTCTATATTTTGTATATTCAAGCAGTGATAAGCAGTGAATTGAATTGTGTTGAATGGCTAAACCACGCGAATACGGATATTTTATTATGACTACAATCCACATTAAACATTATGCAATGCAATACGTAATAGTTGCGCGTAGGTATATGTATAACTACTAATCGAATATTAATAAGCGTTAACAATAGACGGTGTCCTTGATCTAGTCAAAACTCTGTATTAATTCATTTTACATTACTAGTGCGTCGTAGAATAGGAAACACTCATTCTATTTTTTCGCAAAGAGCTTGTCACGCTTATCATAATTTTTCCTACTTTGATGTACCTACTTAGGCCGTGTGTTTTTTTTATCTTTGAAACAACATTTGTAAATTTTACTAGCGTTTTCCGCTGCATAGGCCTATTTAAATATTTATCTACCTATGTTATCTCTCAAGAAATTAACCAGTCTAATATCTGTTTCCTATTTATTTTTTGTTCATAATATTAACTATTAATAACCCACTCTATTGTAATTGAAAATTCAGAACCACAAAATTATTAAAATATGTAGGTATATCTAAATCATTTCAACAAAGTAAAACATTGCAAAAATCAGAGGAGTGAAACATTTTGTGGTTAATAAACATTGAAATTTATCCCATGACTAAAGTGGGTAGATGAAAATCTTACGTGACCTTAAGTGGTGACCCTTTACCATCAGGATAATGGCGTGTAGCCTACACTTTTGTTACTGCGAAATGTTAGTTTTTGCCACGTCTGCAGTCGTTACGCGCATTGAACCATATCTTACGTATTTCCTTAGGGCAGGGGTTAGCAACATTTTTCTACAAAAACTGCACCTAGATAGTTATTCTAAAGAATGATCTTTGAACGTCACAAACTAAACCATAGTTGAAGATATTGAATTGATATTTTTTAATGCATCCTTCTGATAAGTTTTTGTACTAAAACGCTAATAGAGGAGATCCCTAATTTTCAAACATAGTTATTGAACCGTAATAAGAGTAAGAACAATGTTGTCAACCCCCGTCCATTTTAGCTTCGGCGCAGGCGTGAGAACTATAACGTACTCCTGCGCATTAGTCTCGTGTCGTTGCTTCTACCAATTACGTTTCTGCATTAGCAGGTGCATGTAATGGGAAAGATCTTCGCAATAGTTATGGCGGTTGTGTCACGTCATTACCAAGAATCGGTTCGTTAGCTGAGAGATGTCAGTCCGCATGTTTAGAACTAATTGCTGCAGCGATTGCTTTGTTACTATGTGTTTTCTACGGGAAATTGTCTTGGAAAATGCTTTTATAATAATGCGGAACTTATAGATAAATTGCTTAACATTCAGTCTTACTACTAGGTAGGTTACTAGGTACGATATTTGTTTCAAGGATGATTGTCACGTCCAATTGTGATGCAATTGGTCAATTACTTTTAGGTCTACTGACTCGATGAATGATTGTGATTTAATGCGAGGGCGACCTTTGTTCTTATCTAATCAACTGTGATCGTTTTTTTTAAAGATACTATATTTAAATTGCTTGATACTAAATACCAAATTCCGTATCAAGCTTTAAAAAAAGACTATTTATTTGGTCTTGGTTCTCCTAAAATTTAGTAGCAATTCGCGCCTGTAACACTATCCTAAGTTTAACATAGCAGGATAGGTTTTCACATCATCAGTTGACAAGTTTGGGACATCGAATGACCGTGGCGCCAGGGTTCATGCACCCACTAGTGCAGGGGTGTTAAGTGTCCCTTTCCAGGGGCACCAGTACTAAAATAACCCCACGCCAGTGCCCCACAGCCACTGCTGCAGGGGTGCGATCTGCTAAATTCGGCGCAGGCGCAGACAGATGCGGAACGACCGTTACGGTTCCCCTATCTGTTCAAATTTTCGAATTTGGAACACGTGTGTTGACAACTTTTTTGTAATCACCCGCATCGATTTCGCGCTGAGTTTTGGAGATAGATATCATAAGTGAGAGTTTGTTAATGTACAATGTTGTTACCAACAAACGGTTGGCCCTAATATGTCTGTAGCACCTTAGCAAGAATGTTTTTAGAGGAGTTACTATTGCGTGCGAGAAGTTCTAATATTCGATTTAACTTTTATAAATATAAATACTTCAGATTCCTAAACAAAGCGTTTTATACAAAATAAGCGCCTACGGGACTTCAAAATGATGTTTTTTAGGATTTCGAACTTTATATTTTTTAATACCTACGTTTCTAGAATGGAACTTCTTAATATAACATTGTATACGCAATATTTGGATATTTCGCATAGTATATGGGGTGCTGTCAAAGCAATTCTGCTTTTATAGGACAATGTCCAAACTGACTAACATTTCCTGGAAACCGGAGCTGGCGTGTTTCTAAACTAAACAGTGAAAGTGTCAGTTAAAAAATCAATATAGCCGTTACGATATCTGCGAGGGTGAAAGGCGAGGGGTGTGCGCACGCGCCGGTCGCGTCATTACGGCGCGCCATTGTGTGATGTCATATCACAGCACAATGCGATTCCTTATTACGCGATTTATAGGGGTGGACTTTGATTCTAATAATATTCAAAATAGTCATCGGTTGCTGCGAAACAGCTGTGTTCACTACACAGTGCAATTATTTGGTAGAGAGCTTGAGTTCCATTTGGATCTGTACTTCACCAGTATAACTACTCTAGTACCAATTATGTCTTTAAAATGCATTTAGAATGCAAGCTGCAACTTGTAACGGAAATCGCATGTATTTCTTGACCGCATAGTTCACAAAAGGGCCACATAGAATTGCAACAATTTCGTCTATGCAATCAAATGCATACGATTAGAAACCCCGCTGCTAAGTCCACTTACGTTCTCAGAGACGTAAAAATATTTCTAAACATTCAAAGTTCAACGACACTAGAAAAGGTGTAATTAAGTTTAAGAAGCGGGATAGAGAAACTAGGTGACCCCTTTCGTGGACCCCTGAGGTAGTTTCTTCGGTTGGTCAGTTCCAGACAAAGGAATTCGTGACCCTTGATCCGAGTGTTGTTTCCGACATTTATTCATGCATTGGGAAAGCAAGCACGGAATCGGTTTCAATTATTCGGTTGAGGAAGCAACACCGATTCGAAGTTCGAACGTAAATTTTAATTAAAGAATATGAACACAGAAAAAATGTTTAAAAGCCCTGACTACTCGTACAGACGACAGCACGTCTCATCGCGTCTAAACACACACAACTCTGACATCTTATGCATTTCTAATAGAGGTGATATTGCACATAGTCTCAGGTGCTGTATTTGTACATTTCACATCACATGAATTGTTTATTTTATTTCTTTGTGGCAATGATGTGGATTTTGTTTAGTAGTTGGTTGACAGCTTTTTGAATAGAATGAGCAGTAAATAAAAAGATTTATCTTGGTGAAGTAAATCTTGTTAAAGTTTCTTTCTTTACGACAACAATACTGAATGGATTGAATAAAAAGTGACTTCTGCCTCGTTTAGACTTAGACGCAGACAAAAAATGGCTACCGGAAGCTGAATGCAGCCAGATTGTTGGAGAATAAACAAGCTAAAATAACACCGGGTTTTAATGAGAAGTATTGTTAAACAATTTGAAATAGGACAATATGATGGCCATTAATATCGTTATTGTCAGTTTCGTACTGTAAATAAAAATGATTCGCGCTAGGCACACTGACAAGTTAATTCCTAGTAGATTAATAATAAAAACCCTGCAGGCTTTCCGCCTAATTTAAAAGATGGCGATTACGATTGTAATTCCAAATCAATGACCATAATATAATTTGTCATTTAGCATAATTTTTAAAACTATCATTGCTTTCATTTGTTACTTTTAAAGCTACCAGTATAACTAGACCTATGAATGACTCTATCTTGCATGGGCCTCATATGTATGCAGATAAAGAGATCAAAATGCACAAGCTGTACAAAGATTATAAATAGCGTAAGACCATTATAAGTTAATTTATTTTGCTACTTAGGTGATTAACATAAACATGGCGTATTCTTTTTAAACATGTTGAACACGACATCGCATAGCAAGTACGACTCACCTTATCAAGTCGTAAGAATAAAATAATATCTCCATCTACTACAACAACTGTGTTTATTTGCAACGCTGTAGTAAATAATAGTATTTGTCACAGCGAAATGCTACGTTCTCGTAATATTGTACCACATGTGCAGAACTAAAATAGGACAAATGTGGGAGGCATCATGCGTATGCGCATTTCGTTCAAAACAAACCGAAAGTAGGACAGCTCGTTATCAAGCCCCTCCTACGGCTTGATTTAGATCTGTTGTGAGACCAAACAATGATCAACACGTTTGTAGTGTAGGTTGCTATTGCTAGCAATAGCATCTTAATTTTATTTGGCGTTGGCGTTCCTGAGAAAAAATGTCTTGACGGACAGACGGACAACAAAGTGATCCTATAAGGGTTTTCTTTTAAAGGTAGGTAGGGTAAAGATACCGGTTATCGGCCAGTTAAGCGACTTGTTGACTTCAGAGTTGATTTCTATCATATTGCTGTGCCTCAAGGCTTTTTTAAAAATAAGTCATTTGTCCTACAATAGTCTAGTTTCATAAAACCTAACGTTTATAGGCGTAGGAGTGATACATCATTTTAAAATATATGACTTTCGTAAAAATAGCGAATATACCGGTTATCGGCCTCGTTAACCAGTTATCGTCCACCAGTTTACTGGTTATCGGCCACCTGATTCAAGGTAGAAAAACGAGTCTTATTTGATAGCTCATAAGGTTTATAATAGTATGACAGTTAATCAATTAATACTTTAAAAGGGGTGGTATAGTTTTACTCTCTTTTGCGACTTAAAACACAATTAGGTAACAGATTAAAATCTCGAGTCAAACAAATAGCTATTTTTGCTGTTGGACGAAAGTTTAGTGGCCGATAACCAGTAAAAACAAAACCTATTTGCGGCCGTCTAAAATAATAATAACTTCATGTTATGTTTGAATTAAATTTTTATACGATTCTGTTGTGAGATGTTCATTGATTAAACATGGCTTAAAACAATCATATAATAAAAACACCGTAAATTTCTAACTATTTTAAACGACCGGAAATAGGTTTAGTTTTTACTGGTTATCGGCCGCTAAACTTTCGGTATTTTGGAAGGTTATATCTCAGAATCTATGAGGTATACTGGCGGCCGGAATCTGGTAGTCAATTCACAAAATTCTAGCTGTTCACTAATAAAATTAAATCCATGTTGGTGAATTTAAGGTTTTCGCAATGCAGGCAAACAGAAATGACGCGATTAAACCGGTTTGCGACCACCCGGCCGGAAAGCGGTTTTTGACATAAATCGAAACCTATTGTCCGACCACTAAAAATATTACAGATTATGAAATGTTTGGTGAGTTTGGGCATTGGAATATTAAATTTTAACATGTATTTAACACACAAACCATAAACAGTCACCAATAAAATAATAGTAACACTTAAAAACTTAACTTCAAAAATTCATCCACCTGCTAATTTTTTTGTTAAATCTGCCACGCATCCACACACCAAATTTTGAAATGACGACCGAGGGCTTAACACGCAAATGACGAGGTCATGCTTAAGAATTATGAAGCGTAAAGTTTGTCCGGGTTGAACGGCGCAAAATTAGAAAGGAGCTGTCTATTAACCTACCTATTATTCAAAATAATGTGCAAAGTGGCCGAAAAGGGGTATGTTTACCCTACGGAACCCTAAAAATTAAGAAACATTTATATTTTTTTACACAGTCACGTGGCCATTCAAAATGTCTTAAATACATTTTAATAAGCAGTTAACTCTTTTACAACATCCCCCTTGGATGACTAAAAAAATTAACCAAGAAGACTTTCTTTACAGCCTTTATTTTTAATTACGCTGTAACGATCATTTAATAGGGACTTCCTTTGACCTATTATGAATCATTTCACACCTTGACAGACAAAAAATTGCAATGGCGAATTTGAGGGGATTTTTTGTAGCTTCATGTAGGGCATTATTATTAATTATCAAGATTATAATGATTAATATTTGTATGTTATTGTTGGTGTTAAATTGTAGTGCAAAACAGACTACACAATAAATTATGCCAATTTATGTAGATAAATAATTATGTACCTACATACCTACATATTTACAAAGATAGTGCAAGTAATATCCAGATAAAGAATCTTTTGTTTTGAATAATGTTGTCGTCCAGGTAGCACAGTATCATGTCATTGGTCGGTAGGTAGATAGGTCTACCTGTCTTATATTGCACATTAGTGTCAAGTGAACTCGGTTCGACACCTACTGACATCAATTTATCAGACAGCTACTAATTACATCCAGTCGACAGAGTTAGTGTAGGTAGGTACCTAACTAGCTTATTAGATTAATAAAATAATTCAAAGAGAAAAAGATGATCCTAGTAGGTAGATCTGGTAGGTTTAGCTACTAGGATCTACTTACTAATGGCTTGCTACCTATTTAAAAAAAAGATAAAAACAAACGTTATTCCGAATAGGTAGATAGCCATACCTACCACACAAATTCGATCGGACCTAACGCTTGGTAACACTAGTGTTTCTTTTTTTTCTGTTGTACCTAACTACTCGGTATTTTGTAAATATGGTAAAAAATGTTATGTATGTAAACTAATTATTGAAATCTATCGTCAAGCAACGAGGCTGCGAAGGTGTTAAATCTGCAGTCTAATAATGCCTTAGCAACCAGACATGAAAAACAACAAACACGACCATTCAATAAACCAATGTCAAAGTCAGACAAAATGCATACGATTTATTTAATAAGACGTGTTTTATTATTCTACGTCTGCACTTCTAAAAACGGAAAGGTCACTCACTCGCATATGCAATGTGACCTTGTCCCGATATTTATTATCAAATCTTGCAATAACTACAAACTGCAACTTCGAAATTCGATAATAGCGTGTTTGTTTTGCAATTAGCGTGTCTGCTCATGATTAATTACAGCGGTCCGATAAAATAAACGACGAAAAGTTTAAGTACATACAGACGCCAATGCACCTTTAAATCGAGTGTTTACATTTGGTACCCGTGCAAATTAATGTTCTGTGAAATAAATAAGTACATACCGTATCTGTGCAACGCGATAAACAGCGAGACTTACCTGTGATTCTCTTTTGAGTTTTGCTGTTATCTGGACTTGAAACTTTGACCTCTTGCTTTGGTGCAGCGGGCTGCGGCGTCGTGACGGTGATGGGGGCCCTTCTCAGTGCTGCAGGAATAGCAGATGCCGCCACCAAACTCCATTCGAACCGCTGGTCGCCAGGCAAAGGCTTCTCTTGAGCAAAATCGAAGCCCCATTTCTGGCTGTCCAATTCCAATTGCCTCGCCAACTCTCGCTCGGCGAACTTTCTATTCTCTTCTCTATCCGTGCAACCGAACAGGTTCCTCCTGACTCCGTCTAGAGTAGTTACTCCTCGCACGCGCATCGTTCGCATGTCCATAAAGGTGGTCTGCAGGGGAGCCCTCACACTCAGCGTCGACATCTTCAGAGTCCAATAGCACAACCAAACACAGCGTCGCACTTCACAGATAGCATCCGCGGCTGTCTTCACCTAGCAAACAAGGTCAAAATTCAGTTTCTGTGTACGAGAGAACGCGTTATATTTAGTGAACAGATAACTGTTGGGTTCATCACGCACCAATAAGAATACGAATTGTTATTAGTTTAGTGAGCGTAAACAAGACGAATGACGCGGCGGGACGCGTTGAAACGTCGTGCGTCCGACCAACGCGAGTTTAGTTCGTCGACTGAACGAAACGAAAACCGAGCGGCCGACGCGGTGGCGGCGGCGGGGCGATGCGCGCGGGGTTTTGCGCAACTCAACAACTTAGCGTGGAAGTTCCACCGCTCCCCGCGGCGTGGCGCTACGGTCGCTGCGCTCGAGTTTCGTGCGATATCCGTAGGGTTCGCGCTCCACTGAAGTTTCCTCCCCCTATTTTATTGTTTTAGTTCAGCAGAATAAATATAACTGTGACTTTGAGCGATGCGGTTTATCGTTACGTTAAATGATTATTGGGTAGTGTTTCATTATTTTTATTGTTTATTCTATTATTACCTTATTTAATTGGGCCCGTTTAGTAGCATTATAAATTAAAAGATTTGTATAATTACAAAACCGGATTGGGTTTCGTAATCGCCTAAAATACAATACCCAATCGAGTCCAGCATGACTTACTATTGTTATAGTTTGATATTCCAGTCGTTTAATTAGGTCAATGTCGTTAACCGACATTAGGTAATTAAACTGCTACTGACTATACCAATAAATTTTTCTTTAGGTTTGTTGCACCTTGAAACACCTACAAGAAGTCTCTGTGCAACAAGACTTTCTGCATAAAAAACATAATACGACTCGCTAAGTCAAATCAAAACATGTAGGAGTATTGTGTCTATTTTCTATCAAAACGGTATCTTGACGAATTTAAATATGAAAATAGATATTTTGGTTCCTTGTTCATAGATCATGAAAGTAGATTGTGAAGATTACAAATTGCATGTTGAAAAAGTAAATTGCTTTCTACATGACTTCACGCACCGCATCAAGCAAGAGAAATAGTTACCTACGTATTTTTGTATTTGAAAATCTGGGGTTATGTAAAGCGTTTGTATTGTATTTATATTGTTTTTTTTTTATTTATTATGGTATTGATACGGTACGATAACCGTACGGTAAAGTATTATTTATTTATTAGGTACCAACCTACAAAACAATAATAATTAAACGCAATTTTTAAGTATTACAGTTTATTTTTATTGATAATAATAATATGCTTATTTGTTTTAGATAATGTTATAGCTGATAAGTAACATTAAAATGTTTCAATTGAATCATATCTCACATCTGCATAATAAATTGTAATTCTTTTAAAACTATAGGTATTTAAAAATTAAAAGAAATCTAAAAATGAAACCTGAATTTATGACGAACTGACATATCAACGCACAGCCCAAACTACTAGTATGCGAAACTGAAATAAGAGAGAATTAATAAAGGCCTTGTGGAAATACACCCTAGATGGCGGGGAAGTTATATAAAACTTCGTCAGTTTTTTTAAAGCTAAATCGATAAAAAAAATAATTTATTTAGCCATTTAATATTTATTTAGAAACTAAGTTAGAAAGTAAGATCGACTTATTATTACAGTATTCTACCTCTAAGGGGATGGAAGTTTGTACGGAAAATTCGAAATTTTCGCGGACGAAGTCGCGGGCAACCGCTAGTGTGAGTAATAACCGCTAGTAAGATAACATTTAATAAATAAATAATAATAAGATAAATAATTTGTGTTGACGAACGAAACAAAAATTTCCTCCACACATTTCACCGCGGGGACAAAATACAAACTAAGTTCAACTGAGTTGTGGCAACCCCGACCGACCGACCACTCGACTTGTTTACGAAGAACGAAGACGTGTCTCGTTACGTGTTCAGCATGCGATACTACGTATCTGACATGTCTCCATCCCTCTCTAACCTAAGCGCGTTTGAAGCGCGCGAAAGAGATAGCGAATATATTAATAGCGCACAGAGCAGCGCCGCCATTTTGCCGATGCGAGACCGACTTGATTTTGTACTAAAACTTTAAAACATTTATTCCGAATTCAGCTGTCATACAGTTAAATTTGGAAATAAATGACCTAAAATATTGTTTTATTAATTTATTTCATGACTTACAATAACTTTTCATTCGGTTTCATCGATTAGTCACTATTATTTATAATGAAATTGCATTATTAATTCAGTTACTTGCGGAAAACTAATGAAAAATAGCGGCGAAACGTCTTAATTTTTAGAGTTTATGTTTTTACAGTTAATACTATCACTTACCGCGTAGGATTATAGTAAAATCCAAGGGAAAATCGTCGATTTACCGTCGGGGTTCACTGCACTGCCGTACTAATTTTCAAGATATGACAATGACGCGATGGCGAGAGCGCGGGCTCGGCGTTCATTGGTTGAAAATGGCGGCCAACTTTTTGATTGGCTGAGATGATTTTAGGCGCCAAATTTCGGTTGGCTGAGCCGCCGGATGGCGGGAAATAAACGCGGCACTTTCCGGCGGCTCCGAGTTTTGTCGGAAAATGGTATTTGGCGCGAATCGCTTCCGTCTGTTTCGAAAGATTCGAGCCTCGCGCGTTGCATTTTCTTTTAACATCCATCTAGGAATCCAATTATCAAATAGGATTTCAAACATTTTGCTCTTTTGATAATCGTCATTGTTTTTACGATTGTTCAAGTTGTGTTTCCAACTTTGATATTTATTTGAAGTTCGATTTTCTATTTTAAATGAAATGATAGTAATATGCTTTTATTTAGCACTTAGTTTACTGTACTGTCTGTAGCGAAGAAGTTTTTATACTACTTCGAAAATACATTATTGTAAATTAACTGTTTTGAATTACGTAGGATTATTAAAAAAGATTACGCTAGTTGCTAATATGGAAGTACCAACACTACCTACTCAATAATGGTCTGGTTTGTAGGTGGTTAGTTTCAGAGGTAATGTCATTTTTAAAAATAAAATAATGTGATATGAAGGTCATGTAATAATATTCGCCGTAGGTATTGGAAAAGACAAGTGGGTTAATTTTGCGACAAAAACGTCAAGTCGTGGCTTGTTAAACTAACTTAAAAATTTATGTAGTGTATATAAATACACATATCAACTCTCTCTAGGGATATTTTGGATTTACTCAATTTACTAAAAAAATAATAAAAATAACATACATGTGTATATTTTAATATTTTTTTAGTAAATTGAGTAAATCCAAAATATCCTTAGACAGTGTTGATTAGTATATAAAGAAGAATGATTTTATCGTTTGTTTGTTCGTATTAAATACGTTCTGAAACTACTGGACCGATTCAAATTAAATTTGGTACAGAGATAGTTTGAGACCCTGGGAAGGACATAGGCTTTTGTCGCGATATAAAATCATCAGGGGGTGAAATGGGGGATCAAAGTTTGTATGGAAAATCCTACTTTTGGCGCGGGCGAAGTCGCGGGGAACTTCTAGTATGTAAATATATTTGTATCTTTGAATTGTAATTGTTTTATAGATAAATAAGTTTATTTAATCAGTGATATAACTTACTGCTTATTATCCAACCAACGAACCAAGCTACCCAAAGTTGCAGGTTCTTCGTGTTGATTTTTCCCAGATGAGAATGCAATCCTGAAACGTTGGTGACTTATTGACCTATTTATAACGGAAATCGGTGTAAGTTTGCGGTGCGCCTGCGCACAAAAACTGTTTCCGTTCGTCGCAGATGTTGCGTTAAATTAAATACGGTTTGTCTGTTTGTTCCTCCACAAAAAAAAAACTTTCTAATGAACTGAAAAGTTTTGTGAGTTTTGATAAGTAAAGCATAATGAAGAAGCGTAATGAATACGTATAACCTACTACATACATTTTTTTAAATCTGGAAGAAAAACAGACTGCTACGTTACCCTTTTTCACGTCTAAATTATTTGAAAAAATCTATTTTGTAACTAGGCATCGTATCAAGAAATAGGAAGATGTAATTGAAGTTAGGAACTACTTAAATGGATCCTATTTACAGTACATAGGTTCCCATCTTTTTAAATAGTACCCACTTAGGAAGTCCTGGTTAGCTAATCCGGACTTGTTTAAGTAGAGATAAAAGCTCACACGCGCAAGTCTGGATTAGCTCATCCGGACTAGCGCAAGGCCTATGATGTTAGTTGAAAGCCCATTTGCGCAAATCCGAATTAGCTAATACGGACTTGCGGCAGTGGGCCAAAGTAATGAAATTTGCTACAGAGATCGAAAATTACTCAAATTAATTAAATATTTTAATGAGAACTTTGAAATCCGACTAATCGAAAGTTTATTTATTTATTTAAACTTTTTTGCACCAAAAACGAAAGTACAATTGGCAGACTTAATAATGCCTTAAGGCATTCTTTACCAGTCAACCGCGTGGGAATGCAGAAAGATAATCATAATTAAGTGCTTTCTGATTATAATACAGAAGTCTTGTTAAGTTTGACTTTCGGTAATTTTGTAGCAGTAACGTAGGTAAATGCACTTAAAAATCCATCGAACGTCATCAAATCTGACTCGACGAATTCTATCCCAACTGAGCTAGGGGACCTATTAGACGACTTTTTAAAGTGCTTTACGCCAGTAAGCCGGCGTTTGATTTAAAAATAATGTAATTTTAAAAAAAAACTCATGGGTATGTATACCTACCTAATAGTGGCGGCGAAGCCAATACCTAAGTTAAGCAACCCACGGCGCGGTCGTTATCGGATGAGTGACCATTCTGACCATTAAGTGACGTCTATCAGAAGCCAAGCATCTCCGTGCTTTGGACGACACATTTAGCAGTGGTCCCGGCTAATATCGGTTGATATTGGTCGTTAAGCCTAGTCAGAGGCCCTCGGGCTGCTTGATAACATCTGACAGTAAGGATGGACACTGCTCCACCAATCCACACTGAGCCCGCGTGGTGACTGTGAATTCAAAAATGAGTTTGCTCTTGACTTTAGAATTTGCCCATCAGTGGGATGTTTAAAGGCTAACTTTATACGTAATAATAATATTAATGTCCTCCGAATTTCGACTACAGCGGCCAATCTCAAAAGAAATATTGAATTGATATAGTTTACAAGTGCGTGCGCAATACACACAGGTCTACTCTCTGTTCCATCACTTTCATAGTTTAGTGAGACGGCAATCCGACATAACCGGAGAGAGATCAGGCGCAGGACCAACGGCTTACGTGCTTTCAGAGGGGTTAGGAAAGCTGACTCCGAGCTGTGTTTGTCTTAAGACAGAAAAAACCCAGAAACAAATTTCGGGCTGACCCGGGATTTGAACCCGGGACCTCGTGGATAGTAATAATAATAATAATAATAATAATTTAATAATAATTTTATTCACTTTTTTTACAGGATAATTTTACATTATCAGTGTTAGGAGTCTCCTTTTAGGCATGAACACGCCTGTGCCAGGAGACACCGCTCCTACATAGCCATTTCTATATTGCTTAAATTAGCTTAAACTTAAGTTAACATAACAGGTATTTAACTTTAAACTTACGTCTAGATAACTGTGTATGTATGTCTATGAGTGTGTGTATGTGCATGTGTGTGTCTGACTAACTAAGAGTGTGCGCGCGCACCGCGCTTGTGTGTGTGTGTGTGTATGTATGTATGTATGTATGTATGTCTGTCTGTGTGTGTGTGTGTGTGTGTGTGTGTGTGTGTGTGTGTGTGTGTGTGTGTGTGCGTGCGTGTGTGTATGTGTGTGTGTGTGTGTGTGTATGTGTGTGTGTGTGTCTGCGTGTGAGAAAGAGAGTGTCATTGTGCGGATTGCAGAAGCTTCTCCGTGTCTTTGTAAGTCAAGGGCTGTAACCATTTAACCACATTATTCTTGCATTCCCTGTATTGTTTTGGATATATGTTAATTTCCTTATTAATACGATTATATAAAACCCGCTTATCGTACTGTCTACTCGCAAATTTAGTTTTAGTTTCAGGATTTTGTGCTACATTGAATTGTCTCCTTATTGTTTTTATGCTTGCATCGTAGGGTAAAGCCTTGTGTTTTTTAAGTACCGTTTGTAATATATATATAGCTTCCTAACTGTTAATAGATTGTTTTCTATATATAAATTTTCAGTAGGATACATTTTATGATTAAAATTCATAATTTTTATGACTGCACGTTGCGATCTCTCTACAAGTATAAATCCAGTTTTTGCGGCTAGTACTGTAGAACTTCCTCTGGATGCGAAGTCTTCTTTATCCTACGAAAGTATCTAATTACTTGTGAAATTGTGTTTAACTATAAAATACAAATGATACTCATCTTTACTCTAGTTGTTTTATTTCATCACTTCACTTTTACAAACGTATTCTTATCAACGTATCACTTTTTGAATATTGTCCACTGCTTGACATACCACTTGATCTTTTCCAAAACTCTCTAAAATCTGACGTTATTTCAAAATTGACGTACAAAGAAACTTTCTTTTTATTTATACATCGAAGAGTCGAACGAGCGAGACATAGAGGTTTTACGCGTAGCTCCAAACGTCTACAGTACCTACCTACCCAGCATGCTGACCACTGCACCAACGAGCCAGTGATATTAAACATATTACTGAAGGAGGTGGTATAATAATGTCCTTCTAGCCGAATTTCGACTACGGCGGCCTATTTCAACAGAGATATGCCAACTACGCGGGACATATGACATGTGAAGAAGTGTGTGCGCAATACACAGGTGCACTCTCTGTTCCTTCACTCTCATAATTATAAGTATACAAGTTACCTAACCTACAAATCATCATTTCCACCTCCCCTCGATAATCTCTGACGTTGCCACACTTTAGGACTGTGTCCTTGATGATTGATTGGAAACACATTTTGGAACCGCAACCCCTCCCCCCTCCTTCCTCAGACCACAAAAACACTGCACCTGGTAGTTGTGGCTTCGCACGTTTCCGTTGCAGTTTCGATTCGGATTTTAAATTTTCGAACAAACTACGGTAGCTGAGAGAAAGAAATAAACTGTTAATGGATATGGCAGTATTTGGTAGGGGTAAAAACCGGCCAAGCGCAAGTAAACTTGGGCCGCCCAAAGATGTTTCTGTCAAAAAATATCTTTATTTATTACTAGCAGTTCCCCGCGACTTCGCCCGCGCCAAAAGTCGGATTTTCCATACAAATTTTCATCCCCCATTTCACCCCCCTGATGATTTTATTCGCGACAAAAAGTCTATGTCCTTCCCAGTGTCTCAAACTATCTCTGTGCCAAATTTTATTTAATTCGGTCCAGTAGTTTCTGAGCCTATTCGATGCAAATAAACAAACAAACAAATCTTTCCTCTTTATAATATTAGTATAGATTGCACTTGCAAATTACCATCAAAGGCGGAATATCTAATCTTGTAAACAAAATCTTTAAATTAAAAGGTGAATACTTATCACTAAACAGTTAAAAAAAGTTTTTAACATCATAATTTTTTTTACACTCACAGTGTTCTTTCTCATTGATATAAGTTCAAACAAGAAACCAAAAAATATTAAATTAAATATCTTAGATTTTACATAGTTCTGACTCACCCCTTTTAAGCTTGTGTTAGAGGTCCCGCTCTTTCTAAATCCAAGGTACATGAAATAGCATTTGGTGTACAGATTGTTTATAATATTATTCATCGAATAAAATACAACTCGACCGATTTTTAGGTGACAATTACCTCATTTGTAACACGTTTTCAACAGGTTGAATTAAATTTCTAATATTATCCTCAGTTAACGTTTTTGCAGTGAATCTAAACAAATTTCAAGTTTATGTTGTTGAATTCAGAGTTAAAATATGAATATTATTTATTAATAGCGGTTAATGAACTTTTTGCCATGTTTGATTTGAACCTAGATCTACATGATGTCCTCTTAGCCGATTTCGACTACGGCGGCCTATCTCAACAGAGATTAGCCAACAGCACAGGACATATTATAGTGCACAAGTGTGTGCACAATACACAGGTGCACTCTCTGTCCCTTCACTCTCATAATTCGGTGACACGGCAGTCCGACATGACCGTAGAGAGATCAGGCGCAGGACCAACGGCTTAACGTGCTTTCCGAGGCACGGGGGTGTTAACACTACCAACTTCCTGACTCCGGAGCTGTGTCTGAGTAATTTCAAGACAGAAAAAACCCAAACACTCTCGGCTCGACCCGGGATTCGAACCCGGGACCTCGTGGATAGTACCCAGCGTGCTGACCACTAGACCAACGAGGCAGTCATGATGAGATCTACATAATTGTATGATAAACGTATTTTCATCGCATTTCACATGTAAAAGTATTTTAATTAATGCAAAAACAGCAACGGTGTAGTAGTTTGTCAACAGACTTCCGTCGGACATTGAGGGTGCGAATACTTTAAGGATTTTTAAAGCAAAACTACACAAGTTTTTATGTAATGAGTTGCAAGCAAACTAGTACATATACACCTGAGGTGTCTGCGCTCTTTGTCTTCGCTGGATTTTGCTGTGTACCAACCTATTTTAATTTAAAATGTACAGTACTGTTTTTAATTTTAAGTTCACAATGTACGATTGCAAATATTGTTTAAGTTCTCAAATAAGTGACATGTATTTGTCTTTCCTGAGTATAAAGTTCTATAAACTGGAGTTTGAATGCTTTTTTGCCCGGAAATCTCGGAATGCGGAATTAGATAGGTAAATAAAAAATACAATAGGTATTACATAACTAATTTTTATTCCAAAACCCGTAACATTGTATATGTAATACAGTTACATAACCCTCTAATTGTAATGAAAGTTAGGTAGGTAGGTATCAGAGATTAGTAGTACCGACACTTTTTTAATTGCACACCTCAATAGAAATTTACAAAAAGATTAGAAAAATTAAGGCGGTCATATTGTTAAAAGAAATGTCTTTCAGATATCTATCGGGTAGGCGACAGTCTAAAACGCGGTGAAAACCATCCATACTTTTAACTTCAGTTTAAATTTTTTGAAGGATTTAAGTATCTCTTGAAAGGACCAGGAATTAAGTATTCACACCAGCAAGTACTTTATTCATCACGATCTACGTTCCGCCATTAGCCTAATCTAATACCGATTTACCTTTAGGAAAGGGGTAGGTTTAAATCGATTCGTCGTGACTCGAGTGATGCAGTCGATCATCGCGAGTCCAATCGAGAAGTGATTGCGTTGCACCTTTGGACAGTCAAGTACAAAGTTCTTAATGGTTTAATAATAATAATAATAAATACATTTATTTCGGAAAATAAAATAACATTTCCATATTGTTGTTAGTAACAATTTTTACTTAAAATTATGTTAGTAATATCCAATTATAAATTAAATTTTAAATATTTATTTATTTTGCAGCTAGGTTTGACGGCCTAACGTGAATTGTCATCCAGTGTCTCACAAACGGCCCGTCAAACCTATCTGCAACAGTTCGTAAAATGCAGTTGGGGCTGGCGCGCACCCGTCGCCAGAGAGATGCCACTCGTTTGCGCATCAGTGCGTAGAAGTCATCGGTTCTCGCTTCTGCGAACATTCCAGAGGCAATGCAGTGGCGCGGCATCCCCATCAGCGCCCTAAAAGCATTATTGAACTGGACACGTAGGACGCTGTAGGCCTTTTTAGTATATTCGACCCACAGGCTGCATGAATAGAATGACTGGCAGAAGGCTCGGATTAGCGTCACTTTCACTTCTTTAGTACATTTAGCAAACATTTAGGTTTAAAATAACTTAAAATTTTTATTACTTGGCGGTATAAGTATTTGAAAAGTGAGTAACTTTAAAAAGTTAGTTAGAAAAAAAGTTTTGTAAGGCCTACTTGCGCTTACAAATGGGCTTTGAACCTAGATCATAGACCTTGCGATAGTCCGGACAGGCGCAAGTGGACGTTCTGGTAGTGGATTATGTAACTTTGAATGAAATTATTTCAATCAAAGTTTTGTTGCGAAAGTTGGCCATTCACGGCCAGTTACACTAATTAGTCGGTCTGAGGTACGACCAAAATTTTACGTTTTCAATATCGGTAATAAAAATCTAGGCTATAAGCATAAGTACTAAGAAAGGAACTTAACGTTATTATTTTTTTCCACAATTGCCCATATTTTACCGGTTCTAAGACCGTGCGTGTGGAATTGCCTACCTTCTCGCAGCACTGGATGAAAGTCAGTTTACAGATTATTTTTATGTTAGTGAGTGGAGTTATTATTAACAAAGTAACTGAAGTTGTCAAATGTGACATTTTCAAGCGATTTCAATCCTGAATTGTTAGCAACAGAGTTACGTAATTAGCCCCCTGGATTAGCTAATCCGGACTTGGGCAAGTGGGCCTAAGATTATTACTTAAATTCAGTCTCAAGTTTCAAAATTCATTTTTAGCACATAGACGTGTATGAACGTTAGCCTTACAACAGATATTATAATACACTAGGACTTACTTAAGTAACACGGCAAATGTATTTCAAGATCTGCGTGAACATTTTTTTTTTTTTATATTAAACCTTTTTGCTATACTACTCCTGTATCAGCATTAAAAAACGTGTTAACGAACGAAATCTCCAAAACAAACATACGGACCTACTTAAGCTTCTCTAAAACTGATGAGATACATACAACGGGTGTTAACGAACTCAGGCTTGACCCAATTTGGAAGGAAGTGGTGTCCATGCATCGCACTATCGCTTCCGGCCGCTGTTGTCAAGTTAATTTAATAATACAATTAAAAAGAAAGAAAGAGAAAAAAAAGAAAGAGATGTAACTCAAACATGATGATTATTGAGAGATTTGCGTCGTTGTGTTGGTAGCGAACGCGATGCGATGCGATCTTAGTGATACTTTTTTATGATTAAATTTATGGGTTTATGCGTTTTTAGTCGACTGCGGAAGGTGGGTTATGTTTTTCAAGAGTATGTACGAGTTGGCACGCCCTACAGCCCAAACGGCTGGACAGTTTTTGACATATGAGGTGTCGTTGAATTTGTCAAAATTGTGAGAGTGATATAGGCTATATAAATTTTAAAAATGGCGCCCGCAAATGGAAATAAAGGAGGGAGGGGGGGTTGTTTTTTTTCTTACCATAGCAACATGGGTATCAAATGAAAGTCAGTAAAAGTCCATTTCAAAAATAAAATAAAAATTGCAGTTGGGAGTTTAGTTTTTTCGAAAATTATGTTTTTAGTACTTGGCCTGTTTCTTATAAAATCCTGGACAGATATATTAATTAATTAAGTCATAAAATATTTGAAGTAGCGCAGTCAAGTACAATAGCACTGAAAAAAATCTTTTTCTTTACTCATACACGGAAAGTAGGTCTTCAAGTGTTATAACAATGTCAAAATCATTAGTGAAAATTTATAAAGAGTCATTAGCGCGCGGAAATTGATTGCTTCAAATTGAGCAATTTGCTCAACTTTGCATTCAAATATGACATTTGACACGTAAAAGAACGTGTGCTCGGAGCATCAAATTCGTTATCGCCGCGCAGTACGAGATGACAGGTCTACCTCTTTTTATTAATTTAAATAAATACACTATCAGGGAATAAAATATATTGTTCAATTAGAATTTCAAAACTTCCTGTTTAAAAGTTCCAATTTCGACCCTACTGCATTTTTATAATTTATATTAAATCTGCGACTTGAGATGAGGTTGTTGAAATAATTGTTTAACTCTAAATAAAGTTTGCATCGTTCTTTATGACTGTACCAAGGACGATGGGCCAGTGATGTGTTCACGCGCTGATCGATTTGGTTCAGAGGGAAATGGGCAAAAAATGCCCACTCTGATCTAAAGCTACAACCCATTTGTGACCACTTCTCGTGTATTACAGATAGATTTTTTGTTATCAAAGTTATTTGATGGCTGCGGCGTGTGGGTTTAAAATAGTGCCTGATTCTGATTGTTTGAATTTGTGGTTGTCTGGGTAGATGACGAAAATCTATAAAGATTGATTCGGATTTTCAAGCGTAGGTTTGCGAAGAACCTAAACTTTGGAGTTGATTTAAAAAAAACTTATGTCTATAATTATTGAAAGAAATCATGTCACAGTATGTTGTTTCATTTTTAACGATGGATTCGAAGATAAGCAAAAGATTTAATTCATAATGTTTATTGGACGTCATTGTAATTATTTGAGCTTAATCCAATCCCAGATAGGCTTATTATCCCATTTAGTTTATCCTCGGGTTGTTGCTATATTTTAGCAACTAAATTATTAACAGAACCAAATAAGTACTTACATCCTACTGCATCAGCAAAGTATTAACGAAGTAGCGACGAACGGCTTCGGCGCACGCACCGTGTCTGAGGTTGACAGGTGTCAATCGGTCGTGCGTCGGCGCAGAGCGGCCTGAGCCACACTACACGACTTTTGGCAGCAAATGACTCACAAATGAAAACTCAACGTTTTAATAATAGTGGGTCCCACAACAACCTACCCTGATCTGTCAAATTTCCTTAACCATATTTCTACCTTACGTTGATCACATAGAGTTCTATATCATTTGAGATATTTTGACAGATTAGGGAAGGTTGATGCAAGGTCCACTTACTAAGTAGTAACCACGTAAAGTAGATACTATCTACTTTATGTAGACATAACTATGCTATTTATCTAAGCGTTGACTGCCTCGTTGGTCTAGTAGTCAGCACGCTGGGTACTATCCACGAGGTCCCGGGTTCGAATCCCGGGTCGGGCCGAGAGTGTTTAGGTTTTTCTGTCTTGAAATTACTCAGTCACAGCTCCGGAGTCATCTAAGAAAGAGCAGAGTTACCTGACACAAGTATTGATTCTTAGAAGGCTCCATATAATGGAAATGTATTTTTACACAATTTTTTCTCCTTACACTTTTTTAAACAAATGTCTGTTTAAATTAACTTAAGTACCTAATTTACTGGCATAGTTTCCAAATGCTCCTGGATTAATTTAAGTTTTTTGCACAGCCTATCAAAGGTGGATTCAATGCCATATGATAGTCTTTACCAGTCCTACATACTACTACTAAGCAGATATTTAAATAGTCAAGCACTCAGTCTATATCAGCGTGTTTATGTCTGGGTCTAGGGTTCAGATCAAATGGTGTTTAATTCAAATTTTCACATGAATAAATTAACTTGGTAAAATTATTTTTCTAATCTTCCCAAATCGCGTAACTTATCTTTTAGTTTGTATATCATTGAAACAAATAAAAGTGCACATCGTACTTAGTTGATCTCCAACGATAAGGTTGTTTACTGATGATGACCGATTAAATTGCAATGTCAAATATATTATCTAAATGCAAAATGCAGTTATCGCAGCTCAAGGTTATTTGTGTTTTACGTAATTAAAAACTAAGTTCAGCGGTCCTAGCATGAGTTAAACAACATATCATTATCGCGGCCGTTTATCGTATTTTGACAGCGTTATATCATTAGTCTACCGCTGCTAACATGTCATGCCATTTATGTCATGTCTAACTGTCAAAATACGAAATACGATAGAAAACGATAAAATTGTCTACACACTCTAACATGAGTCTCTTTTATTTGTCTATTTTAATCTATTTTTGACATTTTCGCATGACATATTATCGTGGTCACTTGGTGCTAACGACAAAGAAAAAAACTTGATTAAAGTCGGTGAAAAACTGTGTAAAAGGCGAAAAATATGTCCGTACCATAATACCATTATATATTTTGTGTTAAACGCATATGACGAACGACCAGTGTAAGAAATACGACAGAAACGCATCGGTGATATTTGCGATCAAGTCGATTTTTGAGAGTGTATTTCAGTCACTTTGGCGAATATGCTTATGGGCTTAAAGCCCATGGATACTGATATTTCACATCATTGACAGGCTTAGCTTGGCCCCAACTAGTCTATTAGCCTTCTAGCGGCTAGAAGGCTTATAGAATCTAGCCTATTTGAAGGTGAGATCTCCAATATAAACACTTACGGAAATCATTTATCACAAAGAGCTCTTTCACCTACACAAAAGCAAAGAATAGCTGTTATTGTTGTGTTTTATAAACTTACAAAATACTGTATTGAAAACAGAACCTAACCTTTTATAATGTATGTTATTTTACATAGGTAGGATAGGTTAGGTAATCATTATTTTTGTTTCTTAGGGTCTACCTATGTTGCCTCCTTTTGACTCATGAAAACAACAGCAAATTGGACAACACCGCTCTCTGTGCTAAGCCCAAACTACTGTAAGCAGTGTCTACAGTCTAGGACCAGTAGTAGGAAGCATATATTAAGTGTATGTAAATCGGTGAAATAAATTGTGAAAACTTGCACACTAGAATATCTTAGATATGTAAACTTCCTTAATGTAGCTTTGTGCACTAAAAAGTATTCCAGTCAATATCTGTGCCTAACTTACTTTTGAATAACTTATGGGGAGCCTACTTTTACCTACGTACCATATACTTATATACCTTATTATATATAAAGGTGGATAAAAGTAAAATTAATTGAAGTAGAAAAATCATTAGTCAAATAAACAATAATATGTAATTTTATAGAATAATAATAAGGTATTACAAACGATAAACCTTTTCTTAAAATTTTTATACGATAAGTCTTATAACCATAGTCTCCACTGCTTTACAAGTCAACGTTGACTGCGATGACATTTTCTGAAAAATAATACATACTCTTTAATACTATGTTTTTCATGATATCTTTTGTTTTTGTTACAGGTGACTCAAGGTATCTATTAAAGGTGGAAAATGTTGAAAGCAATTAAATCATAATAATTTTGAACAATCAAATGAACATGTCAATAGAACCTGCATATTTACTAACATATCACAAGCTTGAAGGGATCAAAAATTATTCACAATTACTATCAAAGTGATGCATGTTGGTACTACGACAAGTATTCTGTGAAATAAACTTTTCCTTACATTTGAATCCAATTTTGTTCTGTTCCAGCGTACCTTCCAAAATTAAATCCTGAAATACAATGTAAACACATATTATTATTTAATAAACTAATATGTATTTTCTTTTTGTGCATACTTAAACGTCTAAGTATGTAGGTATAGTTGGTTTAGTTACTACCAAATTTTCAAATACCAAAGAAAACACTCTATGACAAAATGTTGCATGTCTGCTTAAATGCTTCAATACTTACTGTTTTTCACTGCTCTACTGAGCGATATGGACCCAGTTCGTCCAACCAATATAGGCCTAAGGTAATCCTACTGGTTGCTCCACCTTAGCAGCTCCTCGAGGAGTCAGGAAGGTAGCAAAACCCAGGTGCGCTTTCATGTATGATAAGTAATCTGTACCTATATTACATCACAGTTTTGAAAGTAAATGATCATATTAGTTTATTTTCCATTTGTTAGTTTAATAACACTTTTCGTAAGTTTTTTAACACAATTTGTTGGAAAATATTAATGGGTACGCCTTTGACTTTGATTTATAAAACAGAGGCCCTACTCCGATTGACGTTGTCCGTATTGTCGACTTTAGCCGTCCCTGTCACTCACGCCAGAATGACATCGCTACCGAGCGAGATGGCTATCGGACATCGTCAACTAGAGTAGGGACTCGGCTGTCAAAACTGTCAATGTCATGTCAAAAACAGATGTAAGTAATTTAGTTTTAATTCGATAGTCGTGCTTGGGATTAAGTGTTTAAGCCAAATCGGTAGTAAAACAAGAACGAATGATTGAATATCAACGAAATGTTGTATTTTATCTGTGGTCGTGTGGATAAAGGCTTCTCGTGGGCAGGATTTCTATCGTAAGTGGTTGCCATGTTAGGAAAAATGATAAAATAAGACACGATGACAAATTTTCTTATGTCTAACGACAATTTAACGATGTTGTACATCTTAGCCCAACTGGTTACTTTGCAGTGACACAGCTGGAAAAGTGAGTAGGTAACTTTTTCCTACTCACTTTTCCAGCTGTGTCACTGCAAAGTAACCAGAACCTACAGGAATGATGTGTACATTTATACAACTTGGCTTTAAAGAAAACTAGTGAAAGTCAGGTTGTACCAAAAGAAAAATAAGTTTAATCTACGTACGTTTTAAATCTACGTTTCTCTTGCGTACTGCTATGGAGAGGAATTCGTTGCCGGCTGAAGTCTTTCCTAAACATTATGATCTGGATTCCATTGAGAAAAGAGTGAGTAGGCTGTTACTAGTCAGGCATGACCCATCTTTGGCCGCATCGTCACTTAATATCAGGTGAGATTGCGGTCAAATGTCTGCCCATTATTTAAAAAAAGTTGCAAAAAAGTTTTGCATTAAGATTCGCCTGCCAGGCCTCAGACGATTTCAAAATTCGAATCTCCTGTCAGTTTAAAAAAAAACTGTATAACTGCAAGCAAGTTTGAATTATATTGTTACGTTTCAAATTACTGTCGTGCATTTTGAGTGAACATTGCTACAAAAATCCCTTACTTCGTGGGTGCTTGGTGAGAGAATTTTTCACCCGTGTGGATTACCTGCGCAGGAGTTCACGCGTGGCGGGTCCTGCACAGATTGCGGGAGGATACGGCCTATTACAGGACCCTCCCGGTGGCAGGACGTTCACCTGCGAGCGTTACAAATAATTGTAAAGATTTAATTAACAATGGAGGTAAATGTCGCCAGTGGGACCAGGGCCTCCAGACAAGATGCAATATGTTCGCTAACACTAACAAAATGTATGAAACTGAAATAGGTACAAGTAAGCAATCAAAACATCATGTGTCTTTTGCATACATTTTGGAAGCAAAGTTTGATGAAAAATCTAAATTGTTTTAAAAGAAATAAAGCCAATAAAGATGCACGTGATGACGTGGACGCTCCACAGCGCGCGCAGAGTTCGATGCCGAAACTGCTGCCATCGAGGCAGATGGAGTCTCTAGCCGTGCGTCTTCCATCATATCTAAGAATACGATGCAGTGCTATGGTATTTATCAATTTCCTATTCAAAACCAGTCAGGATGTGGCGGACAGGATAGGAAACCCCACAAGTTTAATAAATATATTTTTAAATAAGACATACAAATAAAACTGAAAGACACTGGAATCAGAGAGCAAACTAAAACTAGAAAGAACTTTTTAACTCAATGACACAATCCATAAATAAGTATACAAATTATCAAAGAGGTCTGTCCTCCACACTAAATTTCATTTAAATCAGTTCCGCGATTTAAGCGTGCAGAGACAGACATACACACTCTCGTATTTATAATATTACTATGGATACGATGAATTAAGCTCATCATGCTGTATCATTTAACATTGTAGTTCCTGTTCTCAGTTACAACGGATGCTCGGACAATCGACTCGTCAAAATAATTACTAATTACTCGTCAAAGTAACTGATTCGAAAATTGTTGTCGTCAAATGTCACATTATCCAAAAATTATCATGTCGCAGACAATAGGAATTCGAAGCTCTAACAACCTATTGTATTGTGATGTTATGTTATGATCTGATTGCTAAAAGAATATGTTCGTATGTGTGTCCAATGTCCATTGGGTATATGGTACAGCATATCCCTACTATTATTACAAATGCAAAAGTAGGTATATAAGTCTGTTTGTTACCTCTTAAACCGCTGAACCGATTTAGATGAGAATAAAGATGGATTGAGAATTTGAGACTCTTTAGACCCGAGTTTAAGTATGTATATTGTATCAACGTTGTTCATAACGATTATGCAATAACATAGTCTCACATTTATTTTGTAGATATAGTATTTGTATTAATGTTTATTTACAGATTAAATAAAATCAAATCAAGATGAATTGTGAAAAAAAATCTAACGGAAACGTAATTAATAAGACGATATTTTATCGGTGCGTCATACTAGTGGAAACACACCTTATTTTTTAGTTATTGAAATTGTCAGCATAATGTTCATAACATCATAACTTAATCTACGTACTTGACTTTTAATAATGATTGATAATTTTAGGTCTAGAAGGGTATAAACAATTCTGCCAATTCTGTTAAAAATATCTTGGAAATAGATGGAAACGTTAATTTAGCCTGCAGAGAATATGCACCCACCCATCATCATCATCCTAGCGTTGTCCTGGTTATGCACTCGCATGCGAGGGCCCAGGGTCCGCTGACCATGATCCAGGATATGGCAGATCAGGTTATTACAGCGGAGCGACTGCCATCTTTTCTCCGTGACACTGTTAACAGGGGAGCCTGATCAGTTTTGGATCATGGTTACACATTCAATCGCCTGAATGTGCACGTTTCCTCACGACGTTTCGCTCACTGTAAGAGCATCGGTTGGTGAAAAAAACAACTAACTAAATAAAACGCACCCCCCCCATACTTTCCTGTATTTCTTTTTCAGGTAGGTTAGGGTAATTTTCCAAACAATACAATTATATTAGGCATCTGATTACACTGATAACACAATCATATCTGTTAAGTACACATGCATGATAACAGTTGTTATCAGCTTGTTGCAATACGCAGGTGCACCGTGCAATATCAGAGAGCGTATGCACATAGCTCAGGTGCACCGTGCAATATCAGAGAGCGTATGCACATAGCTCAGGTGCACCGTGCAATATCAGAGAGCGTATGTACATAGCTCAGGTGCACCGTGCAATATCAGAGAGCGTATGCACATAGCTCGAATGTTTCAACGTTGGCATATTTACGACAGTTTCTGTAGTGTTTACCATTATTAGAATAATTATTTACGAGATTGCTACCATTTATCTTGTTATTTTCGAATTTCCGATATTTCAGCGCTATTGCAAGTGCCATGATCACGTAGGTATAATCTAAAACTGATTATCACAAGTTACTCACAAGTAGGGACCTACCCTACTAGGTATATCCATTATAAATGCAATAGCGAAGTTCGCTGCAAAATAGATTGCATCTTTACCCAGAAAAAAAAAAACTATAGTTAAATATATTATTGCACTTGAAAAAAATGACCACCAGAAGCGGGAAACGAACCCGCGTTCCTCGCATACCAGGCGATTGCCTAACCTCTCGACCACCCGGACGTTGACACAAGTGCTTCTGAACGCTGTAATGCCGCGTTGCTTTCTTCAATGTTATTGGGATCACACCCTCAACACTTCTCAACTTCCCGCCTCTAGTAATCATTTTTTCAAGTGCAATAATATATTTAGATTGCAAAGTGAATGCTTATCACTTAAAAACAATAACTTAACTATAGGTAAATGCTAAAATGGGCATATAAGCTTCCATCGTCACTTACACTCAGGTGGATATAGGTAATATATGCCTTAGCAGTGCAAGTGCACTATAGTAAGTATACAACGAAGGTCACTCGGATCCTGTCGGTTCCGCTCGGTGATCCTAACCGTCGCAACAAGGACCTAGGAGCTACTGGATATGACATTACTTTTTTAATTTGTACATATTTTTTTTGTTTACACTCTGTGTCTTACACTGGTACAGCTCTAAAAGGATTAGGTATTTCTTATTCTTATTTTGTGGCTATGGTGACCAAACTTTTTATATTTGTCTTCTTTCTAGATGACTTGTGAATTTAAGTTTCAATACAGCACTATAGGTTTAATTTGAATGGTGTTAACAACCCCCGTGCCTCGGAAAGCACGTTAAGCCGTTGGTCCTGCGCCTAATCTCTCTATGGTCATGACGGACTGAGCTGTCTCACCGAATTATGAGAGTGAAGGAACAGTGAGTGCACCTGTGTATTGCGCACACACTTACGTTCACTATAATATCTTCCGCGTAGCTGCCTAGTATTTGTTAGATTGGCCGCTGTAGTCGAAATTCGTTTAGGAGGACATTCATTTGATAGTTTCCTTAACTGTATTATAAATATAAACTTTTCAGACATTCTGTCTTGCATTTGCGGTGAGACCCTTCATTAGGGTCCGTACCTACACAAAGGATAAAAACGGGACTCTATTACTAAAACCCACTGTCCGTATGTCTGTCTGTCACCAGGCTGTATCTCATGAACCGTGATAGCTAGGCAGTTGACATTTTTATAGATGATTTATTTCTGTTGCCGCTATATGGGACTCCCTATACAACAAACGTGACTTTGCCATTTTTTAGACAAATAAAGGTTATAATAATTAGTGTCTAATAATACTCGGCGACTAACAAAGCATTATATTAGCGTTGTACAGGTCCTCACGTGTGTAGGTATAGGGTGTTTGTTGTATCGATAATGGTACGGAACCCTTCGTGCGAGACTCCGACTCGCACTTGACCGGTTTTATATTGTTGGTCTCTGGATCAGGACAATTCTTATGCAATCGAGTTTTTTCCGTGTGGTAACTCGCCTACGAATTTCACCGTTATACTGAAAAGTTCGAGTGATACGTAAAACACATATTCTGGCGCACCCATCGAATAATTACCAACCGAATTATGTAGTCGGACATAGATAAGACAATAACTCGCGTTCCGTTACGGCGTTTATAAAAACGCCGTGGCACCTATATATTAGTTATCATCTAAAAATAGTATTTTAGTAAAATTTTATTACGAAGTCCACTTATATTTTCAATATCATATTATTTATAATCTATTATAGAATTTATAGATATAATAATAACACAACATAATTAATATAAGTTCAATTTTAAATATTTCTCAAATAGCATTAACTGAAATGGAATTCGGTAAACTGTCATTCTTGTTGTCATTGTCAACAAAGGAGAGTTTTTGTTGGGAAGCGAGACGGGAAAGATAGACTTCGTTTCTCAATTTTCTAAATTATTTTTTTGTGTTCGTTGTTGTGGTTGTGTGGTGAAATAATGTTAATAATGTCATGCATATTAATATGTGACCTCTGTTCAATAACTGGCTCAATCATTTCAATAATAATAACTCCGCATCGCTCAAATCGAATGGTTCGTGGATTACGACTACTCTTCGTCGTGGTGGCCCTGCACTTGCTGCCTCTAAGTCTTCCACCAAATTGGCGAAGAAGTCCACAACAAATTCTTCCTCATTCATTTTACCACATAATCTTTACAACATTTACACCAAACAGACATACTTTAATGGAAAACCTCAGTCAAAATAACCTCAAATCACACAGCTACATTACAATTTTGACAGCTTTTCGAATACGACCTTCAACTTCGACCAGTCCTTACACTCGTTGCGTTCGGGTGATGTACTATCGAACTATTTCGATTTTGAAGTTCTGAGAATGCACAAACTGTGTTACGTTCGGAAAAATTTCGAATTTCGAACTTTTATACAAATGTGAACTTTTTTCTACTGCATGAGAATCGTCTCCCAGGACCAGTACTATGTTAAACAATACCAATAACATTTCCAGTGGCATTTGTTTCTGTGTAGAAAAGAGGAACCCGATCGTTTCGGGCGTGACTTATCGTTAACGGTGGTCGTTATATTATTGTCGTGTGACACCGATGCAACGGAAAAGCTAATAAATACATTGTCTAAAAATTGACAGTTACGTAACCATAGAACATAGAATGATTGAACTAACTTACATAAATTATCTAGTCTGCTTGAAATTGTCCCGAAATCAATCAAACTCCTGAAGTAATGAAATGTTTGTGTTTCAGACTAGCAGCCTTCCTTAAAATATGACTTAGCCTTAGCTGAGCCATTATTCTTTCGGAAATTATTTTAATAACTACAGCGTGATAAAAGTACACATGAAATATGTATCATAGAAACTCCCAAAATTTTAAAGAAGATTTTATTTTCCAAGCCCTTTTGTGCTAACCTAACAATAATGGTACTAGCTCATAAGCTTACATTACTAGACTATGTGCTTTCTTAGTAATAGTAAAAAAAATGTGTCTTGAGCACTAACCGTGAATTCCTTATACGTGAGTTAAAAAATTCAGAACTCGAAAGTTTTGCTGAATGAATATACATGGATGCCTATCGATTTGAATAATGTCCTCCTAGCCGATTTCGACTACGGCGGCCTATCTCAACAGAGATTAGCCAACTGCGCAGGACATATTATAGTGCACAAGTGTGTGCGCAATACACAGGTGCACTCTCTGTTCCTTCACTCTCATAATTCGGTGAGACGGCAGTCCGACATGACCGTAGAGAGATCAGGCGCAGGACCAACGGCTTAACGTGCTTTCCGAGGCACGGGGGTGTTAGCACCACCAACTTCCTGACTCCGGAGCTGTGTCTGAGTAATTTCAAGACAGAAAAACCCAAACACTCTCGGCCCGACCTGGCATTCGAACCCGGGACCTCGTGGATAGTACTCAGCGTGCTGACCACTAGACCAACGAGGCAGTAAATACAAAGGTATCACTCACACGTGTCCACTAGTTCCACTTGCTTATTCCTCGTGTTCTTTTACACGCATTAAATCTGTGCATTTTGTACAACAAGGTCTTTGACTCGTTGCCTCACCAGATGAAGTGTTTATGTTGCGTGAAACGAATTACAAAGATTACTAACGGTGTGGTCTATGGGGCCGTAGTGGAAGTTATTACTTATGGCCGTGTAATTTGAGGTACGCAATTAGAGTAATTTTGAAATGCTGATTATCACGTCGTGGTTAATGCCCAGGCTGCCCTCACGGTGAAGAGTGAGCAATGAAAAGAAGATAGAAATGCTTTCTACTCTTAAAAGAATTGAAACCTTATCTTATTCAATAACTGTTGTTGTTTTTTTACCAACCTTTTGTTTAATTTATTTTTGGTTACGAAAATTTTTTCGCGTCTGTTGATTTCTCATTCTAAGTGCGCTAATGTAATCTATTTAGGTACATTTTGTATGTATCCTACAATCGACTCATTTAAAGTTACTGAGAAAAGTGCCCTACATGAGTATTTCAATTTTTCCTACCATTGCAACTGCAACTGTGAAAACAAAAAAAAACGTATTTTTTGTTCTGTATGCTGCTTAAACCAGAATATTCTTACCAGCGAAGGTATTTATAGGTAGTCCAAGTTACTAAGTAGATAATAAATTGTTTTTAATAAAGAGAAAAACACTTTTTTGGTCCAATAATTTAATATAAATAAATAATAATTTAAACTACAAAACATAGATTGCACTTAGTTATATTATAAATAAAGACTATCGTATTGCATTAAACAATAATTAAATGGTATTGTCAAACATGGTAAAATATTATGGCAGACATTAAAATATGCAGTTACAATTATATCTTGAAAATTATACAACCTTAGAAAAGATATTTATTAATAGTTTGGATTTTGAACTGATTAATATTATAATAAGAACACAAAAATAATTAAAAATACTCAGGTAATGTTAGAAAAAATCGTATCAATATCTCTTTGCTAAGTATTTTAATTAATCGATTTAAAATAGATTAATTTACCACAATCACTAAAAACGAAATATAGTATTTTAAATATAGTTACACAGAGACAAAACAAAGAGTGTTGATTGGAACTATGAAAATAATAACGTAAGAAAGCCCTAGAATGTTGTTATTTTATTTATTTATTATTATTAAAACAAGGTTTTGTTTGTAATAAGTAGGATACATACCTACTAATATTATGAAACAAACTACAAAATCTACATGCTTTGGGGTACAGCTGTACTGTAACTGATAAGATATTAACGTAATTATAGCAAGAAAATTATTATTTAACTCTAAGTTGTGATGGTGCTTCTATTATGGCACACTGTTCTGCCATAGACGACAGATCGAAGGTTAGAAAAACAAACCTTTAGTCTCGTTCACCATTTTTACCCGACTGCGGAAGGAGGGTTATGTTTTTCGAGAGTATGTATAATTGTTTGGTACGCCCTACAGCCCAAACGGCTAGACAGTTTTTGACATATGAGGTGTCGTTGAATTTGTCAATATTGTGAGAGTGAAATAGGCTATATAAATTTAAAAAATGGCGCCCATGGCGTGGGCGCCATTTTTGGGGAAATTGATTTTTTCCTTACCATAGCAATATGGGTATCAAATGAAAGTCAGTAAAAAGTCAATTTCAAAAATATAAACTTTTATGCAGTCGGGTGTTTTGTTCTTACGAAAATTATGTTTACTTGTTTAAATAACCGGTGAAACTCGATTGACGGTTAATTTGAGAGAATTCGCATACAAAACATGTCAAAAGATGCTGGTTGAAAATTTAATGTGTAAGTTAACACCAGGCTTAGTAACTTATACCCATGCTTATACAAACATAACTATAGAAATTTTATGAAACTGACAGCCGCACGGCATTTCCAAGTCCCAAGCTGGATTCAATTATGCGTTTTGTTGCTTAAACTTCAATATTAAAAATTATCATCTGTTGTTAACTAGAATTTAACTACTTGTCACTTAAATATCACGTGTCAATTGAAAGTTGTGCCATATTTAGGTTTTGATTTGTAAGGCGCAATAAGTAACCATAGCCCGACCGCCTAGCTGAGTCCTCGTCAGCGAGGTACAGAGGTGCGGGGGTAGACGAGAATGGTGACAGTGAGCGGTGCGGGCGGCGGGCGCTTCTGATTTGATTCATCAATCATCATATCAGCATATTGCAGTTCACTGCTGGACATAGGCCTCTCCAAGACGGCGCCAACTTTTTAGCAAAATTTATCTAGTATAGTAGTTCACGGTCCTCCGTTTTTCGCATCCAGCCACCACCGGCCACCTTCCTTAGGTAATCGGTCCACCTAGCAGGGGGGCGTCCCCGTTAGGTACGTTTCCCGAGACGTGGTCTCCATTCGAGAACCTTCCTACTCCAACGCCCGTCGGTTCTGCGACAGACAAGACCAACTCACTGCAACTTCAGCTTACTGCACCTCTGAACGATATCTATGACTTTCGTCTTTTGGCGGATGATCTAGCGAGATGCCCAGCATAGACCGTTCCATAGCTCGCTGAGCGACATGCAGTGATTTGATTATAAGTCAGCCTATTAGATCCCACTGCTGGGAAAAGGCCTCACCTCAACTATGAGGAGGAACGAGCCATACTTCACCACGCGGGCTCAGTGCGGATTGGTGGAGGGGTGTATGTAAGGCAAGTGACAAACCTTACTGTCAGAAGTTATCAAGCCGCCCTAGGGCCTCTGACTAGGCTTAACGACTAATACCACAGATATTAGCCGGGACCAACTGCTTAACGTGCCTTGCGAAGTACGGAGATGCTTGTCATGGACGTCACTTAAATGGTCGGAATGGTCACCCATCCAATCACGGCCGCGCCGTGGGTTGCTTAACTTTTGGTATCACTACCAAAGCGCTGCCGCCACTGCGCCACAGGCACCTCGTAGTGATTTGATTGGGTCATTTGAATTTTGAAAGGAATGCTAATTTCGAATTACCGAATTTAAATTCAATTAGGCGTTCGGACTATGGGCTATAGTGTAATTTCATGTAATTATAAAAACAATTGGTTAGGAAACGGACATCATTGTTTGAAATTATTTTAAAACCATGTTAGTATTAGTAGTTGTTCAGAATTTAATTCTATGTATTTAGGTGGTTTATTGAGACATTATATCATTTGCAAACAGTAAGATTAATCGTTAGTTTTTTAGTAATTATCCAATGGTTGTGTTGTACCTATTTAGAACTATTATAATAATAATAAGGCAATATATATTTTTATTTAAACCAAAAGGAATAATAATCTTACAATGATTAGTTTTTTTAAAATAAGTATTTATCTCAGTTTCATATAAAAGTTTATAAATAATTAATATACTCGTAGTCCGAAAGTAATTGCCAATGATTATTCTATCAAAATGCTAAACATAAGAATATTTAAATTAGAAGCACAATATATAGCAATTTTTATACTAAACTCATTAAAAATTTAATCGGTGTCCGCAATCGTCCTAAATGTCATTTTTACACTACATAATAGTAAGAGATCAAAGTCAGTTCTTTTCATGACCAGTTTTTTGTACGTCGATTAAATAATCGCCTGACCAAATATAACATTAAATAAATAAATTGTTTCAACAAACACACCACTTACCTAGCCCCAAACTAAGCGTAAGCTTGTGCTATGGTGACTAGGATAACGGTTAGAAATACTACATACTATACATTAGCAGAGGTGATTGATTCGACTATAGCTCATCGTAAAATCACAATATTTGACAGTATCATATATATTGCTTATTCAACGTATGGAAAACTGGTCATTAGTTTCAAATAGATGCTATCGAAGTTATTAATTTTGATTGACACTATGTTATGTTTCTTTAAAATTAACACACAAAAAAATTAACTTTACCCTAATTTTCAAATTTAAATACTCATTATTTACCGACCCATTAAATGTTTATAAATACAATAAATATTTTTTAATGATTAATAATGATGTCTTTTATAAAAACAATAATTAGTTTCATAAAGTTCTACAGATGAGAATTAATATGATTGGGTTAAAATTCACCGATTTGAGTTGACCTGAGACTTTAGGTTTTCAAGCGCTTTAAGAATTATCACGGATTTTTAATATCTGTAAGTACTTGACGCCCGATACAAATATATTTTAGTTTTAATATTTTTGATTGCAATCGCTTCAAGTTCTTATAGCTTTGCATATTGTCAACAACATATGTCATAAGGATACGAATATTTACAAAATCTTTCTTTTTGTACTATCAGCAGGATTGTCAGGTCCATCCCTAGACCTTTTTCTAACTGGAGGAGGAACAGCAGATTTAACTGGCGTAGGAGTTGGAGTAATTTCATTTTGCATCCTTACATCTTCGATGCTATCTTCATCATCTTTAGGTTCACTTTCCTCTGCCTTATTTGCCGCTTCATCCGTCTCATCGCCATTCTGAATTACGCCAATCCATTCACCTTTTTCGTTTTGGTTAATCCATTTCACATTTCCTTCGTCGGTCAATGGGCAATCGTTTTCGAAGTCATAGTTCCATTTTTTCTTATTTTCCTCTCGTTCCCTCTCAAATATTTCTCTGTCCCTGTTTATACTGTTGTCAATCTGTACTTCATCATCCTCCGATTTTGGAAAAAGACATCTCACGACTTTGCCCGTAGGTAATATTCTTTGATGCATTGTTCTTTGGTTGTATGAGGTAGTCTGAAACAACGAAAAGGGCTGTTTAGCAAAATTTATCTAGTATAGTAGTTTAAATAAGTTATAAAGGGAAATAAATAAACAAATATTGAGCAACAACACAACTCTGTCCGTAATGTAAGTTGCTTAGCACTTGTTTTACAAATATCAGAAACAACGGTGGTACACCCAGAGTCCAGACCAGAGACAACATTGAAACATAGTTTTCTAAATTGACCCGACTGGGAATCGAACCCAGGACCTCAGAGATGGTGACCATGAAAACCGGCTGGCGAGCCACTCGACTACGGTCAAAGTCAATAATCATTTATTCAATTTAGGACATAAAATGCCAGTTAAGAATGTCAATAAATTATAACAATAAATATTGGCTCCTACAGAACATGTCTCCTTATTTTTTGGTCCCTACTAGTGCTTCGAGACAAGACACAGTCACCTAATCTGGAAGGCTCTGAGAAAAAGCACCAGAAGAAACTCAAGCTGTGGAATCAAGAATACTCTAGGTCGTAGCAAGAGATGACATGACTTTTGGTGTCAGTGTACATCTTCTAGATATTACGCTAAATGATAGATAGATACTCTTTATTGCAACCAGAAAACACTTTACAAACACATTATAAAAGAAAAACCATATTGGTAGGTACAATGATCTCGTATCTTAGTCCAAAGTAATATGTAGCTGAATGGTTCATTGCTCATCATGGTTTGATGATGAGTAATGTAGCTGTTGAATGTTGGATCGCACAATAAGTAGCCACAATGATCGGATGTTTACAACAACCTCGCAGTTTACATTTGGCAGTAGCTAATGCAGGGTTGCCATAATCATTTTGTTCACTTTTTGTATACTTTACCTTATCAACTTATTATGAACAACCTACATTAGAATTGTTGAAAGTTATTAATTTATGAAAAAAATATGTTTTTTTAATTTATTTCAAATAAACAGGCATGTGGAAATCTTTGTCTGTCTCTATTGATTCCCTTGAATAAAAGGAGAAAAGACACATAAATTTAAATTGTGTTTAGGAAAAGGCTCCAGTCAGGATTATTATGTATGTTGTGTACAAGTTTTAAGGTAATAAGTAAAAACGTCTTGTAGTGAGATAGTTACCAGGTAACTTTATAACTTTATTAGAAGGATGTTCATGTTCATGTGACATCCCTACCGAATCCAAAATGGCCACCGCCGATCGACGGGTGGCTTGCGCTTGCGCACCGCAAAGCAGCGCTCGGTGACGAGTGACGTCGATGAGTATTTGAGTAGGTGTGATACTTCACGGAAGCAGTAAATAAAGCTACCGCCCGATTGCTAGAAGTCAGGTAAGCGATCGGTTGCTAGCTTTGAATGAAAATGAAGACTAAGAGTGGACAATAGAAGGCGCGGCAGACAGACCAGCGACCTGGCTACAGGCCCACCGCCTAATTTCAAGATCATCCTAGCGTTACCCCGGTTATGCACACGGACGCGAGGGCCCAGGGTCAGCTGACCATGATCCAGGATTTGGCAAATCAGATAATTACAATGGAGCGACTGCCATCTGACCTCCGTCACCCTGTTAAGGGGAACCTGTCCAGTTTTGGATCATGGTTAATATATATATAGAGTTATTATTAATATAAATTTCAAATCTATGACATATGAATTGACATCCTCTTTTTTTAAAAAGCTACCATTGCTTTCCAGATATCTGTTTCAAAGCAATTAAATGCTTTTCTGAAAGCTTTAATTATTATTGTACCTAGGAAGAAGCTAGGTACAGTGTGCCTAGCTTCCTCTTACCCGCGTGGAACGCAGAGTTTTCTATAATTATGTATGCTCACTACTTATATGTTGGGTGACCTTGGTGCATTCGACCAGTGTAGGTCAAATAAGTTTACCTAACATTAACTTCACCTTTTTACCCGGGTCAGATGATGTTAACAACGAACATCTGTATCTGTCTAAACATTGTTATTTCTCAAAGCAAGTGTTAATAATGATTGTTTTGAGAATCAGTGCAAACACCAACAAAATGAGGCTAACTACTCAATAAGTAGGAGGGATTTTTATTTTATTTACTACAAAAAAGTTTTTTAAGTTGTGCAGTTACGAGTACTTCATCATCGCATCGTTGGCATTTTTAATGTTTTCTCAAAATTCACATACAATATTGTGTCCGTAAAAGTTCACAAAAATTGGTTTTATTATGAAAATGGCATCTTTTATTATAACAGACTATTTAACATTAGTATTATAAAGGGGTAAAGATTGTAAGTATATTTGTAAAAAGTGTAATCTCTAAGAACTTGAAAGTTCTTTTACCAGTAAGAAGCTCATTATACCTGAGAGACATAAGCTGTATTTTATTTTTAAAATTGCACCCGTGAGAAGCTGGGGTAGATTGCTAGTACAGAATAACAAGTTCGAATTTGCTAACAAACTAGATTAGCGTATTTTCAATAGTGCACTAGCTAACAAGGCTTTGACCGGCAGTTAACACGGATTATCGCATTAAAATCCCTCAAGTAACTTACCGTTAATGAGTGGTTCAACTAACGCTAACTGGTACGGTCGGCAGCATGTCAGGTTACCCATGTAAACTACGAAACAGCTTTTATTGCGTAGGGAATAGAGGCCGTCTCAAGGTCAAAGTGTGGTAGTCACGTGCGGCCGTGTGTAGGTACTACCGCGTACTACTGAGGTGGTTGTAGGGATTGTGCGCGTTTTTGCCATATAAAGCGATAAATGGATCCACATAGGTTAAAAACTCACACCCCGTTATTCCAAAAACTTAGTACCGGGTTTAAGACAGGACTAAGCTATTAGCTAGCCAATTAGAAAAGCGCTCCTCTGTTAGGTTATGTCACGAATGTGTCATTCATTCCTCTGTTGTCGGCTAATATTTAGACCCATTTTAAACCTGGTATTTTTTTTCTAATTTTTTTGTACTCGTAATAACACCTACAAAGTTTTTACATTGTTCCTAACTACGCACGTATGAGTATCAATACTTAGGCTTTCAAAATTAACTTATACAAAATGGTCATACAAAGTATTTTCTGATCTGTTTTTCAGATCTGACAGTAGGTAATGTCATAAGTAAAGAAGACTGGCTTAAGTCGACCCAATAGACAGAGAACCCCTATGTGAGACATATGAAATATTTTGAGAACTTTGCCGTTCTTCTTTCTATTTAGTCAATGCTACAAGTAGGCATCAGATATTGTATCTGTTTGCTGTTGTACACTTGGGCACGTTATTTTATTCAAGATTGATTTATAATAAATAACTACTGTACGCATTTTTAACATTTGAGTTACACAATTAATTCATATATTCTCTTCAAGCATGCAATCTTCGTGTCAGACCAACCAAGCATTTCGTAGCAACACCGCAACAATTAATTATGAATTTAAACTGAAATCTGAGAGCTATTTGCATTTCCCTTTGACGAGTTGATGAATGATGTTACAGTTAGAAGGTTTGTGAAATTTTGTTCTGATTTCGTGCTTCTTTTAGAAAATACTACCGCTCAATGTTATTAAAATAATTCCATAATCACAACAATTATGGCCACGAAAAACTAATTTCGAAAAATATGAAACAAAACCCATCCTTCATGGGTTTTCTTCTCTTCTCGCTTCCCGCGCAAAATCCACGTTATTCATGTGATCTATGTTGGTTGTTTTTGGAGATAGTTACCTACTGATGTTAAGTTCTTCTTTTTCCATTGTTTATTACACTCGGCCGCGGGTCAGACTATGCATGTTGACCTTGAGTCTGCCTCTATTCCATATGTAATAAGGGCTGTTTTTGTGGTTCGGATGTGTGACCTGGCGTGCTTCCGACTGTACTTATTGTATGCTGTTAACGTTTAACCTCACAACTTTATACAAAATGTTATGTTAAGGAAACCTAGTATTGGCCTACTAAATTAGCAGTACTCATAAAATAGCATAATTCATTGTAGCTGTTGGTTTCTTAAATAAATAAATAAAAATAAATAAATAAATAAACTGCAAAAACATTTAGATTGATGTAAGTTTTTATTTTGTTAATAACCTGTCGTATAACACTAAATAGGCAAGCACACAGACTACGTGTTAAGCTAAAAGAAAGCACGCAAATACATTATTTTAATTAGGAACTAAATGGTTTGTAAGACCAGTTTGATAGACATCGAAACATACTAACTCTCCTATCCAATTGCAGATTAGATGCTAGATTATTGCTCAAATTGTTACTTTAACGTTGCGTTAGCGTATGCATGTATTAAGTTGATTATACACAATTGCACATCAAAAGCTTCCAGTGCGCCGTAAAATTATGGTGCAGAAGTTTAAATACTTATAAATCGGTGTGTTGTAGTGAATGTTTCCTTGCTTTTTTGCACATGTTGAACAGAGTAATAAAAGGTTCTCATGAGATGATTTTCTAATAAGTACTAGGAATATTTTATGCCTTTGTTTTTGCCTTATTTATAAAACGGAGGTAGGTACTCCACCTACCTATACAATATTTACATGGTTATTAATACTCAGTTATTTATTAAAAAGAAGTGGAAGAGATAGTTCCCTTTTTTAAAAGTAGGTAACAAGTATGGGGCTTAAATGAGAAAACAAAACAAAACTTGTTTACATTTAAAATTGAACAGCTAATCGGTGATTTGGGTAGTATAAGCGAGTAAATTTTTTGGTGATTTTATTTTTCATTTGTCGTCAACGTTCCATTCTAAAAGATTTTTTAACTGAGCACCAGAATCAACTCTTAATAAAAGGTTAATTTTGCATTATTTCATACATACATACTCGTATGGCACTTACAACATTACAACGAAATAGATCCAGAACAGAATTGCAAAGACAACAACAAACATTTTTGGTCTAACTTGTCCAAGCATTTATTACGTTTATTCCAGTAAAAGTGCATTTGGCAGTATCTAAAAATATCTGCCCAATTACAAGTTTATTTTCGTTTAGGACCTAACCAACCCACTTCGGTAATAAAAGAGTCACATAAAAGATATTTCAGTCTGCTGCACAATAGAACTGACCTAGATTCTAAATGAAACCATAATTTTATTCGCAAACAGTAGGACTGCTGTTTCATACAACGCGTTGTGCGATTCTTTAAAATTAAAACAAGATCTCGCAGTGTCATCTTGAGTTTGCATTCCGTCAGCATTGTGCTTGTGGCGCAGTGGCGGCAGCGCTTTGGTAGTGATACCAAAAGTTAAGCAACCCACGGCGCGGTCGTGATTGGATGGGTGACCATTCCGACCATTTAAGTGACGTCCATGACAAGCATCTCCGTGCTTCGGAAGGCACGTTAAGCAGTTGGTCCCGGCTAATATCTGTGGTATTAGTCGTTAAGCCTAGTCAGAGGCCCTAGGGCGGCTTCATAACTTCTGACAGTAAGGTTTGTCACTTGCCTTACATACACCCCTCCACCAATCCGCACTGAGCCCGCGTGTTGAAGTATGGCTCGTTCCTCCTCATAGTTGAGGTGAGGCCTTTTCCCAGCAGTGGGATCTAATAGGCTGACTTATTTTATTTATTTACAGCATTGTGAATTCTGTAACTATGTGGAAGGCACGCTAAGCAGTTGGTCCCGATACTAGTCGTTAAGCTTAGTCAGAGGCCCTAGGTTGGGCGGCTTGATAACATCTGACACTTGCTTTATTGAGACCCCTCAACCAATCCGTACTGAGCCCGCGTAGTGGAGTATACCTCATAGTTGAGGTGAGGCCTTTGCCCAGCAGTGGGATCTATATAGGATAAAGCTAAAGACATCGGACTTAATAGGTATCTTGATAATAAATGAATACTGAGCCGTACAAACTTTGCATAGCCTTGAGCGTTCGGACATACATGATTGTATGTACCGTTTAAATAGCAAAATGCTAGTCGAGTTTTATCGATTATAGATTTTTGGCACAACTTTTGAGATAATTAATACTTTAATAGAACTTTTAGTTGATATAAATGCGTTTTCAATTCAGTTTATAGAATGCCAATCAATAAACTCACCGCGGATACTGATTCGAATCAGGTATAAAAGAACTGTAACAAAAAACATCGTTCGTAACTAAAGTGCTGCGCTCTTGTCGGTGGAGCAATTTTCACGTCTCTGGACTCTGCCAGCACCTTCAAATCTCTATACGTCATAACATCAGTTTTTTTCTTTTAACTGATGTGTGTATGTTCTTCTTAGCCTACAAAAAACATAATTACGAGGGTCAAACTGAAAGTTCTTAGAAAATCAAAAACTGATTACATTAGCCAGTTATTAGTTTTATTATATCTTTTCAAAATATTGTCCATTGACGTCAATACACCGCTGCATGCGATGGAACCACTGGGAAAAGCACTTTGCCCACTCGTCCTTAGGGGTCTCTTCAATGGCATCGCGATACGCAGCCACCGCTTCTTCAGCATTCATAAACCGCTTTCCTTTAAGTTTTTCTTTAATTTTTGGAAATAAATAAAAATCACAAGGCGCGAGGTCGGGGCTATACGGCGGGTGACCCAGTAATTCAACGTTTGATGTCGCCAAATAGTCGATCGTTCGCTTGGCGGTGTGCGACGAGGCGTTGTCGTGGTGAAGGAGGATCCTACTGCGAGGTCGTTTCTCTCGAACTTTTTCCAAGACAAGTGGCAAACAATTGGTAGTGTACCATTCTGCAGAAACTGTTTTTTGATCCTCTAACACAATTGTTGCGAAATGACCTATCCTTCCAAAGAACGAGGCCACCATTTTTTTTCCCGCACTTCGATCTCTCTTCACTTTAGTTGGCAACTCCTCGAAAGGAAACACCCACTGAGCAGATTGTCTTTTGGTTTCAGGATCATAACAGTAAATCCAGCTTTCGTCACCTGTTAGTATGTCGAACACAGCATTTGAGTCACCTCCGTTAAATCTTTCAATCATTTTACGGCACCAATCCACACGATGGAGTTTTTGAGCCTTAGTCAAATTATGAGGTATCCACCGGGCGCAAAGCTTCCTGACCGCTAAATGTTCGTGGAGGATTTTGTGCACTTGACTCATACCGATGCCTAAGCTTGTCCGAATCTGCTGATAGGTCACTCTTTTGTCAGTCTCTATCATACGCCGCACAACACAGATGTTATTTTCAGTCGTCGCCGTAGAAGGCCGTCCCTCACGTACATCATCAGTGAGATTAGTGCGACCACGTTTAAACTCATTAAACCAGTTGTAAACAGTCGTACGAGATGGGGCTTCATCGTGAAAGGCCAATCGTAGTCTATCATAACTTTCTTGTTGACTTAAATGACATCGAAAGTCATAAAAAATCATTGCACGAAAATTTTCTCGTGTTAAATTCATTTTGACGTGACACAGACAATTTTCAAATTGCCGCCAAGTCGTAAAACAAATGACAAATGAATGAAATATATACTCAGTAATATTGGCAAAGAGTTCTATTTTCAAATTTTAGAATATTTTTTTTATTATATTGTTTATAAGTGGCCAGTTCTAAGAACTTTCAGTTTGACCCTCGTATGTGAAAAAAGTCGACGTAACTCGCTCAAAAGTCCAGGGTAGCCCCCTCATCAACAGTTTCAGTCCTATACAATTGTAAATCGCTCTAAAGTTAGCTTGAGTAGCTTCCTCATCAATATTTATGCAGGGCGTCATTAAAGGCCCTATATCGCGTCATCTTTCCGCGCACAAGCACGGAACATACGATACGCCGAGATAGGGTAAAAATGCCGGTTTGCCGGTACTATACCCCTTTTCGGCCACCGCACGTTATTTAGAATTATAGGTACCTAGTTTTATAGACGAGGCCGACTACCGGTATATTGGCTATTTTTACGAAAATCATATTAAAAAAAAATGTATCAGTCTTACTTCTATAAACGTTAGGTTTTATATAACTAGACTATTGTAGGTTCAAATGACTTTAGTTTTTAATATTTTTAATACTCACATTTTTTTCTTATTTATATAAGTTTAAATAAGTAACCAAAAATTCGCACTCAGGTAGGATTTGAACCTACGACCTTTGGCTAGCCGGGCCAACGCTCTTACCAACTGAGCTACTGTGCAGTTCATCCAACCGTGTGAAATTCTTGGTCTCTTTTGTCTTACGTCATTTTTTAAAATCCAAATCCTACCGGTGTGCGAATTTTTGGTTTCTTGTTTAAACTTATTCAAATGACTTATTCTTTGAAAGTCTTGACGTACATGATAGAAACGTACGTATATGATAGAAATCAACTCTGAAGTCAACTAGTCGCTTTTCTGGCCGATAACAGGTATCTTTACCCTACGCGGCGGTCTTCGACTATACGCGATGACGCGGACGTACGCATATACGCAAACCGGGAATGCATTAAGTTGCTAATGGGTTTGTGGCAAAGGGCCTTTTTCATAAGAGCGCTTCTTTTAAGGAAGCCGAAGGGATTCGGTGTTGCTTTGGCAACGACACAACTTTAATATTAATAGTACGCTAGAAAAGCATTGAATATTTGAGTGAAACTTGTTTATCCAAACACCTGACATAATATCTGTGACATGACGTATTGCAAGTTAGCATCTTTTTTTATTGTTATTGCCATTTCTCGTACCAAGCGTTCTTCATTTTAATTTTTAATGCGCATAGCCAATGAGTGGACTGTGGAATGCCCTGCTTACATCTGTTTTTTCGAGTGCGTACCTATATCCCGAAACTCTTTAAGGTAAATATACTTCTCTTTCTCTAATACTAAATTAATAAGGTAAATAGAATTCTTGGGCAAGCTCGCTTCATCGTAGACCTTATCTTTGCTCTCGCTCGGGAAAAAAAAGTGTTAGCCTATTACTTATAAAAAAACTGACCTTAGCTTAAAGTTGACCGGTCAAGAGGTTTCTGTTATAAATAAGCTCATTGCATAATAAATAAGTATAGATTTCTACGAACTACAAAGTTGAAATGAAGTTTCTGATGTCTGTGGTGATGATTGTTGATTGTCTGTGTGATTTTTTTGTGATTACTTTATAATTAAGCTATGAATATTCTTATCGCCACAATAATGTATTATGAAGACGGCCTCTTAAGATCATTACTTCAGAGATGTCAAGTAAATTCTGTACGATCATTATGGTAACGTATGGAATATGATAAATGGTTCTAAATTGTCGCAAGATCTGATCACACCAGTTTAGAACATGATTTATTTGGAGAGTAAGTATAGTAACCTACTTAATTACTGCTTATTATTCTGCATGAAAATTATCTGAGCCATTATTTATTCAACTGACACTTAAATATGGTAAACTTAAGTACATATTTATGTGTATTGAGGGTAAACAAACTCAGATAGTAGTTAGTTCTTCTAATAAGTTCTACTAGAAGTTTTGCAAGTCTACCCGTTACTTCTGGTAAACCATTACTGGTTTTGTTCGTAAGAACGATTATTTAGGCAAACTGCATTGCTCAAACAGTGCGTGGGTGGTGTCAACTTGAAAGTGCCTATTTACATCGAAATGCGTGCGCGTACAGTCAGATAGCGAAATTTGCACGATGTTATAGCGTCGTCAGTAATACAGGAATGTTAGGAATGTAAGTTATATTTCTACATTCCTATGTCGTAACATATTTAACCGAAGATTCTGCATATTGGACTGGATGTACAAAGCCTCATCGAATCTATTTAAATGCTTAGTAAGTGATAAAAAAAATGATCTAAGTACTTCCACATTATAAAGACTCTAACCTATTATATAATCTGTGCTCTAACTAATGACATCATCACCTGTTAAGATTTGTATGTGCAAATGGTTTCGTATTTTTTATTTGAAAATTTTAGGTGGTTTTTACACATATATGAAATAATATCATTTTTGGAGTTTAACAATTTCAAGTTCATTATTCAATATCAAGCACCGTGCTACCCTTTTTAAAAATGTCATGTTTTCCTTTACCCAAAGATTTTCTTTAAGCTCCCAGCGATAAGACCGCCTAAACTGTACGTGTATTTTTTCTTTTTAATTTGTTTTGAATCTTTGTTTTATACAGCAATAAAGAAAACCGATCCATCGTATTACCAAAAGAATCTCGTGGTAAATACGTAATGCGGGTTTACGTATTTATCACGAGATTCTTTCGGTAATACGATACAATCAATCCTGTAAAAAGATGCATGTATTATAAACCGCACAGATTTCTGTGTCAGACTGTACATGTTTACTTTAGCTTTTCTAGGAATGCTATAACTGTTCTTTTCATGGTGTGTGAGAATTGATTACCGCAGGAAACGGTCGTCACTAGGTGCAGTTTGTGTCAAACGTTTCTGAGCCCGTAGACATGATGCAATCTATTCCAAAACGAAGTTCGTTATCGATAACAAAATGTATGATGAACTGACAAAAGCCATAGAAATATCACGTGATCCTTTCATAACTTTTGTTGGTGATAGCGAAATTCGCTATAGAAAGATTGCATCTTTTACTTTCATGTAATCCAGAGATCGGAGTAGGTAGATTGATTTGGGGTCAATGACCACAAAAATTTATATTAATTTACTAATATAGACATGCCTCCGGTATTCCGTAATCTCAAAAGTATTAGGACTTAAGGTATTCAGGTCGTAAAAATAAAAATAACTAAGTTGTGCAAAGTGTCAAACCAAGTAATATCAGGAGATATAAAATGAGTAAGAGAACTGAAATATATAATGATATAAATCGGAATTTTGCGTTATTGGTTCAACAAAAAGGCATATCCATATTATTCCTGCACTGTCAAAGTACATAAAATCAATATACCTACTTCGATCTCTGGATGGCATCTTTAGCTAAGCTTCCAATAAGTGCTGCGCTGAGCGTTACTAGGTACCTAGGTACGTAAATAAGCGATATTTTTGGGTCTAGTCTTTGGTTCCACCTGTGAGAGTCAGTCATAGTCTATGGTCTAAGCAGAAACGAGGGAAAAGGGAAAGTTGGCGCTTGACGACCGTTCGGACTTCAAATCCCGCAAGAGGCAAATGGCAAAGGAGCATCTGTGGCGCTCGGAGCTAGCGGGTTGTCTCTCAAGCGGTAGGCATCGAGTTCGATCCCACATGCCACCATGTATGTACCAATGACTTTTTCTTAGTTATGTTAGTTGTTTCAATAACCGATTCTCTCACGGTGAGGGAAAACAACGTGAGAAAACCTGCTCATTTAGGCGATTGAATGTGTAACCATCATCGGAACTGGTCAGGTTCCTCTAACAGGGTCACAGAGGTCAGATGGCAGTCGCTCCACTGCTACTGATCAGGCAGATCTGCTATATCCTGGTAGATCATGGTCCAAAGCCGACCGGGATAGCGCTAAGATGAGGATGATGATGATGATAGAGGAGCGAATATGTCGGTACGTTATCCAAGTCGCCATAGCACAATCTCACGCTTGTTTGGGCTATGTCATAAGTGTGTTTGTTAAACCAATTTATTTATTATTATTTACACTTGAATAGACGAGCAGAATCTCGCTCTTTCATTGACAACGATCATCGAAACGGTTTAACTTTCCCCACAAAAGCTTTAAGAGTAAAAGTGCGCAGACGCAGAGCAGTTATGTTTTTATTGCTCCTGCCGTTCCCTACCGTGCCTTGCAGACTGTGACGGTGTAAAGGCACAGGTTAAAATGTGTCCTCGGTAGGGTTGTCAGGATAGAGTCCTTGAATTTTCTAACAAGAAAAACCGGGGGAAAAAATGACAGTAAATAACTAAATCAGCGTGCGCGATTTATATGCTACAATCATACATACGCTTATGCCAAATCCTTGTTGTACCTTAGGTACAGATAGATCATGACCCCATGAGTCTGTACTCGTAGTCTGTGGCCACTGTTGGTACAAAAAAAGGTTGAGTAAACCGAAACCTATGAAAATGCAGGTTCTTAAAATAGTGGAAGGGAATTTTAGGAGACGGAAAATAAGATTATTGTAAGTAATTTCTTTAGTTCCCATTTCTACCTAGAATGTCTGGGGTTATGTTATAACACTCTAACAGTGTCATTATGTTGTCTTGGCAATCAACTTCAGATGACGTGCTTATAATGGGAGTTAAGGGCGTTCCATTGTGTCGGCATAAAAATGGGTTTTTGGCAATTTCATAAATGAAAAAATAAACAAAACAAAAATGTATTTTCGTACTTTTCGTCTTTGTGTAAGAACTAAAAAACAGAATAAAATAGAAGGCTCAGACATTTTAGCACTAGCAAACATTAAACAATATTAAAAATGCAATTAAAGGGCAAAGTTAGATCAAACTTTAGGAGTATTTTCTATCGAAACAAATTCCTCTAATCCATAATTATCTTATATGTCCTAAGTTTCTCGTAAAATAAGTTTGAAACTACTTATCATGAATTGATGACCAAATTCTTATCATAAAAATGAACTTTTTCAATGCGCTCTTCCTCATTTGACAATATCTAGTATTAAACAGTAGAACACGTTGTTGAATAATACTCTCCTTTCCATAGTTTTATTACATCAATTATAGTAAAAACCATCTGTGCGGCCCCAATCCCTCGTATCCCACCTGAAATTTCTAGTGATGTCACCCATACGCTAGTGATGTCCGGAGTAGCAGTCTTATAATCGATGTAATTGATTTTTCGTCTAACACTAGGTAGAAATTGGGCCCCAAAATAATCCATCGTAGGGCTGGGTTGGTTGTCTTTGAATATTCATTAATTACAAGAGAAAGTAAAGTTATTTGAAAAAAACTATTTATAATTTTCTTTGGACATCCCTAGTCCTTGAATCTCATTCATGCGTAGTAACTGTAGATCTCAAACGGTGCTTTTATCCTACTCGCACTTTCAACTTACGGCCGGGATGGAGAGTGACAAGGCGATGTCAATGAGTTGTACTGCACGCACCAATGTTAATTGTTTTCTATAAATACAAATTTTCATGTGTGCCTTCATGTCTATTGATAAACTCTTAACATTTTTTTAGGATCAAGATATATTTCTTTTATATTTGGAAGTAAGTCTTGAATAGGGCATTGTTGCTGAATCATGATCAACAAGCCATTATAAGCAAACATGTACTTTCAAGACAATATTAATTAATTGCTAGGTCTTTTCTTTCTACCACCGTGCCTTGGAAAGAACGTTTAGCCGTTGGTCCTGCGTGTGATCTTTCTGTCTCTGTCTATGAGACGGCATTCCAACAGGATCGGGTATTGCCGTTTCATCAAAGTGATGGAATAGAGAGTTTATCTGTGTTATGTTGTATGAACCATATCGTACTTTTGTCAAAACTTTTATTGTTCAACGTTGGCGTTTGAATAAGTTGTAACATCTGGTAGAAGATTATGTAAATTTGAATGAAATTATTTTAATCAAAGTTTTGTTGCTAAAGTTGGCCCTTCACGGCCAGTTATTTGTCGGTCTGAGGTATGACCAAAATTTGACGTTTTCAATATCGGTAATTAAAATCTAGGCTATAGGCATAAGTATTAAAAAATTACTTAACGATATATTTTTTTTACAATTGCCCATATTTTAGCGGTTCTAAGACCTTCCCATCCATTTCTCCCACTAAATAAAAAAATCTAAAAGTACTTTTTACCTGGGGTATTGCCCACGTTCTGGCAGCATTGAATGAAAGTCAGTTTTCAGATTATTTTTATGTTAGTAAGTTAAGTAATTTTTAGAACTGACCGTGAATGGCTAGCTTAACCGAATAACTGAAGTTGTCAAATGTGACATTTTCAAGCGATTTCAATCCTGAATTATTAGCAACAGAGTTACGTAATTAGCCCCCAGGTTGTAACATTATACTTTTTAAGTCTGCCCCTCCTGGGTCTATGTTGCGTTTGTAAGAGTTCGTCTCGGTAGCGGCAGTGCATCGGATGTGCGCGTGCGCCGCACCCTCTGCTATGCTAACTGACGCTTCCTTCGGACAACCGTTGGGCAAACGCTGTTGTTTTTGTATTGATATCTATTTATAAAAAGTGTTAAACTACCCGTTAAAATTGAAGCGAGCTACGCAGAATAAGTAACTAAACAGCTTTTTCCGTGGTTCGAAAACAAAAATTCTTTTTACGTCCCATACTGAATTGGTCACGTGACCCGTCTGATTTCTATGGAGAGTCAAATTTTTTTTGGCATATTTTGACCTATGTTCCTAGGTGAAAGTAATACCTTGTATACGGGATGTCCCAAAAATAGTGTAAGGCTGAAGCCCAGACACCTCTAGACAAACCCAAATAACCCTCATGTATGTTCTACGATTATTCGTAAATTTTTGGTAATTTTGTTATAATGTCGAAACTTATAAATTCGAATTGTCGAAACTTTGCACTCCGAGGTAGACCTTTTAAGCATCCAGAAAAATGTTAGTTATAATAAGAAAAAAATCTTTACAAAATCTAGAAATCGGAAAAGTTCAAAATTTATACATTTCATAAGACACTTTTTGTCTCTAGACTACAGCTTTAGGTATACAAATTTTTGGGATATCCTGTATTATTATTATTATTTGAAGTATCTCAATTTATGATTAAATCACATCAATTACCTTTTGCCAAAATAAATTAGGGCAAAAGGAACTTTTGCTATGATGACTGGATAGTGGATGGGCCAAGTAAAACGCGCTCCTCAATCAAAATAAATAAATAAATTGTCGCAACAATCAATGACACCAATTACCTAGCCCCAAACTAAGCGTGAGCTCGTGCTATGGCGACCAGGATAACGGATAGGTATAGGTTTTTAAACATCCATGACTTGGGCCTAAATGCTCGTGCTCATCACACCAATATTTGGCCCTTGCGGGATTTAAACTATAAGTACGACCATTGCCCCCTAGGATTTTAACCTTTTAACAGCTGGCTTTGTAAAATCTACTCCGAAACGCGCTCTTTTGCACTAAGACCGTCGTCAAAATGCGTCTAAAAAATAACACAGAGATTCCTTAAAACCTAAATCGGTCTTTCGAGGGAGACATGCCAATGTCATCCCAGCTTCCAAGAGTAAAAGACAATTAAAACCCGGACCTGCCGCACCACGCGTCCGTAAATAGAACTGCGTACAAACAAAACGCTTCGAATTCGGACCAAGAGCCCTATTCTGGTGGCTTATTTACATAATTATTTAAAAAACAGTTTAATAAGGAGTTTTCCAGTAGGTTCGGTACATAAGACGCAGGCGGAGTTTCTTTCCATAAGTAGTGTTGCCGGATAATCGATTATCAATGAATCGATTGTGTCCACCCTAAATAATTTAAAAATCGATTGGACTATCGATAGTATCGATCAAATCGATAATATCGATATTAATTTTAGGACAATAAAATCGATTACTTACAATTATTAGATTATAATTGTTTATATTAGACAATACTATCGATTAAATCGATACTGGAATCAAGCCAATACTATCGTTTGTATCGATTATTATGTTGTAATCGATTAATCTACAATTATTTTTAGATATAATCGTCATAAACATTATGTCTTCTTAGATATGTACTGAAGGCTAGAACAACATTATTGAAACCGCATTAAAGTTCATGTACCTATTTAATTATCGACGACACACTAGAAGACATCATGACCAAGAAAAAGGGTAAGTGCTGGTTAGCAATACTATCTAAGTCGATAGGTCAATTAAATCGATTAGATCGATATCATCGATTACACCGATAGTATCGCTTCAAAACTTGATATCGATACTATCGATAATATCGATAATATTGTATTTGACTATGCAGTATAATCGATTATATTGGATAAAAATAGGAATCGATATTATCGATTATATCGATGTTATCGATAGGTACTATCGATTGTTACATTTACACAATCGATTAATAATCGATGTACAATCGATTCTACGGCAACACTACCCATAAGTCGTTGACGTACCACTAATACGCATCAAACGTTTTAAATCTACGTTCCTCTTGCGTACGTACGGCTATAGAGTGGAATTCGTTGCCGGCTGAAGTGTTCCCTAAACACATGGATTTGGATTGCTTTAAGAAAACAGTGAATAGGATGTTTCTAGACAGACCTCATGTATGACCATACCTCGGCCGCATCATCGCTTATAGGTGAGATTGCGGTCAATGTAAGCCTATAATATAAAAAAATAGAGTTTTATACATAAAGGTCAATGTGGCCTTGACAATCCTCCTGGAAAACTGCTCATTATAGTATCAAATAATGTGTCAAAAATTGTATTCTCTCCCATTCTGTCGTTGGTAAATTTTACAGAGACTCAGACAGCACGTCAAAAACAGGAACGACACCTGTATTCATTGATTTTGAATGGCTGTATTATTTGAGTGAAATAAAAAAACGGGAATCCACAATCTTTTTATTTACATTGAAGGAACATCCTTCTCTGTGAGGCTCTCTGTATACAAGCATTTTTATTTGAAATGAAATATTTCGAATTGGAAAATACGGACACCGTCTTTTATAGTAGGGCTCCGGGATCTAAAAGTCACTGCTGAGGGATTTGAAAATAGAACACCCCCGCCTCGAGCGCGTGCTCATAATAACCAAGCACTTGTCGTTATTACCTACCTTGGCTACCTTGGTTATGAGAAATTTTCTAATGTCAAAATCTTTCAGGGAGAAAAAATAATTTAAATTAGATCCTAGACTAAACTTATTTTTATAAACAAAACGGCTTCTTCATAATTTATGTACTCGTAGGTAACTACAATAACTTTGCACGGCTCCAATAATAAATACAGCCTTTAAGTGACTCTGACAGGATTATGTAATTTTCCGTTGGTGAAATCATTTTCAAATTCGGTAAGTTGAGTTTAGCGTTTGAGGTTTAGCGACAACGTAAATAATTATTTGAACGCAACATAAATACTTGTAGTAGCTGTCATTTACGTGCATTGTAGTAATCGTCTGAATGTCAAAGAGCACAGTATAAATGAATTTTATATCACGGCATTAATAGCAGAAAGAAACAAAAAGACATTGGTACCTACTTGTTTAAAAAGACTTACTTGTGTAGAGTTCTAATTTTACAATTTTAAAACAGCCGGTAAACATCGATTGGACAGAATTCCCATACAAAATCAGCTGATTAAAAATCAAACATATGTTGGTGAACTCGTGTCACTTGTCACATTTATACAATAAGTTTAAAAAATGTAAATCTGTTGTTTGGCTTTATGTTTAGACTTAAGAACTTGTCAGTTTTAATACTTAAAGAGCCGTGGATTTTGTTGTAATATATAAATAAACTCCAGGCTTATTTTATTATATTTCAGCTTTTTACAATCATCCACGGTTGGTGCTATTGTCTTTTAGCTCGCAATTGTTGATGAACTGTTTTTAAATTTTTGTAAACTACACCTTAGGTAGGTAATCGACGTGCAGTTTGCATATAATGTATTCGTAATTTAACGATCTATCTATGGGCAATCTCAGAAATCGTAATAGTCGGTGATTGACTGACTCTTCCCTAATATCACAGAATAAAGTTCCTACATATAATGGAAATGTACATATCGGGTGTCCCAAAAAGAGCGTGCCGGACTGACACTGGAGATAGCTTAACGTGAAATAGAGGATGAATACTATTTATACATTATGAGAAATTTGACATTTTCGTGAAACGTATTAGAGTGCACGCGGGCGAAACCGCTGTCTATAATATGAATTAAAAGTCATCATCATCCTCCTAGCGTTATCCCGGTTGTGCACTCGCACGTGAGGGCCCAGGGCTCGCTTTGGACCGTGATCCAGGATGTGGCAGATATGTTAATTACAGTGGAGGGACTGCCATCTGACCTCCGTGACCTGTTACCAGGGGAACCTGACCAGTTTTGGATCATGGTAATTTTTTTATGTTCAGTTGCCAATATACGATAGTATGATTATACCAAATGTTGTCATATGAAGAGGATTTGGGGCGCCCTTAATTCAGGTCCCATATATTTCTGGTCAGGCTATACATATACTCATGGGTATCTTAACCCCTTCGCTGCCAAACTCAAGACACAAGAGGAAAACAATTGTTACTCGTAGTACGAAACAGTTAAGTTTTTTTTACTAATGATGGGCCCCACGGCCCAATGCTGCACTGTAAATTATACTATTGAATACTTAATTTAAAAAAAAATATTTGGATTTTATGAACTATTTTAGTTAAAATATCGAAGTAGGGTTAAAGAAATAAACAAAATAAAACTCAAAACCAATGTTTATTATTGTCATTTTGCAAAATCGTTATCAAAATATTTTTTGTGGCCATCAGTGGCCAATTTTCACTGTTCGCACTATATGACGTACCAACAATTTGTAATGACAACTAGATTGGTAATTGATTTAAAGAAATTATGGTGCTTACATTGACCTGTCAATGTAACATTTTTTACATTAAAATCACTTTCCTTTTACGACCGCGAATAGTTTTTTGCGTTTTTAACACATAAAATTATCACTTATTCGAAAATTAGATCACGCTTCCACTTTGACACTAATCATTATGACAATTCATGACATATCAATGACTATGCGAGGTTTCAGTTGCCAGTAAAAGAAATTAGTTCCAGTTGTTTTCCGCAATATGGCGAGGTCCCATATATTTTTGGTCAGGCTATAACTGTGATCCTAACAGTTAGATCTACAACTTAGGGTTGAGTTTACCAACATATTTTTTTTAAACAGCCGTTATTTTACTATTTGACATATTTTGTATGCGAATTGTGTCAAATAAACCGTAAATGTATGTTTAAGGTAGCAACTGTTTAAAAATCTGTGTACTCGTGTCTTATTCTATTAAAAGTTACCAAGGCAGACTTTGATGCATGCATGGTCTATTCTACCGCTGCAGTACGGAGAAATCGTAAAACGGCTTAAAGCAACAGTGTCTATAGAAAACGCATTTAACCACATCTGTAGTCTTGCAGACAATGTATCACTAAGTGAATTCGAATACAAAATAACTCAATGTTATTCAATGCTACAAATTCAAGAGAAAGTCAGCCATATCTTGGTTGACTCCTTATTTTAATCTATAAATCATTTGAAATTTATGTATGATTTAATTAGTAAGGCCGAGTTGCACAATCTTTAATTTTAACTGTAACTTTAACAAAGTTAATAACCGGTGCTTTTTGTATAGAGTTTGACAGATTTTTGACGTTTGCAATAGTTACAATAAGATGGCGCCACCAGCCTTTAGTATAACATTACATAATATTAAGGTTTGACATCCCAAGGTACGTACGTACATCAATTTCGTCACTCATTGGATAATTGAGTACTGGATATGTAAATTAACCAAAGACAATGTCAAGAGGGATGCTGTCTTTCCGACAGACGGACAGACAGACATGCGGGCGCTAATTCCCAACTCGATATATTTCGATTAAGTAATAGCCATGAATTGGTCCCCAATTTATCTGTTAACCGGTATTAACAGATATTTTTTGTTTCCATTGTTAATGGAAGAAGATTGCTGTTTAAATGTTCTTTGTGTAGATGTTACATTTCTTGCGATAGTCTTTGTGGTCTCCGCATTGGGGTATTGTTTAGCAAATATTAATTAGTAAATGAATGAACGTTTCAGTTTGATAAAACGACGAATGGCTGTCCTTACAACGAAATTAGTACTACCACAAACTGTAGTGTTAAAACATTTTTAATCCAGAAATATGTATCTTTAAATCCAGATTGATAAATAAGAAAACAAAGTATGTCCTATAAATAGATCCTATAAAGGTTTCGAGGTACGGAACCCTAATGAAAAGAAAATTAAATAATGTTGTGCTTAATGAGTAGATTTATTTAAAAGATAATAATTTGGCGGTGGCAAAGTCCTTTGAAGTTCAATGGTGTTCTTTCATGCACTACTGCGTGCGGTTTCAAAGGAAACTTTTCTTAATTACATACAGGGTTACTATTTTCCTAATATCGGCTGGAATGTATCAACGTTCTTTATAAGACCAACAATTACATCTCAAATAATCAAACACTTCACAACCAAACGTGATATTGGCGACTGGCAATTTCAGCAATATAATTAGGAAACTTATTTTTCTCGCGATATCAATGCTTTTTTAAAATAATGCTATATTTGAGTATAGAATCGGGTTTTAAAGGTATGATTCCGAACTCTGCAGAACGCAGCACAGCCGCAGCATTGCTGTCACTGAAGAGCCGCACAGCAGAACTGCGCAGCAGTGTCACCCAGTGAATTAACCCTTCTATACCACAGTTCTTAACTATCGAGCCGTGATTACGTAAAACGGCGATTTTTTTGCAAACAACGCATTTTTCGCAATTTTTTTTTCGCAACTGCAATTTTTTTTACAACTACAATTCCAAAAGAATACGTATGTTTTTGATAAAATTAAGCTTATACGATCTCAATATTTTTTTAAAAAAAGTTTAAGATTTGTGAACCGATATCGGGATCTCCGGCCGATCGGCTTTTACTGGCGCGTACCGATATCGGTACGCTCGGCATATAGAGAATGCAGCAGGTCTGCAGGTAGCACTGCTATGCAGCACCACAGTCGCAGTACTTGACGACCGTCTTGGTGTAGTCGTTCGCGCACCCGACTTCAAAACCAGGCGGTTGCGGGTTCGAATCCCGCAAGGGGCAAATGTTTGAGTAAATAAATAAATAAATTGTTTCAACAAACACACCAATTACCTAGCCCCAAACTAAGCGTGAGCTTGTGCTATGGTGACTAGGTTAACGGATAGAAATACTTAAATACATATAAACATCCATGACTTAGGTACAAATGCTCGTGCTCATCACACAAACATTTGCCCCTTGCGGGATTCGAACCCGCAACCGCCTGGTTTAGAAGTCCGGTACGCGAACGACTACACCAAGACGGTCGTCATCGAGTGATGAGCACGAGCATTTGTACCTAAGTCATGGATGGTTTATATGTATTTAAATATTTCTATCCGTTATCCTAGTCACCATAGCACAAGCTCACGCTTAGTTTGGGGCTAGGTAATTGGTGTGTTTGTTAAAAAAAAACAGTAGCAGTACTGGCAATAGAAGTGCTGGGTGCTGGAGAGTTCGGAATCTTACCTTAAGTAAAAGGTTATTATTGTTTTACAAAATGGCCCTGTATAAGTAAAAAAATATATACGATACGACACATGTAGACGCTTTGCTTTGTTTTTACCCTCCATTTAATTTTGAACCAATACGCGGATACGGGATATCCTGAACTTTTTTTCCAAGTAGCAATATTTAACACTTTTTTGCCTCACCCATTCAAACCGACGGATTTCCACAGTCCATACAAGCTAGGCAATCAGGCGAGACATGCCTTTGTGACCGGCTTCGCTTGACAGACTACTGACAATGGGAGGATATGGGCACAGACACATAAACTGATGGCATGACACAGCTGATTGCTGTTATGAGGAGTGATTTTCTTGCATTTTTAGTCTGAGGTCTGTTTGGTGTTTGATATGGGAAAATCCATATTTGCCTGGACAAAGTCGCGGGAAACTGAAACTACACTACATAATGAAGTTATTAATGTTATTTCAAAGCATGTCTGTCTGAATATCCTGAAGCGGAGGGTCGTGGGTTCCAGTCCCACCTGAAGACCGTCGATGAATTTTTGAATGCATATAATATACTTTCTTTAAAAAAAAATGCAAATGAATTGCTTAAATTATAAAATGATTTAAAATATACCATGTCAAGATTTCATGGAACATGGAACATTGTCAACTTACTAAGCCTGAAGTTTACTAAAACATGTAGAATTTTTAATTCGCCGATTTTAATTTATTTGACATAATTTGTATAGAAATTCTGTCAGATTAACCGTCATTCGATGTTTACTGTTTTAAAGTTGGTGTACTCAGGACTCTATTCTCTTGTACAGTCACAAGCAATGAAATGTATACAAATAAGTTTTTATGGCATTTTAATAAGGTCTCAAATCGAATACAGATGTATACATAGTGATGCTCGTGACTGTACACGAAGACACTTTATTGTTATCCAGAGACAATCTTGTAATTAATCCAGCGTTATGTCCCCCGCATCCTGGCGATTGTCTACGGGGAGCCACCCGTGACGTCTGCCGCCAGCGTCCCGAAGGATGAACTGATTTTGTTTGCATTCCAAGGTTAGTATCTACAATAAATTGGGTGCTACTTGTTTTGTTTTGTTAGGATTCCGTACCCAAAGCGTAAAAAAGGGACCGTATTACTAAGCCTCCGCTGTATGTCTGTCAGGCTGTATGAACCGTGTAGCTAGACAATTGGAATTTTCACAGAAGATGTATTTTTGTTGCCGCCATAACAACAAATACCAAAAAAATAATAAAATTTATATTTTTTTTACTAATATTTCATCTCCTTTGTTCCCTAACCATAGACAAAACTTCTTCATTTGTTTTTTTCTCCGTCCAACTTATACACTCGATTCTCCTCCAGCACCGCATCTCGAAGGCTTCCAGTCTCTCTCTGTCCCTCTTTGTCAACATCCATTTGCTATACTCCAAATGTACTCTGTGACATCGCTATTCTCGCTTTTATGTCTGGTATACATCTGGAGTCATTAGTTATCAAGCTACCTAGATATTTGAAGGTTTTAACCAGTTTTATTTTTATGTTATTTATTAAATTAACTTTACAAATATATATATTTAGGGGGGCTCCCGTACAAACGTGTTTTTTCCGTTTTAAACTAAAAAACACCGTAATTTAGGTACGGAACGGAACGGATATTACTTGGTAGCCCCTTTTTTATGAATTGAAACCAAACTCCCCATTCATCTGAAATGAGAAACTTAAAGTTTTTTTTAAAGAGATTGCTCATATGTGCAATTAAGAGTTATCTATCTACAAAACTCTCATATGAATAAATGACCAATCAATCAATCAATCTCTACGCCGGGGATATGCACAAGTGTGTGCGCAATACACAGGTGCACTCTCTGTTCCTTTACTTTTATAGTTAGATGAGACTCAGGAGATCAGGCGCAGAAGATTAGATAGTGAAGTGCTGTTTACCCAACGATCTAAATTCTTACTCATTAGAAATGTCTATCGGCACTATGACTACAAGGTACTATTATTTATTCTGTGCTAAAAGTCATAATGGCACAAAATTTACATGGCCCACATCTCTCAACGGTAACAACAAAACAGTGACCTCTAGCAAGGCCTGAGGATGTCCGTTGCAGTGGCCCAGTTATGTGCTGGGAGCGACCCTTCCATCCGGCGGATTCACGATTCGGTTTTGGTCGCGTTGTGGGAGTGTCCCCTATGACGTGTCACTGACATCGATCTTGCGATTTAGGGGACTACTAGATATGAGTACCGTTTTGTAATAACTGGAAAATGCACTACGCTACGCACCTACAAGATCCCTGGGAGACCAGGGTTCTTAAAAATTGGACACAATTACATATTTCTCTGATCTCTCAAAAGTAAGTAACCTAAAGCACTGGTGTTACGGAAATAAGAAACAACGGTGATACCGCAATATCCAGACCCGAGACAATATTTGTTTCTTAAATTGAACCGACCGGATATAAAAGCTCAACCCCAAAGATGGCGACACCATAAAAACACTACCCACTCGACCACGATGCTTGTCAATATGGTGCTTGGGCCAAGCACCATATTGATAAGCATCGTGGTACTATCTACGCCAAGCAGCTTGGTGTAGCACACACGGCAGAATGGGCCGATATACCAACTAAAAACCAGTCGTCGTCAACCGGTACCATTGAAGGTATCAGTGAGAAGGAAACTGCCTATTGTCGCTCCGGGCTTTATGCTAGACATACAACCCTATAATGCATAGATAGTAGTGTAGTCCACCAGCGTCAAAGCGTTTCGCCGACACATTTCTAATGCGAACAGCTAGGAACTGGAACTCGCTGCCTGCTATTATATTCCCTAAAAGTTATGATCTGGGTCTCTTTATGGCAAGAGTGAACAGGTTTTTATTAGGCAGATATGAAACACCCTAGATCTCACACCAATCTTGTGTGATCAGTGTGACTACGGTCAAATACCTGCTTAGAATAATATAAAAAGAAACTAAAAGTTATTCGGCGGCCCTGACCTTCGATTTTATGGGTCGAGGTGCTATCGCCGACACGATACAAAGGGGAGGAGGAATTTAATCCTATCTACGTTCAGCTAAAGCTGCACATAATGCATTGAGTAAGTATGTTAAGATCATTTTTTTAAAGATTAACAGCAAATTCGATAACTTTTCGACTTCATGTTCCTCATTAGCAAATTTTTTTCTACACCAACTTAATTTATTTATACTGGATCTTCTGACGACCACGTCTTGAACTAACGAGGTTCCGTGTTCCAGCGATATGCAATTTCATTAAACAGATATGATTCAGTTTCCAAACAAGGAAATTATAATTGTACCTGTGTGGGATAAGGTCTAATTTCGCATGTGGTATCTTCTTGAATACTCGGAAATGCGTTTTCTGCGCAGGGGCGTCATCACAAACTGTGACGGACGGGTGACAGCGATGAGGGGTAATGACACTGCAAACACGAGCCTAGCTACTGTCGCGGAGCCCGCGAATGGATGTATGGGTACAACTGACCTCTATAATACGCTGGACTGCGTACTGTCAACCTAAAAATGAAGCATTTGACTATCGCCATTTTAGCGCTGATGGCTGCAGTGAGCGTGTGTTGAACGTCCACGGAACTAAGTTGAATTGACAAACGTACGTAAATTAGTCTATTTTAGTTCCCTGTACAGCCGGTGGAGGCGCTTTGATAAGCAGGACAATTATCTGTGCCCTGGTTGAGGGAGTCAGATTACCTCTTACCTCCACCATGGACACGTGTTTCTATAAATAACATTTTTTTTATGGCCTTTTTTTCGTCAAATTGTTAATTGAGTTAACTGAGGCGGGAAAGAAGTGTGAGTTTTCTTTTGAGAGTTCGGAGGTCGTGAATGCTGAAACACACTAGAGTAGTGCATTTTAATCTTTTTGGTTTTACCTTACCACAGATTATCTACAATACGAGTTCATCATCACAACAAATTTTCAATTATCAAAAACAAAACTGTACTTTAGTATAATAATAATTTGTTATTTCTCTATAAATAAATAATTACTAATTCTTGTAAAAAAAACGTATGTTTCATCAGGCCTACCGCCTATATCGATGGGTTTCAAATGGCTTCAAATGATTTCAAACTGACGTCAAATGGCTTTAATGACATCAGTTTCTGAAGTCAGTTTGAAGACCATTTTTGTGTGTGAAAGCGAGTGAGGCGGTAAGACCTGTGCTATAGCATCAAGAAGTGATTTCAAGCTGTCTGGGCAACAAAGTTTGGATGCTCAAATTTTATTATTTAAGAAGCCTTTATTGCATTAAATTGACGACTTCCCGAGCATATAAAATCACACAACCACTGAACTACATTGTCACTTTGGTAACGACACAACAAAGTGATTTATTAAATAAGGAATTCAGTTTTAAATTTAACCTACCGAACCCTAATCCTAAAAACAATGGCTGCCTCTAATGGGTTCATTGTCTATGCAATTGGCTCCAAACCCGATCTGAATGAATTACAACATTAGTTGGCGCATTGTTTGCTTCGTATTGTTTATTCAAGCACCTATCGTTTAAATTAGTATTATCAATTTGCTTCGTGACTTGACTTGCTATGCGTTTGGTACATTCAAGTTAAACATGCCCCTTACTCCGAAATAATTAAGTGCATAATTTCAAGAGGTAGAGGTTCTTCTAAGCCCTGCTCTATTTAACGATACTTTTTCATTTGAGCTCCTGATACAGAAAGAAAGAAAGAGCATTTATTCGGAGATCGGTTAATCGGTAAACAAAGAAACAATTTACAAACTATAAAAAATATGATCTACCGAAAAGGCAACATCTGTCGTATGGTAGCCGAGGGCAAACCACGACACCGATTGACAGGGGATGCCTGGGGTAAATTCTTATGTAGGTACAAAAGCATAATATGACATTACAAACAATAATAAAAATAATAAAAACAAGCAAGAGACATACGATTCAAGCAAGATACGTACGATACGATAACATAATTATTGTACATACAGCCACACGCCAGACTACCCTAGTTTGACCTAAAGATCACTATTCCCTACGCAATAAAATCTGTTTTCATAGTTCACATTGGTAACCTGACGTGCTGCCCACCGTACATCTATATCCAAACTAATATTGTAAAGATAAAGTTTTGAGTTTGTTTGTAAGTAATAATCTCTGGAACTAAACCGATTTTAGAAATTCTTTCAGCAGTAGAAAGCTGATGATCTGGGTGTAGGCTATTCTTTAATATTTAAATTGATCGTGCGAACCCGGGGAAATTATAAATTCCCACTAATATTATAAATGCGAAAGTTTGTGAGTGTGTGAGTGTGTATGTTTGTTACTTCTTCACGCAAAAACTACTGAATAGATTTCGATGAAACTTTACACAAATTTAGCTTATACATTGGAATAACTCATAGACTATATTTTATAAAGATATGTATTTAAATACCGAAGTTAAGACGATAAGTGTTAATGAAGCCGGAAAAAAATCTGTAACTTTCGAGCTATTTTCGCGTACGCTGCAAAAATTTTAAGAGTTACACTAATATAATGTATGGCAGAAATGTTTGCCTTAAATATTTCTAAAGAAAAGTTCGCGAGAGTAAATATCTATCTCTTAAGGTTTGATCACTATAACCTTTTTTATGGTGATAATAAATGTTTTACAGTAGTGCATTACTTAACAAGGTGAATTCATAAGAACTGTATTAATATTTGTCCAAATCAATACTTTATTATTAACAAGCATTTAATTTTGAACATAATTGCCGTTTATACCATTCAATTTAAATAATTATCTTAGGAGATCTCATAGTTTTAAAATAGGTACTATACGCTTATGACAGCGCCACGCGCTACGCGCTGGCCGGCCCGTGGCGAGTGTCGGTGGATTTAATTAATGTGTACAACTTTTTCGTCGTATTGAATTATAAAACCACCCTTATCACCATAAGTCCACCATCTGCTTAGACTACATAACAAGGGAAATGCATGGACACGCCCCTGGCAGCATGATTTACACCGACGATGTTGCATTACTAAGCTGAAAATATAATATTAATGAATCATAGGAGTTTTTTTAGAAATGTGCATGTGAGAAGGACCGCGGCAGAAAAGATAAATACATGCCTCAAGGCTTCATTGTTCTGGGCTAAAGTAGAGCGCTTACAGTTGATTACTAACATGAGGGTCCAGCTCTTCAATGATCAGGAGTCTGGACTTTTCACACAAACGCTTCTTGAGGTCGGCGAAGGTCGCATGCCGACGGATGCTAACGGCCAAATAACCTTTGGCAACCTATTTAGCTATGTTGTTAGCTCGGAAGATAACCTTATTAACAAGGTATTTCCGAGTTTACAAGAAAACCTGGCTAACGAGGAGTGGTTGTGCGAAAGAGCTATCATGGCGCCCAAAAACGAATTGGTAGAAAAAATTAATAACAGAATATTAGAGCAATTTCCAGGTTATGTGAGGAACTACGTGTCAATAGACACGGTGATGACAACTGACGACGCAACTATACCTAGGCTAGGCTCGGGACTCCGAGCCTCCCGAGCTCACTGAGTCTTGCCATTCCGCCTCGACGCTTCAAAAATAAACTGGACGCCCCTCGAGGCTTGTACATCACTAAAATAGGTATGTCATATACCTTTAAATGAACAATTTTTGTATATTTGTTTATTTATAAATATTAAATCAATCAATCAATCTCTGTTTTTTTTTCAAAAAACCGGCTAAGTGCGAGTCGGACTCGCGCACGAAGGGTTCCGTCCGTACCATTAAGTTACAACATTAGACAGTATGAGCAAAAACTATACCCAGTAGAGTTCTTAAATTCCCTCGACCTAACAGGGGTACCCTCCCACAAGTTGGAACTCTCGAAGTTGGTGTGCCTGTCATACTGATGCGTAACCTGGATGCGCCCAGACTGTGCAACGGCACGGGTTACGCATCACAGAGCTGAGAAGGCACATTGTCCAAGCCACCATTCTTACTGGAGGGGCCAAAGGAGAGAAGGTATCGATACCCAGAATCCCTATAATACCTACAAACTTACCCTTCCAGTTCAAACGCCTACAATTTCGTTTAAAAGTGGATTTCTCTATCATGATAAATAAAAGTCAAGAACAAACTCCAAAAGTAGCCGGCCGCGGCATTCACCTGGGCATCCCCTGCTTCTCCCACGGACAACTGTACGCGGGTTGCTCGCGTGTGTCGAGAGCAATAAATCTTTTTATTTATGCAGATAACAATAAGTCCCGCAATGTTGTTCGCCACGATGTGCTGCAGTAAAATGATTTCTGGCTCTCTACGACCCGAGACAAAAAAACAATTACTTAAGACAGTATAATCTACTCTCCCGTTCTGTCACTCATCAATTGATCTTTCCGATGCTCAAATTAAAAATTTTTTGCCTATAAAAATGTAAAGAGTTATAGTTACGCAATTTATTTTCCCTTTTAAGCCGCGGGTAACACCGCGGAGCACAGCTAGTAAGTTATACACGTCGCATCTACAGGAATCGATCATAAAGGATGCTGTGCAACCAGTGCAGAGCTGGTATAAATAATAAATTGTTTCAACTAACACACCAATTACCTAGCCCCAAACTAAGCGTGAGCTTGTGCTATGGTGACCAGGATAACGGAATAAACATACTATACGTTTATATACATCCATGACTTAGAGGTATAAATGCTCGTGCTTATCACGCAAACATTTGTCCCTTGCGGGGTTTAAACCCGCAACCACTGGTTTTGTAATCCGGAGCGCGAACCACTGCACCAAGAAGCTCGTCAAATCTGATCTTAAAAAGCATCACTACCTACTACTCATATTACTATACTGGTACTTACAATAACGTTAATAAACTATTAAATATTTACCCTTACACATATTTTGAATGTAAAAGACTAATAACAACATGGCTTCAGTCACTAACTTATGAAGAAACAGATATTTATCCATCGCATACTCTGAAAATTTATAAGAGATACACATCACACACATACGAACACACACACACAAATACACTTTTTTCTGTTTAAAAACTTTTTGGTAATCTAAGTAGGTACACCTAATTTTAAAGATTATTGTTATGGAAGAGTGGTGTCTTCTGTCACAGGTATACTTAAAAGAAGACTTCAACAATTGCTTTTGTATACAATGTTTTTCTTAGCGAGATAAAGACTTTTGATTTTTTTTTAAATTTTTGACTGGTAACACTAAGATGTATAGTACACACGATCCTCTAGTGAATCGACTTCACATAACCGCGCCTAAAACAATGTACAGGACATCTGACTGTCGGATCTAATTAGTAGATCTATGAGCTCGATCGATACGTGTTCCCACGAGGATGTGTGCAGCCGCATCTTCCGGTTCAAGTGTAAGGGGATCTATGGGAAATCTATGCTCTATATCTGTACAGTCGAAGAGGAAAAGGGGTTGTTTTTATCACACTTGCTTTTTAAATGTGAAGTGACTTATTTTTATGAAGTTAATGGGGTTAGAGATCAACTTTTATGTGCAGCTTAAACATCCATTATGACTGTCCTTGTAATTTATGGTGTAAGAACTGTATAGTGTACTTAGTATATGCGTGCATAAGTATGAAAAAATCCAATGACAAACAAAAATCAACACATTAAGTATGTCTATCCGTCATCCTAGTCACCATAGAACAAGCTCACGCTTAGTTTAGGGCTAGGTAATTGGTTTGTTTGTTGTAACAATTTATTTATATTTATTATATTTTGTGATATAACTGGATATTTTCTGTAACACATAAGTACTTGAAAGTTGGATTGCTGTGATTTTTTCTAATTATATTTATTTTCTTCTCGTACCCTCACATCTGTGTGATTACTAGGCATGGAAGATTTCATGAATAGCAGATGAAAAATCATATGAAATGAATTTCATTGTTCACACCTGCTATTTTTTTTCATATAGACTGCTACAAATCGCACTCTGCGAAATCATAGATTTTTCATTGATGACTGCTTGTAGCATTTGATTTCATTCATTGATGACTGCTTGTAGCAGAGCGAGTCGCGAGCGACCGAGTAGGAATGATTTGCCCTAGGTGCGTGTTAGAAAAAGACAAACACACTTGTTATGCGATCATAGGTGACGATCGATACTGGGTGGGCATTTTAAGAACTTAAAACTTATGAACATAAAGTTTAGATTCGTTTGCCATGATTTTTCATGACAACCTAAATATGACATTTCATATTAGTAGCAAATTAGCAACCGTTCACAATAATTCATATTTCACTATAAGTAGCAAATAGCAAAAAGTGTTACATTATGACACTGCGAAAAAAAAACATTGTCAATGAAATTTCGCATGTGATTTCATATGAAAAAAAATCATCATTTCATGAAATGAAAATGAATTAAAAGTAGCAATCATTTCCATGCCTAGTGATTACGGTCAAATAGGTATTTATTTGATTAAAGGTACTTATAGTCAAAGTTGGTTGCTTTAAAATTAATAAAAAACTCAATCTTAGAGGAAAGATACTTTCACATATCTCATAGAGCTACACGTGCACGTGGTAATGTGGCATTTACAGATAATGCTGTAATGTTGCGTACACGCATTCGCATAGCGAAAATTACTTGATGCGCGCATCGCAATAACGTAGATGTATGTTATTCGGGATTTCGATTGAAGTGAAGTTTCCGCTGAGTAAAATTATCTAAGTACTTTCAGTATTTGAGGTGGTGTGTACCTAGTTCCAATAAACAGTACAGGGAACGGATGTACAGTAAATAAAAAAGTCCATAATTTAAAAATGGCAAAAAGCAATGATACAATGTGACAAAGTAGTTCATGAATTATAATTATTATTTAGCCTTTAATTACTAGATACCCTGTTTATTAAGTTTCTTTTTGTACAAACGGTCGCACTTCCGACGTTATATAGCTGGTTTTATAGTTCACATGGGTAACCTAACGTGCTGTCGATTGCACTTTATATGTTTTTATCTGCTTCCTACCAGAATAACAGCAGTGACTAAATCCCATAGAGTTTTTGAAAAAAAAATGGATTAAAAATATGTAAGTTCTGTTTTTTTATTAGTCATTTACTTCATTATTGTTACTTTCGCTCTCATTTCTCTTTACAGCGCCCATAAATTACGGTAACCACGTCGGCGATATAGATAAAGACGTTCTGTGGTCCGGCGAATATTGGCAGGATATTGCCTGTGTTGCCATCTTGTACATCGGTGTTGCCACTAACACTAGCATGCCGCGCGACAAGGAGTTCTTGTATTACCAATTACATGAGGCTGCGTGTACAATTGTGTTAAAATTAGTGACCAATCTTACGGCACCACCTTTTTGATTTTTATTATTTTTTAATTAATAGGCAGACAATTAACCGCAATATCACCTGATGGTAAGTGACGATGCGGCCAAAGATGGGTCATGATGTCTAGCTAGTAACAGCCTATTAAATTAAAAAAAAAACATAATATATATAAATAAAGCCTATGAATTAAAATGAATATGTGATTCATGTCTCGTCGACGTTGTCTCAGTCGTTATTTGTGTCCAGAAAATCGAAATAATCTCAATATTAAATCATAGATTTAAACAAATAATATAAAAAGACAGCACAAATCTTTATGAAGTGAGACACACTGAAAGAGATTTTATAAAATGCCGACATCGCTACGAAATTATTTGCGTAAAACGCCAACGACTACGACGTAGCACGTAGTAAGTATTTGTTTAAATAATAGTAGCACGCAAAAATTCGTTGCTACAAAAACAGTACAAATACTATTGAATGTTTTTGATTGAAAGCGTTCTTAAATTTATAAATAATGTCGCTCCATTCTGTTAATTTATAATTCAGTTTGTTGACGTTCTATCTGTTAAAACTGTAAATCGTGAGAATGAGAGAAATTCCACCTTCTTCTTCTTGTCGTGTCGACACTGGCGTTATAATTATTTTTGAGGACCAATACTCGGCGACTAACAAAGCATTATCAGTTGCGTTGTACAGGTCCTCACGTGTGCAGGTGTAGGGGCACGTAGGGCATGACAGTAGGTGTGCCATTGTCTGGGGAGAGACACCACACATACATTCGCTGTCCGCAGCGTAACCTCATCGGTGCAAGTTCTCCTTGCTTCGGCTGACTTGTGTCCTAAGTCTATTTAAAGACTTCCAAGTTTGCCAAGGTAGATCATGCCCAGGGGGGAACTGTTCTGCCAGAGGAATGCGAGATGTATTGGGGTATCTCTCCTTCCAAAGTCTTAAGCGAGCTTGAATAACCTCGCCATCAAGGGGGGACACCTCTTCAGTCTTTCAGTCTCCATTTAAGCATAATGATTGTGTTTGAAGACTATTCCTTAACTAAAATTGTACTAATTTACAGAAAAGTATTTGTTTCTTAAATGCCCAATTAAGTGCCCATTTCAATACTTATGTATAAAAAAGTGATTTATCTACTAATTTATTTTGTTTTGAATTTTGTTATATTTTTTTGTAATTTAATCAATTTCTTTGTAAGCTTTTAAATTTTCGGCTACAAAAATTCAGTGACCGTCTTTTGGTAGGACTCGAACCCACGACCCCTCGATAACCGAGCGATTGCACTTCTGAGCTACCAGAGTACGTCAGTCACTCAACGAATTTGAATATTTTGGTTCGATTAGAGTTCCACAAGAAGACTGTCGATGATTTTTTGTGAGCGATTTTTTTTCTTTGTTTTTAATGTCCCAAATTTTTTTTTTTTTCTTTTCTTATTACAAATACCCCATTTCTACATTGTACACCCAGCTTAACTCGTTGTCTGCGCACGCGCCTGTAATAGGCAATTTGCGTCGACGCTCGAGTTGCGTCTCGGCTTGCGCATTACTGTGCGGTCAATCTATATCTCATTACGGATTGTCGGAATTCATTCTACTCTTATTGCTGTGAAGACTTAGGATGAGAGTTACATAGGGTGTCTTTTTAAGAGTAGTAAGGCTGCGTTTCCACCATAGATGCGCGAGGATGTATTTGTTAAGAGCCGGTTCCCTAAAACTTGATTTTGACATTTACCCCCGCGCGACCCCTCATTTATCGATATACTCTAATACAGCAGCAACAAGTTTCAATATCGCTTAGCCTGTTTGAAGCCAGTTTGGCTCAGAATGAAACAGCGTATGTCACAAAACGGTTTTTCGTGAATAACGTGGAAAATATAGACTTTAATTAAATATCCTTTATACTTTCACTAATTAATTATAAGGACCTTTTGTTACAGGGTTTTTAGGCCAAAAGCTCAAGTAAGCTAGCAGACATACGTAATATAAACTTTAAAACTCATCGTTTTTCAAACATAAAGTGATCGTGCTTAATTTTACGAATTATGTTTTTGCTTTATGCAGATTTTAGCCGAATGTTTAAATAACACTATACATACATTTGGAATTTTTAGACCATGTGCTAACTTGAGTACACTTAAAGTTACTCTTTATAAAGAGAGCCGCCACTTAAGAATAGAATTGTATAAAATCTTAATTCAGCTATAAATAATAAATATAAAAATTACGTGCCATTTAAACAATGTAACTTATTGATTTATATTCTGTTGCTGTACCTTGAATAAATAAATAAACACTACGAAGTAGGTTGGTTGATCACGATTTGCTGTTGTCAGTGCATTTCAAGTGGCATATGACAGATTTTTATTTCAACCTCACTGTCATATTTATTTATAAATAAATCAATCGACATTTTTATCGCACCATCATGTCATAATAATAACTCACTCAACATAACGAGGTCATCTAAGAATAAATACGCATTTAAACAACTTGTAACTACACGCATTCCTACAACAGAGACTATACCTACTTAGCTATGGAATATATCTCGCCTTATCAAAACCTAGTCTGTGTTTAGGTTATCAATAATATATTAGCTATTACTAAGGACTAATAATAAATTATTGAATGAGTCCATTGATTGTTGTGGCGCAGTGGCGGCAGCGCTTTGGTAGTGATACCAAAAGTTAAGCAACCCACGGCGCGGTCGTGATTGGATGGGTGACCATTCCGACCATTTCAGTGACGTCCATGACAAGCATCTCCGTGCTTCGGAAGGCACGTTAAGCAGTTGGTCCCGGCTAATATCTGTGGTATTAGTCGTTAAGCCTAGTCAGAGGCCCTAGGGCGGCTTGATAACTTCTGACAGTAAGGTTTGTCACTTGCCTTACGTATACACCCCTCCACCAATCCGCACTGAGCCCGCGTGGTGAAGTATGGCTCGTTCCTCCTCATAGTTGAGGTGAGGCCTTTTCCCAGCAGTGGGATCTAATAGGCTGACTTATATATTGATTGTTGGCGATTCTCTTGCATATCTAAATGTTTATTGTTGTTTTAATTATAGAATAAAGCAAATTAAAGCAATTATAGAATAAAGCAAATTAAAGCAATTAAATAAGACTGGATTTGAAAATCCAGCCATAGCTTAGCAGTAGGTAATGCTCCTAAAATTATTGTACTTTAAGTACTGATAAGGATGTATGTTTTTCATAAGAACTGACGAATTAGGGCTCATTCACACGTGATCCGTCATTGACGATTCGTCAAAATACACGATACGTCATGACGTTCACATTGCATACGGAATCGTGTTTTTTCACGATTCGTCAAAATATCCGAATTGGTGGCATCAGCGGATCCGTCACAATAAATTCACGATTCGTGTATTTTGACGATTCGTGATTTTTAAAGACACGATACTAGATTTAAGACAAATCGTCATTTTTCACGATTCGTGATCCGTATGAACATGGGCATTCGAAAAGCATTGCCGCCGTCAAAAAAAAGAACGAATCGTGAAAAAAGACGAATCGTCAAAAATCACGAATTGTCCTCATGTGAACGAGCTCTTAATTGTAGCTATGTTGCATCAACTTAATCGACCAATAAGTATTTTGACCGCACCATATTGGTTTCATAGAAAAAGTTATTACTTTTAAACAGCTGACATAGGAGGAGTTTGATAAAAAAAATCTTGAAAACACACGAGAAAGTAACAAAAGACAAATAGTAATGAAGCACCCATCACAATAATTACATAATCACACATATCTAGGGACAAAGAATGCACTAATTATAATTAGATAGATAAAATCGTCTGCCGCGACGCGTGCGCACAATGACATCGTGACGTCATCACGGTAAGAGACTCCACGATGACATGATATTAACGATAAGGGCGTTATGAGGCCCTTAGGCAACATTAAGTCTGGAGTTCACCAACACATGTTACATTTTTAATCAAATTTAAAACTATTTGTCATATTTTGTATAGGAATTCTGTCAAGTTGATCGTCAATCTAAAAAGCTGTTCACAAATTGGAGAACTCGGCTCGGGTCTAAGAGCTAAGCAGGCCAGCTACGGGACGTTAAAACTCATATAGGTTGTTCCAAGTATGAGTAAAATGAACATATTCGGTGTTATTACAAAAAAATTACCAGGTTTAAATTAGGTCTAAATATTAGCCGACAACAGAGGAATGAATGACACATTCGTGACACAACCTTATAAAAAAAAACGCTTTTCTAAGTGGCTAGCTAATAGTTTAGTCCTGGCTTAAACCCGGTACTAAGTTTTTGTAATAACGAGGGTAAAGTCGACTCTACGCAATGTCAAGGTTAAACTGTAGGCATGGAATGACAATAAAAACAAATACGACAATAATAATTATTCCATTAAGGTTAAACTTATTTATCAGACAATATTATTAATAAAATGCATGGCTAATTTATAAATAAACGGTTTGCGGTGACTGATACTTATATTGTAAACAATTGAAATGGTAGGTTATTCTAATTAATAGTGTTACAAAAGAGACACTGAAATGTAAATAATATGTGTAAACACTTATAAAGTAACGATACATTTTATTTCTGCTTATAGCCTGAAGACTTTATTTTATTTGAAATAGGTTTGCTCTTGACTCTAGACTAAGCCAGACGTGGTGCAGACAGAGTCGGACGGTGAAGCGAGCTCACCCAGAAGGTTTTGGCACTCTTACACACATGATATTACTACGGCAGATATGACTGGTAGATAGTGCCAATAGTCTTCTTTTTATACAAAGTATAAAGTTAAGTTATCATAAATAATTGTAGTGCAAAAAGTAATAATAAATACCTATTATTTATAATTTAAAGTGGTAAAGTTCGTGAGTATGTTTGTAAGATATACTCTAGAAATGCTAAAACCAATAAAAAAACAGTGACTAGTTAGTAGAAAGCTAGATTATTCCTGAACGACATAGCCTGGAGGCTATAGTACAAACACATGTTTAATTTTTAACCTGCCGATTTAGCAATATTTAACATGTTTGGTATGGGAATTCTCACAAATTAACCGTCAACAGATGTTTAAAAATTGGTGAACTTGAGTCTTAGGCTACAAGTTTTTTTATTTGCCTCGTGTAAAGCCAATTAAGCCGATTTATGAGGAATGAATTCCAAAGTCGAATTTTAAAAATTAAAATTAATAAATATGAAAAATTAAGAGTGTTTCATGAAGGCATATTTGAAAATTATGTGTAAGTTAAAGAAAAGTAAATTCACTTACATAGTATATCCGGGTGTTAGTACTTCTGTGCTGGAGTTCCTTTCGGTGCAATATTAAACGAGAAATGCGCTTTTTCTTTGTGTATCGTAAAATTACACCACATGTGCACTAATGCAACCCTCACGAGCCACCCCCGGCGTGGAAGTCCAGAAATAAATCCTTAACTAGTGTTGTATTGTAGTCATGCTACTGTCAATATAAAAATAATTTATTGTGGTAGGGGCAGGACAAGTACCTACCTACAATCGCTAGAATCGCCATCAAATGTTAGAATGACTGATGTACGTGTATTGTCGTAATCTCTCTTAACTGACTATCAGTGACAGTGACGCTCAAAATTATTCGTTAATGAAACATTTGGTGGTTCATCGATTAACTATTGGTTATTATTTGGATATTATATGCACAGACAGCATGTCATGAACACTGCTTAATTTAGAACGAAAATGTGTAGTCAGTTTTGCTACAACGACAGATGTTAGCAGGCCTAGCGCCTAACTTGCGATGACTTTCAAAATGGCTTTTGAAAGCTATCAAGAACCCAATATAAATATTACATTAAGACCCACTTGCGCACGTCCGGATTAGCTATTCCGGACTTTTTAAGGCCTATTATCTGAGTTGAAAGCCCACTTTTACAAGGATTAGCTAATCCAGAAGGTCCACTTGGCGCAAGTGGACTTTTAACTCCGATAATAGGCCTAGAACAAATCCAGATTCCTAATCCGGACGAGCGCAAGTGGACCTTAAAGATGTAACTTAATTTCGACTTCTGTTCTCAGTATTCATAAAGTTATCATATTTCAGATATTAATAATTGACGATCGAAGTCTACAGTTTATATATCGATAAATTCGCACCACTAAAAACTCGTAACCCTCGGGAAACCGCGCTAAATCAATACACGCGCACGCGCGGCGAGAGATCGATATTGTCTTTCCTTCACCCCTGCACGCACATCTGTTGACGTATGCGTCTGCGCAACGCTGCGAACAGGGGCACAGAACAAATACTAGTATTACGAGGGGTTTAATTTATCGATAAATCGGCTTTTGTTTGCTAGACTGTTGATTCGTGCAGTTTTCGGGCTGTCGTAGAGATTTGTGATTGGGCTCGTTTTATGTTAATATACACAAAACAAAAAATCGTGAAGTGTGTGTCGGGCCACGGCCAAGTAAGCGTGATCAGAGATCCGTTTGAGAAGTAGGTAATATAATTAAACATAGCTTTAAATTGCAGCTAGAGAAGGGAAATTAGTGAACCTTTATACATAAAATAGCTCTGTAGAAAACTATTTCATGAATCCATACTAATATTATAAATGCGAAAGTGTGTCTGTCTGTCTGTCTGTTACCTCTTGACGCTTAAACCACTAAAATGATTGAGATGAAATTTGGTATGGAGACAGTTCGAGACCCTGGAAAGGACATGGGCTACACTTTGTCGCGATATAAAAACATTAAGGGGGAAATGGGGGATGAAAGTTTATATGGAAAATCCAACTCTTGCGAGTGAAGTCGCGGGGAACCACTAGTAACTTTATAATTTTACAGGAAGTATTATTTGTATATATTTTTTTCTTTTTTCCTAGTTAAGGTACAAATCATCGTTATCTTAAATTCTGTGTTCTCATGTTAACTGAATTATGTGAATTCTCAATTGGAATAAATACGTAGAAACCTGAACCTGAAATACCTTAGTCACCCCAAACAACTTAATATGCTTTATAAATACCAAAATTCAATTCAATTAAATTAAATTTAGTAAACATAATTAACTTTTTATTGCGTCTATTTCATACTTTAGACCGCTAGGATTACTTCGCGCTTTATTTACATTTTAATAAATCGCAAAGTGATTCGTAAAATTGTGTTTTTATAAGTTCGACTATTCGCGTAAACGTAAGAAACAATGTTGACTTTTCTAAATTATTGTAGTCTATCTCTTTCGTTTGTTTAGCAGACAGAGATAGAGAGACTGAACTTTAACTTAATCTTAGACAGGGCACATTGAAATCAAGTCAATTTTATCGTCATCATGGGGTGCTAACTTCAAATTGAAGTTTGGAGGTCAGCATGTAGAAACCGATGCGGTCATGAGCCGCTCTTTTTAGCTGGTCATAATAACGAAGTTTGGTCCAGTCTTTGATGTCATCTATACATTTTCTTCTGGGTCGGCCTGGTGATCTGGTGATTTGTGATCTAACCAAATCCAGAAAACATGATTGCTGAGATATTAGATTATGCATTCAGGACAGATACGAGTAGCTGTGGGTGATAATGGAATGCTGTCTGACTTCGATGCATTCGCGATTTGCATCCTAGGCGAATGCGGTTATACCGAGGTGACTCGCTGGCTGGAAATCTACCTAGATTTAGATTTTTCAAACTTATCTCACTTTTTCATCTGGATTTTATTATCTACTAGCAGTTCCCCGCGACTTTGCCCGCGCCAAAAGTCGGGTTACCTATAAAAACTTTCATCCCCCTTTTCACTCATTTAATGATTTTATTTTGCGACAAAAAACCTATGTGTTTCGCAGGGTCTCAAACTATCTCTGTACTAAATTTCATTTGGATCTGTTCAGTAGTTTCAGGGACTTTTTTAACAAACAAACAATCAAATCAAACCTCTTTATAATATTATTATTGTTATATCGATGAAATCGATACTGATATATTATTTATTTCTTGAGTGATCATATCGCGTCGTGTCTACTAGGCTGTATGGTATTTGTACACAATTGTAAATGAATGCACTGAAATGCAAATAGAATAAGTTCACATTCTTACAACAACATAACATAGAACAGGTATCAAAATTAAAAAATATTAACACATATAAACCGCAACAGATTATTACTGGTTTTAAGATTAAAAGTTCCTATTACTCACATAGAAAAAGGTATGTTCCAGTACAAAAATTAACCTCCAAAGAAGGTGAGTATCTGTAAATAAGTCTCCGTTGTTGTCTTACTCTTATTATAAAGACGGCAAAATAAAAAAGCTTTTGATAAGTATCAGAATAAAGTCAACAAAGTTTAGAGAGGCGGCAAAATTAAACTTTCTTTATCATGATAAAGTACTGTTAGCCATAACGTGTGGTCCTACATCAGGATGCGTCGTTTTCCTAACTTGTCTGTTAAGCACACGTTTTCGTTTGTTTTTGTCGATAAGGCGCTTTTTTTGAACGCCTAATCGGACGTTGACCCTAAGGGAAGATCGCGTACGTTGATAGAGTGTGCACTTGCTTAGCTTTTGAGAAACATGCTCATCTTTAGAAGAGCAAATATTTTGCACAGCTACCAGCACGTCAAAGCTATTTATACGTTTTTCGTACAAATTCACCCATTTTATAACTGCATAGAGTGATGTTTGTAAAAATAGGAATATGGAAATACGAAAGAACCTATTTAATGCAACATAAATATGTAAATGAAATTGTTCTAAAAATTAAATTTAGAATCGAACATAGATAGATACTCTTTATTGCACACCACACACAGTAGACATATACATAAATGTTTATAGAGAATGGTACAATTTAGGCGGTCTTATTGCTGAAAGAAACCTCTTCCAAATAACGTTCGGGTAGAGAACAGTTAAAAAATTGAATTCGGTCGGCGGTTAAAACTATCAAAATGAAAAAAAAATAAAAGCATAGTGAGAGTTCGTTCACACGAGGACTATTCGTGATTTTTGACGATTCATCTTTTTTCCCGATTCGTTCTTTTTTTTTTGACGGCGGCAATGCTTTTTGAATGCCCATGTTCACACGGATCACGAATCGTGAAAAATGACGATTCGTCTTAAATCTATTATCGTGTTTTTAAAAATCACGAATCGTAAATTTACTGTGACGGATCTGCTGATGCCACCAATTTGTATATTTTGACGAATCGTGAAAAAATACGATTCCGTATGCAATGAGAACGTCCATCCGTCATGATGTATGGTGTATTTTGACGAATCGTCAATGACGGATCCCGTGTGAATGAGCCCTTAGTCTATAAAAAAATTGTTAGTCACATAAGTATATTCGGAGCCAGCTTGTTGCCATGACTACCAAATACCTCCAGTCTCATTAATAAATAAGCAAGCCTACCGTCCAATGAAATGCAATGAAATAATTAAACGAAATGAAATAATAATATTGATATGAAATTAAAATAAAATAATTTATTTGGCTAAAAACTATGACTCTATTAAGATCCCAAACAATGACATAAGAATTGTCATTCTTCATTATTTTAAAAGCTATCATAGTTTTCCAGACATCGTTTTGAAAGCTGTTATGGCTTGCCTAAAAGCAATTAAGTATGGTGGGTCTGCTGGTAGTAAGTAAGTAGGTACTATGAATATTTGAAATATGTAATTAATGTAATATTTTTGTTTTTATTCATGAAATAAAATGCGACAAGGTTATTGAACTCCAACAAGGTGAACATTTTATATTCCTCCACACTACACCTAAGTGATTACCAAATATTTATGGCCACTTTACTAGTTAAATTGTAACTTTCTCTTGGGCAGGTGTGTATTTGAATATGCAGGTGCTTTTTAACTACATTTCATCATTAACCTATTTTTAAATTATTTATTACAGTTTTTTAGTACATAAATTGTAGGTACTACATTGGTTTTCGTGATTACCTTACATACTGAAGTAACACCAACACCTCTCATTTTTTTTTGTTTTTTTTTTGTTTTAATAAACAAACACACCAATTACCTAATTGGTGCATAGCACACCTACCTAGCCCCAAACTAAGCGTGAGCTTGTGCTATGGTGACTAGGATAACGGATAGAAATACTTAAATACATACAAACATCCATGACTTAGGTACAAATGCTCGTGCTCACCACACACACATTTGCCCCTTGCGGGATTCGAACCCGCAACCGCCTGGTTTAGAAGTCCGGTGCGCGAACGACTACAACAAGACGGTCGTCATTATACATAAAGCTCAAAATAACCACAGAGTTGAGCATTGAATAAGAATTCGGACCCTAGGTATTTCAATAAAATAAGAATTTAGCGTTCCTAGTTCTCATGCGGCAGGAGCCGGGTTCGATCCTACGTGCCGCCATGTACCAATGACTTTTTCTGAGTTATGTACATTAGTTGTTTCACTAACCGATGCTCCTACGGCGAGGGAAAACATCGTGAGGAAACCTGCATATTCAGGCAATTGAACGTGTAATCATTATCCGAAAACTGGTCAGGTTCCCCTTAACAGGGTCACGGAGGTCAGATGGCAGTCTCTCCACTACTGTAATTGCCAAATCCTGGATCATGGTCAGCGGACTCTGGACCCTCGCGTGCGAGTGCACAATCGGGATAGCGCTAGGATGACGATGGAGTGTACCTAGTATTAGGTATGGTTCTTATTATTCGTAAATTTTTTAGCCCTCCCCCGTCAATGTCATAGATGGTCACATTCTTAGACCTCATCCCTGGTGTGACGTCACATTAATTGATGTACAGACCTATTCTTTTTTTCAATTATTATCAATTTAAAATACAGTATTTTCATACACGATAATTGCATTTCTCAAAACCACTCATGTTTGCCTACAATGCTTAAACTTAAAATAGCCAGCCATATATTAAAAATATGTATTTACTTAAGGCGGTCCTGCACGAAATTGAGAAAATTAACGTATTTCTAAGTTACTTGTACGATGAGCTGAATTAGTTAAATACATTAAAATCCTTACGTTACTACTTATTTACGTTAGCCTAATCATTGCACAAGGTCATGGTCTTGTTGAAATTTGAAACAAATTCGTTATGTGATATAATAAACATGACTTGTAGCTAACGATATCTAAGAGCATTTTTTTCGAAAACTTAGTGATTTTTACGCATGAAACAATAATTTGTACACGAAAGTGTTTGTATTGATATTCCGCAGGTCCACTCATTTTTAATATACACGATTTAAATATAAATATGAAAATATGAACACTTTTCAGATTTTAACACAAATGTCTGATGGTTATGCGCATTGCGCAGAATAAAACTATTGTTCTAATTAAATAATCAAGTCTAAAACTTTAAAGCAAATGGATCTTATTACTAATATTATTAAGTTCGATTCTGTTTGAAGGTCGTTTAGACTTACTCGAACTGTAAGTTCTTCGTTCGCGCGGCACCCCCTTAAGTAACATTCGTTGGTCATTTGTTGGTACTTGGTAGTACATAATTATAACTTTTGATATAGACATGTGGCAAAGCTTACTCCTCCCTCATCTTGTCACACAATGCCACACTAAGTTGACAACAAAAAAAAACTTTCCCCCATAAAGTGTGACGAAATTCTTGGATTTAGTAATGCTGTTGGAATCCGAACCATCGTGAAAGGCAATCGATTGACCTCCCATGGCGCACCTGCCATAGTTACCTGATCACTATGATTCGACATCATGGTTTTATAGGGTCAATGACTGCTGGTAAGGTATTCACTGATGGGTCTATCATGCGTTTCCTTCGATAATCTTAAAACCTCGCTTTTTTCACAGTAGGTATACCTCATGCATGCCTAAGGGTCGTGATTGGGGTGGTGAAGGATCTACCTCCTAGTGGTCCACCCAGGAAAATGACATCACAAACTTCAGCTTGTGGTGGTAGCTGAACGATCCCAACAGCGGTGGTAGGCTCCGTTAGGTGCCACCTGGTAGCTACCACCCTCCCACCGGAGCCCGGCGCCAAGCAGCTTGCTGTGTGTGAGTGGAAGTGCCAGAACCTTCTGGGTGAGCTCGCTCCACCGTCGACTCTGTCAACGCCACGTGTCTTAGTATTAAAAATTATATGTGAAATAAAACACACATAACGTCTTTCTTGCAATTTGAATGGAGTGAAATTGAATTAAATTTCGCTCACAAAAATTAATCGACTGTGTCATCCGGTGGGAATGAAGTGGAATGAATGGAGTGGTTTTGCCATTGCCTTCTCCATTTTGCCAAGGATAGCCAACAACACTCAACCACGAGTCTACTGGATTCGATGTTTCTATTCGCATTCTTAACATATGTAATAGTAGGCAGTGATATCATCGAAAAGACAGAAAATTGTCGCTTCGGTTTAGAAACGTAAATTAGGTACGACAGCTTAAGTGAAAAAACCTAAAACCTACTCATGTTATCAGAGTAGGTACCTAACACGTTAACACATAGCGTCGTGCTATGTGCCAAGTTACTATTGTAATGTAATTTCTGCGGTTTCGTAAATAAAACCAAGAGACGACAATGATGAAAATAGATAAATAGTTAGGTATGCCAAGGTACACCACCACCTAACATATTTCTGCGCCATATTAATTATGTTTCTTATTAAAACTAAGTACTATTACTTTTACTTACCGACCTCCTAATAAGAACATTGTATTATTATATCATTTTTAAGAACTTTGACGAAGACTCTACAATTCTACCAGGATCCAGAAAATGGGTGGGATGGTACTCGGACCTAGATAAGTCAAGTCAACTAAGTGCATAACTTACTTTGATTGTACATCAAATCAATAGGACTTGTAAACCTAGGAACCAAAATTTGGCAAATATAATGTTCAACTAAGAAACGAATCTCAAATTGTTATCTTGTCACTATTGTTTGAATCTAAAGAAAAAGATCACATTGGAAAATCTAAACATAAAACATATTTCGTAAGTAACGTAAAAGAGCCACATACTAAATAAATATTTACATGTATTACAAGCAACAAACGTAGGCATGTGGTTAAACTAACTCAGCAAAATACAACTTACCATATTCAACAATCACGTAAAACACTAAAAATAACAAATCTTTGTAAACAATCACAAAATGCACTATGCGGTAAATGCATCCAATGTCACACAATGACTGATTGCCATGCCAAGAAGCCAATAGCTAGAAAATAATGTTGACTGTCAAGTTCATATTACCCGGACGATTGAAAGAGTCGCTGTCAGGTTAATTTTGCATAGATTTGAACGTTTGCTATGTGCTCTCTTATTTAATCGGAGTTTATTTCGCGCGTGCGCGGTGCATTACGTCGATAACAACTCATTTCAACATAATGTTTAGACTGAACGTAGGTACTTAGTAGTTCTATACTCGGACTTGTTAAAATACTTTTTCTTTTGAAGCACTTATTACACCGTCCTATTATTTGTAACATCCTAACAAGGATTCTACTTAGGAAACAAAAATGTTATCGCAGTTAGGATCCTATTTACATTACTTAGGTATCTACCTACCCTTTTTAGGATCCTCGATAGGAAGGTGTTATGTACAAGTGCTTCACATTCGCGAGTTTCAATCACTGTTTTTTTGTTTGTTTTGATGTACAGCGGAATCACGTCAGATTGCCCATTTGAACTATGAAAACAGCTTTTATTACGTAGGTAATAGAGGCGGTCTGAAGATAAAAATGGGGTAGTCTGACGTGCGGGTGTGTACATACCTTGCTGGTTCGCTATTCTTGGTTTTGGTTGCTAAGCAACGTAGAGTTGGGTCGGTCTATTTTTTCATTGATACTTACTTAGCATGTTATTTTATTTATAATCAGCTGATTTAGCATTATTTCACATATTTTGTATAGGAATTCTGTCAAATTAACCGTCAATCGATTTTCACCGGCTGTTTTTATTTATTTATTTATGAAATTTCTTTATTGACATAAAATATACAACAAATCAACACAACGGTACAAATGCGATGATTATAACATAAGTTATTCACTGTTCATTCAGACTCAGTGCGCCTATATGTATAAACTTACAGAATATATATTTCAAATTACTCATCAAAACATATCATGACAACTTATTACTATCTAAATGAATTTCGAAGTACGTGATTTTGGACAATCTACGCTTATTGCATCTTACCGGCTGTTTAAAAGTTGGTGCATTCGGGTCTTAAAAGTATGGTCCATGCTTTCTGTATTTTCCCTTTTTAAGTCTAACTGGAAAATGAAAACTGACTCCTTTAGTAGGTAGGTACTTCATCATTAGATTGGTTGGTGGGCTACCATTGGTAGCTAGCTACCAACCAAGCAGACAAAAGATGCAACATGCTAATCACCTAATCAGTGTTTAATCAGAGTTTGGGCTATTATTTATTCTGTGGTTTAGGGAAGCCGTTAATCCAAATAATTTTACCTACTTATGCCCGAATCAAAATAGGATTTCATTCATTCACTTTCCAAGGCTAACTGAATTTATGAATATTGTACACTTACTTGATATTAGTTAAGTTAATGTAGAGTAGATTTGTTAGAAGGTCAAAGTGTAATTATTATATTGTGTAAAGTTTAATTATTTTAATAATGACTTAATACATTATTAACCAATTTTAATCATATTTTTATCATTCCTTCTTATTATTAATTTATTATTGTTTAGTGCAGCATATCTGAAAAGAAAGTGCGTAGGTGTACTTTCTTCAAGATAAAGACCGAGTTATCACGAAATGAAATAAAATAAAAAAATGCACCAAAAAATATCGTCAGGATCAGACGGGACTGAACCCACGACCCTTCGTTTTCCGGGCGAATGTTCTTCCAACTGAAATTCAAATTTAACAAAAAAAAATTTTTTTGCAAAGAAAAGGCGAATAATAATAATAATATAATATTAATTATTTATAAGGTGCTTTAATAATTCGACGACCGTCTTGGTAGTGGTTCGCGCTCCGGACAACAAAACCAGGGGTTGCAAATCCGGCTATCGTATATCGTAGCCGCCATAGCACAAGCTCACGCTTGGTTTTGGGGCTAGGTAATTGGTGTGATTGTTGAAACAATTTATTATTATTTATTTAATTCCCATATGTTCTTTATTTGTGTTTCATATAATATTATATTTAGGTAACCCTTAAAACAATGGAATTCGAAGGACAACTTAGAACTACTTAGACTTAACGATGACAGTTAGTCGATGGTTTCAACCGGTAAGTGGTAAGATAAGTATGTATGTAGTTTGCTTCGTTTAGATGTTAGTTAAAATATAACTATCTAGTTAGTAACTGTTTGATGAGTTTCCACCGATATTTAAGAAATGATTTTATCAATATTTGTGTTATATTAAATTATAATTATTTGATTCTGTTTAATTATCTTAATATTTAATCAATCCCATTGTTTATAAGCGTTTCGGCTACCTAAATCAATCCGCGAAATAGTCCCATTTTTAATCCCCGCCCGACGCAAAAACGACGGGGTGTTATAGTTTGACGTGTCTGTGTGTGTGTGTGTGTGTGTGTGTGTGTGTGTGTGTGTGTGTGTGTGTGTGTGTGTGTGTGTGTGTGTGTGTATCTGTCTGTGGCATCGTAGCTCCCGAACGGATGACCTGATTTTGATTTGTTTTAAATGATTAATTAATCGGGAGTGTTCTTAGCTATGTTTGATGAAAATCGGTCCAAGATGACCGCTGTAACAAAATGGCGGATTACATATAATTTTTAAACTCCTTCAATATGGGTATCAAATGAAAGGGCTTGACTAATAGAATACTATAATACCGCACTAATATAAAGCTTGCGCGCCGTCTACCAAAATTCGCGCGAGTCGCGTTCGGGAAGCAAAGCTATTTAAGTAAATGGATTGAGAACTTATACAAAAACTTTATAATAATATGTTACGTAACTATGTACTTTAACACAAAGTTAGTCTTATATTAGTGCGGTCCCCCGACGCGACAACATTATTAGTATTAAAAATTGTATACCTACGTACGTAGGGTCAAAATTTCAGTTTTATTTTTTTTGCTTTTTATAGGGTTTCCATTTAAACCAACTGTTTGTATCTAGCTATAATTCCATAGTTATAAAACCTTGTTTTAAGATTTTTATGTGCATCTATTATTTTGTTATCATGTTGATTTGAAAAAAATAAAAACTAAGTTCTCGGGATACAATGATCAGCTAGTCTTATAGAAAAAATATTTCACCAACAAAATTTCAGTTACCAACTAATACACAGACGGTAGGTAATTGGCAGTGCATTAGAATTATTTTCGTTGCACAATCGCCCCAATTACAACTGCATAAGGTGCTATCGTGTTCTGCTTGACATGCTGTCGCCTGTGAAGTACTCGGTGCATGCCGTCATTATGTCGCTCAGTGTCCGTCCAAGAAATCATTTTTGGGCAAGTACGAGTCACAACACTATACTTTATATTTTAAAGTTTTCATCGCACTGTAAGCTAATGTCGCCTTGCCGCCGTAGCGAAACCGAATTTTCGCTACGGCGGCCTATCTCCATAGTGATTAGCCAACTGCGCGGGACATATTATAGTGCACAAGTGTGTGCGCAACACTGCACTCTCTATTCCTTTACTCACATAATTCGGTGAGATGGCAGTCCGACATGTCCGTAGAGAGATCAGGCGCAGGACCAACGGCTTAACGTGCTTTCCGAGGCACGGGGGTGTTAACACCACTAACTTCCTGACTCCGGAGCTGTGTCTGAGATTTTTCAAGACAGAAAAACCCAACACTCGGCCCGACCCGGGATTTGAACCCGGGACCTCGTAGATAGTACCCAGCGTGCGGACCACTAGACCAACGAGGCAGTCAACTATAAACTATTGTATATTCGAAATATTTAACTATCTGTTCCCCAAAACAGTAATTCAAGTAAAATACTTCAATTAGAAGTCGTGGTTTCGAATACTAGTTATGAATAATAATAACTTAGCTTGATGTATATTCGCGACGATCTCAGAAACTACTGAACAGATTTCCATGCAGTTTTCACCTATCAACAGAGCGATTGCTGAGAAAGGTTGTGGTGTATAATTTATTTTCTAACCATGCGAAGCCAGGGCGGTTCGGTAGTTTAGGATAGCTATTATGAACGCCCAACATCATGATAGGAGGACGATATAAAAACTATTGCTGGCCCACAATGGCCTAAAACAGAACCAAATGGAACGATTTGGAGTAGGCCTTCACTTGTTTAAGGGGTTCCTGCCAAACAATAGATTAGATATAAATTTACTACTTACCTATTTATTTTGTATTTACAGAGCAAATATAAGGCTTATTATACATATATTCCTACAATCTACATATAATGATCAAAGTAAATAAAGGTAATATTCACATCACTATTCGGTTGCGTAAAGGCATCCCATAATGATCACTGAAATAGGTCGTTGACTTGTCTAGCCATTACCATATGTCACGGAGACTCAAAATTAATTGAATAATTACAAGGCATGGCATTAATTAATATTAAAATATGTAAGAGAGAAATATTAACAACGCGTTCGTTGTTCGCGCATAGCAAGTGTGTAACGCACGATCAATTAATAATTAAACTCTATATGTTGTCTTTATTTTAGTTGTACTATAGTATCGTAATGTATTACACTACCTACCTCAAACTGTTGAAGTGGAAAAGTAACTTACGATTAAGATTTTATCATAAAATTAAAAGAAAGCCTTTTTAGGGTTCCGTACCCAAATGGTAAAAACGGGATCCTATTACTATGCCTCCGCTGTCTGTCACCAGGCTGTACCTATATCATGAACCGTGATAGCTAGATATTTGAAATTTTCACAGATGTATTTCTGTTGCCGCTATAACAAAACAAAATAAAATTAATATTTAAGCGGGGCTCCCATGCAACAAACGTTTTTTTGGCTTTTTTGCTTTTTATTAATAACAGCAACAGGTAGACGTTTAAAATATTCACAGAATATTAAATTGTATGTAAACTTTAAAAATAAGTAAATAAATTAAAATAATAAAACTATTTTAGTGGTCTCCCATACAACTAACGTGTTTTTTCGCCCTTTTTTGCTAGATATTAATAAGTCCAACAGGCAGACGCTTGAAATGTTCACAGAATATTGATTTGTATGTAAACTATAAAAATAAATAGTAAAATTAATATAAAAAAATAAGGGGCTCCTATACAAACGTGTTTTTTTAGTGGTTACAGTGTCTGTTGTTAATGGTACGGAACCCTTCGTGCGCGAGTCCGACTTGAACTTGGCCGGTTTTTTGACTCCATCTTGGTGTAGTGGGAGCTCCGGATTACAAAACGGCTGCGGGTTGAAATTCCGCAAGTGGCAAATGTTTGTGTCATGAGCACGAGTTGTACATAAGTCATGGATGTTTATAAACGTATATTTTTTTTATCCATTAGATATGTCGCCATAGCACAAGCTAACGCTTGTTGGGGACTAGGTAATGGTTTGATTGTTGCAAAAAAAATTGCTATTGCTACATGTTTGCCGACAACGCTGAGGCGTAGAGTTTTTTTCTTTCTACTTAATAATCAAGACAGTCATGAGGTAGGCATGGTATTAGACTTATATAGGTCACAAGACAATACTATTTAAAGATAGTAATTATATTTTGTAACATGCAGCGAGACTGTCAACTTATCTGAAATATTTCGAGCAATCTAAGACATGTCTATCAGAAATAAGATTGCTCAGATAAAGATTCTGTAAATAGGACAACAAAGGTAGAATTTAGCCATTATAAGTAAATAAATACTTATTACAAATCATTGTTTAAAATATAGAAAATATGAATTTGGTGACCGAACCAGACGAATTCAGAGACACCTTAAAAAATCGCTCTGCGAGCCACTCAGCTACGGAGGTCGTTATGTAGAATGAGTCCTCATGACATGCAGTTAAATGTGCAATGAAATAATAATATATAGCCTTAGTCACTCAATTATGCACCTAGCTTGATATTGGTAAAATTAGTTCAATGTTGGTTCAGTAGTTCCAGATATTACTCTGATTACTTACTACTAACTAAGTGGGCATTGTGTTTATGTAATGGGTAATAAAGTTACGGCGGCCAATCCCATCAGACATCCATCAAAGCAGCCGCAACAGAGAGAAACGTAGATATTGCACTAGTGCGTGCGCAAGTGCACACTTTATTTCTTCACTCTCATTATTTACTTGACTGGAGAGGGATCAGGCTGATGGCCTCGCTTGTTTATGTAATCAAATACATAATTCAATATATACAATTCATTGAAAGAAAGTAAATAAGCGCGATTATTGTAAATAATGGGACAAGCAATGGGCTAATTTATAATCAATTAAAAAGAACTACGGTATTATAGTTACCGTCCATCTTTTATGTATTTGGCTTTAAAAATATGTATTGATATCTGCACATAAACGTCAAAACTAGTCATATATCTGCAACTTTTCAAAGATACAGCCTCAGATTATTACATTTAGACGTATTTCAATTATCTAAGATTACAGAATGATGAACAGCTTCGAAGCCCTACACGCGGACGTGCGCAACCCGTTAGATAGATCATAGTATTTTGATTAGGATCATCAGTAATGATCCATCATATTAACTTATTATTAACATAGTAAACTATCTCACAAATGGTTAATAATACGGGATATTTATAGGTTATGTTCAAAGAGGACTTGTCTTTATCACCGCCAAGTGCATTTGCCATGTTTGCTTTCCACCACCACTAGATAATAAAGGTTATGTGTAATAAAATTTCCTTACGAAACTATTTAGGTGACAATCCTAAACAATTAAATAGCTATTTATCGACAGCGAGTGCCCAATTGAGCTCCTAATCTTATCATAACACCCTACCTTTATGAAAACAAAAGAAATTGATCTGCTGGGAAGAAAAAGTATGATGCAATCAATGCACTTTGAAAAGTAAAACAAAGGAATATTTTCTTTTGTTCTTACAACTAAATAAAATATGCAACATAAAAAGTTAAATAAATAAATAAAAACTTACTGGTGTATTGCTGGCACGTTGATTTCTTCTTTTACACCGCTCATGCAGATTGGCGCGAAAATTGACAGTTATTTGCTAAACGTCAAATCAACACTGGCACGCGGGATCGCGTTCAGGACCGCACTGGTGCGCGCGCGCAAATGCACAGCTGATTTTGTTATCTTCGAATGCGTTTGTTACTCTATAGATAAGCCATTAAAGTACGTTTTCAATTGCAGCGGTGTACGCCCACGCCAATTGATCGATTAGTAGCCTTGTTGTGAACGCGATTCGGTTGAAGTTTATTCGCTTGAGACAGCTTCTGTACACTTTCAGGATTGTTATGAATGTGGTGTGAGCGTGGATTGTCGCGTTTCCTGCTTGTGGTTGAGCGAATGTTTGCTAGATCATCCATTTTGTTTTTGAACGTGATGTGTTTAAGATCTTTGAAGTAGGTCAAACTTGCGTGTGCTGACATGTAAAATAAACCTTTTATACATTAAATAAGTATTTTATATATTATAGTATTTATTTTTGTATTGGTTGCACCACTTAGTACTCGACGAGTATTTTGTATGGTGTAATATTTCTACCCTATTTAAAAAGATGCAATAAGCGTAGATTGTCCAAATTCACGTACCTTTGACAAATCTGTCTATTGTGCCTTTGAAATTCATTTAATGTAATAAGTTGTCATGATATGTTTTGATGAGTAATTTGAAATATATATTTTGTAATAAATTATTGTTTTTAAGTGATAAGCATTCACTTTGCAATCTAAATATATTATTGCATTACAGCGTTAAGAAGCACTTGAAAATTTCGACAGGCTCTGCCAACGCCAGGGTGGCCGAGAGGTTAGGCAATCGCCCGGCATGCGAGGAACGCTGGTTCGATTCCCGCTTCTGGCGGTCATTTTTTCAAGTGCAATAATATATTTATATATTTTGTAAGTTTATATAGGCGCACTTAGTCTGAATGAACAATGTATAAGTTATGTTATAATCATCGCATTTGAACCGTTTTGTTGATTTGTTGTATATTTTATGTCAATTAAGAAATTTCATAAATATAAAATAGTATTTACAGTTAAAGCACGAACAAATTAGTACGTATTACAATACCGATAATAATATAATATATTACATTACAATGGCCGAATTTTAGAATGCCGAATGTTTACATGATCGAAAGTTTTAAATACCGAAAGTTTGAAATCCCGAAAATTCAAAATACCGAATCTTATAAGACCTATAATTGTAATGCCGAATACTAAAATGCCGAATTTTAAAATAACGACTGTTTATATGACTGAAAGTCAATACACCGACTGTTTATATGACCGAAAGTCAATATACCGAATTTTTATATGACCGAAAGTCAATATACCGACTGTTTATATGATCTAAAGTATAATATACCGAAAAATTTAAAACCCGATGATTAAAAATACCGAATTTTACAAGACCTATGAACGAAACGCCAAACAAATTGTATACCATTGAGATTGAGGTTCATTAAGAAAATCAAATTTTGATTGACCCCGATTCGCCGTGGTACTAGTCTGCCCGATACTAGAGTGTAATTCAAAAGCAGGAGGCGCGGAGGGAGAGCAGTCCTCGCCCGCTGTAGCGAATGAGCTTGAGATTCGCTACGCTAGGGCGAAAGGGCTGCACTTCCCGCAGCGCTGGAGAAGAGCAAAACCTATGCATGCTGCTACATGCATGCCTGCTTGATTGCTTGCATGCTGCATGCCTGCTTGCTACATGCATGCTTACAATTCAATAGGTAGGTACTACTACCTGACATGTGACAATGTGGGTGACATTGTAAAAAAAAAACAAAACGCCTACCGCAAAGGTTATCTTACTTTCGGGATTCTGAACTTCGGTATACTAGCTGTAGGTATATTAATCTTCGGGATCTTAAACATTCGGGATATGAACCTTCGGTATTTCAAACATTCGGGTTATGAACCTTCGGTATTTCAAACTTTCGGGATATGAACCTTCGGTATTTCAAACTTTCGGGATATGAACCTTCGGTATTTCAAACTTTCGGGATATGAACCTTCGGGATTTCAAACTTTCAGGATTTCGAACTTTCGGGATTTTGAAATTCGGCATATTGAGCTTCGGTATATCGGGTATAGGTATTTCATTCGTTCGGTATTTTGATTTTCGACGTTTCAAGCGTAGGTATTTCATTTGTAGGTATTATGAACTTTCGGTATTATAATACGTACCCCGAACAAAAAGGGTTTTGTATGCCGCAACTAGCGATGGGCGATTGTTCGAAAAAAATTAATCGAATGAATCGATAATCGACAATTCGAGCTATCGAATGTCGATTTAGTAATTCGTAAAAAAAATAATCGAATAATAATCGACAATCAAATGATAATCTATACGCCGCGACTGTGTGCACAGGACAGGCAGCGACCGAATGGATTAATCGACGCGACGAATGACGATTCATTCGTTAGTAGTTAGTAGTACGGCCTGCGCACCGCGCGCTTCGGTATTGCTCGCCGCATAATCGAAGAATAATCGAATGACTGCGGTTGCTTATCGAATACATTCGATTACAGAGACCATTCGGATAATTCGATTAATTTAGTAATAATCGCCCATCGCTAGCCGCAACTGTTTTTAAAACTATTTCGACTCTGAGGTCTGATACACTAGGCTGGATGGAGTATACCGACCTATTAACCTACATTCTAAAAGAGATAAAGTATCTACCACAATACTAGTGATCACATTCATTGAATAAAAAGCCACTAAGTATAAAATACTTTACAATGATAGACATTGTTTTGTATCTATTCTAATCAATTTGTAATAAACAACCCGCTCTATAGGTACACATCTGTTTAAGTGAACCCATTAAAGTACCTAAATTTTGCACACAAATGTCATCAATCGTTTTCAGGTGGAACCTGAACCTATGACCCTTTGCTATCCGGGCAAATGCTCTTCCAACTGAGCTACCAAGGTTCGTCACTCGACGAATTTTGGTAAGTTTCTTGTTGCGCCAGTGAGGAGTTTGATTACCTATTAAATTATCTTCTAACCCACTACCACTGGGCGGATGTGATGCTTACGCCGGGAGTAGCAAACACTGCGTTACCGTGCTTTGGGTAGCAAGTCTCGGCGATAAGCGTTAGTCCAGGTATGTATGGTCCTGCACGCCAGCGGAGCAGTCGATCCGCAATACAAGTGGCTGAATTCTGGGCTGCTACGATGCAATTTTTTCGTGTTCCATCGACTCGCTAAGAAGAAGAAGACCCACTACCTACTAATAATGTTTTTTTTTAAAACACTAGTATTGGTATAAGTATGAGACGGCTAATTTGAAATGTTTGTCTCCACTATATCATGTGACCTATCTGTCATTCATTCCAAATTTTACAAATTTACAAATTTAACAATTTGTTTACATTTCATTATTTTACAATTAGCCGTCTTATTTATAAACAAGTGTTATAGCAGTGGCAAATTCATCAACTATTAGTAAGTGGGCTATCAAATAAACTGTCTTAATGAATGACTAACTAACATATTGACGTACAGCCCAAACTACAGGGATTAGATACTGTTGGTGAACACATAAAAATTATTTGAAAATTCATCCCATTTAGAGGGTAAGTTTGAACGAAACTTTGTTGAATCGATAAAAATCGAAATTGGTACTTAGCTATGTAGTTAAGTAAGAAAAGTGATTCAGGATTTTATAAAAATTCAACGTCTAAGGGGAGTGAAAATAGTATGGTAAATTTTATATTTGCGCGGACGGAGTCGTTGCAACCGGCTAGTTTAGAGACTGTCCACCGAGCACATAACCTATAGACACGAAATGTCAATAATTTTGCTTAAGAAAAATTCCGTCAAAATCTTTTCTTTTCCCTCAACACACTCAGTCAAATATATTCACTTATTTTTTTAAATATATTAACTTAAACGTGTTGTTTGAAAGATTGTTATCTATGTTCACAACCCAAATATCTCCTTATTTATAATATTCATTAAAAGTGTATATGCTTAAATTGAGACTTTTCGTATCAGTACCAAGCAATGATAAGTTTCGGAGAAATCGCCCTTACTTCGCCTCTAGAGGTTACTTGCTCGATGCTTAGGGTAGTAACTATTTATATAATCTGTGGCCTAGATCACTTCAACTCGTCAAGCGAAGCACTCAGCCCCGCTACCAATGTATCAGCTTACAGATGTGGCCGCTGAAATCCTATCGCTAATATCGTGTATCTACCGGACTGGTCCGTAACAAGTTGGTTTCTGGCTAGCTAACCTCTAGTTAGTGCTTGAAACTGGTTCCTTTCAATAATGAGAACTCATTTATTATACAGTGTGTCCCGTCACCGATGTCGAAGCCTTCAAGAGGTGATAGATGAGTTCCCCTGCAACATTTTTCTCTATAACAAGAACCTCGAAAACAGACCAAAAAATATCACCTTTCCATACAAATGTAGCCGATGTACTAAATAATATGGGGAAGGAGAAAAGTAATTTAGTTGATCCTATTAAGATAGTGGTAGCAATTTTGCTTCTTAGTCACCACATAAAGGCTCCGACCCCCGTGCCGGGACACATTGTATATTTAGCCTCTATTGGTAAAAGATGCACTTACTTATTTCATCAGTCATTTATTTTAATATCAGCGTCATTAATTTTTACATAAACTGATAGGCGACCTATATGTATTTGATCTTATTGGTTTTTTAGGGTTCCGTACCCAAAGGGTAAAAACGGGACCCTATTACTAAGCCTCCGCTGTCTGTCTGTCACCAGGCTGTATCTCATGAACCGTAATAACTAGACAGTTGAAATTTTTACAGATGATGTAGATAAGTATTTCTCTTGCCGCTATAACAACAAATACTAAAAACAGAATATAATAATTATTTAAGGGGGGCACCCATACAACAAACGTGTTTTTTTTTTGCTGTTTTTGCTCGATATTAATAATGGCAACAGGTAGAAGCTTGAAATGTTCACAGAATATTGAAATGTATATTTACTTTCAAAATAATTAATTAAGATAAAATAAAAAAAAGAATTAATTAAAGAAGGGCTCCTATACAAAATTGTTTTTTTTTGCATTTTAAACTAAAAAAACCGGCCAAGTGCGAGTCGGACTCGCGCGCGAAGGGTTTCGTACCATTAGCTTATAACATTACACAGTATAGGCAAAAAGTATATATTTTTATTTTATTTATAATTTCAACAATATTCATCACAGGTACCCAAAACAATTTTAAATAAGAGTTTCCGCGCTTGTTTCTTTACGTGAGTGATTTGAAGTTTATAGGTCCAAGACTTTAGAAATTACAGGGGGGGGGACACCGTGTAAACGACTTTGGCGGGCTATGTCTCGCAAATGGTAAAGCTGATAAAAAAGTGTTGTATGGAAACCCTACCTTATTTTCATAGTCCTTTTCAACGATACCCCACACAAGGGGGTGCACTCAAAAAAATAATTCACCCCCCTCTTTACATATATGGGAGGTACGCTTAAAATGGGGTAATTTAAATTTTTTGTATTTTAAAAAATGAGATCTATGTGTGAAGTATCCTCGAACCAAGTTACATGCAAACCAGTCCATAAAAGTAGAAGATATTCTGCTGTGACAGACTAAGACGGACGGACTGAACGATCTTATAAGGGTTCCTTATCGGACTACGGAACCCTAAAAAGGTGGTATTATAGGTAATGGTACGGAAACCTTGGAGCGCGAGTCCGACTCGCATTTGGCCGGTATTGTGGTTTTACCTACTATCATCATATATTGGTATAATTTTCGTCTAATGCTTTTATCTCTCTATACTGTTGGATTACTAAATGCGGCCCTGAGGCCCTACTCCGGTTCACGATGTCCGTATTTTCGAGTCTAGCTTTCTTGCTCGTTCCTGTTTTCATTTTGGCATGAGTGACAGGGACGGCTACAGTCGAAACTACGAGTATCATCAACCAGAGTAAGGCCTCTGACCTGATGCGGAAATGATCCTGCGCCTGATCTCTCTTCGGTTATGTCGGACAGCCGTCTCACTGAAATATGAGAGTGAAGGAACAGAGTGTGCACCGGTGTATTGCGCACACACTTTTGCACTACGAGTATAATATATTATCTCCCTCTGCAGTGGGTTGGCTTAAGTCTGTTGAGATTAGACGCCGTAGTTAAATTCGGGTAAGAGGACGTTATAACTAAATTACTTCCTACTACTATTTTTTATTTTTTTGTATTTTTAAAAATGACATCTATATGTGAAGTATCCTCGAACCAAGTTACATGCAAATCAGTTCATAAACGTAGAAGATATTCTTCTGTGACAGACTAGGACGAAAGGACTGAACGATCTTATAAGGGTTCCTTGTCGGACTACGGAACCCTAAAAACAACAGAAAATCAATTGTTATGAGACCGCTGCTGGCGGTCCTCCGACCCTCAATGGGATATTTAGCAATAACCAACGAAAACTAGGTCCTCTGAATGAAACTTAGTTTCATAAGACTTTACTTAGGAGTACCTAGTATCTATAGTCTCTCGTAACACAGGGAAACCTTATACGAGAGCAGTTCAAACACTGTGTTAAATTTAAGTGTTTTTAAATAAATAATATTTTCATTTTTCATTTTCAATCTAAAACTTTGCTCAAGGCGAAACGAGTGTAAGTACCTACTTCAGTTTATTGACATATTGTTCTCTTAACATTGTAGCTTAAACTACTCAAACATACAATATTTATTAGCAGCAAAATGACCATAAATATTATTCATAGAATAAACAATTTGCAAGGTTTTGAGATAAAAAAATCCTTTGTTAAAATTTACTTCATGTTTTTTCTTGAAGACATTTATCGAGGTCAGATTCGTCTTTATTGTCTTGGGAACCCAATAATATAAAATCGCCAAAACCCATACATAAGTTTTGCTTTTAACTAAAACTGATCTGACAATAAACTTTCTGATTTCTAAAAAGGGGAAGGTCATACCTATTTGTTGTCAAAGAGATATAAAATTTTAATGATTGTTTTTCCGCAGTAAAATAGTGCAGTTTATGCTGTATTGCTTAGTACGTAAAGCTTCTTTTGCTTTTAACATTGATTTCCTGCGGCAAGCAGTCCCCAAATACGTCAATTCTCGTAAAAGAAACTATCTTTTCTCACGTTTTCGAGTTGATAATTATTTTTTTGATTACTTTAAGACCTAAAATGTTTTCAGTTTAAAAAAAATATCTTGAATGATTCGATAGTACTACTAAAGGTAAATCGTTATGCTGCGGGAAAACAACCACTAAAATTTCAGCGTGTATAAGTTATAGTTATTTATGAAAACTTTTTAAGTAAAGAAATATTCATCAAAAAAATACACTAATTTAAGAATCCTATTTTCATTTATCTATGACACTGTTCTAATTGAATTGGAATTTTAATTTAAAATAAGTGACTTGAAACCGGCATTTAAAAAATCTGCACTTACTCGTATCTATACGTTAAAATTTTGAAGGTAATTTATTTTTAATACATAAATAATTAACTAATATAAGTATCAACTTACCTATACCTATGCTAAGTTGCAGAGTAGGGGGTCACCCACAGAACAAAAAAAAACGAGGGGTCACCCCTACTCTGAGGGTCATCTCACATGTAAACAGCTAAGTATTTAAGTGTTTTGTTTTTCATTGTAAATAATTCTCTATTGTTATTACTAGTTTATATTTTTTTACAGAAAAAATCACGGGCGCCGTGTGTTTTTTACTACTACAATATAACTGTGGTTGATAGCGTTAACTTTGACCTCCGCGCACCCGGGGTCGACGCCCTGTTATCAGTTCATGACGTTGCCGTAAAATGCACGTCATGTGCATAGAAATCGACGATATTTCGCCAATATTATGAATGTGGAATTGGTTTTGGAACGAATTATTTGAATTTGTTTGGGAATTTTGAATGGGGTTTGTTGTACGTGGTAGAAAAGAACACTAATAGGTATGTGGCCAGTTTACATTTTTGTTGATAGCTAGCCCATATTACAACTAAATAAGATACCACAGAGTTTACCCTGGCATGCTGTTGTCCGAACTTGCATACGTGTTATTTTTCTATAGTATGTTTATTCATATTTTTTCTTCCGATTGTCCATTTGACGTATCTTGTACAATCCAGCAGTGGAAACGCATTAAGGCTAGTGTGTTATTATTTTAATATTCACCCCTTAAAAAATAAAATAAATGTAGGTGAATATATCGGTAGGTGATGAGCATTAGGTATTTTGGTTTTGATATGACTTCATATTAAAAGTCTGTGCAAGAAGAGTAATAATTGCTAAATTATGACGTCGAGTTAAGACACTTATTTTTGGACTTTTATTATTTGTTACATTCAGTATGTATATTGCACACTTAAAAGAAAAGTCATGAATTTTAATGCAGTTTACTACGCATCTTAAGATAATTTTATAAATGCAGATACATCTTATACCACCCAGAGCAGAGTTACGCACTGTAAACTTGGCAGTTATAATTTTATGTTATGCATTACATTTACAAAAATTGTGCAATATACTTAATTTAATTCAATTACAGTGCGTTTTGGGGTAATAAAACACGCACACAAATTGTTCTAAAATACACTCGCATACAGCTTCGGTGATAAATGTTACTAGTACATCTTATTTGTATCTGTTACGTTGCTTTTCATTAATATAAGTGTGCCTACAATATTAATGTTCTTATTTCTTATAATCGCTAACTGGAAAAATAGCGTAAATACGATCTTAGTTCCAATGACATACCTATGAATTCTTATTTTTTTATTATTTTTGCTCTCATGGCTTTGTTGAAAGCTATAACTATTGCAATTATAAAGCAACCAAGTAAATCGGTAGGTCTTTTAATACTTTACACTCGCAAAAACGACAATAAACTAATTGAAAGAGAAAAAGTTACTTTTTCAACTTAACTCCCAATGGCGGTAAAAGTCAGAACAAGGACTAATCTTGTATGATACACGAAGTAAATAAATTTTAATTATTTTTTGTAATTTGTTTACAAGTTTTTCGGAATTAAAATGAATTTCGCAAAAAAATTATGAATTCTTCATAAATCTTTAAAACGAGATACGGTTTTCTGAGTTGTTTTCAGCACAATCAAGTCAATGATGTTGCTACTAACAGCATATACCATGAGTTGCGAATAAACCACATAGCACTTCATCATACTAACATCAACACTATACTATAATTGTTGCAATAAAACGCTTGCATTGTGCTCATGCGTTTTCACTCACTTTCACTCAAGGTTATCTAGAATCTAGATAATAAAACATTACAGTAAAAGCACTTTGAAATGTTGAGTTTAAAAAGGTCTACTGAATTTGTCAGAAAACCAGTTTTTCTGAAAGTACTCGTTTAACAAATACAAGAAACCAATTAAAGTAAGCTCAAAAGGTTTTAATTTTATCATAGCAGTTCCCCGCGACTTCGCCCGCGCCAAAAGTCGGATTTTCCATACAAATTTTCATCCCACATTTCACCCCCCTGATGATTTTATATCGCGACAAAAAGTAGCCTATGTCCTTCCCAGTGTCTCAAACTATCTCGGTGCCAAATTTCATTTGATTCGGTCCAGTAGTTTCGGAGCCTATTCGATGCAAGTAAACAAACAAACAAATCTTTCCTCTTTTTATAATATTAGTATAGAAGTATAGATTGATGACAGAATTTCGTAGCAATTTTCGTACTCCTCTACGAAATCGAAAAACAAGAATTGTTGTCGATTTTCGTCCAAATTGAATATGCTGTTTTTCACTAAATATTGCATGCATTTCTAGTATTAAGTCAGTTTTTCTTTGCTTGTATTCTATTTTATGTTAAAAATATTATCATGACTTTTATAAATATTATTATTGAAAAAAAAAAGAACGTTAGATATGAAAAGATGTACGAGTATGTGATAAATGATAAATCACCATAGTACGTTGTTACTATGCGTCTATCTCTTTTTCATATGACTTATTTCGGTAAAAAGGAATGTCAAGATTGTTCATAATGTTCGCCACGCAACGAAAAACTGACTTTAATATTACAGATATAATATATATTCTCGAATTGATCAAGTTAGAAAATATTGGAAAATACAGAATAACGCTTAAAATAAAAGCCCTACCGCAGTCTAACATCGTTATTTTTCCTCATAATCTACTCGGACCCCCTGGAGAGCGGGTTCCGTTCCCAGGTTAAGCACAGTTCCGCTTGACTCCACCAATCTATTCGTCAGACCATACAGATGATTATGGAGACAAATAAAAGTTGGACGAAATCGACGTTTGGTGACCTACATTAATTTACTGTTCTGGTTCCGTATGAATATTTAAAGTAGGTAGGTACTTAATTATGTCCGATTACCATATTTCTATTAGGAACGTGTAATAGTATCGAGACATTTGACAATGACGTAAGCTTGTTTCCGATACTAATTAAGTTTAGCAGACTCGAGACAAACACATGAATAGTATTTTTTCCATTATTGGTTGATAGCTCGCATTGATTTTCTGAGACGTTTAGTTTAAAGGCTATAAATGCTTTCCTGAAAGCTATAAATATTGCAATTCGAAAGCAATTGAGAAAGGTGGTAGGCCAGCAGGGGTAAAAAAATACTTAGCTTGGTTCTTGGTATTTTTAAAGAACTGAAGCAGTTTTCTTCGGCCAAAGGAACCCCAAAATGTAGAAATGTTCAGATCTCGTCACCACTGGTACTGTCGCTCTGAGACGAATCACTCAACACGACGATTGTTCCACAAAACAAAGACAATTCCCACAGGAGTGCATTTTTATTTAAGTCTAAGCGGGAGGCTCCCATAAAAATGAATTTAGATGCATTCGAAATAAGAGACTGCGGGTGTGTGTGCATGAGTCACAAGTGTCTGCATGAGTACCACTTTCAGTCAACTCTCCATTAGTTGTCAAACTGAAGTTAGGCTACAACTTTTAATTTCAGGTTTACTTGGGTTGTCAATTGAAAGTTGTACCATAATATTGGGCTTTTCGTTTGTATGGAGTAGCGTATCCTCGTAGTAGATCAAAATTTATGTAAATGTTCCTTTGTATAACTTGATTCTATGGGGTGCAACAAATGTAGTATCGACGACCCACGAATTCGAATTAGTGGCACGCTCGCTCGCACGTTCCGGGCTCGATTCTCGGTCGGGTCAATTATAGACATTTTATATTTTCTTTTTTGTCTCAGGTCTGGGTGTTGTGGTATCACCGTGGTTTCTAATTTCGATATAACGTATAATAAAGTGCATAAGCTACTTACTGCCGTACTCAGAGACGTCAATTAAATTTAATCTTTGATAAAGATGATCTCGTTCTGTCGCTTTCTCTGTCAATGAAATAGAAAACGAATGCATGAGACTTAATGAAAGATTAAGTTTATTTGACGTATTCAGAGGTAGGTACGGCAGTTAGTTATGTACCAGAGCCATGTATGTGATGTTGTCTAATATTTACTTATTACTATAATAAGGCATTCTCTACCAAACATTAGTACGATCGCTATGAAGTCACAGCAGTAGATGACAGTTTAGAATCTACACAAGAGTTTTAAAATGCCACTATACAGCATCTAGGGTTAATACAATCACTTTGGGGCACAGTATCGGATGTTAAAGAGCCGTCATCTAGTCTTACGACGCCAATCGATGGACCACCAAGATTGCGTGTCAAAGGAGGTATGTTGTCGCGTACATTCAATCATAGAGACTGCTTAAATGACGCGGGTTCTGTATGATTTTTATCAGGTTTATGTTGGGTTAGTAAAGCGAGCCACAGCCAGAGACCAGGACTGCGGACGAATGCTCAGGATTTAAATACCTTTTTTAAAAAAACTTTAAATTTCACTTATCTCTAGGGCCTATCCCGTTCATATCGTCCCATGGTCCAAAGTGGCCCCTGGGCCCTTGCGTGCGAGTGGACAACTGAATACCGCTAGGAAGATGATGGAAGTGGATATGGAACAAGAATTCGCAATATTTTTGTTTCTAATTAGGTTTCTTAATTACTTATTTCATCACACACCAGGGGACTTACAATATAGATAATCTACCTAATATACTTATTTTACAATCACAATCATGATAGGAGATAGATCCGAAAATCCGGATGTTTATTTATTTATGCTTTATTGTACAATTGAAGTGAAAAAAGTGGACTTAACGCCAAGTGACCTTTGGGCTAAACAAGCTGAAACAAAAAATCAAGCTACAAAACAGTTTATTTATTCAATTCTTTATTTCAGGATTTAATGAAGCATGTAAAAACCATACCATCATAATCTATTAAATCCCATTTCCGTGTTCTCCCCAATACAGGATCAGATATAAAACATCTGGACCCCAAAAATATAATAGAGTACCTATTTGAAGATCATTGCCCTGTGGGCGAAGGGCCGTTAGGGTTGACAAATTAGACTTTAAAGTTTGTCTCAATTATCGTATATGTATTAAAATATTTTTTTTTTACAAGATAAAACTAATAAAGGTAGTTAGTCTTTTCAACTAAGTATCTAGCTAGCTCAAGAAATCGTGCATTTGATTCATTTACGATGAAACCGACCTCAAAGTTATGGCAAAATGACGTCTAACGACTCTGTAGTAAAAAGTAAGCATTTGAGATATTAACTATCTAACTTAAAAGGATACTACAGCTAGAACTAGAAACCCCAAACCCGTGTTTCAAGGCTAAACTGTACCAGTAAACAACGCACTCGTTGTCAATGTGGCAGCTTTAAAAAAACACTGGTAGAAAAAGATGGATAAATTGTTAACTAAATAATTTTTTTTTTTGTTCTAACCATTAAATGTATTTGGTGTCAATTACCTAGCCTTATACTTAGCGCATGTAGTCGCGATAGCCGAGCGGAGAAAATTTCACTTCTCATCCGAGATCGTGAGTTCGATCCCCACCTGTACCACTGAGTTTGTGTAAAAACTTAAGTACCTACAGTCTTTTTCAAAGATATCGCTGCCTAACGGTGAAGGAACACATCGTAAGGAAACCTCACACTAGTTGGCTAGTGTGTGAAATGCAGAAGACAAACCACTCCATTAAAATTGCCGAGAATGTCGTTGTGTGTGTTTCATTCCACATAACGTTCACGATCCTCAGTCATTGCGGTATATGACTGTGAAGAAGAAGATACTAAGCGTAAGCTTGTGCTATGGCGACTAATAGACATGTTCGTGCGTGCTGCACCAAGACGGTCGTAAAATAAAGTTTGTGAGTATATTTTAAGAATAACATTTTCCAGATAACCTCGTGTGGCAAACCTGCCAGCCCCGGCCTGTGATCTAGCCGCGCACGCAGGACTCGTGAGAGCGCGCGAGGAATGCGTACGCGCACAAGACTTTACTCCCTAATGGCCTCATTTCCTCCTCGTGATAAGTACTTCTGTAATCCTAAATAGATAACATTGTTGTTTCAAATCTACTTATTAAGTTTTCTTTGTAAAGGTGGCACATAATTGATTGGACGTGACAGCATTATTGTTTCAACTGCGACTTTTTCTCTGAGAAAATAAATAATGATCAAATACAATGTCAGTAGGTAGGTTCTTACATGTCATTTTCATGGAAATTCGAAATACAGCTATCTCTTATTTCTATGATCTGAGGGACTAGCGGCAAAAGCTTAAAGAACTTTTGCCATACTGAAATACATTTGCGTACCCACTACTATGATAAACCTTTACAAACTCTTATTTTTTACGTCATTTTTGAACGAGTTTGTAGTTAAGTAGTAAGTACTTTAGGTGTTGGATAAAACAGATTGCAACAATCCTTTTTTTTTTTCATATAAATATACCTCATGACTGAGGCTCGTGATCATTATGTGGTATAAAACACACACAACGACTTTCTTGAAAATTTTAATGGAATGGATCGCCATTGCCTTCTCCATATCACACACTAGCCAACTACTGTGCAGGTTTCCTCACGATGTTTTCCTTCACCCTTAGACAGGCAACGATATCTTTAAAAAAGAGTGTATTTAAGTTTTTATACAAACTCAGTGGTACAAGCGGGGATCGAATTCACGATCTCACGGATGAGAAGTGAAGATTTCTACGCTCGGCTATTGCGCCTTTCAACAACAACAAGAACCATCCTACATTTTGTAAAATTCCAAAACTTTGTACTAATTAAATGAATAACTACCCGTCTATTGATTTATTTCTTTGCTAGTGGTTCCCCGCGACTTCGCCCGCAAGGGTTAGATTTTTATAAAACTTTAATCCCCCATTTCACCCCCTTAATGTTTTTATATTGCGACGAAATGTAGCCTATGTCCTTTCCAGGGTCTCGAACTGTCTCCATACCAAATTTCATCACAATCGGTGGTTTAAGCGTCAAGAGGTAACAGACAGACAGACACACTTTCGCATTTATAATATTAGTATGGATTTAAGACATTTAGTGGAGGAATACGTAAATTGATCCCGTTGCCGCGTTGTAGGTGTGTTGGTACCTACTTTCTATTCCACTATCCCTTCAATTTACATACACAATGTGTTGTTCAAGTGTTCTCGTTACCATCTTCCTCCATGTTCGTGGTTATCAATTAAGTAGGAGCTTAACAAACAGGCGGGCACCTGTCGCGGCAAGTGGATAATTGCAGCCTGTGTTGCCAGCTAATTGCATTTAACCAATTAAAGTTGAGTACGTGACTGTATTTGTTCGAAGTGAATTCGTTTTTTTTTTAACTAAGCAGACATTTGTCCGTACACACTGATCACACAAGATTGGTGCGAGGTGTAGTCACGGTCTGGGGTAGTTCATTTCTGCCTAGTAAAAACCTATTTACCTACTCTTGTCTTAAAGAGACGCAAGAGCTCTTTGAATCACTCGCTTAAAGAATTCTACTGATTTTCGTTCGTCTTCTGAAACTGTGCATCTTTGAAACATTCGATTGACTGCACTCGACCGTAATCGTAAGTGTCGTAATATTAGCAGGCAGCGAGTTCTAGTCCACAGAGCCATTCTAAGACAGAGCCACTGTTTGCATTTTTTATCACTCGTTTATAGCACAACGAACATTTTGTGACTTTATCCTCTTTATTACTTTCTCTTAATTCAGGAATTCGGGAATCAGGCGAAAAAACTTAAGTAGGTTGTAAGTATTATTTCAGTGCTTTTAAATTGATGATTTTAATCAGTATACTTTTCACTGTTATAACGGTAATATAAGCAGATGGTTTTATAAATCGAATGCCTATTGATGTATTATTCGTTTTTTTATTCGAACCGTTTGCATACGTTCGTTGCACATCATTACCACAGCTGCATAAAAACAAAAGACATAATTCATCCCTTCGGAACTCAATCAAGCTATATTAATGAGTACATATAATTTTCGGGGGTCACTGACCCCGGCCCACGTGTGCCGCACGTGTGAATGCGCCTTTATAAAAATCTTTGTCCGTCGCGTCTTTTGTGATCTTTTCTAAGCCCTAAATTTCAAGAGGGACAGTTTGATTAGGACAGGAAAAAACGTAGAGTGGTCAGGATATTTGGGACGTTTCATTTTGTTCGGTCTTTTGTCTTGTCACGTCCTTTTTCTTGCGAGGATCTGTCTGTCCTCTATTCTATGTGTAGTTATAAGTTATAAGGTAAAAATGTACTAATGCGTTATTAATTCACCTTATTGATTTTTACTTAGATGTTTTATATAGCATAATGCGTAAAATTAATATAAAACAATACAATGCATTGTACTGACCCAATAAAAGTTGTAAAATAAAAAACGGAGTTTTAAAAGTTATTTATTATCAATTTTATACAGTAAATTTTTATGTATTTTTATAATTTAAGCAAACCCTTTTTTATTGTTTGAAAGGTCCACGGGAAAGATTTCATAAAATATTAGCAATTATTTCTTATCATATCGCACTAATTGTTCTGCTATTGAAAAATCAATGTATAATGAAGTAATATACGAGTATATAATGAGCTTTCGACGATAACAAATGACTGCATAGTGTTCTGTTATTAAAACCTATAACCGTTTGTGATTACGATTTAAGTGATAAGAAAGTTGCATTCAGTTTGATTTTAAATTGAAATCAAAAACGATTTATTGAATTAAGGTCAAAATGTGCCACTTATGCACACACAATAATTGTCACACAAAATAATAAATGAGCCTTAATGGGACCAGAGTAATGTCTGCTTATTTTTTTGGTGCTATGAAAATTACTGCAAGGAATTGTTTTATTTAAGCGTCAGTCAATATCTTGTTCATGACGCACTGCGGGATACCATTCACGCCCTTAGCACACCTCCGCCGCGGAACCGTGACAGCGGAACTTCTGCTACTTTTGTAGCAAACATCTCCGCGCTCGCTCACCACCGCAAAATAGTGGATGGGTCAAGCGCGGAGATGAATACTAATTTGATTCCACTGTTACGGTTTCGCAGCGCAGATGTGCTACGGGCGTCATACCATGTTGACATTCCAATGATCGGTAAACTAAGCACTTCTCATCGACATTTATAACGCGCACAACAAAGATATGGAACTCACTACTTGCGTTAGTGCTTATAACTTTCAAAACCAGAGTGAACAGGCCTCTTCTGAGTGAGCTCGCTCCACCGTCTACTTTGTACTCAGAGTAACAAATTTTAAAAAATACGTACTTGCATGAAACTTTTGAAGCCACTGCATTTCTTCCTTGTCCCTTTTTCTCAAACCCTTTCTTAGCTTGCACTTGCTAGTACAACGTGGCCCTCCGACCCTCTTTTTCAATCTGACACTCCTATTTAAAAGTACTGTGTGAAAATACGAGGTCCTGCCTGTGATCGGAGGGTAGGTTCATTGAAACATTAAATAACAACTAGACAATGTACTCGTATGGTTAATATGCACAATATATACGTAGGAAGTGTATGTATGTTTGTATGTGTATGTATAATTGTTTGGCACGCCCTATAGCCTAAACGGCTGGACAGTTTTTGACATGAGGTGTCGTTGAATTTGTCAGAATTGTAGTATTGACATAGGCTATATCATAGGCTATATACGAGGGTCAAACTGAAAGTTCTTAGAACTGGCCACTTATAAACAATATAATAAAAAAAATATTCTAAAATTTGAAAATAGAACTCTTTGCCAATATTACTGAGTATATATTTCATTCATTTGTCATTTGTTTTACGACTTGGCGGCAAATTGAAAATTGTCTGTGTCACGTCAAAATGAATTTAACACGAGAAAATTTTCGTGCAATGATTTTTTATGACTTTCGATGTCATTTAAGTCAACAAGAAAGTTATGATAGACTACGATTGGCCTTTCACGATGAAGCCCCATCTCGTGCGACTGTTTACAACTGGTTTAATGAGTTTAAACGTGGTCGCACTAATCTCACTGATGATGTACGTGAGGGACGGCCTTCTACGGCGACGACTGAAAATAACATCTGTGTTGTGCGGCGTATGATAGAGACTGACAAAAGAGTGACCTATCAGCAGATTCGGACAAGCTTAGGCATCGGTATGAGTCAAGTGCACAAAATCCTCCACGAACATTTAGCGGTCAGGAAGCTTTGCGCCCGGTGGATACCTCATAATTTGACTAAGGCTCAAAAACTCCATCGTGTGGATTGGTGCCGTAAAATGATTGAAAGATTTAACGGAGGTGACTCAAATGCTGTGTTCGACATACTAACAGGTGACGAAAGCTGGATTTACTGTTATGATCCTGAAACCAAAAGACAATCTGCTCAGTGGGTGTTTCCTTTCGAGGAGTTGCCAACTAAAGTAAAGAGAGATCGAAGTGCGGGAAAAAAAATGGTGGCCTCGTTCTTTGGAAGGATAGGTCATTTCGCAACAATTGTGTTAGAGGATCAAAAAACAGTTTCTGCAGAATGGTACACTACCAATTGTTTGCCACTTGTCTTGGAAAAAGTTCGAGAGAAACGACCTCGCAGTAGGATTTCACCACGACAACGCCTCGTCGCACACCGCCAAGCGAACGATCGACTATTTGGCGACATCAAACGTTGAATTACTGGGTCACCCGCCGTATAGCCCCGACCTCGCGCCTTGTGATTTTTATTTATTTCCAAAAATTAAAGAAAAACTTAAAGGAAAGCGGTTTATGAATGCTGAAGAAGCGGTGGCTGCGTATCGCGATGCCATTGAAGAGACCCCTAAGGACGAGTGGGCAAAGTGCTTTTCCCAGTGGTTCCATCGCATGCAGCGGTGTATTGACGTCAATGGACAATATTTTGAAAAGATATAATAAAACTAATAACTGGCTAATGTAATCAGTTTTTGATTTTCTAAGAACTTTCAGTTTGACCCTCGTATATTTTTAAAATCGCATCCAAAAATTGAAACATAGGGGGAGGATGATTTTTTCCTTATCATAGCAATATGGGTATCAAATGAAAGCCAGTGAAAATACCATTTCAATTTTTTTTGTTTTTATTGATAACGATGTTTGCTTGTTTGCTATACATTATTCTGAAATTGTAACAGTAAAAAAACCCAATATTTTCAAAATCAATATATACTACTCAAAACAAAATAAGGGCCACGAGGTATTTTGTCTGTACGATTAAAATAATAATACCAATATATATTTTTTTGTCTCCATAACGAAAACTAATGTTGTTTTTAAATTTATTCCAATAATAATGATTAAAAAGTTTATTTGCTTTTGAAAGAAAAAACTCATTTAAGGTTAAAAATAAAAAGAATGTAAAGTTACTGAAAACAAAAGAAAATACTCCATGCTCATCTTTTAGTAACGGGTATGCCCCCCTCGTTTCGCTACGCACTCCTGAAGCCTGGAGTGCATGCTCTTAATCAAATGCCTGACATTTTCCATTGGAATCTCTTCCCAGGCCCTTTTAACAGCGTTGATGAGTTGCTGTTGGTTGTGGATTTCCTGATCACTGTCTCTAACTCTTCGTTTCAACTGATCCCACATGTGCTCTATTGGATTAAAGTCCGGACTGTTCGCTGGCCACGGCAAGACTTGAATTTGGGAGGCTTCCAGTACAAACCGAGTCGCTTGAGCCGTGTGTGCACGAGCATTGTCTTGCATCAAGATGAATCCAGGACCCGCTCGCTAGGCAAATGGGATCACATGTAGTCTAACAACTTCCTCAATATACCGCTGAGCAGTAACAGTACCCTCATTTAAAATAGCGAGCTCAGTTTTGCCGTGTAAGCTTATCCCGCCCCAAATCATTACATTTGCACCACCAAAACGATCGACTTCATGGATGCAGGCTTCTGAAAATCTCTCGTCGCGTCTTCTCCATACTCTAATACGCCGATCGTCGTTAAAAAATTTAACTTTGCATTCGTCTGTGAAGAGCACCATGCCCCATTGGTTTATGTCCCAGTCCAAATGTTGACGGGAAAATCTTAAACGATTTGCACGATGATTTCTGGTTAATGGAACACGGACAACTCGCCTTCTTGATGCCTGCTGGTCTTCATGCAATCGATTACGAATAGTTTGGTCACTGACACGAGTACCCGTTGTGAGCCGTAAACGATTTTGCAGCTTGCGGGCCGTCGTTGTGCGATCTCGGCGCGCACTTAATCGAATGTAACGATCCTCTTGAGCTGTTGTAATGCGAACTCTGCCGAACCAGGTCTTCTTTTAACACTGCCGGTCTCTTGGAAACGATTCCATAGATTTTGAATAGCTCTTCGAGAAAATCCCAATTGCAACCCCACAGATCGCTGCGAATGACCTCCTTCAATCATTGTAACGGCTCTGGTTGCTGTCAGCGAGTCCATATGACGCCTGCGTGCTTGTGGCATATTGCAAAAGATGTTTCTGACTCAAGATATCAATGAACTCTGATAATTTCTAATAAACCAAGAAGCTAAGGAAAACAAAACGACAAAGAAAATTGAAACAAAATTTTCAAAAAGAATTTTAAATCAAATTTTATTTAAAATTGTTACCAGCATTAGATGAATACTACAATATTAAAAAGTTTAGGTATCAAAGAGTTTGTATACTCAATATTTTACTACTTTCAATATGAACATGTTTAATAATTTACACCAAAATGAAAAAATACCTCGTGACCCTTATTTTGTTTTGACAAGTATATATACATATACAATACTTTATTTGCAAATAACATGGCAACGTAGAATTTTTTACCGTGATCCCCTAATTTACATTGCAGACATGTGTGTGATCGTGCAAAAACATGTTACAGCGCTTATTTTAGACTAACTTAGAGAGAAAATACCAATCATAAGCTTGAAATTGAAACGCACTGATTGCAAAAAATAACTAATTGTTAGCTCTGCCTTACATTTGGGGCAAATTTCTTACGCACTGAGGTGTACCTAAGTACCTGTTACCCTTATTTATTCTCTCATTGTTTATTCACGTATTCACGATTGGATCTGATGAAATCAGGACATCTTCCCTTGATACGCACCGTGACGACTTAATGAATGCACCCTTACATCTTATATCCTGTAGTTAAACGATTTCTGTTAAAGGACTTTATACTGTATAATGATTATTATTTTACGAATGTATCCTGTGTAAGGTACTTATGTGGTCAATAGGGTACCAGAGTTTCTACACGACTTCAACCACGCAAACGTCGGATTTTCCATACAAACTTCCACTTACCTTTAAACCTATAAATTATGATGTCTAGGATGACATGTTCCATCCTCGACTGCATCGTCGCTTACCATCAGGTGAGATTGCGGTCAATTGTCTGCCTAATAATAATAAAAAAGTTACTGATTCTGAGTCACTCCTGGAAATTGGGCACTTTTTGCAATGTAGGCAACCCTGTATTAGTTGCTGCCAGCCGCCTTACGCAGGTCGTTGTTCCATCTAGCGGGACGTCAGTCACTACGCCTGTATACCCGAAGTAATAAACTCAACATCATCATCATCCTAGCGTTATCCCGGTTGTGCACTCGCACGCGAGAGCCCAGGGTCCGCTGACCATGATCCAGGATTTGGCAGATCAGGTAATTACAATGGAGCGACTGATCTGACATCTGACCTTCCCTGTTAACAGGGGAATCTGACCAGTTTTGGATCATGGTTACACATTCAGTCGCCTGAATGTGCAGGTTTCCTCACGATGTTTTCCCTCATAAACTCAACATGAAATACCTACATACAACATACGTAACAAAAAGTCGCCAAGGCTCCCGTGGGAACGGGCAGTGTGCGCAGACGCACGCTAGCCCGCGTCAATCTGGCCGTCACGCGCCTTGCGCAGGAGTCAGGACCGAGATTGGTATCGGTTTCATTTATCTCAGTATGTAGATACCTATCCTTTTTATGGTAAATATAATAAGTTCGTAGCCGACTCCAGGCAATAGCAGCAGACGACGTGTCATCGCGACACTACTGGTTTCTACAGTGGTACGGCTTAAAAATATGTTGGGACCTGTATAAGTGACTCCTGTGGGTCTACATGCATGAATAAAATACTCTTTTGACTTTTACTTTTATATTTCTATGAAATTAAGCACAATCCGCACGTATAGGCCGACAAGGTCGAGGGTGACATCTTCCTTTCTGCGGAACGAAAGGCTGGACGTAAGTTGTTATTTCATAGAAAAACATAGAAAACAGGAGGTAAGTCAAAGTCAAAAATTCTTTATTCAATTTAGGACACAAAATGCCGCGTATGAACGTCATAATATCAATCGATTATGGCCCATATGGGGCAGAACATGTCTCCTTATCTTTTGGGCCCTACTAGCGCTTCGAGACAAGACATAGACAATCTGGCAAGTGGTGTAGCAAAGATACGTCGCTCGTCTGCTGCTGCTGCGTGGAGTCTTACAACGTATACTTAGATGATTGTGATGTCATGTGTGTGTATGTGTGTAGTCATTCGTTTTTGTTTTATCAACCGACTCCAAAAGAGGAAGTAGCTGTTTTGTTTGTTTTGTTATTGTTTGTGTTTTGTTTGATGATCACCGAATACACCATAAATTACTTCTTTAAGTGAAAAAATATGCAAGTCTTTATTTTTTTTCTGTATCGTACGATAGAACATAAATCACCTCTTATACAATTTTGTTAACACTTTTGAATACCCTTTATTATTTTGTGTTGTGATTGTGAATTGTCATACTCATCATCATTACTTATTATTTAATTTCAATAAATAAGTAATAATCAAAAATGTAAGTCAGTTTACGTCGAATGCGATGTTCCGCCACTGATTCCCTTCCTGCATTCACGCAGAGATTGCCAAAATGATATTAAGTCTGTCTTGTGTGACAAATGTACTTTACTTTCTGGTACAGTAAAACAAATTAATGGACTATGGGTGGACTAACAAGGTAAAACACAATAAATAACATACCTGAATTGAAACCCCCCTTTTTAAAGACGGTTAAAAATGGAAATATTTTCATCTATATCAATGTGTGCAATAAAGAGTTATCTATCTATCTATCTAAATATATTTTTGCACTTGAAAAAATGACCACCAGAGGCGGGAATCAAATAAAAAATATATTTAGATTGCTTAGTAGATGCTTATCATTTAAAAACAATAATTTATTATAAAAATGGAAAGTGCACGGAAGCGCATTAATTTCTCCGAAAGTGAAACGACCTACAAAATTATTCATAAGGACCTAGTACAAATCTTTACGAGCAACTTAAAATGTAATACACTTCCTTGAATATTAGTGCAAGTGTGAAGTGGGGAAGAAATGGAATCTCATTCATACTAATGAAGAGGAGAGATTCGCTCCAATGAGTGGAGAAACATCCTGTTGAGGAGGAATAATATAAAAGTCGAAATCTTTGTTTAACACTATTTATGTACAGTGGTCTTGGATGATACTATGGTTCACATTAAAATTAAAAACAAAAAGACTATTGTAAATCGGTCCAATAGATGACAGAGAAATCGGTGAACTAATAAGAAAAAACATACATAAAGTCGAACAGAGAACCTCCACCTTTTTTGAAGTCGGTTAAGAAGATAAAATATTTTTTATAACACAAGCTTTTAAATAGGAAATAGTAAATAGTTTAGTTATTATTTTTAGTTAATATTTTCCTTAATTGGAAATTTAATCAGACTGTAAATAGAACAATTAATAGCGTACCGAGCCTAACCAGCTTTTATAAAAGTTTGTTTTAAAAATTATTTTATAAGGGTTCCTTGTGGACTAAAAACTTAAAAAAACGTATTTTATTTTGTGTGGTGAAATCCTAGATCTCTCTACCTACTGTAAAATCCTTACCAAGCTGACTATTAACAGTGTCAAAAAAAAGGCGTTGCAATCAAGCATTATTCAGAAACCAAATCCCTTATTAACGAAAAAAAACATTTCCCCAACGATGAGTCAATTAACCACTTGCTCGAGCCGGGAACAGAACCCGATACCTCGGCACTGGAAGCGGACGTCAGCTGTCTCCCAACTTATTGGGTTTCATTTAGCATATGACAGGAAAGACACTGTGTTGCTCAGTTTTGTTTGGAACTTTAGCTATTAATAAATTATTATTTTTATTTTTTAACTGTTAAGCATTCACTTTGCAATCTATGCTATTATAAGCTATGAATATTTTTACCCGACCGCGGAAGGAGGGTTATGTTTTTCGAGAGTATGTATGTAAGTAAGTATCTATGTATGTAAGTACGTTTGTATGTAAGTAAGTAAATATGTATGTATGTAAGTAAGTATGTGTGTATGTATAATTGTTTGGTACGCCCTACAGCCCAAACGGCTCGACAGTTTTTGACATATGAGGTGTCGTTATATTTGTCAAAATTGTGAGAGTGACATAGGTTATATAAATTTTAAAAATCACGCTCGCAAATGGAAATAAAGGGGGGAGGGGGATAGATTTTTTCAAATAAAAGCCAGTAAAGAGACAATTTCAAAAATATAACATTTTTGCAGTTAATAATAAAACTAAACGTAACAAAATAAAAAACTAAAATTAAAAAACCCGACTGCGTTTCTGTGTAATTGGAAATTAAAAAAACCCTGAAACAGGAAAGAGGTCATACCCGGGTTAGATTGGTACCGATATTAAAAATTGTAGCAGTCGGGACCCATGTTAGAAAGTCAGCCGTCTCGTTAGAAGATTGGAGTAATCTGCAATGTAATATAGAGGTAAGTATGTGCTCTAAATTCACTAAGCCTCCATTGCTAGAATGGGTCCCGACTGCTACAATTTTTAATATGGGTACCAATTTAACACGGATATGACCTCTTTCCTGTTTTAGGGTTTTTTAATTTCCAATTACACAGAAGCGCAGTCGGGTTTTTTAGTTTTTTCAATTACCATTTTTTAAATCCTTTTATATTTTAACACAGTTGCACAATTAATTAGATTTACACCGCAAGCACAAAAAAATTGCCACCAAACATATTGCTACAAAATAAAAACCAGTCAAGTGGGTATCGGGTCACTCATAGTGAAGGGTTCCGTGGTAGCCCGTTACCACATTATATAACGATTCTGTTGTTTTTAATCATTCCGCCTACCTTGGGCTCTAAGCACTTCATCTGGCGCAGCGCCAACTTTCTGACTTCGGAGGTGCGTCTGAGTTATTTTAAGACAGAAAAACCTAAACGCTTTTGGCCCGACCCGGGATTCAAACCCGGGACCTCGGCGATAGTTCCCAGCGTGCTGACCACTAGACCAAAGGGGCAGTCCAATAATAATAGTATCAGAAAGATAGTGAAAAAACACACATACCTACTTAAGAATTTATCAATACTGATAAAATGAAATTAAATAAAGACAATAACTGACTCCCGTTAGCAATCAAAGTGCAGTTATATCAATTGTTTTAACAATAAACTGATAAGAATTGGGGACTGCATATAAACTCTTTGTTAATTTAATAAATACCTTCTGTACGATGTTATTGGATTGAAAATAAAATGAGCGTGAGTATTCTAGTTTCGTTTGTTATTGTTGTATGCTCTTGCAGTGACAAAATTTTATCGATACCTACAGCTAGGCCCTATTTCACAAAGCATATAAATCTTGTAATACCAGTGTGTGTAGCCATAGTAACGCCAATTTTTGAGGTGTAAAAAATCTATTAAATTATATATTTTTATGCTGATAGGTCAAAAAATTTCTTTATTTAGTGTAATTAGGCACAAATTTTAAAATAAAAATATTACATGTAAATACGATGCTAGATGGACCGATGACCTGAGGAAGGTGGCGGGTGGTGGTTGGATGCGAGAAGCGGAGGACCGTGAAAGTTGGCGCCGTCTTGAAGAGGCCTATGTCCAGCTGTGGACTGCAATAGGCTGATATGATGTAAATACGAAAAGGTGTCAAAAAACCGCTTTGCCCAAGGTGCCACCTAAAGCGACCATGGGGGTAGGTAAAGGCAAAGTAGCCAGACTAGTAATGCACATTTTTTGTCAAAAAGTTTGGTGTTGTTGCCATTGCAACCCTCTCAAACAAATACCTATAGGGTGATACCTTAAGTAAACTAGAAAAAATATATTTCAAGTAAATTACTTTTGTGTGATTTATTTAATTAAAATGTAACAGAGAAGGAACACGTTATCGATATCATCAAGTCACTTCACTAGACTCTTAATTGAATTCTGTCTTTGTTTAAATGTGGGATACTGCAGCTAATATAAAAAGCATAAAGCTGATTGTTATTGCACATTCACTTGCATTATTGACAATAAATTCGATACAAAAGTTACAAACCCACACAATAAGTAGCTAGTTCCGTTTATAGAGAAAATGAAAGTTATCTTTAGTTGAAAAGGAAATGATAGGAATGATAAGGGAGGGGAGTTGGTCAAAGTTGTCAATAGGAGAAAGTACATAAGTTTTTTTTTTTAAATTATTCTCAAAAATTGCGTTGAGCAGGGTCTACACTACGGCTAATCCCGATTTGTCATATATTTTTACTGTTTAATAATTTTTACTGTCTTTTGAAAATAATTAGTTAGGTTACTGTTACTTATTATCGGCGTCAAATGAGGTTATTTTTTGTTAATGCTAAACCTCTTTGGGGCCGATTCTGGTGCTCAAACACAACAACTCTTACTGTGGGACGAAAAGCAAAATCGCCTCTCCATACAAACAAATGTCCTCTCCATACAAACTGATGTCAGTTGATCGGCGATTTTGTATCTTTCGATTTCGATGTTGGTCCAATAGTAAAAGTTCTTGTATCTGAACACTAGAATCAGCCCCTAAGAGGTTTTGCATTAACAAAAAAAGATCTTGTATATGGATCCTACCGTTTGTAGAATATTTTTGTATAATCGCTTTCCCTCCAAACTTGAATACTCAATGGTAGATTGACCCTTCACTCTTCATTTTAAGTTAAAATACAGTTCGTGCTTAAAGGGTTCCCACAGAATCCGATGATACCATGAACACAAATCGATTTAAAATGATATGGATGCTTATATTAGGATTTAAAACTTTGTTGTTGCATTTCTATATAAACATGCACTTCACGACACAAACGGAATTTAATGCAACTAATTAATACTTGTTTAAAAGGCAAATTTGTATTTACCTTCCCGACGTTTCGATTCGGCAACCCGCGACCATGGTTCGTGCAACCGAATCAAAACGTCGCGTTGGGAAGGTAAATACAAATTTGCCTTTTAAAAAAGTATTAATTAGTTGCATTAAATCCCGTTTGTGTCGTGGAGGATATGGATGCTTGCTGCGCATATGAAAACTGTTTCTATCCACGCATAGTCGCACATTTCAGGGGTTTCAAACACGTTTAAAAAAATATTAACGTCTTTTAGCAAATGTCAATTGTCTAAAGACGAAAAAGGTATTTTTACCATGACTTTTAATGTTACCTACTTATTGTTGTAACAGATGATCCTACAAACACCAAAAAGCTGTAGAAAATCGAATTCCAAACATTAATTTTATATAACCCATACCTTAGGTTATCAGAAATCAAAAAGTATATTTGCCAGAATATAAATAATCTTAAGGTCTCAAAGTTAACATAGTCAGTCAAGTATAGGTAGGTAAATTTACGTCAGTGTAAAGTACAAATATATAGTTTTCGAACTTTTTTGCATGTTTCCTTTATTCCTTGTGTACCTACCTACTCAAATTCTGCTGAATTAATTTTGATGCGCATAGTATTGTTTAAGCATAGGCATACTACTTAATATAGACTAGTGTTCAACCTATGTTTCATCTTTATAAGATAAGTTAGTACATCCAGAGATACAGCGTATACCTTTGGGTTAAGCAGAAATGAAACAGGGGTGGTAAGAAAAAAAAGAAGATAAAAAGCAAATTTTTAAATTTACAGCCAACATAACACTCTTATCTAAATGCTTAGTAAATAATATATATTAGGTACATACCTATTTGACTACATAATATTCTAAACGTTTGACCACTTATTTAAGTAATTTATTTATCTTAATTTTGAAGAAACTGTTGTCTATCTGAACTTTACTGATACCATTAGCCCAGCCACCATAGCCAATTGATTAAGAGACGTACACACCAGCTTCCCTGTAACACAAAGATGTTCCCTAATGACGTATTTATAGTTAGGGAGACTACACAATAGCCGATGAAGGATTGCCCCCTTTGACTGATGAAGACGAATGGAGGTCAGATAACGGGCTAAATAATTTAATTTGAAATATTTTATTAAATCAGCTAATTCGATAGATTGATCCCATTTATGTCGTTTACTTAACCCCAAAACGCAAACACTTACCTAAACCGAGGGGTCCGATTTTATTCCCGGTTTGAGATAGTTAAGTTACTAGGTACTTGAACTTTAATAGTTTAGTTGCATTACTTACAAATAGCAAGCAATATGTATAGGTAAAATGTCCTAACCAAAGTAAGAACCCTACAAACTGATAATTTTGTGTTTTCGTTTTTTTACGCTTGTGGGAATCGAACCCTAGTCCCATCCTACATAACACCACTCCTCGTACGTATTTAGGTTAGGTACAAACTTGATCCGTATTTCTTCTACTAGTAACGCCATCTGCCGGTGTAAGGGCGTGATAGAAATGCAACAAGTTATAAATTGCGCAAAAAGGCTTAAATTAAGATGTTTCAATAATCGAAGTATTAATAAGTTAATTTAAATCAGTTGTTAGTTGTGCTAAGGATATTTTTTTAAACCTACGCATAAATCATTTAAATTAACAGGCGAAAAAAGTACGTAATTAAACTTTTTAAATAACTATATGTAACAAATCGGTAATTTCGTAGGAAAGTATTTTTATTGTTGATAAGATTAAAATTACTAACGCATGAGATCGTAGGTATTATACTTAGTACCTACATTATAAATTGAATTAAAAAAACAAAAACCGACTTCAAAACTGCCTACAGTGCTAATTTAAACTTTAAATTTTAACTACTAAAAAGTACAAAATAATATTTAAATTACCTAACTGTTCTACGAAATTATACAAGAAACCTATTTCCAATTTATTATCTGTTATTTTTTGGAGTCGGTGCCAGAAATTCTAATTCTAATGTTTTTTTGCAAGGAAGGACAGGATTTAACCATCTCTTGGCTGCTTAGAGTAGATAGAATATCTAGCTTGGTTGGCACCGACCCCAAAAAATAACAGATAATAAATTGGAAATAGGTTTCTTGTATAATTTCGTAGAACAGTTAGGTAATTTAAATATTATTTTGTACTTTTTAGTATAAATTTGTTTTTGAAATTTAACGTTTTAATTAGCACTGTAGGCAGTTTTATAGTCGGTTTTTTTTTTTTAAATAAATTTATTTTTCTGTTTTTAGTTGAAATTTAGTGTAAGGTGCAACATGGGTAGACCTACTAAACGCGCTGTTCAAATGCGACAGCGTCATTTGGAAGAAAGTAGTAACGAGAAGGAAGACCGTTTAAATAAGAACAGGAAAAGATTTGCCAATAGCATGTTAAGAGGGAGGAGGGGGGGGGGGGGGGGGGAGGGAAAGAAGAGGGAGCTGCGGCTTTGACTTTGTTTTGTTAGCATCCTATACAGTACCTGACAAAACATCTGGTGTTTTAATTACTAAACTCCTAATTTTTAAGGAGTTCCACCATCAGCTCAGCTCCACATAATGACTATCAGACGTAACAACATGTCAACATTAAGATACTAGTACGAAAACACTATACGTGCCTTCAAAATTTCAGGGTTTCCCTCGATTACACCAAGATCCCATCATCAGATCTCGACTGGGCCAAAACGGGACCAACTAGAAGGTATAACCTCTAGGTAAACAATTTTTTTTTTCAAATCGGTCCACAACTGACTGAGATATGCGGTAACATAGCCCCAAAAAATAAATAAAAAACATACAGTCGAATTGATAACCTCCTCCTTTTCTGAAGTCGGTTAAAAAAAAAAGAAACTACTAAACTAAAATCAAAATAAGTGGTTTATTTTTTCATAGACGTAGATTATTTTAAATTTTGTGCATTTGGACAAGCCACAGATGGCTGAAACTTGACACTGTGGCATGAGGCAAAGCAAAAAATGTTTTTTGAACAAAAAACAAGTTACGCAGACCATTTGGTGCGGTTTCTGTATGATTTATGCAACCGCCAAATGAAATAGGTCACTTTTTTGCAAAGAAAAAATGATTTTGACCCCTGCCTGACTGAGGGAGCAAATGAAATTAATTATTTGTTTTTACTAAGACGTTAAGACAACAAAAACTGCAGGATTGATGAAACACTTATATAAATCCTTTAAACTACTGATAAAAAATATGCATTTGATATAATATATCAAATGCATATTATGTACATGTGGCGCAGTATATTTAATTAAATAGGTACGAGTACTTACGTAAGTTTTTTCTCTTTTATACTTTCCCCCCACTAATGAGCTACTAATAGTTTTTCGTCATGATAAATATCAGTTAAGTCTTACAATTATCGAATTCATAAGAGATAAAGTTATAGTTTTTAGTTATTTGAGTATATTAATTTTATCTACTTGTTCTGGTAGTGTAAAAACACGTAACGACATCTAGTGTGGAGTAGTACAAGCAATTTTGTAAAAGAAAAAGGTAAACCCTGTTTAGGAATATTAACTCTGATTCGTAATCTGAATCTCTATACGTCATGTTTATAAATCTGTATTTTAATAATAATAATACTAATAAAATGCGTTTATTGCTTCCCATACAAAAAAGAACTTATCTCTTCTATCACAATTTCTTAAAACTATAGCTAAAACTAGGAGAGCAAATGGATGTGGCTCAGCTAGTGTTGGCAAAAGTCAACGCTCATTTTCAGCCACTCCCATCCCTCTTAGATCTTGTTTTAACAGGTTTTCTTTACGTTATCTATTTCATAAGTGTTACTAGGATCTTGATTGGTTTGAAATTGGAATACCTACTCAAATTAATAACTATACAAAATTCAATTATTTAGACAAAACTAGGAGAAACAAATCAACGACGTTAGTAAATAGTACTAGACATAAGTATACTCTTTTTTAACTGACGCCTTCTGTAGCCGAATGGCTCGGACACCGGTTTTTAAGGTTTCGACATGTCTGAGGTCCCGAGTTCGATCCCCGGCCGGATGAATAAAGAAATTAAAATTTTCTATACTGTCACGGGTCTGGGTGATGTGTTACCACCGTTGTTTCATATTTCCATAACATAAGTGCTTTAGCTACTTACATTGGGACCTGGAGGCGCACTCCTGTTGACGATCTCCGTACTTTCGTGTCTAGCCATCACGCTCGTTAGCGTTGTCATTCTGTCGTGAGTGAAAGGGACGGCTGCATTCGAAAATACGGACACCGTCAACCGGAGTAAGTCCTCTGAGCAACGTGTATGCGATGTTGTCCAATAAGTGTCGAATTTTAACTAAAATTACCGTTGTTCAAAAATTATAAAATCTCTTTTATCATAGGGGATACTACCTACTTAATATAAAAATAGACACTTGATAACTTCCGTACTGAATCAATGGGCCCATATTGTATGTAACCCTAAAACAGTCGCCGGTGCATAATATGCCCGTATCTTTTCGTCAACTTATTATAGAGGGCGCCAAGTGTGGCTACATTCGTTATCGTACAATAGCAACTCAGATTTTTATTCATTAAGCCAATTTTCTTGATAAAAAGCGTATCCGGGCTGCAGCAATTCATACATCCATTCATCATACATACATACATTCATAGATGGGCATTTTTTTTAAACAATGGGCACTGACAGTGTGGTACATTTTTTTTGCACCAAAAGCATTGAAAGTCAAACGATTTGCTAGCAGTGAGTATTGAATTTTGAAAGAAACTTAATTTTTTTTATTAAATTCAGTTTGTAAAAAAAAAAACGAATGGAGTACTAAGTACAAGTGATCAGCAATAATAATAAAAAAAATGGATAAAAAAAAACCGTCATTTTTGGAAATTATAACCAAATTTGTAAGGCAAGGTAACGATTTCTAAAAAAATTAAAAAAAAATTTTTTTTTGAAAACCCTGTACATAATTTTTTTTTTAAATACTGGTATGTGGTGCTTCAGTGTACAGTGTATCCACACCTTTGCTTTGGACCACACAGAAAAAAATTACAACCCTTGTAAACCCTTGAACTTCAAATAAATTGTTTTTCTGAATTGGGCTCCTTTTTGTTTCGAAAAGCAATAACTTTTTTCCTGTAAGTCGTAACACTTATTGTTGCACCATTTTAGAATCTGCAAAAGATGGGCATTTTTTTTAAACAATGGGCACTGACAGTGTGGTAAATTTTTTTGCACCAAAAGCATTGAAAGTCAAACGATTTGCTAGCAGTGAGTATTGAATTTTGAAAGAAACTTAATTTTTTTTATTAAATTCAGTTTGTAAAAAAAAAAAACGAATGGAGTACTAAGTACAAGTGATCAGCAATAATGATAAAAAAAATGGATAAGAAAAAACCGTCATTTTTGGAAATTATAACCAAATTTGTAAGGCAAGGTAACGATTTCTAAAAAAATTAAAAAAAAATTTTTTTTTGATGTACATATTTTTTTTTAAAATACTGGTATGTGGTGCTTCAGTGTACAGTGTATCCACACCTTTGCTTTGGACCACTATTTACGCCACACCCTGTATATGTAAAAATTCGTATATTTGATAACGAAATTCGGTTTTGATGCTAGTTTTTGTGGTTACATAACGACATTGAAAGATCTAGCTAGGTTCTTGTACTTTTTGTCTTACATCTGTAAACGTTCCTTTTCTTGATAACGAATTTTGGTTTTGATAGTTTTTGTGATTACGTGATGGCTAGAAAGATCTCGGGCTAGGTTCTTGTACTTCTTGTCTTCGAATGATCTAAGGTTCTCGTATTGGAATTATTTGAAAGCTTCCTTTTTTTAATGGGTTGAGTTTAGGTTTTAGGTATGCTAGGACACTTCCTTCTTAATAAACATTTCATGTTCTTCCTTTAAAATCAAAGTTTGAAAAGTTTAGTAAATCAAAAAATCGGGAAAAACTTTTAAATTTCTCTATGCGCGAACGCATGTGCTTCTCCATATAATAATAATAGTAAATTATAACAATAAAAATAAAATGGCATCAACAAACTCACTAATTACCTAGCCCAAAACTATAAGCGTGAGCTTGTGCTATGGCGACTCTGCATTTCATAATAATAGCTCTGACTAGGTATTTATTACTCCCATAGCCAATCAAGGATCAATTTATAACAATTTTTTATCGCCACGGGACGCGACGCAAGCGCAGGGCGTCGAAACGCATTTTATCAGGAGATCGCACGCATCTGCCGATTGATATTAATGATGCAGCTTAAAAACACATAACTCATTTGGGAGAGTAATCTAAAACACATGTCTGATAAAACAGACAAAAAAATTAACGTATTCTCAATCTTATGAAACAAAATATAAGATCGCTCTTCGAAAATAATCGGTGTTTTTAATTCTCAAGTGTCAAGATTGACCACTTAAGTCTTAAAACGCAGTTAAGAACATGCCAATTTCTGTGCGGGTATTTTACGACCCTGACTTGCCGAAGGAAAAAACACTCAAAAATGTTAAGAAGTAACACTAACGGAAATCGTTTTTGTGGTTTAAAAAACATACCGATACCTGCTTACTACATTTATGTCCTTGAACGGTTCGGTTGCACTGCACTACTTACTTTTACTTAAATAAGCAAACGTCAAAAATGCGTTTTATATGGAATTTGACAGATTTTTTAATTTAAGTGAGTGAGTTAAAGCCCAAGCTTACGAAAAATGTACTTCCGTCCCATGATCTAAAAGTAGCCAAATGTCACCTAAATCAATTTAGCGGTTCAGGCGTGAAAACACCGCATGCAGACATGCACGAGATACTTTTATATCAACTGAGTAGTATGGATGATGAAGTCTAGCAAATTATATTTAAATATGAATTTAAACAAAAACAATTATCATCAACTCTACTATCTCGATGAGGTCCAAGTATAATGCGCGTAATGACGGCAGATGGCACTGATAGCATCGGTGGCGTTGATGCGCACGCGCCGCAAGTATTGTCAAAAGCATGCGCCCAGCGGTTAAGAGGAAGTCATTATTAAAAACTATGTAATTCAAGTAATTTTTATTGTATTAGGATTTTGTATCACTTAAAGAAATGGACACCAGCGTCTTTAGCATTTCGACGACAGATACATTCAACAGATGAATAATCACATTGTTTTTAGTTTTGTTTTCAATATGTGATAAATGCACGTTTGACTTCCGGCTCAGACAGTGACTATTTTGAAAATTGTATTTTCTAGGTACAGTTTTTATAATATATATGGCATTGATAACTTTTAAAATGACAAGTATTATTCGCTTACCATCAGGTGAGATTGCAGTCAAATGTCTGCCTATTAAATAAATAAAAAATAGGAGAGGTAGAGGTAGTCAAATCTCGTTGAATTAAAATCGATGGAGGAAGCCTATGTAGCAGTGAATTAGTTCCAGTGTTTCTTTTCAGTTAGTCCAGATTTTTGTTTTTCTGGGCATATATGGGCCAATATTTGTTATTAGTACTGACGTTTTTAAGAAGTATTTTCTGTCCTAAATTAAATAAATAATTTTAACTCTTGTATGCTGAGGCTGAGTATGACAATGAAGGGATCTTATGTTGACTTACACGCAAACATTTTAATTAATTTTACAAGAATATTAAAACTATACGACCGTGCCTTTAACAGAGGTCTTCATAACTCCTCATCTCACGTCATACGCCCCGCGGAGATGTCACAGCAGAGAGGGCTTAACCCATGCCCTCTAAGCACACAAGCACATTTGGTGCCACACATAAGCAAAATTTATGGAATGACGGACAAAAGGACCGCCCGATGTTGTGACAGAACCGTTATGTGTTGTGATATAAGTTTTTTACAAATTTACAACATTTTTTCCGATAAACGATCAAAAATTTGAGATATTCTTTATTGCACAAATAATAAAAGAAAACAAAGGCACAATGAACTTTAGTAAATAAATAAAGTACCTACTGCGCCTAATAAAATCAAATCTTAAATATAACCTGTAGACTGGCACTTCGAAGTGACAACTAGTTATCCATTACTGGTAACATAAGATGATAATTTTATTTGTAAAAATGATGTTATTGAGACAGTGTAGGTATAAGTATAATTAGATTTAAAGTCTGCCAACTATAATCAAAAAGAAGAGCAGACTGTATCCTCTGTTAACCATCATTCTGTTGGTTAAATAATAATGTTACTATGGAGACTAGCTGACATCAAATGCATCAATTTACATAATTAAATGAGTGCATTGTATGCAGATGGCAAGTATTCAAATGAGCTTCAATTTGGTAGTAAGTTACAATACTGACTCATCATTTAAGTACAACTACTTTCACTAGACAAAAATTGTGTTATTTTAAAGGCTTTAAAATTAATAAAATAAAAAAAAACAAGCTAGTGCAAGTCGGTCTCGCGCACAGGGGGTTCCGAACAAACAAGGGTTTTTTTACCACCATGCCGTTTTCTGACTTTTCCTTTACTTGTACTGTAAGACCTTCCTTCTTGGCAATCTTCTTGATTCTAGGCCTATGAGAATTACCCTATTTGGTTTTGATTCCCCTGAAAAATGTTAGAAAATAGGGCTATAATGGCCGTATCTTTTGATTGCGTTAACTTAAAAGCTTGATTTTTGTACAACTTCAAGGGACCATAGACATTAGTATTTGATGGTAATTTTAACTTTATAACTCCATGAGTTCCTGAGAAAAAAGTTCTTAACAGACAGAGGGACAACTAAGTGGTCATATAAATTTTGAGGTACGGAACCCTAAAAGTAGTAATACATATTAAATACATTCTAAAATTTCAAAACCGGCTAAGTATTATTTAAGCAATCCTCCATAATCAATAAAAAGTAAACATCAAATTACGACTAAGATACCTTAAAATAAAGATAATTAATTTTAACGGGACACCTAAGGTACAATTATAATTTCACAGCACCCAACCGTCAAATGTAGGCGGGTCGGAATGACCACAAGACAAGCAGCTATCAGCCGATCACCACCTCAAGGCGATGCGATGACATGCCAATTATAAGCACTGTTATTACTTAGCTTGACTAATTAAAGCCCATATTAGTATTTTAGGGACAAGAATGCATGCGTGTTTTGGTAACGTATGTTTGAAAGAAGCTTACAAATAGAGATAATGGTATTCTTAATTGAAATTATTGTTAAAAATAAAAAAAGTACAAAGTTACAAATGCCGATTGCACTCTCTAGATACGCATGAGGATATGCATATGACTATAGACAGAAATTCAATGCCAGCTAAAGTTTTGCAACACTATGATCTGGACAGTGTCAAGAAAGACCGTATTGGCTGTTACTAGTAGTAGTGAGACATACATGACCCATCCTCGGCCGCATCGTTGCTAAACATAGGTGATATTGCAGCCGAATTGTCTGCCATTTATTTAATTTAAAAAAATGTTAACCTGAATGAGCGTAACTCGAATTTGTAAAGTCAGTTTACTATTTTTAGGTTTGTTCTTTATAAGAGTCAATTTCTATAGTTAACTTTAATTGAAGTTAACTAATTGAAGTTTTATTGAATTTAAAGCTAAGATCAGTAATCCTAGCTACATTCATTTACTTTAGGAAAATGTATCACACACAGTTTTTAATAAATTACCTGAAAATATTGTTGAATTACCTATAGATAAATTTAAATCAGTTGTTAAGAATACTTTAATGTCGAAAGGTTATAATAAAATAGATGACTATATAAAAGATAAAAATGTATGGAATGACTTGTATGTACGAAAAAATTGTAAAACTTTGAAAAGAGGCTATGACAAAAGTGACTGAGTTTCTTGCTGCTTCTTCTCAGCACTAGCCCACAATTGTCCCGAAGCAGTGGTAGGGTTAAGATTGGGACGTGTATAAGTGCCCCTAGTTGGGTCTATATTTTTTGTTTTTTTTATTTTACAGATAAAATGAGCTACGAAAATGATAACGTTATCGAAATACAAATTAAAAATGATTATTATTACAGTTGTACCGTTTTCACTGTCCCATCAAATTACTTTTCGAGTGCGTCAAATTAAATTTGGATCCATAAATGTCATTTGGTCACTGTGCGCGTGCGCAACGCGTGCCGGCTTCTAATTAATTCAGCGTCCGTCCAACAGGTGGCGCGGCAGATGGACTGGGACAATTTACATTTCGGTGATACATACCACAACATTTTATGTAATGACATATCAGTGATGATTATCTGAGTAAATACTATAGATAATTAAAATTGCTCTACAAAATTTGGGTTATTGTGGTGAATCTGCCCGCGCGTCTTGCGCCGTTTGTTAGCTAAAAAAGCTATCTGTCTATTAGTATAACCATATATCGCACAAAGCTAGATAAAAGATATCACTAAACAGGTATCCGCCTAATAAAAAGTAGGTACCGTTCCGACAGAGACACATCAATGGTTGAATTATTATTATATATTTTTAAAATTCAATTTTTCTATGAGATAGTATTATTATAATTTTATAAGAAGTACCTGTAAGTATATTTAAATAAATAGCCTTTGTCTGTAACACGAACGACTAGTCAGAGGACCACTACTTGACTACTATTAGATAGATGAGTCATTCTAATCTATGAGTAAAAAAGTGTAACTTGTTAGAACTACATACAAAATGCAAATAAAGTTTGCAATACTTAATTTAATTTGAAAGATAACACATTAATGTATACGTCTGCAAAAATCAAGATTTAATTTTAAAATGCATTTAAAAAAAAACAATATAGTCTCCGGTTCGTCATGTTCTGTGTATGTAACTTTTATTTCATCAAGGTTGTTTGCTTTTGAAAAAAATATAGCTAATCAATATTTCGATTTCAATTTAAAAGATTTGTCTTGAGAGAAATGATGATGATGTCCTCCTAGCCGATTTCGACTACGGCGGCCTATCTCAACAGAGATTAGCCAACTGCGCAGGACATATTATAGTGCACAAGTGTGTGCGCAATACACAGGTTCACTCTCTGTTCCTTCAATCTCATAATTCGGTGAGACGGCAATCCGACATGACCGTAGAGAGATCAGGCGCAGGACCAACGGCTTAACGTGCTTTCCGAGGCACGGGGGTGTTAACACCACCAACTTCCTGACTCCGGAGCTGTGTCTGAGTAATTTCAAGACAGAAAAACCCAAACACTCTCGGCCCGACCCGGGATTCGAACCCGGGACCTCGTAGATAGTACCCAGCGTGCTGACCACTAGACCAACGATGCAGTCAACTTGAGAGAAATGTTAATTAATCGCACCATGTATAGAAAAAAAATCATTGTAATACATTTCCCAGAAAAACATTAATAAAGATGTGTTTCAAGTTTTGTCGTCATTCCTGTGTACACTGTAATTTTTGGAAAAAAAGAGTGGTAATACTTTTTGTGAGGATCCAATTTTTCTACTGCGACAACACTTGACCTTTCCGATGACAGCTATCTTGTGTTTATATTATGTTTTTTTCATCCGGACAGAAAAAATAAGTAAATGTGGTAAATTCTGGTCTGCTAAAAGTTTCGGTGTCATTTCTGATTGGAAAATTATTAAGTAAGTCTGGTATATAAAAATATTTTACCAGTTTGTTTGTAAACTCTTTTGATATACAAAAATAAAGATTCGTTATCTTCAAAACATAAACTTAAAACTTAGTTGCTATCACGTTGAACTCTGACATTCATCATTTCTGTGTATCGTCATTTCTGTGATGTTGATCGTGATGTAACGCCCACACTCTCTGCAGCTAATGTAAACTATGATTTTATTATGTCACCGACATCCTCAAATATAAAATATGAATGTGGATTCTGATACGCAAGCTACACCACCTATTGGTGACAGAAATGATGATCGCAAATATTGAATATTAATAAATAACACCATTCATTCTACAGATCATGTTACGGATCATCTTTATCGTCATCACGAGATACTAACTCATACACCTTAACATTAAACAATCTTCTTAAATCTACCTCATTTTTTCAAATTTTTTTCAGTGCAACCTCAGATGAAGAATAAATGTTTTAGAATACGTTTTATTCTATAATACAATTAGTATTAGAAGTGCCATATATGCTATAGTAACTGCTCATATATATGTATTCTACTATAATTAATATGTGTTCAACGAATTATTATATTAAAAGACTGATTAAAATGTTCTTTCCTAAGCAAGATATTTCCATAGTAGGTAGTAGTAGCATGGACGAAATAAATAAGGACCAACAGTTGCCATACAAAGATGCGTTCCCCGATTTTTGGTTCATTTGTTTCTCATTAGATGTCTATAGAGGTATTAATCGCTGATAGAATGCATATTTTTAACAACACTTTGCAAACTGGAACCTCCGACCCGACTAGATGACGTAGTAAATTTAATTAGATACAATAGATGGCGCTTAATATATTTGATTTCGTAAATCTGCTGGACTTTTATACATTATACTGTTTATTGTAAATATTTTCGTTTTGGACCTTTTAATTAGCCATAATGTAGTGTTTTATACATGGAATTGTCAAATAAAAAAAAGAAATATGTCGTTCTCAGACAAATTATTACCGTACTTTTGGTAGTGATTTTTATGTCATTTTTTTTAAATTTACTTCATTTCACACACTCTTTTTAATTCATGTACGATAATATGATTATTTGATAACAAGTTGAAAATCTTTTAGAACTAGAGGATAACTACTCAGTAAGACGATATCGGTAGTTTTGGCTGTAGCCGTCCCTGTCATACGTAATATTTCAGCATGTCAGTGCGACCGAGCGCGACGACTCAAAAATACTCTCACTCTACTACACTCTCCGAACAAAACCGAAGCCAATATCAGGGCTGTCGCGCGGTAAATTTAGCACTAAGTTTCTATACAGAGGCATGATTTTTGTCGTCAGTAGGTAATATGTTTTTAAATAAACATGGTAAGTTGTAACGTACAACATGAACACACTGACCTATGTAAAAGCCTAATTGGATTTAAAGACTACCTAATCGCGTGATTTGTAGACTATACAATGGATTCTGTGCTTAGGTACATTGTTTAAAAAAACAATAATACTTCTTAGGCCTTAGTTTAGTTAGCAGTTAGTCATAGGTTTAGGTTAGTAAAATATATTGAAGTGTTTAGGTATTTTATATTCGTATTTATCGTCTGTGTGTACTGAATTAAACAGAATGCATTACTTTAGAAAATATTTGCTTCGGTATTAGAGGAATAACAACGTTTTTTTAACCGGTTTTTTGGTTACTACAGTCCCGGAATGGATGGATGATGATGATGATGATGATTTTTGAGATTGTAGTCCCCGAAATTCATTTGAGCGGATAGGCTCGACCTGTTAATTAATTTTAATGCAATTGGATAACGAATATTTTTTATAAACATCACGGAAATATTTTACCTTTCGGATTTCGAACCCGAAACCACAGGTTTGGTAGTTCAGAGTGACAGGACACGTTTACTAGATGGTGATCTGGGTATGGCCAATTCATCGAAATATTAATTTAAGTTGCAAAACTACCCCTATTACAATTGCATAAGATGCAACAGAGTATACCTAGCTAGACGTTGTCATCCTAGAATGCTAAATGTTATTGTTTGCGTTCGTACAATTTGAACCTAGTTTGGAAGATTTATTCATTTAAGCCTTTTTTTTATCAAAGTTAGTCGGAAATCTGAAAAATACATTTATTACTAATGTTAGTAACTATTCTAACAGTCAAAAACTGCATGGATCGGCTAAGTACCTATCTTAAATAGTTATTATATTCCCAGCTGATTCATATCAAAACGTCATAATTATAGGTTTAACAACAGTAATACATATATTCGCGTGATAGACAGTGGAAACGAAATATCGATAATTTGATACAGCCCTAGTGTAAAACGAAAATTATTTCTTTACACAAAATATTCGTAAATTCTGCATTATGTGTATTGGATCTTTGCTTTTTACTTAAAATTCGAAACGCATTGGCAAAAATAAACCTATGTTAGGTGGTGTCGATTTGGAACAATTTACCTGTGAAATAATCATTTTTCGGGGTTATTTCGCTGTGTCGTACAACAATCAATTACTGAACAAGTCAGCATGTTTCACCAAGAAATATTTAAAAAAAAATATACACGATTTCATGTAATATTTAAACAATTCAAATAGCTAAAATTCTCAGCGTGCCGATAAGTGCCGACAAACTGTTTGACGTTTCCAAAAACGGTTCTGTTCTGATGTCGCTCGCTCAGCCCATTGTTCTCAGTTGGCTCAGTTAAAAGGAAACGTGGTCACGTGGCATTCGAAGAAATGGTATTTGAATGAAATGTTTTTGTCTAGATGCAATCTTTGGCGGCTGCCGAAGCAAGACAAATAAGCTCAGACGATAAATCGCATATTTGACCAAACCAGCATTTCGTAGTCTCCTATATTTTTGTTTCAGTGTTAATTCGCGTAGATTATATAGTAGCGCCTATGTTTTAGTTTCAGTGTTAATTCGCGTAGATTATTAAATTTTGTCGAGCGTGTGAAAGTTAAGTTAGAAATTTTCTTAGTTTTTGAAGGCTTACATTTCCTTTTTTAATTCGAATATGAGAAAAATCTAACAATAAGAGCTGTGGTAGATAAATGTAGATTTTACTGTAAAAAAAGTTTTGCCTTACTTAAATAAAGGAGATCATTAGTCTGTGCCAAAAAGTGAAAGGGAAAATAGGAATGTGTATATTTAGGTCCCCTGTTCCCCTCAAATAAATGACTTTAATAAAAAAAACAATATCATATCGTTTGTTGTCCTAAATAAATGTAAAAAAAGATAAACAAAGAAAATGTAAAAAAATATAGACCGGGGATCGATCCCGACACTTTCAGATTTGATATCTTCCACAACTCAACGAATTGCGCCATCCGATCATTACGTCATCAGTTGAAATGTTGATACTGTTGCCGCTGTTTGTCAACTACTACAAACCAAGAGCACAATAGACAGATTTGTTTTCGTACGGTATTTTAATAAACGCCATCTATGACTTTTAAGAGTACTAAATGAAATTGGCAACAAGCATGGAAGTCCACTGATAGCAGACAGATAGACATTGCACGAAAATTAAAGCATTGGCTAGCTTTATTAGCAACGTCATCTGGATGTTACTCATTTTTTGTGAATTTCCGGGGAACGCTCTTTTGTATGGCGATTATTGGTCCTTATATATTTCGTCCATGGTAGTAGGTACACAGAAATGACTATCATTTCTGTGTACATAATGTTAGATTTTTGTGCAGACTAAACTTTAAAATGGTTTTCTAAGAGAATTGTTAAATTTAAAAAAAAACAGCTGAAAGCTGGTTCTTACTAAGATTGTTATTGTATTTGATCATTCCTGTGGAAATACTGATCATTTCTGTGTATGCCATTTTTTTGTTTTTATAATAAAATAGTTTACTTTTGAATTGTGTCTCTATTTTATTTCTATAAACCTCATTACTTAACACACTGGCATAAAAATTACAAAAATTTCGAGACTTTTCTTATTTTTCATGCTAGATTAGAATGACCCAGATATTTAATTTTCATCCATTTAGAAATGAGTTAATACCGAACAAAAATACGTGGACAGCTGGATCGATTCGAAAGCCATTGAAATTTTGGGTTAGCATAAAGGCTAAATCTTATACAATCATTATACCTTCATTAAATTTGGGTACTTACCCCAAACATATTGCCCAAAAACCGCCAAGTCATGGCCTTAACCCCTACCGACCCGAATTAAAAAATAATAACGATCCTTTACACGCTTCCAGAATCAACCCTATAATTGCCACTATCTGTTCGAATCTAAGACAATGGGGTCGCTTACACCCCCAAGGCGTTATGGCCGGCTGGTCATAGACCAAGGCCAGGTGTATACCTTATTGATGCTTAAACATCTGGTGCAAGAGCTAAGAATGGGGCAGAAAGGCACATAACTTATGTATACTAGCACTTAGAGTCAGAAATATGATTGAAAACAGACAAAGTCTTACAAAATAAACAGAACTATAATTATGAAGTATGTGTTTATCTCACAATCCTCACAATCTTAAATGAGTATCTTAGGTCAATTTTGGTTATATAACAATGTTTTTTAGTTACGTTATGATTTTTTTATTGTATTTCTTGACACATTTAGTTTAGTCCTGTCACGTCTAATAGATACAGAGGTCTGCGTTAAGGCCGCGTCTTCATTAGATGCAAGACATTGGAGGGTTGACCGGAGTAAATTAGCTTTTTTCCAATTAAGCGCGCACCTGGGGTGTGCTTTACCCGCCAAGATGTTTATACGTTACTTACGTTTCCTTTGAAATCCATTATTCGGTATATCACGTCATGTCTTTGGGTCGTTAGTTACCTAAGATACTTTTGAAATAATACTTACTAAAAGTAATTTAAACAATGAGCTTAACGTATTTACGTTAGCCAAGATAATTTTAAACGTCAAATTGGTTGTCATAATAAGTACCTAATTCAGTTTTTTATTGAATGCTAAACCCTGTATGTACATATTATTACGGTATCTACTCACAGATATTACCCATGTCGGCTGCAGAATCTGTAAGAACCTACAATAAATTTGGGCCTATCCTAAGAATTCGTAAAACACACATTTTTCAGTCCTTTTGATGTTAGGACAATTTTGTATTTTTACACCTTTTAAATACCTTTTAGATCAAGTGTACTTATGTATTTTAAATTTTTAAGCACGTATTTTTTAAATCCTTTTCTCCTCCTTCTTTTGACGGTTTAAATCAAATAAACTCAAACTCAAACGTTTATTTGCCAAGAACACAGTAAACAAAGATAACAGATACGACCGTCTTGGTGTAGTGGTCCGCGCCACGGACTTCCACCAGTCACCAGGCGGTTGCGGGTTCGAATCCCGCAAGGGGCAAATGTTTATGTGATGAGCACGAGTATTGGTACCTAAGTCATGGATGTTTATAAATGTATATAAGTATGTCTATCCGTTATCCTAGTCACCATAGCACAAGCTCACGCTTAGTTTCGGGCTAGGTAATTGGTGTGTTTGTTGAAACAATTTATTTATTTATATATAAGTAAGTAGCGCATGTATCCAGTCTGCTGTTTAATATTTTGGATTCCTACACAATAACCATTTAGGGTGAACCGTTGAGTTTTCTCGCAACGCTAATGATAATTCCAACAATTTTACGATTACTACGTTTAGTGGTCAATCAAGCAACCAACCCCTTGTAAAACCAACATACCACAAAATAAGACCAACGTCTGGGGCCTGACCGACCCCGGACCGCGGTGCGTTAAATTTATACGACACCGTCGCAAATTAGGGTTAACGGAGAAAATTGTTATGGTATTGTAAAATTACTTCAAGTTTAAAGCATCGTGCAGAGGAATTTTAATGTTTAATTTAATTATTAGAGTTGGTAGGTTATGTATTTGCATTTTGATTAAAATGTTTCGCTAGTTTTTTTTTTTTTTTAATTTAATAGGCAGACATTTGGCCGCAATCTCACCTGATGGTAAGCGACGATGCGGCCGACGATGGGAAATGTCTGTCTAGAAGCAGCCTATTCACTCTTTTCTTAAAGGAATCCAAATCGTAGTGTTTAGGGAACACTTCAGCTGGCAACGAATTCCACTCTCTGGCCGTACGCAAGAGGAATGACGATTTAAAACGTTTGGTGCGTATAAGTAGTATGCCAACGACATAAGGGCGGAACCCCCGCCTGCGTCTTATATCCCGATAGTAGAAAGGGGCCGGTGGAATCAGTTCGTGCAACTCATTCGCACACTCGCCGAAATGTAGCCTGTAGAACACTGAAAGGCACGCCACCTTACGCCTATGTTCGAGGCTTTGCAGCTTAGTTTCACAAAGTTCAGTGTCTCCAATAATTCGTATTGCTCTTTTTTCCATTGAGTCTAATGCAGCCAGTTGGTATTTGGCAGATCCGTCCCAAAGTTTAGTAGGTGCACACCTACGAACGAAGAGTTGATTGAGTTTCAGTCGTATTTTTTACTACTAAGTTCTAACTGCCTCGTTGGTCTAGTGGTCAGCATGTTGGGAACTTGCCACGAGGTATTTCCCGGGTCAGACCGAAAGTTTCTGGGTTTTTGTGTCTTCTAATAACTACCCCCGTGGCTCGGAAAGCACGTTAAGCCGTTTGTCTTGCGCCTGATCTTTCTCCGGACATATCCGACTGCCCTCTTACTGAACTATGAGGGTGAAGGAACATAGAGTGCCCTTGTGTATTGCGCACACACTGGTGCACTGTAATGTCTTTCGCATAGTTGGCTTATCTCTTTGAAATAGGCTGCTGTAGTCGAAATAATATAAAGTAGTCGAAAACAAAGCTCTCTGGTCGTATATAAAATCCAAGAGAGGTGGTTCACAGTATCCCAAAAAAATTATTTACCAGGGTGTAACACTGACGGATGGCTCCATCGTCTGTAATAAATTTAATATTTATTATATAGTTGTATAGTTGTATAGTTGTATATTTTCACACCATGTTTTCTCAAAGCTCAATCACGAATTCAGTCTTTACTAATGATGTTGGCCAGGATAATTGCCTAGATACAGTAAGTACAATCACAATTACCCAAGATAAGGTGAAAGCAATGCTTCAATCTCTGGACGTTACTAAGGGTGCGGGCTGCGATGGCATTCCACTATCCAGTTTACTTGCTATTTAAGCTATCATTGGAAAGTAGCGTTTGCCCGGAGGTCTGGAAAAGGGCAAATATTGTTCCGATTCATAAAAAAGCCTCAAAAACTAAAATCACCAACTATCGGCCAATTTCAATTTTAAATTCCTTAAGTAAAATTCTCGAGAGAATAGTCTATGACAATTTTTACACTATAATCACTAACGGCCTCTCAGAACATCAACACGACTTCCTAAAACGTAAATCTACCACTTCAAATTTGGCTGTATTTAGTAACTATGTGCTAAATGAAATGCAGTGCGGTGGACAGGTTGACTTAGCTTCACTCGTAAGAAACATATAATTACATTCCCTTATAATTTTGGTGGTAAACTAATCGAGAGAACCAACACTATTAGGGACTTGGGCATTACTCTCGATTCCAAACTGCTTTTCTCAGAACACTTTGACCGAATTGTTAACAGCGCTTACCGTAATCTTGGATTTTTAATTAGAACATGCAAAGTTTTTAAGAATATACAAACTATTAAGACGCTGTATTTCGCATACTGTCGTAGCATTCTTGAATATTGTAGCCCAATATGGTCTCCCACTTATGCAATATATAAGAACAAATTAGAAAAAATTCAGATTAAATTTGTTAAGTACCTAAACTTTAAAATGCGCAGACGCCATGGTAATTATCTTGAGGACTGCAATTACTACAATATTTTATCCCTTGAATCACGACGTGAGATACTAGACTTAAGCTTTCTACATGATATACTGCACAGTAAATTAGATGCACATAATTTACTGTCGCTAGTAAATTTTTGTACTCATAAATATCGAACCAGGCATACTCCTTTATTTAGTGTACCTAGGAACCGCACCAAATATGCTGCTAATGCTGTCATGTCACGATTACCTCGCACATACAATGTCAATTATAAACATATAGATATAATTAACCTAAGTAAGGATGCACTAAAGAGACGATTGCGCACTGAAATAAAATCTCATTATGGAAAACCTAAAAGTTAGCTTTGTGTTTAAAGAAAAAATAAATAATATATATATTTTCTTATTGTATGAGCCGCCGATTTCGTGTGCGATACTGGTATGGGAGGAGGACTATTCAACAGTAGGATATTAAAACGTTTATCTTATTATCATCTAGGCATCTTAATTAATATTTTTTTCTCCATCGATTTACCAACATTGCTGGTCTCGTGCATCTTATCGGCGAGCTATCACAAAGCACTAGTTGTTTGCTAAGCACGACATAATCAGAAATACATGTTATGGAACTCTTTAACTGGCTTAAGTGATAATGTGTAATTTATTTGTGTCATGAAAACTGTAAACAAGCTGTTGAGTTTCTGAATAAATAAATAAATAAATAAATTCGGCTAGGAGCACCTAAACTAGACCTAGCTTTATAATAACTGACATAATATTAATATTTAATAATATTGACTAAAGCTCGGTTGGATCTTATTTTAACTAGGTAAGTATACGGTATACGTTAAACATTCGTTAAAAATCTGTTTAATGTCAAGTGGTGGAACTAAGCCTGAATCCTAATTTAAATGGCGCTTAAATAACACGTTCGGCTAGAAGAATGGCTATGAACGATTTTATTGACCAATAGCTAATTCTAATCTTAAAATTAAAGTTACAGTAATAAAATTTAACTTGAATGGTAGTAAGTATAGTATTGTACGTCGAAGGCATATAGCGACATCTATTGTCGGGTAGTGGCAAACGCAAGAATTTAATGTGCGACTTTCCGTTTTAACTTATCTTTAACGAAAGTTGGTGTTAGTTAACGACATATTTTGATAAAAATTAATGCCTGTAGGTAATATGATAAGAAACATTCAAAAAGTAGGTAAGTTTATAAGTAGCTGAAAATACTTAAATAAACTTATACAGAACAAACATGTAGTAACGTTTGTTATAAGTAATATCATTTTATGATTTACAAATGATAAATTTAGCAAAAGTTGTTATAATATTTGTAAACAAATGTATTTTTAATGAATATTTTATACATACCTACAATATGATAATATGGAATCATCGAACGCCTTATTATCTATTGAATTACTTATAAATTACATTTATAGTTATTTTATTATTGCACCAGTTGCAACCTTTATGCATGACCTAAAGGTTTAACTGGCGGATAATAGCATGCAGTGCAACTTTTGTACAATTTTATTTGTGTTAGAAAGTTTATACTTACATAAATACAAAAATACGAGTATATCCCTATTCCTAACTACATAACATACAACCACCATATAACCTTTGGCAAGCTCAAATCTAGCACACATTCTGCCAGATGCATTGCACAAGCTGCGTCCGCGCACAATAGCCAATCAGCGCACGATGCGCGTGCGCTCCATCACTCATCCACGCACTTCAAATTTAAAAATATTTGTAAAGCTGGGGCTTGATATAAGCGAGCGAGGGTCGCCCGGTCTTAGTGACAAGCGGAGCGGGTTTTTTTCATGAAGCAGATTAGGGAATCTGCAAAGAAGGGTCTTTGCTGAGGCGATATTTACTGTTGGAGGCTAAAAATTACATCAAATTTCACTCTCAAAAATCAATCGACTGTGTCATCCGGTGGGACTAAGGTGTTGGAGGCTAGGTTTGGAGACCAAGATGCACTTTGGGCCGCTGTGCTATCTAAGTAACGTAAGTTCTCTTAAGTGCACCTAGATGTTTGTGAAATATTAATTTAAAAAACTTATAATTGTAGGAAGTTATTGTAACCACTAGGTGTATTCATTTATTTGGCACTTTCTCGCAACCACGTCTTTTGCTCCGCAGGAGAATCGCGTTCGAACTTATGATGGCAGCTGCGGCTTCTGATTTACGATTTTTCAATAAAGGAGAGGAAATAAATACTCAGTTACTAAAATGAAATTATCTAATACTTATGTGAAACTATTGAAAACAGGGGAATCAGTGACGCTAGGGTAGTGTAGGGGTTATTTTGCAATAATAATGTATAGTCTGATGTTTGGCTATTGTACAGTCGGTAGCACGTCAGGTTAGCCTATGAACTACAAAAACAGCTTTCATTACGTAGAGAATAGAGGCGGTCTCAAGCTCAAAGTTGGGTAGTCTATCATGCGGCCGTGTTACATGTGAATAATAAAGGCATTGATCACGCACGGCTAGGCAATTCATTTCGTATTAAAAGCGCGATTAAGTTGAGCCAGAAAAACTTAGAAACTTTCGGCATTAGAACCTCGCGGATAGAAGTCAGGCTGCCAACCACTAGACGAACAAGGCAATCACTCTCGTGCCAATATGATATTAACAACTTGCATTTTCAAAGGTTAGAAAGTAAATCAAATAAACTTTAAATCGCTCCGCTCACTATCAAGCGGCAGCCTTACATGACAATAACCCTGAAATGCAATTACGTCCTCTTCTTTAAGCTTACAACCAAAAAATGATCAATTTTGCGCCTCTTTTGCATACAAATGGGTTAAAAATGAGCACTAATATGTTTTATTGTGTTTTATATTGTTTATTTTTTACTTTGTCCAAACAACACACTTTTTGTGATTTAGAGACAATATAATACAATGAAAAACCTGTGCCCGACCGGTGTCATACGAAAGTCAAGTATTATTTGTATTTTTTTGACAAAGGTATTGTTGATTTTTCAGACAATCTAATTTAATTAAGGATTGTGTTGGACCTGAATGAAACTTGTTATCCATACGTTATATAAAAAAACATGTTCGGCATCTTACTTAGGTTATATGAGGACTAGTATGCTTGATTCATTTTATAACATGTGATCAATCGAAGCGAATCCACTTATCTATTAAGTAACTGAAATCGGTTTATGTCTATGAGCTTTTTTATCGTTATGTTTATATGTAATTATTTTAACATTTACTATTCTAAGGTATATTTTATGCATATGTCGCAGGATTATTTGATAAACCGAATTATCGCGAATATTCTAGGAATTTTGCGAAAACACGGATAATTAGACAGTGGTGATTATATTATTTTTTAGTCTTGCTAAAAAATAGGTTGTTTTTTCAATAACGCGAGTCGCCTTAGTAACATTGAACATTCTTAACGCTGATTGGCTTGATTTTTGCTTGCTGGCCAACTCTTATTCTGATTGGTTCCTATCTTTTCTCATGTAGTTTTGATGTATTTTCATAGAGTTATAAAAGGTAACAAATGACAATCTACTTAACTTTTCGCATTTTTTCCAAGTCCAAACACAACCTCAAACACAATATTTAAAAAAAATGCTGGCTCGCATACAAATCACAACCACAAACAAAAAAACAATGAATTGACACGGACGTCAAGTAGGCAACCACTCAGAGAAGATGTTTTTGAAGGGCGCTCAAACCGGCCAATCAGTGTTCTTTTTTCATAATAACTAGCATTTTTGCGAAAATACTACCTTTTTCAGTAAGGTTGAAAAATGTGATCAGCATTGTCTAATAAAAATATCCGTGTTTTAGTAAAATCTCTAGAAATTTCGTGATAATTCGAATTATCAAATCATCCTACGACACATACATATTATCACATTCTCTATCTTTACTTACACTCTTCATACATTTTTAATTAGGTTAATAGTTTAAACGCATCACATGAATCTTATGTTTTAGACTGTCCTCTTAGAGGAATTTCTTACAACCGTTGGGCAGGGACTCCTCTACCCTGCCCAACGGTTGTAAGAAATTTCTTTTAGCAATAAGATCGTCTAAATTGTTTTTTTTTGTAAATCATGTCTACTGTGTGTGGTTGCACATTATTTGTATCTAATCTTAGCTTTTTGTGCTTTGATAACTAATTGTACAACTACATAACATTATTGGTTGGTATAAGAAACCATACTTACCTACGCCTTGTCGTTTCTTGAAAGCAAAGATACTTCGTGAGTAACTTTGACCAACGGGTTTAAGAAAGGAGTTTCTTATTCTTGTCTTGTAGATTCGAGAAAATTATTATAAGAAAAATGTTTGATTCTTGATAGGCTGATAGCTATGATTAATTAATTTAAGTAATAACAATATAATAATAGCTCAAACTTGTTTGAGCTTGTGTTATGTCGACTAAGTTAACATAAAGATATACTTTTAAACGTATACGTAAACGTAACATATATACCCATTTCTTAGGTTCTAATACTGCTGCTCACTCACTGCTCATCATCACACAAACATTTGCCCCACCACAGATTAAATACCTATGCCCCCACAGCAATCTCGTTATGTTTCTGTGTTTGCCCCTTACGGGATTTGAACCAGCAAACCGCAACCTCAGGTTTTGTAGACCGGAGCGCGAACCACTACACCTAGTGTAATTAAAACCTTATTCTATAAGTCAGAAAAATAAAAACCTAATGTAAACCTTGGGCGGGGTCCTGGGTTTCAAGGAAAGGACAGAATAACAGCGAAGTTCTTAAAGCTACATACATATAACGCACATCTTAGCACAATAAAAAAAAATGACCAACAGTATCCTGAAAAAGTTGGATATAGGGGACGACTGTATGAAATACACTTATATCGGCCTAGAACAAAATAGTAAATAGTTTTTACTAAAAAACCAATAGGGTAAATGTCCTCCTAGCCGAATTTCGACCACGGCGGCCTATCTCAACAGAGATTAGACAACTGGCGTGACATATTATAGTGCACAAGTGTGTGCGCAATACACTCTCAGGTGCACTCTCTGTTCCTTCAGTCTCATAATTCGGTGAGACGGTAGTCCGACATGACTGTAGAGAGATCAGGCGCAGGAACAACGACTTTACGTGCTTTCCGAGGCACGGGGACGATAACACCACCGACTTCCTGACTCCGGAGCTGAGTCTGAGTAATTTCAAGACAGAAAAACCCAAACACTCTCGGTCCACCCGGGATTCGAACCCGGGACCTCGTGGATAGTACCCAGCGTGCTGACCACTAGACCATCGAGGCAGTCAAGTCAATAGGGTATCACTAGTGCGTATCGGAACGTATGTACATAAACAGAACGAGATAATCGATATATAGATTATTAAATTGTAAATTTATTCTACAAATATTGACATTTAAAAAAAACTGTTATTCCAGAAATTAATTCAAATTTCACTTACAAAAATTAATCGACTGTGTCATCCGGTGGGACTCGAACCCACGTCCCTTCGCTATCCAGGCGAGTGCTCTTACCAACTAAGCTACGGAGGACGTTAGTCAGTCGACGAATTTTTGCAAGTGCTTGCTACGCCATTGAGCCGGCGTTCGCATGTATCCAATGGAAATATTTTTACAAATATTTAACCATCAGTTAAGATGAAATAAGCTTAACTTATTTTATTTTTATAACTTAAGCAATTATTTTGCAAGTTTTTATGAAATTAAATCAAATTTCACTTACAAAAATTTATCGACTATTCCAGACATAAAAATCAACATTCTGTTTTTATTTTTCCCAAAAATTTTAAAAACTTATACATGTAGCTATGTAGTAATAGAACCTAAAGTATGACGTGTTAATTTGAAGTTAAGGGTTATCTTTCAATTTTTAGTGGACACCGTGTAAATGTATCTTACATAATGATTTCACACACGTGGTATCATCGACGGAATCACCGCATAGCAACAGACCGTGAGTCATTGCATCGAGATGCAGTCATTGGTGATTCAGATCCTCACCCTCGGAAGAACGTATGATTTTTAGGGTTCCCTCAGCAGTGGGTGTATAGTCTGTAATGGTCACCGCCAGTTTTATTAAGACAGTACTACTCGACAAAGACAACTAGACAACTGTCAACGATATACGACGACGAATACAACGAAATTACAGATGGAATTAAAAACCAATACCCCGTTATTCCAAAAACGTAGTACCGGGTTTAAGACAGGACTAAGCTATTAGCTAGCCAATTAGAAAAGCGCTTCTTTATTAGGTCACGAATGTATCATTCATTCCTCTGTTGTCGGTTAATATTTAGACCCATTTTAAACCTGGTCTAATTTTTTTGTAATAACACTGATAGTGTTAAAATAAACTTAGGCAATTCATCTAAATTGTAACAATATTCCTTTATAATCCTAATAATTGCCTTCGGTAATTTCGTTGTATGTGTCTTCGTAAGTCTTTTCACAGTTGCAGATCTTGTATTTGTAAGTAATTTAATAAAATGCATCTGTTTTCAGCTAGGACTCGAACCTACGACCCTTCGCTATCCGGACGAATGCTCTCGCAACTGAGCTACTGAGGAGAAGTCTAGTCACTTGGACGAATATTACTTACGTCCTCGGTAGCGAACTGAGCTAATGTTAATGAATGTCTAGGGCAAGATTTACTTAGTTCTTAAACGTTTTCTTTACTTGTTTAACTGTTCTTAGGCTCAGTGGCGTTTTTCAGTCAGATTTTATCGTTATATAGCTAGATCTGGACCTATACTTACGTAGGCACGCATTACCTACTTTGATGCATCACCGATGAAAAAAAACTCATCGTAGATTATTTATTCTGTGATTATAGTTTGGAAACCCTTTGCTTCTTCACTTACTTTGTCGTAATATTTTTCGCACGGAACCACGTTTAAAATTCGTGCGGTAAAACTTTTTATTTCAGCATTTTGTGTTCTGAAACGTGGGGTCTGCATTTTTGTAGGAAGTCGTTAATAACTGGAAAAGACATACTTGCTCAATATGAATGTTTAGTGTGGGAAGAGGAAGAATTTAGACCCGAGTTCACCAAGTTTTAAACAGCTGGTAAAGCTCGATTGACAGTTAATTTAACAGAATTCCCAATCTGTCAATTAATGCTAAACTGGCTAATAAATAATTTAACATGCGCTGGCGAACTCCAGCCTAGTATTTTTAACTTAGATAATTATACAAGAATATACTACGTTTTTTAATTAAAACCTAAACATGACACAACTTTCAACGGATACTTAAGATGACAGTAAGTTTAAATCCATTTCATTGCCGGACGATATCAACAGATGGTAAATTAGAATATTGAAGTTATACATTTTTTTTAGGGTTCCGTAGTCGACCTAGAACCCTTCTTATAGTTTCGCCATTACTTTGGTACTAGAAAACTGTAATTTGGATATTTAATTTGATATCAATATAATATTATTATTAATATTAATTTGCCGTCAAAGTGGTAAAATTAAATGTTGAATATCATTTTTTTGGGGTACCTCCCCTACAAGTGGGGATGAATTCTTTCTCTCGTCTATCCCATCCTGTGGGGTGTCGAAGTACTTGTAGGTACTTTTATTTATTCTGTTGTTAGGTCTTTTAAAATGGTTACGAGTGTGTTAGCAAAATTTTTTGATTTGCCGGCTCGTTCGTGAAATATTCAGTTTTAAAGTGATATTTTTTGTAAGAGATCGTATTGCATTGCCCAGGTTTTAAATAGTGAAAAGAAAATATTATTAAGTAGCATTATTAAGTAGCTAATAATAATAATAAATAATAGTCCTCTCCAATAATTTCTTATTAAAGAACGTATAAAATTAAAAACAATGTTTCTAAATATTATAGAGTTTTATTAAACAATTTATCTTTTCAAAAGCGTATTTAACATTTCTTTTATTAGGTACTATACTTCTATACACAATAATTCCATTTACTTACTAGATTTATTCTATGTTACCTCATCTTTTCCAATTGATTTTAAACTCAATTCTATTTGGATTTACAATATGTTTCGAAGATTTTTGCCATAAAATATAATGATTGTGAGAATCACAGTCGATTTTTAGCATAAATTGGCAATTTTGTGTGAAATGATAGGTACATGCAGTTAAGCATTGTTAGTTATTATTAATTTAATTACCTAAAACTGATCTTGCATGTTTAACCGCAAGATATCTTAAACTAATTTAAATATTAAATTAAATTGCAACTTAAATCCAACATAAAGTTAACAAACTTTCCATCAAAAGTACAGCGGAAGCACGACAGTTTATCAAGTTACACATTCGAACTATGAAAGTAGCTTTTTTTACGTAAGGAATAGAGGCGGTCTCAAAGTCAAAGTGGGTAGTCTGACGTGCTGCCGTGTGTACCTAGCTGTTAGCTATACACTTTAGTAGGTAATTTGTCTAAGTAAGAATTTCTAGCGTTACGATGTAGCCATGAAACTTTATTAAAATATCACTGACAGTGTATTTATTTAGAAAAGAGCCTGTCATATCTTACTGCGCGGCGATTCGAATTTGATGCTCCGAGCACACGTTCTTTTACGTGTCAAATGTGATATTTGAATGCAAAATCAATTTCCGCGACCTAATGACCCATCTACCTCTTTTTAAATGCACTATCATTGTAAAATATAAATAATTGTGACAACGAACTAAAATGCTTAGCTGCTATTGATGCTTACCGCTGCTGCTTAGACTAATTTTATTCCATCTTTTCTGTTACTGTATAGAAAAACAGACTACAAAAATTAGAAATGTAAAATCCCTAAAGTGTCATTAAGTATAACTGAAGTTTCAACTCCTATTAGATACTGCTAAACATTGGTACCAAAATGGTTTGTGCCAGACTTAACTATAATGTTAAGTTGCAATAATTTATAACTTTTTTCCTACAACTAAACTAAAACTAAAGGACATTTTTTATTAATATAGGAAGCAGTTTCTATCCGTATGCTTCGGACGAAAGAATTATTATTGCAGAGATCACAGACTAGATTCTACAGGGCCTTAGTACTTTGCGATATTTAGATTTACATTTTATTACAAAATATTTTAGAGTTTAAGAGACGTCTAGCCTTATATTTATAAATAAAATATATTAAAAATACATTTTCGATTTCAAATGCCGAAACGTAAAAGTGTACAAGTGAAAAAATCCCAAAATGTACAGTTGAAATGTACAACGAAATGTCAAATTTTATTGACGTCTCTTATACATATTAGAGAGATTTCACACTATGTCTATGTCGGATCCGTCATTTGATTTTAAATATGGTTAACCGGACCCTCCGCGTCAATGGCGGACGTAATGCACTTGTGCATAAGCTGACGTACAAACAGTTCTATACCTTCATCGGAACGTATTTTGACGTATTCGGATCGGACATAGGGCGAAATCGCTCTTAGTGTTAACGCTAGATTTTAGTTAGTCAACTAATTTTCTTTGTCACTTGATGTGGAGTCGGCGTGTTTCCGTAGAGTCCAGTAATCTGAAAAAGAAAGAAAATTTGTTTATATAAATAACTGAAAGTATAATTATATTATATTTGTGTGTTATAATTTTTTGCTATTGTTTAAAAAAAGGTTTATTTCACTATAAAATGGATGAGCTATACAAATATATCTGTACCTACATTTTTGTAAGATATAAAAAGACTTGGCAATTCGGAAAATACTTTGAAAAGTGTGAGAAGTCAGGATCGAAATTCTAATTGGTTTAGGTAATTGTGCGCGTAAACCAATGTTTTATTGTTTCGAGAGAAAATAAAAGCACATTTTTGAAAATGTGTATTCCCACGCCAAATGGTTTCCCGCTATCAGGAATCTGAATCGCTGTTTGGGTTCCGATTAAAATGCCGAACCACGAAATTATTAAATAAAACGCGATCGTGACCTAAACAGCGCAAAACTTATTAGACTTAATTGTTTAAAGGATAAAAGCGAGTTTACAACAGTTTATGGTCGTATATTTTCAATAGTAATTTGTCTGCCGGATAAGTTGAAAGTTTTTCGGGATAAGTCATGCGACGGGCGAATAAATACTAGGAATGGTGTCGGATGTTCCAGAATTTCGGTATGGTAAGTTTTTTTTAGAAATTATCGTGTTAAAAGAGTTTCGAATTATATTTTATAGGGATTTTACGCCGTTTACGTCTTTGCTTGTTTTGGTGCTAGTTGAAAACTGATATATGTAAATCTACACAAGGTGGAAAAATGATACAGGAAAGAAATAATCTTAGATTAGTGAGAACTTTAACTAAATGAGGTATATTACCTCAGTTAAATGCATGCAGTAAATCATAACAGGTAGGAGTTAAATTGTGTTAAAGACGTAGTACCTAATTAAATAACTAAGAGTACAATGAACTCGATGCGAAGACTATAGAAAATTTAATGGTTGTTTTAATTCTTTCTCTTCCAAATAAAATTGAAGAAACACACTACACCAATTTAGAAACAAACCACAGGTCAAACTAAAAAGCTGTCAGTTGCAAAATAAATTTCCGAATCTATACTCAATTTAGTGAGTCATATGTATTTAGAGCACCTTCAAATTATGCCCACTAAAGGATGTAACTTTTAAATCATAAGTTTAAAATAACCTGTTTAGTGGTAATTAAACCGAGAGTTCGTAACTATGAGCCCTCTAGTGCAGTCTAGACTAATAAGTAAAAAATATTACTCTCGTAAAATACGCTACAAAAACTAAAGGTGTCTAACTCAGGTAGAAAGAGACAGCGTTAGCCGCAAATAAGAACTGGTTCCAAGCTCTGCCGACTGTTGGACACTCACAGAAAATAAAAAAAGACAAAGTATTACAACCGTATTTCACAAAACAACGAAGAGCATAAGTCCTAAAGATTTATTTTTAACGTCTATTTTATGGGACTTAGAAATGTGCTTATTTTGATTTACAGACTTTAGAAGAGTTTTAAAATATATGTGTATTTGCAAGAAATTTGAGTAAGATAGTGTTATGACCCATGTCACTCATATCCCAGGTAATAAATATACATTTAACAAAGTTCGTGTATTTTAAGCTTACATACTTTAAAATTATACACTCAAAGTAATCTTTAACCTTCACGTATCATAGAAAATTATTTTTTATCGACCCGCCCGCGTGTCTTATGGGGTTGGACAGGTTAACTAGTATTTTCTTTTAAATTAAAATTCATACAGATAAAAAATAAAATTACGTTTTTAAAAGTAGTCTTTTTGTCATATTAGTATTATTACTAAAGTCACTAGAATAAAAAAACACATACAATTCTTTAAAAAATAGTGGTTTGAAAATTTTCAAAAATGAACTTGCACTCTTACACGCTCTACCCTGGTTTATTGAGGTTGCGCCGGCTACCTGAGTTACGCACTACGGTTTGTTCAATCGGCTAATGTATCTCAACAATCGAAATGTGCCATACCCGGGAATATACGATACCCTGGCTTTATCTGTCATCTTAAGGGAGCTAGGTCAATGTACGGCTAAAGAAAAAGCGTACAATTCTTTATTAGATAGGAATAAAAAAAACTCCTTTTTGAGATACCTACATCCATAGTAGATTTTGAGAGCATATTAGCTTCGTTTGAGAAAAATTATAAAAGAAAGGTAGTTAAATAGACGTAGTAATATTTTATACATTAGAGCTTGGCGGGAAATCCTATAGAATCGACTATGATTAATCTTTTGTAGTAACATTTATTACTCCATTTAGAAGTCATGCAAGGAACAAACCCCAAACAACATAATTTATGACTTAGTTTCCCAAGTTAATAAGTTAATAAAAAATGGTTTAAAATACCTTCTACGAATTTGTTCAAAACAGTGCAGTGTCCTTTTTAAATCGATCTTAAATTTATTTGCCTACAAGATAATACTTTATTATCGCTGCATACATGGCCTTTATAAACGAATGCAACCTGCCTTCTGAGAACCCATAATACAAGTAACACGTAATTTTAGTACGCTTCGAAGAACTAAATCGATTAGCGATTACCAATAAAGAACTACAAAAAATATACTTAGGTATCAACTTATTTGTTGGTAAAAAAAGTTTTTTTTTTCTGTTTGAATCAAATATTTTGTCGACTTTTTGTGCATGTCATGTAGTAGGTACAGAACTGCAAAAAATATAACTCTGCGATGACATAATAAGAATCACTCCTGTTTCTAAAAGTGTCTAGGTGTAACAATGTATGCTTAAAAAGCTTGTCAAATTATTTTTAAATAAATCGTGAAAGTTAGTTTACTTAAATTAAAAAAAAAACCTAATTCTTAAAACCTAAAACTTAATAAAAGCTGGTTTCGTAGTTCACATGGGTAACCTGACGTGCTGCCAACTGTATATAAATATACTAACTCTTTTTTGTCTAACTATACTAATATTATAAATGCGAAAGTGTGTCTGCCTGTCTGTCTGTTACCTCTTGACGCTTAAACCACTGAACCGATTGAGATGAAATTTGGTATGGAGACAGTTCGAGACCCTGGAAAGGACATAGACATTTTGTCGTGATATAAAAACATTAAGGGGGTGAAATGGGGATGAAAGTTTATATGGAAAAATCCAACTCTTGCGGGCGAAGTCGCGGGAAACCACTAGTAGTTAATAAATCACCCATACAAATACACTAAACTTGACGTGCCATCATCATAGAGTGGCTTAGCTTCAGTTTAAAACTTATATTATTTAAAACCAAGATATTATTGAGTTTATGCGGTTGTTCACCCTGACCGCTTGCTAACGGGAATCAACGTTTGCTTGACTTTGAAATCGCTTTTATTGCTACGAACTTAAAGCTTAAAATGGATTTAAGCTTAGGTACATAGTAACAAAGTTACAATGCATGAATGTTGGTAAACAGAATATGCACAGTGGGACAAAATATACAGTAGGATCGAACATTAGCAAACACATGTTTGATTGTACGTATAACCCACTTAATAAGTGTTTCTTCTGCTAGTTGCATAGTTTTACATGTAACCAACCTGGGAATTGAATCCAAGATACGAAGAAGCTGAATACATATTTACATGAATGCAAATTTTAGAAATTTTAGAAATGCTTTTTTTTCAGAAATTGTCAATATTATTAGGGGAAACAACAATTTTTGTACATAATAACTTAAATGATTTTTGAGCTATATTTAACACATAACTGTAACGTAAAAAAATGCAATAAATAAATAAAAAAGCGACCCTTAGCTTGGCACTTTTTTTGAGCACAGATGATGATGATGAGGATGATGGAATCGATAGTTTTTTATGTAAAAATCAACTTTTCGGGAATGTATCCAATGGTGAATGTTTATTTTGACCTAAATTAGTGAATATGAGAGCATTGGTGTCAATTATATTTTAGAAAGCAGTCGTATACTTAATAAAATAACTTATTGTACTTGTTTTACAAAAGAGATACTAAAAGTAGACCTTCTAGTATCTCTTTTGTAAAACAAAGTGAAAGTTTCCTGAAAGCGAGTCATTTTCTGCATAAGGGCCTGGGACTGGATTATCAAGAAATTCGCGAAACCTACGCATACTTTGCAATGACCGAATGACCAACTTTACTTACTGTACTTAGTAAGAAAACGATAAATATAAGGTGAGGTACAAACTCCAAACTGGAACATTACTTAATACTTTCATATTAAACAGGGTTTCGAGTAATTGAAAAAAAATGTAGTCAAAGATTTTGATATATTACATAATGACATTTTGTCAAGCACTTTTTAAAAATAATAAATAAAAAAAATGTTTTTAACTATATACTCCTAAATACTTATTACAGATACAAAAATAAATATTATCTTTTCAATTCAAACATTTTTAGATCATCATTACATAATTGACCGATAAGTTAATATAGTTAGTATTGGGACCCCTTACATGTTTTTAACGTTAGTCTTAATGTCATCGCGTCATTAGGAGACCCTATTTTATATTAACCGCACCATATTTTAATGGAAAAATTTGTAGCATATATTTTTCTGCTAGAAGAAATGAAGTTTGAAGAAACTAGTTCAACTAGGGAATATCCAATAAGTACCAGTAGTAAAGGGAATCCTTTGCAATCATTGGTATTCAGTTTCACCCAGTCGTAAGTGGCACTTTTAGGTTAATCGTGTTTTGTCAAAAATTATTACTTAATATGTACTTTGTAAATCACAACGTCGACATTGTGTTACAGTATCTTTTTGGTTGTTTAAAATGACTTAAAGGTAATAACTTCAATTCTAATTCAACTAGTCTCGAGTGCTAGGAGTCATCTAATTTTCTGGGTAAAAAAGGAATTAGAGTAAGTATTCAATTTAAGGGATCTCCTACAGTAAGTTCTCCTAGTGAGTGGCTGGTTGGTGAAAACGGGCCTTTTCGTTTATGTCCTGCGTAGGCTCCATGCGTAACTCGAACTTCGCAAGAAAAGTGTGCCTTGCTCTCAACCACGACTCATATCGACGTTAGCTTATCGTTACTTGAAACAAGGAAGCGTGCATTATCAGGGCAGCCGCGGTCAACGACCCCGATGCACTTAGGTCACGCTTGAAAACGTTAACTCAGAGCAGTTGCATTGTCTTGTTTTTAGTATTGTGGTAACGCGCGACGTTTTGTTCCTTCCATACAACAGTTTATCTACTAGATTACTCTTTATATTCGTCTCAAAATAAGTAAGCACACAAAACGTAAAGGAGCCTAATAATAATAAAAAAATATTAACAATAATAGATGTAAAATAAAAAAAGTATCAGCTCTTAATTTTGTTCGTTAATTAATTGTATTTTTAAGATAATCGCTGTTTATTCAAGAGGAGAATTGAATAGCCTTTAATGTAGAAGTACTCAAATGTGCTGTTTAATGTTTAAGTATTATTTTTAATGAGAGAATATGAGCTTTTAACATCCCTGATGGATGAATCACGATTTATCCAGCCTCGGATGAATCGTAAGTTATAAGCTTGTAAGTAATAAAATAATACATCAATTAGCACATTATTATTGTTGATGTAAAACCAATAAAAATATCATGGTCTATTAAAACGATGTAGCCTTTAAAAATTAATTGATATTTTGTACAATATCTGTATCCAAGTTGGTATCCATACGCACTGCGTGAGCACATCTTATTTTAGGTAGATAGGAACACACAGCTACCTACCCCACTTCGATCTCTATTCCCTACTGTTTTTGTGGTTAACATGGGTAACCTGACGTGCTTCCGACTGTACTACAATCCTGTACTCTACAGGGTTCCGGAACGCTATTGCCTAATATCCTAAAAGCTCATGATCCCCAGACCTTCGTTATTATATAAAAACATAAAGTTTTTCAGCGCATACTCCTAACACAGGAGTGAGAGATGAAAATCAGCTTATAAAAATCACGTAATAGACTACAGGCCCATGTCCAAAATGGATAGGTCATACGAACCACCAGGCGACGTATATAGGATGTTGTCAGAGCATAAAATAATAAGATTCAGCACTATGCTGTCGCTTGTAAGCTGTCCAACTGAGTGCTGGTGAGAATCCAAAAGTGCAGGAGAAGAGATTTTGTTATTTGATGACTTGGGTTAGTATTTTACACACCTTTAAAACCGTTTACATGCCAACATGGTGGATTATCATTTGTGCAGGTCATAGTCACATTGTACAGTGTCAACTGTTATTGACAATTAAACTGCTAAAACTAGCGAATCAAGCGCGTAGACGTTTGCTACTTTTTTCGTTACGTTACGCTCCGTAAGTAGGTACTTATACAGGCGTGAATAATGTCACATATTCTAACCCAAAGCAACAAAATAACGTTGCACCGTGTGCATATGCCTTTAGGCTTTAGATATCAAAATCAACCTTTAGGCAATAAAATAATTTTAGCCAAATGTTTGCCATTTCGTGATCGGCCCATCGCTCACCGGTCGTTTTGCATGATTTCGGCATCGCGTGTTGATTTATAATTAGATTCCTATGGACTCCCGGGCATTGTTTGAAATACATGACGAAGAAACGATTTGGCCAGATATTTTGACACGATGATAAATTACACAAAAACGCGGTGGGTTTTTGCGTGTTCAAATAAAGATTAGTTTCGAGCCAGACAAATTGACTCAATACCTAAGCTTTAAGTGTAAAATTAAACACACAAAATGTAGAATCTGAACGAGTAGAAAAAAAATTGTCGGTTACGAATAACGAAACTCTGTCAAACTCCACTAGAAGTGTACGTTCATAGTACAAGTAGCAAGATATAACTAACTGCCCAGGAATGTGTGGCTAATAATAACAGTTATTTAAATGAAAAGTTTAATATCAACAGAGAAATCATAATGGAAATGATAGCTAAAGAACTTGGCTTACGGACGACTTATCTTAATAGATCCTACATCTTAAATAATCAAAATATCTATATCGCTACGAATCTATTGAAAAAAGTTAGGAATGAATAAAACCGAAAGGAAGAACATCCACATAGAATCATGATTTAAAACAACAAAATCAAAGATGGCGGCGAACTTACATAGCAACAGAGCCCTTCCAGAGTAGAATAAAATGAGCCAATTAAAATTCTGTTGGCACTGGACGGGAACCGAACCAGGGACCGTGACGAGCCACCCCACGTGTGCAACCACCGTGCCCTATGGGAAAATGTCATGCCTTCGCTCCGGGCGTGGGTACAGCTGTATGAAACTAAGAAATGATCTTTTAGCTTTTATTATCGTGGTATATCATATTTGTGTTTCTTGATGCAGTAGGATTTTAGTATACGTTTGGGTATCCTACTATATTTAAGCACATTTAATTTTTATTATTTATATTGTGTAAAAGATTAATAATAGTTTAGTTAGTAGGTACACTGAAGGTTTGAATCGACTAGATTGTCCGTAGACATGACACAGGATTCTAGTGTAAACAGTCTTATCCTATAAGGGAGTAAATGAGACGTCAATTAAAGTTAATCCTTCATTAAGTCTCATCATGGACGAAATATATGTTTGCAAAGTGTTGTTAAAAATATGCATTCTATCAGCGATTGATACCTCTATAGACATCTAGTGAGAAACAAATCAACCAAAAATCGGGGAACGCATCTTTGTATGGCGACTGTTGGTCCTTATATATTGCGTCCATGGTCTCATGCACTCATCTACCACTTCAGTAACAAAACGAGATTTAATTACAGATTAATTTTAATTGACGTCTCTGGGTACGACGGTAAAACTAATAGTACCTTACTTAGTTTACAATTAAAACCAGTCTAACGGAGGAGATTAGTAAACAACCTGTAGCATGCCTAATCCAATTTTTCGGATACCACAAGACAATTATTTATTTTTAAAACAAAAGACGATCACAGACTTCCTTTCGTGCGACCCAAAAATTTAAGCGTTCCCCAAGGGACTGAATTTGGAAAGCATGCCTCAGGGTGTAGCGGTTGCAGCTTATTCGGTCTTATTACAAAAAACTTAGTAGATACCAGGTTTAAGCCAAGACTTAATATTAGCGGAAAAATTTGAAATAAATGACACATTCGTAACATTACCTGATAGAAAAACGCTTTTCTGCTTGGTCGGCTAATATTTGGTCCTGGGGCCCTACTCCTGTTGACGATGTCCGTATTTGGAGTCAGCCATCACGCTCGTTCGCGTTGTCATTCTGTCATGAGTAAAGGGACGGCTACATTCAAAAATACGGACATCATCAACCGGAGTAAGGGCTCTGGTTTAAGTCTGGTACTAAGTTTTTTGTAAGGCCGATTAAGTTTGGCAGAAAGACTGACAAGTTGGTCCGCGACGTGGGGGGTGCGGAAGTGGCAATCGCATGCGACTGTCATAAGGAATCCCAATGACAGTGTTTTAAACGAGGAAACATAATTATTGAAAAAACAAAACACCCAACTGCAAAAATTATAATATTTTGGAAAATGTTATTTTTACCCGACTGCGGAAGGAGGGTAGGGTTTGTCGAGAGTATGTATGTATGGCACGCCCTACAGCCGAAACGGCTGGACAGTTTTTGACATATGAGGTGTCTTTGAATTTGTCAAAATTGTGAGAGATAGGCTATATATATTTTAAAAATGGTTTAAAAATGGCGCCCGCAAACAGAAATAAAGAGGGGACCCCTCCCCTCTTTATTTCTGCCCCCCGGCTTGATTTTTTCCTTACCATACTGTCTAGCCGTTTGGGCCGTAGGGCGTGCCAAAAATTATACAAACATACCTAACTACTCTCGAAAAACATAACCCTCCTTGCGAAGTCGGGTAAAAAAATGCACTTTCATTGGGAAATCCACTTTTCCGCAATACCCTCCGTCCCTACCGACACACACATATATATATATATATATAGCCTTCCCCGCCCTCCACACCTCTGGCTACCGCTGGAGGGACGCGTATGAACATGTCTGACTAGAAAACATTAATTAAGGTAGTGATGAAGCAAATAGGAACAAGTCAAGTTGTGTACGGGATAACACATAGAGCGAAACACGGCGGCATCTTATACAGTCGTCATAGGGGTGAGTTTGCAAGGGAAATGGATTGTCTGATGTGCTGGCCACTGTAAGTATTATTGGAACAGCGTAAAAAATTAAGCTTCAACAGAGAATAGTTACAATGTATCGTGCTAATTGAACCTTCATAATAATAATCTGCTTAAGATTTGAGTCACGTCTTGCTAGTTTCCCAACTAGGTACATAATTATTTGTGACTTTGTAAAGGTATAGCATTAATTTCTGAGCTCTTTAATAAAATCATCGGTATATGGTTTATCTTATCTTATACCTTTCAACGAGCAATTTCGCCGTTTTCAGTCTTTATAGACTAGAGAATAGACTTCGGACACAAGTCGGCCGAAGCAAGAAGAACATGCACCGATGGGGTTACGCTTCGGACAGCGAATGTATGTGTGGTGTCTCTCCCCAGACAATGGCACACCTACTGTCATGCCCTACGTGCCCCTACACCTGCACAAGTGAGGACCTGTACAACGCTACTGATAATGCTTTGTTAGTCGCCGAGTATTGGTCCTCAAAAATATAACGTCAGTGTCGACACGACAAGAAGAAGAACGAGCAATTCTCGTATATATTTGTAATCTCGAAAACAACTCTAAAGATCTCGCTGAAATTCGGTATGAGGGTATTATCGGGGTTGAAAATCGATCTAGATGAGTCTTATGTTTGGGAAAGCGCGTGTTTTCGAGTTTTCATGCGTTTTTCTTTCACATTGATTGAATATAGTCGCTAAATTTACACCGGTTGGCACAGTAGTGAGGTCAGGGTTCGTATCTCGCTCGGGGACAAAGCATTTTTTACTTTTGTGATTTTTTTTATTTATTTAAGTTTATATATTTTTTTAGTTTTTCCAAATAATATTTACGAATGATACATGCCGCCATGTACCAATGACTTTTTCTGAGTTATGTACATTAGTTGTTTCACTAACTGATGCTCATAAGGTGAGGGAAAACATCGTGAGGAAACCTGTACATTCAGGCGACTGCATATTTAACCATGATCCAAAACTGGTCATGTTCCCCTGGTAACAGGGCCACGGAGGTCAGATGGCAGTCGCTCCACTGTAATTACCTGATCTGCCACATCATGGATCATGATCAGCGGACCCTGGGCCCTCGCGTGCGATTGCACAACCGGGATAACGGTAGGAGGATGATTTACGAATTATAAAGCATTTTTTTATTAAATCTTAGTAACCGAGAAAAGCTCGGTCACTAAAGGTATTTTTGTAAGTAAAATTTGATTTAATTTCGTAAAAACTTGCAAAATAATTGCATAAGTTAAAAATATAATAAGTACTTTATTGTGATGATGTCCTCCTAGCCGATTTCGACTACGGCGGCCTATCTCAACAGAGATTAGCCAACTGCGCAGGACATATTATAGTGCACAAGTGTGTGCGCAATACACAGGTGCACTCTCTGTTCCTTCACTCCCATAATTCGGTGAGACGGCAGTCTGACATGACCGTAGAGAGATCAGGGTAGGACCAACGGCTTAACGTGCTTTCCGAGGCACGGGCGTTAACACCACCAACTTCCTGACTCCGGAGCTGTGTCTGAGTAATTTCAAGACAGAAAAACCCAAACACTCTCGACCCGACCCGGGATTCGAACCCGGGACCTCGTGGATAGTACCCAGCGTGCTGACCACTAGACCAACGAGGCAGTCGGGGTACTTTATTATTTATTACATTACTAAAGATTTCAGAGAACGTTTCTATAGTAGCGTTTTAGAAAATACCAGTCTTCATAATAAATCTACCCGCATACGAAGTTGCGCTATATAAAGCCATGTTTTTATCAGTACTGATATATCTGTCGCACTGTCTGTCCGACCATCTACTTCCTTGTATTGTTCTATTGTTAGTGTAGACCACGAATAAGTAATTTAAAAGAGCTTTCCTATTTTTTTCGGCACCGCCATCTTTTCCGTCTGTTTAGTAATTCAGGTTGGGTTTAGCGGCATTTTGACTTTTGATTCGGGTGTTGTTTCGTGAGGACTGAGGCCTGCCATACTGTGTTTAAAAAGTCTGTATTTTCGACTATTTCTGTCCCATTCACTAAAGCTCGTACTTGAACGAAAGAGATGCCTAGATAAAACAGACATTAGACTTACAGAGAGGGCTTTGTTTCTTTTGTTTTAAAAGCTTATGAAAGCTGTAATTGATAGATTGATAGTCCTTATGAGTAAAATAGTTTTTCAATAAGCTCTAGCTTTGGATTGGATTATGTAAATCGAAACATACCGATCAGCCCAGAGAGTCCAATTTTGGAGGTTCCTAATTTCAGACTTAACAGGTTCTAATCGATGGGGATTGATCCATAAGACTAGTGTCTACAGTGTGCTTAGTATACTACCATTAGTTAACTCCATAGCTTTCAAAATGACGTTTCCACTGCTTGCTTGTCAGTTTGCAAGCTATTTTGAAAACTATCGGAGTAAGGCCTGCGATTCTAATGTCCTAAATCTACCAAGGCGCGATAGCCGAACGAAGAAAACCTACTTCTCATCCGTGAGATCGTCAGTTCGATCTCCGCTTGTACCACGAGTTTGTTTAAATACTAAGTCTTTTTCAAAGATATCGCTGCCTAGCGGTAAAAGAAAACATCGTGAGGAAACCTGCACACTAGTTGGCTAATGTGTGACATGGAGAAAGCAAATGGCAAACCACTCCGTAAAAATTGCCAATAATGTGTGTTTGTTTCATTCCACATAATAATCACGTTACGACCCTTAGTCATGAGGTTGGCGACTGTGAAGAAGAAGATCATATAAGACAGGTTAACAGTATAAGCGATTTTATCGCTAAAAAGATTTCTTCCAAGCAACATTTGGGCAGAGGAAAATTAACGATAAAAAATTACAAAGTAGCTAGAATTGAACCACAAACAATGAGTCACTCGGTAGCCATATGAGGTCAGGTGTGGTCAGATCTATTACTGTGTCGTCAACAGAAGGCCCCTTACGTCAATGTAAGGGGCCTTCTGGGGCTCGTTGGTAATGTTCAGTGTTTATTAGAAAAAGAAGTTTAGGCCATTTTTCCAGCTAGCCTTCTCTTACTGATAATAAAAATGGATGAGGATGATACATACATGAATCTACACATGTATAGGTACACATACCTATACATGTGTAGATTCATCTATACGTGTTACTTTTCAATATCCCATAGCTTGACACATTTTTTTTGCTTAAATACAACAACTATTGCTATGGTATCATATTGATACTGTGATGTCTAAAAAACATTCAAGATCCCCGTTATGTTACTGATCAATCTTTTAGTATGGGGGTACAAACATTTTTGAACGCAATATTATGTTGGTTCCGTACGTGTATGTTGCATTTAAGCAGAAAAAATAATGTTAAGCTATAGGATATTATAAGGAACAAGTTGTTTAAGAAATATTCATTTTTCAATTAACTAGGGTTATAATTTTTACTACCGTATAATTTCTAATAGAAACCCCATTGATGGGAACAAATAAAACAATTATAATTTCATTCCGTACCAAATTGATTATGCTAAGTTATGATAGATTTGAAATGAAAGTGCTACAAATATATTACTCTTTGGGCTTCTGTTTGGAATAAGGAAATGTTTTGCTTTCCTTGTAAAATAAAAACTCGAAATCTAGCCATTTGAGGATAAAATCAATATTTATCGTTTTCTAGTAAATTTTTGAAAGTCATAGTTTATTGCCGGGTTTTAGCCGAGTCAATGCAGAAAATAAGGTTTTCTCTCTACATGGTCTTGGGTCGGGGTATTAAGCACCACCGTTGTTTCTGATTTTCATAATACAAGTGCTTAGAAACTTAATTTGGGATTACAGCAATGTATGTAATGTCCAATATTTACTATCGTAGCCCTTCGCAATCGTGTCAAACTTGTCCTTCCGAAGACATTATCAATTTTATGCTTGTTTGTCGAAATCATGAAATGCAATATTTGTTTAGCAAGGATATTCAGGTCAAGCCACACCAGAGCAAACATCACATATATTTATTTGGACAGCATTATCTGATGCATCGTGCAACCTACTATCACTATCAATGTTTACACATATCGAAATTGGGTTTCTCTGAATAGCTAAATTTGTTCTGCTGATAAAACTGTAATTATTTTATAAATATTCGAAATAAGTTTTGAAATATGTGCTTAAGGGGGTGCAGCGCGAAGTAAGTCGAGTAAGTCTAAACGATCTTCAAACAGAATCGACCTTATTAATAGTAATAGTTAGATCCATTTGCTGTAAGTTTTAGACTTGATGATATAATTAGAACAATAGTTTTATTCTGCGCAATGCGCAAAACCATCAGACATTTGTGTTAAAAACTGAAAAGTGTTCATATTTTCTTATTTATATTTTATGCGTGTATATTAAAAAGATGAGAAACCTGCGGAATATCAATACAATCATTTTCATGTACAAATTATTGTTTCATGCGTAAAAATCACCAAGTTTTCGAAAAAAAATAATGCTCTTAGTATCATTAGCTACAAGTCATGTTTATTATATCATAAATAATTTGTTTCAAATTTCAACAAGACCATGACCTTGTGCAATGATTAGGCTAACGTAAATAAGTTGTTTTAATGTATTCAACTATTTTAGCTCATCGTACAAGTGACTTAGAAATACGGTAGTTTTCTCAATTTCGTGCAGGACCGCCTTAAGATATTGATGCTAAAATAAATAATACTAATAAGGATATGTGCAAGCTTACGAAAGCTCTAAACAAAGACGCTTTATAATTGCAGGCTAAGAATGATTCATAGTAACTTTTTGTTTTCGAAACTTAAGCCAGAACATAAATAATGTATTGCGTTATTACTCCTGACAAGTTTAAGAGTGACATAGGAAGACACAATGGCTTTAGCAATAAGGTTTAAATTAGAGAAAGATGTTCTGCTGAGAGATATAAGTTTGGGAGGAAGGAACTTTAGTATAGTGAAGAAAAAAGTGTAATGGTCGGACCTTAGATGACGTAACCGGTCATTGAACTCTTAAACCATGAACAAATGGATACCATGGATCGAATTTTGATCATAGATACAGTTTTATGATGCCAAGTTTTTGCAGTTGGAAAGCAGTGAGGATTTCAAACAATCGTTTGGTCTCAAAGAACGTGATTAAGACATCAAACTAGAATGGTTGAAAGCGCTATAAATTTAATGAAAACTATATAAAAACACAATTAACTCTCAAAGAACTGCGATGAGTCAGAAATTATTGTGCTACCGTTTACGGCGCGTAAGCGTGCTATTTTATTGTTCCAAACGTCTTAAATTACATAATCCACGGATCCCTAACAAAAAAAAATACAGTTTTAAAAATGGAAATAAAAAACCTGATGTTAATGATACAGAAACAAAAGGTACGTAACTCAAGAAGCTTTTAGATGCAACCAAACAGGGTATAGATAGGACAGTATTTGCTTATAATGTTTGAGCTGGCTTCGTGTTTGATAAACTTATACTTGCTTGGCTCACTTAAGAAGCCCATTGTGACGCACTTGAGCAAACAACAACACAGGTAAGCGAATTGTGACCCCATATTATCTACAATAGTGGCGGCGGCACAATATAAAATTATGTAAAGTGATTTATGCATTTTTAATCCAGTGCAACAGATCAGGTTGCTAAGAGGAAGTGGGGAACAAGTTGCACCTATCATAAATTGTCGCTTTAGCATCGCTCATGAATAACTTATTAATTCGAAAATAACTCACCAGTCATTTGCAATTGTCTTCTGGAGGCGGGGGTGCGAGGGGTGCGGGGAGTCCGGGTTGCCCTCGGCGTCCGGGGAGTGCGCGGGGTGCGGGGGGAGCTGCTGGCACTCCCGGTCCTCCTAGAAGGAGACCCCAAGACCCTCAAATCTGTGTTTTCAACACACGCCAACGTCTCAGCCGCCGATCTGATCGGACTCCTTGAGTTCTCCTTGTCTTCATCACAGAATTTCACTGGCGAATCTAATTTGGCGGCTTTGTACGGACACTCTGTTTCGATGTCGAAGTTGAATCTTCTGATAAACCGCTTCCTTTCTCTTGCGTACTGCTCCTGCATGAGACGGTTGGTTTCATCCCGGTCAGGGGCGCCGAATAAACACTTGCAACTTCCGCGACGTCTCCTCGGCGTATTGGATACGTTCCTCAATGCTGCCATTCCGATGGACATTTCAAATCTTCTTTGCTTGGGAGTGCGTCCTCCAGCGGCCATAGCAATGCGTCAGGTGAGCCTCGACTGGTTCGCGAGAAACATCTGACTAATCTCCGGAGAAAACAGCTGTTGTCTGCAGGTAGGGAGCGAGAGGGAGGATGTGGGGTGCGGTGCGTGCGAGCGGGGGAGGCGATACTGTTTCGCACCTGGCGGATGGCGGATCGCGCCAATTCTAACCTAAAATGCGCGCGGTGGCGTGCCCGCGTGCTAGCGCGCGCTCTCGTCGATTACGACTGAGCGTTTCCCGCGCATCGGTCTCCGCGTGCGCCTGCGCACATTTCGGCACTTGGCGCGAACGCGAAACCCTTAACAATGGCCAAGGACGCTTTTTGCCAGTCTCCGAACACAGGTGAAGTAAAGGGGACAACAGTATTGGCGCGTAAACTACTTATTTTTTCTATTCGTGTGATGATTCAATCAGCCAGGGGATAGGATTGGTCAGTGATTTATTTTTAGGATGACGTCGCTATCTGTGGTGATAAATGTTGTGTAAGAACTCGTGATAATGACATTGGCGTGGGGCTCTCTCAAAAATTTAACACGTTTTTGTTATTTTGATTCATTACGAATTAGATAATGGAAAATATAAATTAGACAAGGCTTGCTTTTTCTTCGGTAAATAATGAATGGTTAAAAAAAGAATCTGCGTACCGTATTGGTAATAAGATATAAATATTTCATATCGATGTTGAAACCAAGAAACGAAAAATGTTACTTTTCAAAATACGAAATCAAATGAAATTTTAATACGAATTATTACTACTTCAGTTAAGAACCGTGGTATAATAAAAATTTACAATGCAAATTTTTCAATCAAAATTGATTGCCGATTGCCTCATCAGATAGTAGTTTCTTTGTTACTCAAATTATCCCCAATTTTTTTGCCGATCGTAACAGATTACAAATTGACAAAATTTCTACCTGTTACCCATTTCGGAACTTTGAAATCTTTTATCTTGTCGTTTTCAATTAAGTTTTTTTCTGGAGCCCTTTTTAAGTCCCATTTTATTACCTATGAACTAACATTTAAGTGCTTTTTAATTTATTTAATATAATTAGCATTATCTATAATGTAAAACAGCTTCCTTTCTCTACTAAAATTAGTATTGGCATATATATTACCTGTGGTATTGCTTTGATAGTAAAATTCTCACTATTCGCCTACAAATCTATTATCAAGGGTCGGCGGCGCAATATGTTTTCTTCCATAGTAATAATTTAAAAAAAACCTTCAAATTATCAGCAAGCATTGTGGTCTAAGTGGTTGTCATTACCATAAATGCAAAACTCTTTGGCTAGGAATTTTCATATCCTCTTTCGAAATAGGAAACGCGCTTATTAGGAAAGGCGCGTCCAATAACCATTTTCTTCAAGACGCCAAGATTCATGTCTGTGTTGCCAGGTTGAGGTTTCGGAATATCCCCGGGAGTGGTTGGTATTTTTACCATTTCCAGTGATTGGTTGGATTTTCCGTCAAGCTTGAGGCATCTACTGTTTTATTTTGTTCCAGCACAGGCGTACCGGTACCGAGTAAATAAATTTAAAGTTGTTGCAAAAATGATTGTAATCTTAAAAACAATGGTATATGAGTTGTAAATTTTTATTATTTTGAATACTATTATTGCTTGACGTTAGTTTAAAAGCTATAATTGCATTCTTAAGCGGTAGGCCCGTTGACAGTTAAGTATTTTTATACCTACATAAATAAATAATAAATTGTTTTTAACGAACACACCAATTACCTAGCCCCAAACTAAGCGAGAGCTTGTGCTATGGTGACTAGGATAACATAGATTGGAATAGTTATTTACATAGGTAAATCTACGTTATTAGTATTATTTTAATATCATAAAGTAGAAAGGTTTGATTGTTTGTTTGTATTGAATAGGCTCCGAAACTACAGCACCGATTTAAATGAAATTTGGTACAGAGATAGTTTGAGATCCTGGGAAGGTCATAGGCTACTTTTTGTCACGATATAAAATTATCAGCGTTGTGAAATGGGAATGAAAGTTTGTATGGAAAATCTGAATTTTGGCGCGGGTGAAGTCGCGGGGAACTGCTAGTATCTGATTAAGTTCAATCAAAACAACTCAGACAAATCAGATCAATATGATCCTGAACTTTATGATGACCTATTTTTTGTAGGAACCGGGGACCAGACTCAAGATTTCCCTATTTTGTGATATTCCAGCTCTATAGGCCGTGTACCTCGTAACGAAGTAGGTACAATTCAAAAACCTTGATATTCCTACCAAGAATTGTCATCAAGATCTAGGAGACTACCTATTTTTTCCCCAAAATCTGGCAGCCCAGACATTAAGACGTTTACCGTTCACGGTAAAATCTGTCTGTCATTCCCTCCCTAAGAGTCCCAGCTTCGTTTACAACGCATTGTTCTGGAGGGCGCGCTTGTAAAAATGATTATCATAAATTGTATGCTTCGACGTAACACTGGTAGCTGATTGGTTGGTGGAGCCTAAAAAATTGACTTTGTTACCAAGAACAATGATGGTCGGTTCGCACAATGTTGTAAAGAAACCGCATAGGAGCAAATCGCATTGCTTCAAAGGAATACACTTTTGACATTTTCTTGGCCATCTTGAGTTTGTGACCAATGATTTTTGCAAAAAAAAACTAATTCATATGTATTAGATGCAACACCGATTCCATTTTAATGGATTTAATTAAGATCTTAATTTCCCAAATTAAGCTAAGTAAACTATGGCTTATATCACGTGCAAAATAAAAGATTCCGAGACATAAAACTCTAAACACACTACAGTGCGGACTTGCAGCCTAACATAATACATATTTGCGTTTTTAGGGTTACGTAGGTACCTCAAAATGAAAAAAAATACATCTTAATACTTTGTCCGTCTGTCAAGCTCCCCTTTCTCAAGAAAGCGTAGATGTTTTTATATATTCATCAAATTAATAAGTACTTATTGTCCCTTGAAGTTGTAAAAAAATCACAGTTCAAGACAATGCTGTCCAAAGAGCGTTTTTTTAATACAGCAGGCTATTTTTAATATATAATATTCTTAATATAGCAGGGGAAATAAAACCTTTAACCTACCTTTAAATTTGGTAAGAATGTACCTAAGTCTTACATTAATGGAAAAAATCCGAAAACCGCTTTGTGATTACATCGTACCTGTACCTTTGTTCGATCGGAACCCTCAGCACAGAATAAGTACTCTCAGTGCGCGAGTCTGACTCGGCCTTGCCCGGTTTTTTGCACTAAGCATAACGTGCACTAAGCATAACAGGCTGCAAACATTGACATTTTACCGAATAAATTCCTACTTAATCATAATATTGTATCAAATGACTTCTAATTGTTTGAACAAGCTATGATATCATCGCTTAGAGCCTGGCATTCAACTTGAAATGCAATATTAGGTACAGTCAGCAGCACGTAGGTTACTTATTTGAACAACGAAAACAGCTTTTATTACATAAGGAATAGAGGCGGTCGTAAGGTTAAAGTGGGTTAGTCTGACGTGCGACCGTGTGTACAGTGTAGTAGCCAGTACGCCATACTTTACATTTTGATTGCAAAATGATTACTTTTAGTACTTCAAAATCATAAGACATGGCCATTTAAAAAAAAATACGTGGTTTTCTGGAATATACCAGTCGCATCCAAACTGGCACATCTTTTTGTGTATTTTTTTACTAGAACAGACACGCGCATTAAACCAAATGTATACAGGCGCATTCAATTTAAGACCTTATTGCAATGATCGAGGATTAATTGCAAAGTTGTAGTGTTCTTTTTAAACTAAAACGCTAAACGCCAGTCATATATATATTCCACCAATCAAGTGCCAGCATAGTCATATGTTTATTTTGTGGCTAAGAGTACTTAAAGGTAATAAAAATGCAGTAAATTTTTGTGTCTTTTTGAGGTGTGACTGGTCATCAAATTCGAATATATGTGCAAAAAATTAAAAGACCTCAATGTCTCATCTTCGTAAGATTTTATTATTTTTTATGATGTCGACGAAACATCACGAACGTGACCTTTTATTTTATTTTTTACGTATTTTAAGAAGTTGATTCCTCCCTAAATCATGAATGCCATCTATGTCTTTAAGAACAAAACAAAACAACACTGAAAACAGCGTTATAGCTAGGCATATGGACTGTCCCCATATACGAGGCAGTGGGTTCGGCTGCATAGTTTGCCTAGATAGTTACCTACTTGTAAAGTCAGCCCATATAGATCCCACGGAGCATAAAACCTGTAGGTACTAACTTAATTTGGCAGGGTTAATTCTATTACGCACTAGTGCGTAATATAATTATGCACGCGTGGCTTATAGTTCGGTTTATGGCCCTAAGAACGATGTAATAAGGCCCACTTACGAGCAAGTGTGTTGAAATAAAATTAATCACATTTTCAATATACTAGTTTGACTTAAAACTATTCTACTGTCAACATTAATTCATAATCAATCTTTACTACGTGAACAATGGCCGTAATTTGCTTTGCCATATGCCACACTTGCTAGTAATTACCTAAATCAATATGTTGCCAACAGCACGTGAACATAATTAATAATTTCCAAACTAAACAATAATTTCGTGACATGTGAGGGCCAATAACAATAAGTATCGGAAATCATTACGAAGCAAAATTAATAATTGAAAACTGCCAACCAATAGTTGGGGTCAGTCGCCGTGAAATTATAGTTAGCAAACAATAATTCGTTGGAGCTTATTTTTGACGGTTTTGTAATGAAATGTCGGCAATCTGTCATAAAATGTAAAGATTTATGTGAGTTAGGTGACCCGCTTGCGGTTTCAACGGCTTTCAACTCAGATCACAGGCCTTGTGCTAGTCCGGATTAGCTGATTCGGTCTGGCGCACGTGCATCTTCCGGATTAGCTAGTTTAGACTTACGCAAACGGGCCTTAATAAATTGGTTTAATTCACCATCAGAAAGAACGCAATTTAAGAAACATGTCTGCCTGTCCGCATGTTTACTTACCTTATAAAGCGTAAACGGCTGATCCGAATTTGATGAATTTAAGTACAGATGTACAACGTGTTTCTTTTGATATAAATAACTTAATAGGACATTTGTTCTGCTTAAGTGCAACGAGTAGTGCGGTCAAAAAAATACGTCGCTACATACTCCAAGCTATTTATTAATACTTAACTTAGTTCTTAAAAAAATGTTGCTTTGCTCATATAAGCAGAAGAATTCGGGAGGCAAAAGAAAAGGAGTAAGTATAGAGGTAAACCTCTTTAGGTCCTATTTTTCGTTTATAATAGAGGCGATTTTGTATCAAAAATGTAAAGTTAAATGTGCTGGCTACATGACTTTGCAGCTTGTAACCATGCCTCATTCTGAACGCATATTTCCTAAGCATCTACCATCAAAAAGGGCAATAAATAACCCAATCCTAACACAGACATTTAGCCCACATTTATTCATAAAATTACACACCTTGACTCAAACAATATAGTCGGTCTTTTGTATGTGATGAGAAGCATATTGGCAACACTGAAGTGCACGATACGCCGAAATTATTTGGATTCGGTGCGCGGGCGCCGCCGAGATGGCGGAAACGGTCACAATGAGCACTTACACGACGTCTTCCGGTACAGTCGGCTACAAAATTCGGGAAAAAAACCGGTTATATTAATTTATTTGCTCCTGTCCTGTATTTCTGCTTAGCTGAATTTTAAATATCAACAAAATTTATTTATTTGTTTAAATTTTGTTACTATTTTAATGCTCAGTGTTGATTTTAAGAAGCATAATAATCTTTTAAGACCGTAACGTAATCCTGCGTTTATGACACTTAATTTTAACAATATAATGCTTTACCTAGTAAAGTGTTCAAACAGAAAATTAATATTAAAGATTTAGTAAGAGCAAGAGGGCTTTAGGAATTTTAATTGTTTAACGAGATTCTGCTATATTTTATGCTGGGATAGTAAAATAAAGCCCAAAGTTGTTCATTAAATAAATTTATATTATCTCGACTATACTAAAACTAATTTGATTTTTATTTTATCTTGCCATGGCATATGATTTTTTAAAACAAATAAGCTATGCTGTTCAAAATATCGAAATCTTGCATGATTCACCTGAAAAATTATAAAAAAGTTTCAATTTTATGGCAGACATAGAGCATTAGCTCAGCTCATCTTCTTCTCAGTTTCTGATTCTTTCACTGATTGGTGCCTATTCAACATTTTTAATAAGTATTTTTATCACTCCTGCGGGAAATCACGGTACGAGGCCGGTCCTTTTGGCCACTCGGGGATATGAATCCTTTGAGATACGATAATGAGTTGAGATAAATACATCTAGCGGATACTATCTCTGCTTGCTCTATTGAGGAGGAGAAACAGTCAAAGACACAAGCCAAGCCATATGCAGTAGATGCAAGGACTATTGCAGACAAGATGATTATTGTTTTTTTAACCAAGCGACGTTTTTCATCTGCACCTTATGTTGCTAACTGTACCACCGTCCCTCTACCTGTGAATCGTCTCGGAAGTGGTGGTATTGTCTCACGCCCTGTGACCTGCACACCAATGCCGATTGTGCTTTTTTGCTGCCATTATTTTTTCGATTAAAAAAACACTCGGACAATGACACCGTTTTATCAAGAGAATTTGCGAAATTGGTTTACTTTGTTTGTGGAAACGGTAAAATTATAATATGTACTATGAAGAAAGTTGTGTTACAACACTTATACTTAGCTCAAGAACGGCTGGACCAATTCTAATTCAAGGTTTTTATCACGATATAATATAATCAGGGGCCTAATATGGGGTATGAAAGTTTGTATGGAAAATCCGAAGTCGTGAGGAACTGCTAGTAGGTAATAAAGAAAGAAAGCATCGGTGGCGTAGTGGCATGCCCGTTGCCTCTAATGCGAAAGGTACCGGTTCGATCCTACGTGTCGCCATGTAAGTACTAATTACTTTTTCTGAGTTATATACATTAATTGTTTCACTAACCGATGCTCTTACGGTGAGGGAAAACACCGTGAGGAAACCTGTACATTCAGCCGGCTGAATGTGTAACCATAATCCAAACTGGTTAGGTTCCCCCGTTAACAGGGTTACGGATGTCGGATGGCAGTCTTTCTACTGTAATTACCTATTCTGCCATATTCTGGATCATTTTCCAAAGCGGACCCTGGGCCTTCGCGTACGAGTGCACAACCGGGCTAACCTAGGATAATGATGACTAGGTAATAAAGAAATCCTGCATGAAAATTGGTTGTGTGGCTCTCAAAGCTCAAATTACACAGAGAGATTAATGATAGCTTTTCATCTGTTTTCTTTTCATCGTAGGTAAAGCATTTCGTAAAGCCTAAAAATGTTGACAAACATGAACTATCCCGCGAATTCGAAGTTTTTTTTTGTATGTTTGTCAAGCGTTTACTCCACCGATTATGGACCGATTTCCAAAATTATTCTTCATGCAATATCTTCAGGTAGGGTTAATCTAAGGGGGTAATATCTAGAATTTCGTGGTAAACAGACAAGATTCATCAAGTAATATAGTGAGATCGTGAAGCAGTCAAACGGGTAAGTACATTAATGAGATATAATAAAACCTGTTGGATAGGAAATCGTGTATCCTGGCATCGGCGTCTTCCCATGACTGGTAATAACAGCATCTATGACAAATTACTAACTAGTAGTAAAATTTATGTCATAAACGGGTTTGTTACACAAAAGAAGATCGGCGAAGTTCTTTCAAGCTCACCCCAGATGTTTTAAGCGTCTTTTTGATTTTATTGATGAAGACGACACATCTTACCACGATGAACAAAATTATAACCTTATCCTCAAGAAGTAAGGATAGGTACCTATAAGAGATTGTACTTAGAAGTTTATCGGCTGCCTTTTGATGTGAATTAAACCGTGACCCTTCGGTATTTAGCTTACCAAACTATAAATACAAATTTTTTGTAAGTAGGTACTTGTTACGCCGTTAAACTTTTGAGCACATTGCTGTAGAAAAGATTGTTAAGATTTTTTTAAATCATGAAATTGTGAACAATATTAATTTTGAAATTATTGAATATTGTTTCTGTTTTGTCAGTTACAATCAAGTTATTCGCAGTGCTCTTAAATTGATCGGCCTCCACGGTGTTTTTTTTTATTTGAAATGGGTTTGTTCTTGACTCTAGCTAGACTAAGCCAGACGTGGCGTAGACAGAATCGAAGGTGTAGCGAGCTCACCCAGAAGGTTCTGCAAGCAAGCTGCTCTGCGCCGGGCTCCAGTGGGAGGGTTCTGGCTACCAGGCGGCACCAAACAGAGTCTACCACCGCTGATAGGATCGTTCAGCCGCCATCACAAACTGGAGTTTGTGATGTCGTTGCCCGGAGTGGACCACTAGGAGGTAAAATCCTTCACCACCCTATCGATGGATGATCGGGAAGCCGAAAGGGCAGCGCAAGGAAGACTCGTGGGCATGACACCACATTTTGTTGTATTGGTCCAAGATCCATCATTGTGCAAATTCTGTGGTAAGAATCGTTATTTATCCATTATATTATTATTATTAAATAAATGTTCGTGCTTATCACACAAACATTTGCACCTTACAGGACTGGAACCCGCAACCTCTGGTTTTGTAGTCCGGAGCGTGAACATTACACCAAGACGGTCGTCATAAAGTAGTATTAGTAATTATTTTTAACTTAAGCAATTATTTTGCAAGTTTTTACGAAATCAAATTGAATTTCGCTTACAAAAATTAATCGACTGTGTCATCCGGTGGGACTCGAACCCACGTCCCTTCGCTATCCGGGCGAGTGCTCACTGGCGTAGCAAGCACTTGCGCAAATTCGTCGGCTGACTAACGTCCTCCGTAGCTTAGTTAGTAAGAGCACTCGCCCGGATAGCGAAGGGACGTGGGTTCGAGTCCCACTGGATGACACAGTCGATTAATTTTTGTAAGCGAAATTCAAGTAGTATTAGGTCCACTTGATAGTATTTCTATCTAGCGTTTCAAATAAGTGGTTCTGTTATTAATGGTTAATCATGTAACAGCGTTTCAAATAAATGATTCTATTATCATGTGCCCATCAAAGTGCTTCTTTATCTTTAAATTAATAAGTCGATTGCTCGAAGGCTGTAGAAGATGATTTATCTATTAAAGATATATAGGTTATTATATGAACATTGTAGGGAACAGACAGAACGCTTGAGCCAACAAAATGATTTTAAAGTTGTAATTTAACACACCAAATATACACAACTGTACCTTAATTTTGCTTGAATATTCAAAACCCATAAAATTGAATGCTAATTAAAAACTAAGATTCGAGCCACCATTCCTTTTTAATGTCTCATCAATCCTTTTATAATGAGCTCCGGGGTTCCTCATGGCTGTATAGTACAGTCGGCAGCACGCCAGGTTACCCATGTGAACTACAAAAAAAGCTTTTATTACGTTATGAATAAAGGCGGACTCGTGGTCAACGTGGGGTAGTCAGACGTACGGCCATGTTTACATCCGACTATACGTTTTCATTGTAAAATCGCCTCTAAAGCTGTAGCATAAGATGTCCGAATTTAACTTGATGTGCAGTTGTCTGTATCAATCGTTGGGAAAGGAGATGCATCCCAAAATATATTTATGAGCATGCAATCTCTTTTCTGCGAACCTTTTTGGTGCCAATGCCTAATTAATGTTTAGCTCATTGGTTGAACTGAATTCGATTTGATCGTACTTTACTTGTTCAAACTCGAAAAATACTTCTCAAAATTAGGGAACTTGAACTCTTGGGCTTTGTAATTATGTCTCTGTCTTTACTAAGGAGTAAATGAGAGGAAAATGCCATTTTTATTTGATCTGGAAAAAGACTGTGATTAGGTACGGGACGGTCCCCATAAGATAAAATAATCCTATAAAACTTCACCCCGTAGTGACTCCAGAAGTTCTAATCAATAAATTTTCGTTATTAAACTTAAATAAAAGAAGTTTTAAATCTTCGTTCCTCTTGCGTACGGCTACAGAGTGAAATTCGTTGCCAGCTGAAGTGTTCCCTAAACACTACGATTTGGATTCCTTTAAGAAAAGAGTGAATAGGCTGCTTCTAGACCGACATGTCCCATCATCGGCCGCATCGTCGCTTACCGTCAGGTGAGATTGCGGTCAAATGTCTGCCAATTAAATAAATAAAAAAATGTTGTACTATTTTCTGGGATTTGTAGTCTTGATATTGAAGTTACTATGATTTGTGCAAGACGTAAAACTTTGTAACCATTTATATTTTTTTAGCTTAATTTCACGCGAGCAGGATCACAACATGCACCTTTATATTTTTGACAGTAATTTATGTACTTAACTGTACTTCGTTTTAATTTACAACACATTAAATAATCATATTCATAAGGAATTTAAAGGCTGCAAAAATTTGCATCTTATATTTTAGTAATGGCATCATAAAAGTGTTTTTTTAAAGAAAGTTTACGAAAACAACGCTACATATTCATGTGTCCTTATCGTTTTCATGTAAATTCCATTTAAGGACGTATTTATTAAATTTAAGTAGCACTTAAGATTGTAGTTGAAAGTAAGTATAAGCGTTTATATTTTGTAAAACCAAACTCTGACGCGTTGATATCTTTTGTACTTACGAAAAATGTAATTGGTTAAACTATTTATTTCTGTTATTAAATTTAACAAATCATGATATTTGCTATTTCATTATGCTTTGAACAATCTATGGGCAATACATATACATTAATCGTCTAAAGGAGCAAAACTTACACTTATGCAAGTATGTTTCATCAACAACCAAGTAAAACATAGATTTAAAATATATACTTAAAATACAAGTCCACGAATACTTGGTTTGGGAGCTCCCCAAATCTTAATAGATGGCTTGCCCCGACTGGCGATTTTACAAACTGTCACATAAATACAACAGACGTTCCTCTCGAAATGCATCAATGTAAGGCAAAAGGTGTGTTTAGCATCTGTAAATAATCCTCAAATCTCACAATTGATGACGGGTCATAACTTATTCGTAGAGTTTCTGGTACAAAGTGTTAAAAATCGGAAGGAAGGATATAATTGATCACCTACTTTGAAGTGGATGGCAGATGTTTGTTGTTATAGCACGTTCGACTTCGAGCGATTGCGGATTTTAGGTTTATTTTCTTGTATGGTGCATGAATGAGATGCAAGAAGTTAAAGAAGAAGAAGAACAAAACACCCGACTGCAAAAAATATTATGTGTTTGAAATGATCTTTTTACTGGCTTTCATTTGATACCCATATTGCCATAGTAAGGAAAAAAACAATTCCCCCTCACCCCTTTGTTTCCATTTACGGGCGCAATTTTTCAAATGTATATAGCCTATGTCACTACTACAATTTTGACAACACGACACATCATATGTCAAAAACTGTCCAGCCGTTTGGGCTGAGGGGCGGGCCAAACAATTATACATACATACATACTCTCGTAAAACATAACCCTCCTTCCGCAGTCGGGTAAAAAAATGTACATAACGTTACAAGGTGGATATAGGTCATTTTCAAAGTTTTCTACAACTACATTGACTAAACGGATTTAAACAATGTTTATTTCCTAAATTCTACTCTAAAACATTTAGTTCCCATACTTTTTATTCTTATATCAAATGTCAGCATGGTGTTCCACAATGTATTTTTGTTAGTGAGAATGACAATCACATTATTGCAAACAAAAGAAAAATAAAACTAAGATAATCTGCTCAAGAATATAAAGGACTTAATACTGAGCTTCTTTTATTAGCGCCTAAGAATGTGATCATCAGGATTTGTCACAGTGGAAATGAATGACAGTAGTCTTACTCAACCGTCGATCAGTAAGTATTTACTGATACCTAATCGTGATCATCATCATACTCATTGTCAGTTCGTATTTTTTCTACTGGCTTTAAGGTTGGAGATATTCCTTTGCTAAATCATTTTAGTTATTCATACCTTTATGTGATATTTCGTGCAGGGTATGTCAAAAAGAGTAAGGAGTTAAATCCGAAATTATAAAGTTTATAGTGGTTCAGACAGGGATGAGAACATTCTAATAACCGTCAGGGGGTCCGACTGGAATAACTCGACCTTTTTTATAGACTGAAATATGCGCTCCGCACCCACTCTACCCGAAGGAGACTAGCCTATGGTTCAACCTAATCTAAGTCAACTCAGTTTTGTGCCAACTGGATTCAGTTTGAGGACTGTTATGCCATCGGGTCAAAGTAGTTGGTGGTCATCCATTAGCTCTTTCTATTAGTAAATTTACCTAATTTAGTGTAGTGCAGTACTATTACCTTTGACAAAAATGAGCTATAGATTGCAAGGTGCTTTACTCATAAGTACTAGGAAAACAAATCAATGAATTCCCTCCGCGATCTGTCAGTAGTTCTATGACAAATGTTTGACAATTACCTATGGCTATCGAGAGCACTTGTAACTATCGATATTATATATCGAAGTGCCATATATTTTACAAGTGTTAGAAATAAAACTGTATTTATTTATTTAATCTAAAACAGTAATAGTTCATTAGAAGGAATGAGATGAGAAGAACATAAAATTAGGATTTTTTCTCGAACGAAATAATAAATAAATTGTTCCAACAAACACACCAATTACCTAGCCTCATACTAAACGTGAGCTTGTGCTATGGTGACTTGGATTACGGATAGACATACTTAAATACTTTTATAAACATCCATGACTTAGGTACAAATGCTCGTGCTCATTACACAAACATTTGCCCCTTGCGGATTTCGAACCCGCAACCGCCTGGTTTAGAAGTCCGTGGCGCAAACCACTACACCAAGACGGTCGTCAAATCCTTCGAGAAGTGAGCTTTCTGAATCACTTTCCCTTATGTTTCAAAGATGGTCAAGCGCATATTTATATGCAATAATTTACGAGTGATTGTTTCGTCCAGTTTGCTTTCGGACTGCAGCGGAATACTAATACAGTCAAAGCTTATAAATGGGGCCATAATTTGTCTTCAAATGGCGTGGTCCAATGGTTGAATATAATAAGGATTTATTTATTTATTTGGATTGGCAGGTGAATCGTATCTATAGGTAAAATATTATTATTTAGTAGTTTTTTTCGTTTATTTTTGTTTATAATAAGTTAAATTAAAAAATAGAATATATAATAAAATAAAATTAAAAATATTAAGTTTAGTTCTTTATCAAACTTATTAACTTATAATATTGGGCACAGAATAAATACCTTGGTTTGGGTAACAAATGAATGATCTTTAGAATAATAAGAATAAGAATATTTTTATTTCTTAATAAGTTTACAGAGTAGGTACCTTACAATAAAAACTTACATACTCATAACAAACACTATTTTTAGCAGCATCAATTTATAACTAACTTGTAAATTTATGTCTATTCTATAGGATTTTGGAAAAATAATTTTGAACGGTTTAAAAGCTATCAGTTAAACAATTGAAGTTGATCCGCAAAAAAAAAAACTACTAACAAAAGTATGAAACATAAATACATAATTACTAAGTTGGCGGTACCCAGATAAAGTAGTTCATTACCTCCCGTGCTAGTCGAGACTGTGTTATTCTTTGATTCTATGTTTGTTAGTATGAAACCTTGATTGTATTTCTGCAGCTGTCATAGCATAGTAATCATCAATCATCATAACCTTTATGACCGGCGATTTTATTAACCTTATAATAAAATCGCCGAGGGTGTAAATTACACCAACAACCTCGCGACCAAAAGTCCACCAAATGCTAGCACGTGTCAATAAAAACAATTATCAATTGCCGTTCGACAAGTGGCTATTGGCTGTACAGGCAATCAACAGTGATCATTATTAGTACAGTCAACTACATAAAAATTAATCGTTGAATGTGTTAATAAGCGCAAAACTCGTGAACGCCGATGCAGTTTTTTTAAATATAGCAAACCCATTTAGATTAAAAAGAAATCGTTAAGGCCCGAAAAAAGTCTATAAGGAGAAAAAAAAAGAAAAAACTCAGGGCACTAAGTTCGCCGTGACAGCTGGTAAATCATAAAAATGCTTACGTAAGTAATATTTCATGGCCGACGGCAGCACTTATCAGATAATAAATGGAGATTACCAGTATACTTTACTCTTTGGAGATTACTATGGAGAGCCCTAAGGGTATATATCCAGTAGCTGACTGTAGGCATACTGACATCGTATTATCTCACTAGTGGCCATTTTTCGGATTGTGGACATTATCACATCACTTTACAACATAGATAAATAAGAGACTACAAGAGATGTAAGGATCTTTGGACTGGTTAAGATCCCACTTTGTTTAGCTTTATAAACATAGGCTCTATTCCGGTTCTTTTCCTATTTTTGTTAACTTCTAATGTGAAGGAAATAATTTTTTTGACATCTTTGACATGTAATTTTACTGTTTGTGAACCAGGGCCCTGTTGTCTTATAATATTATTTATGGTTACCCAAGCACAAACAAAAAGCTTTTTTCTATGACAAAAAATAACTCTTAACGATTTATTTCATCCTTTTATGGCATATTTTTTTATTTTGACCATTTGAAATATTATGTAACACTTCATATATAATCGACCAATCGTGATTCAAGTTCAATAGAATAATTTGAAAAAATATATTTTTATAACTTAAGCAATTATTTTGCAAGTTTTTACGAAAATCAAATTGAATTTGGTCCATTAATTTTTGTGAGCGAAATTCAATTTGATTTTATTAAAAAATATATTAAACTTTGATTTACTTTTCACACTGTTTGTCTATTTACTTAAGATTATTTAGCTAAGTTTTTATTAATGACTGTTAGTTCCAAACAAATAGGTAAATAAAAATTCTATCAATATGTCGCATGCGACTGTATGTTGATTGCCTTTGCTACGCCAATCATGTAGTAGTTCCACTATTAATATTACTACTTACGCGACATGCGCGCACGCAACCCACGTGTTCAGTTGGGGAAGTGACAAGTTGTTTGTATGGTTAATTGATTTTTATTTATAAGTCGAAAGTAATAATGATTTTGATAATTTTGTATGAGCACCTGTTTATTTTGATTTTGCCTTTATATTTTTTAACGACAAGGAAAGTTTGTTTAGTCGTTTGGATTTAAGATTTCCAACTAGTTTGAAAGACACAATGATAATGTAGGTACTTACAAACGACTAACCCTTCATTCACGCGATTCTGTGGATTTTAGCAATAGGTTAACCTACTCACTTCATACAACAATGCCACATTTTATAACTCCTGTTAATACCGTGTTCTTATGCAAATAAATAAAATCTAAATCTGAATCATAGCAATAACTTTGCTAGTAAAAATATATATTTTTAAATTTTTTAAGCAACGATTCCAGTAAGTAACGTACAAGGGTAGATATAGATTTACAACTTGGATTAGACACACTATCATTGTTTGTTTAAAAATCTGATATTACTTAGATATTCATTTAAAATACTTACGAATAACCACTGGTTAGGTACGATAATGAAATTAAGTATTTTTCATATTTTAAGTATTTTTTTGTTTATTGTGTTAAAGTATGATGGTGCAAGTTATCATTAGTAATATTCAAAGAACCTATAGATTTACCAAAAAACGTGTATCCAAAAATGCCATTATTTAGCAAAAACCGCATCCTCCATCCATCACGCACATGACGCGCAGGCGCAGCATGGCGGGAAAACTGCAAAACAGGGCCTAGGGTTGGCACTTAACGAAATGGTGAGACGTTCTACTTAAATATCGAAGGTTAGACTTTACCTCAACGTGGTCTTATAACTGCGATTGGGGGGCTCATAATCTATGCACAACGTGGGTTATACCAACCATTTAATGTCTGATGTCAAACCCACTAAAACCCATCCAAGTTCTTGTACCAATTTTTTTTACAAAATGCTTGGTTGTTCTCAATTCAAAAAAGTTTTCATTTTGGTAGATTGTGTCATCATCACGATTGTAAAAGATAACGAATAAATTATGCCGGCAAGGACAATTACGTCGATTGTTGACAACCCTAGCTTACCAATACGTCGGCGAATTGGCGAATTGTGTCCACAACCCTTGCCAGCAGATGTGGGCCACGCACATGAATGCCTATTATCGAGTAAGCCTATAGTTATGTCACGTAAGATTAAGGTGGACATACCTTGCGTGCGTATCTTTAATGCTCATTGTGGCAACCTCAAAATTTAGAATTTTCCACAAGTCTAAAAAGTATCATACCTATTATGAATTAATCTGGATTCACGACATCAATTTTCTATTATTTATACTAAAATGATAAATGAGAAGTTTGTCTGTCTGTCTGTTTACTATTTACGGTTTAACCGCTGAATTTATTTAGATAAAATTTGTTGAAGAGACAGTTTGAGTCGCGGGGATGGACTTGTACATTTTTTGTACCAGAAATTATTCTCCAATGGGTTGAAAAGGGGTATAAAGTTTTCATGGGAAATTTGACATTTGCGCGAACGGAGTCGCGGGAAATCGCAAATTTATTACCATAGATAAGATTATGGCCACATTTTAAAATCATTTGTAACTGAATAAATCGTATTAGTTACTTTAATAACGGTAAATCTATATTTACCGTAAAGTTACTACTACTAAAATAAAATATTATGTGCTACTGTGCCAATAATATCATTTCAAAAATTTCAATCATCTTAAAATATACCTAAGTACAGTGGGCCCCGCATCAACCTACGCAAATCTGGCAAAATATCTCAAATGACATGGAACTGTATATGATCAATATAAGGTTGCGGAAATTTTACAGATCAGGGTAGGTTGGACACAAGGATTAAGGTAAAATAGAAAAGAAACAAATACATATTTTTTAACACAAGAATGTCCATACTATTCTTTAGTTCAAGGACCAGGCGAACAGGTGTTCCTACAAAGGATCTCAGATTATCCTCGCTATTATACGTTTTGTGTTTGTGTGCACTCGGCTTTAGGTCAACGAAGGTCTTTTGGAGAAAATGAATTTTATTGCCACTGCAGAGGGTTCGATTTTGAATCAATCGTGATTTTTTAATTGAAAATTCGCAACTATAGGAAACAGTTACTTTATGATAAACATGGTCGTTACTTGCCTTTGGGGAAATATATGGTATTGTGGTACACAACGCATTACGTTTTTTTACTATCACTCCAAATAGCACTATAGCAGGCAGCCGTGTTCCGTAAGGGTAGTTTTAGTTCAATTTGAATGTATAAAACCTATCGTAAGTTTATTCATAAACTGCATGCTCCCGATAGCAAAATAATTTATAGACCTCAGTGGTTTTTAGTCACTATCATTTAGGTTCTCTTGTATTATGTCTTGTTTTGTATGGTAAATATTAAAAAAAAGGCTCCGCGCAGATAGCGCGCCACGTCCTTCAGTCCCGTGCAACGCAAACGAACGTGGCTTGGTGGCCGCTTCTAGAAGTCGGTGGCCGCCACAAGGAGTCCGTGGCCACCACTTGTGGTCGGTTGCCGCCACCAATGGTTGGTGATGGCTGTCTATCACCAATTTTGTTTGACAGACGGTTTGTCAAAATGGCGAGTGGCGAGTGGTCGCCTCCAGTGGCGTGTCGCGGACACTGAGTCGCTCGCGAGTGACACTAGCAACTAGTCTAGTCGATTTATTAGTCGCGGGGAACTCCCCACGACTTCGCCCGCGCCAAATTTGGATTGTCCATACGCAAACTTTCATCCCCCTGATGTTTTTATATCACGAAAAAAAGTAGCCTATGTCCTTCCCAGGGTCTCAAACTATATCTGTAGTTTTGGAGCCTATTCAATACAAAAAATCAAATCTTTCCTCTTTATAATATTGGTGTAGATTATGTACCAATTTATGAGAAAATAAGTTATATTTCTAACATGCTAGCATGGATGCTAGGAACACGTTTTGGATTGCAATCTAGAATTAATCGAATTTTTAAAATTGACTGAAAATGCTTTTTTTATAAGATTGATTGTAATCGGTATGTGTTTTATATTAAAACAAATTGTTCTTTGTACAAAACGATTTATTTAGTAACCACAATGAACATATTGTCACGGATAAGATATAAGCAGAACAATAGATAATAATTGATAAGTATGGTACTGAGTTATTAGTCTATATACATAAAATAGAACCATTTTTGGGGGGGTCTCATATTATGGCCAAACTTCCAGACAACCTTCTCTTATCACTTTCTGATACACACTCACTAGAATGATTATTATTTATTATTATTATCATTAAATAATATTAATCTAATATCTGTGGTATTAGTCGTTAAGCCTAGTCAGAGGCCCTAGGGCGGCTTGATAACTTCTGACCGTAAGGTTTGTCACTTGCCTTACATACACCCTTCCACCAATCCGCACTGAGCCCGCGTGGTGGAGTATGGCCCGTACCTCCTCATAGTTGAGGTGAGGCCTTTTCCCAGCAGTGGGATCTAATAGGCCGACTTTACTTTATTGTATTATTTAAACTTTATCATTTAATAAGAATCAGATGAAAGGCAACAAAAAAGTTGTATTTAACATACGCAAATATGAGGAAAAATACAGCGACGCTACTCTGTGATGGAAAGACTTTAAATTCAAGTTTGGTAACTCGCATACAAAAATAACTACACTAAGCGAGGTAGGTAATTGTAATAACATGCTCAAACTCAATTGTTACGAATGATAATTGAAGGATTTTTTAAACACTTTAGGTATCCACAAGCCTAAAGATTTGCATTATTTCAAGTGCAACCTTTACATTTCGAGACAACTTAATAGCCACGATAATATAAGGTCTAACTTTTTCAATTCGGTTCTTTAAATAATGATTTTGTTTACTACTCTAATAAACCAACTTTTACTATAAAATTTAATTCGAAATGTCTGTTAAATCGATGCTGTTCGTAGAAAGAATGTAGCAGCTGATTGATCAGTGTTTTTTTAGAAGAATACATTGTGTATTTTTTGCTGAATGTGTTCGGACCCTGATTGTGCTAATCAAATGCAACAACTTTTATTAAGGGCCCGACATCGCGTCATCGAAATGCTGATGTTTTTTTTTTTTTTTTACTGACTGACAATCGATTTTAAATATAGCATTTTTGTCCTGTAATAAAAGTTGTTGTAGCAACAAAATTAATCCGAAAGGAAAACAAATTGAAAAGTTACATCCTGTAATATTCGTTAAACACGTTAATAATTTACATTATAAAACATTTTACATTATTTAGTAATGGAGAATAGTTTGATATTATGTGTAATCTATCTTACACCATTTATGATATTTAATTTATTAACTTGGAACACCGTCATAGCCAAATATATATATTAAGAGCCGATATTTTAACCGCTAGTTAAAAAGTAACTGGTTGATAAATAAAACATACTGCCATCTCTTTGAATTGTCATAAAATACGATTGTCTTACATGAAGTGAACACTTTTTAAAATTACTCGTGTATTCTTGAATAAGTAGAATATAACACGACTTGTCTTATATTTTACTTGACGGATATTGTGATCTGGCTATTAAAAATGAGCCCTAAGCCGGTTACTATGTTTTTTTCTTCTATAAATACTAATCAACACTGTCCAGGGATATTTTGGAATTACTCAATTTACTAAAAAATATTAAAATATACACATATATGTTATTTTGTATTAAATTTTTAGTAAATTGAATAAATCCAAAATATCCCTAGACAGTGTTGATGTGTGTAGATAGATAGATAGATACTCTTTATTGCCCACCACACACAGTATCAATTTACATAAATGTTTATAGAGAATGGTACAATTTAATTTAAAAAGACTTAATACCTAAACAGCACCTATTTGTAGTATGGGCAATGCTAACTGGAATGCGTTTTGTATGTACGTCGAACTGTTGCCGGCCTGAAAAGAAAAGAGTTTTAATAGTAACATGATATTGTTAATAAACACAAATAATCAAGACGCCATTTATGAGCTCCTTCTTTAAATACGTCCTCTTTTTTCCAAAATTAATTATAATAAGCGAGGCGACTTTTAGTTTTCTGTCATTTTTTGACAGATTCGTTACGGTTATGGCCCGCGTTAGTTTCCGCGCGACCTTCCTGTGGTCGCCAGAGGGGCGAAACGTAAGCTTATTATAGTCAGTACCGTTACCATGAGTTTACGGTGGTTTTACTCGCTAGCGACGACGTAAAAAAAGTGTATGGAAAATTTTAGTTCTCCACGTAACCGCTAGAGGCGCTGTGCAATTTTCTATACACTTTTTTTACGTCGTCGCCAGCGAGTAAAACCGCCGTAAACTCATGGTAACGGTACTGTATAATCTAATTGGTTCAATTTGACAGCTAAGAATGATCACAAAACGTAGCAGTGTATGCGGAGGGAATCCATAGACAACACATAAAAAAATAAAAATAAAATACTATTGATTTTAAAATATAGACTTAAAAGTAAGTAATGTGACATATCTTAGTTTATATTTTCTACAGAAAGTGTAAAATGAATCGAAATTCTATACTGCTGACCGACGTCTTAAAACGGCTATGTTCTATTCTGTTACTTTCTTAATTTTAGTGTTGTCACCTTTTTACTTTTTACGGAGGTACAGATTTATAGATTCTTACGAATGGTATTGAACAAATAACATTTTTAGTACGCAATTTTGAGTTTGAAGACTTAATTTTATATGCGGTTCATAGACCGTAATTCTGATGAAATAAATCAAGTTGAATTTCGCTCACAAAAATTAATCGACTGTGTCATCCGGTGGGACTCGAATCCACGTCCCTTCGCTATCCGGGCGAGTGCCCTTACCAACTAAGCTACGGAGGACGTTAGTCAGCCGACGAATTTTTGTAAGTGCTTGCTACGCCAGTGAGCCGGCGTTCGATTTCATCAATACTTGGGGAATGTACCCGCATGTATCCGATGGAAATATTTTTACAAATATTTAACCATCAGTTAAGCTGAAATCAACTTAACTTATAATTATTTTTATAACTTAAGCAATTATTTTGATGAAATAAATAAGACGTAAAATATTTTGTAATGATTACCAATGTTTTGAATCGATCGTAAATCGATTTGATGTCTGAATGGATTATTCTAAATACCGATTCGTAAACACCCGAACCTATATTATGTCAACAGTCAAATTGAACCTATTTAATTATTCAGACTATAAATGTCAGCGAGGACGGGTTGCGGAGAATGGGATATTCTTTGTCAGTCGCGTGCTATTGGCGCTTCCTTACAAGACGTGCGGGGCGTCTTGCAGGCACGCAGGAGGGTCGCGCATAAACTTGTTGGAAGATTTCGAAAAAATAAACCACTGTGGCACAGCACTCAGTAACAGAATAGTGTAGTGAACTTGTGTTTTGGCTAAACAACCAATAAAAATAACATTGTTCTTACTCCGTTCTCTACTCTTACTCCGTTGAATACGTCTAAAAAATTTCATGCAATGAAACTCACCTCTAAAAAAATGTTAGTGATGTAATTGTTGATTTGTTCTTTATTTCCACTATCAATAGAGTTCAGTTTCTCTGTGAAGAGTGTTGCCAGTTCGCTGACGTGTTTGGTCAATACCACTGTCATCCTGGAATTACGTAACTAAAGTTTAGTCATATACAACGTTAGAAGCATGCAAGCAATAGTGCCTATTGTAAATAAGTATGTTTATCCGTTATCTTAGTCACCATAGCACAAGCTCGTGCTTGCTTTGGTCAGGCCTGTGTAACTCCCCGCGTAGGTAGCAAAACTGTACGTACGCGCGGCGACCCACCGTGGTGGGCTTATCAACTTGGGACTCGCAAGCGAGCAGTAATAAGCGCGCGTTTTATTCACCGGCGACGCGCGGCCCTACGTTGCTGGATGGACGAGCATGAATTAGGTGCTGGAAAGGTGCGCTAGATGGCGATAGTAGCTTCTTGCAGCAGTCATCCCTAGAACACCGCTTCACTGAATAGGTTTGTATTATGAATCATATTCCAGAGCTATGAGAATAAGATTATCTTGCAAAGTATTTCTGAAGGTGTCTACACGAAAATGTGCTTGACTCTGAGGCGAACTAAATTACACCATAATATTGACGACATTGAGTAGATATCTGCAATCTGTCTGGATCTGTGCAATAATATTTTAAATGACCAATTTCAATTCAAAATTTTGACCTTTAATATAAGAAGCATACAGCAAAACTTTGACAGTTTCCTGATATCCCTAATTCGTCTCAAAATTACCTTCGACGTTCTTATCTTAACAGAATGCTGGTTTGATGAAGAATCCATAATCAACAAACTCGACGGTTATAACTCTTATAGGACTGAAAAATTTATTAATCAGAATGGTGGTGTTGTTGCATTTGTTAAATCTGAACTATGTCTAGTCGTGAGTGAGCCGGTTATTGAAGACGCAAATTGCCTACGTATTGATATACCAAACCGCTTATCCATTCTAGGAATTTACCGCTCACCTTCTTACACTAATATTACTCCTTTTCTAAACTCTCTGGAACAACTTCTCGAAAGCGACAAATATAAAACCGAACTTTTGGTTACTGGTGACATCAATATTAAAATCAACATAAACGACAGTGATACCACAGAATATTTGTGTCTGATGGCTGAATTTTCTTTGATTCCAACCGTCAACAAGCCCACTCGCAACAACAACTGTCTAGACCACGTCTTTGCTCGCACCAAAAACAGGGTAGTTTCTGTCGTCTGCCAAACAAGTGTTACTGATCACTCTATGATCCTTACCGGATTATTCGGCAAATCGGACAAAAGTCAGCACCAAAATAGACTTCGATACAGAATCAACTTTGAAAATGTTATCACAGAACTTAAAAATACCGACTGGTCTGCTTTATTCCACAAAGCTGATCCCAATGAAGCTGCATATACATTAGATCACATTTTACAGTCGATAATCAAAAATAATTCCGAAACAGTTTTTACTAGTCGCTCCAAAACCAATCTCAAACCATGGATGACGCCTGGGTTAATTCGTTGCTCAAAACATAAAGACAGACTACATGCTAGAGTACGACAAAATCCACAAAATCTAGTTTTACATAAAATTTACACAAGATACAGGAATTTCTACAGGGATTTAATAAGAAAAATAAAATCTAAATATGAAGCTGAAGAACTTGACAAACATAAAAATAACCCTAAACTACTTTGGCAAACAATAAAACAAATAACTCACATTAACAATAGCAAAATACCAACCTCAAACCTAACTGCCAATAACCCAAACCCACAAAAGAGCGCGGATCTTTTCAACACGTACTTTTCCACTATCGGACGGAATCTTGCCTATGACATTCTAAGTAACATCAATCAAACCGAAGAAGCAATTGCAGCCAAGATGACAAGTCCCAACTCTCCCCCTGGTTCCTTTTTTCTGGAGCCCACTGATGAATACGAAGTCGACGCATTAATAGCACTCTGCCAAACAGATAGTGCCCCTGGCCTAGATGGAATTTCAAATAGACTTCTAAAAATTATAAGGCCTTAGATTGTTACACCTCTTACATACGTAGTCAACCTAAGCATATCAGCAGGTCAATTTCCAAATAACTGGAAAACGGCATCCGTTACGCCTATTCACAAAGGAGGCGAGAAAGATTCCCCCAGTAACTACAGACCAATATCGCTTTTAGGTGCTTTCTCAAAGGTTTTAGAAAGAATAGTGAATAAGAGACTGGTTAACTTTCTCGAGGGGAACAATCTTCTGAGCCCACGGCAGTTTGGTTTTAGGCGCGAGAAATACACTGAACAGGCGGTTTGTCTTCTTACGAACATTATTTCCAAGGAGCTTGATAAGGGAAACGTTTGCATTGGGGTGTTTTTGGACTTGGCCAAAGCCTTGGACACCGTTTCAACACCTATTCTATTGAATAAATTGCACAACATGGGTATCAGGCAGAACCCAACGTGTTAAACTTGACTCCTACACTAGCCAATTCCTACCCGTCGACTTTGGTGTCCCCCAGGGTAGTATCCTGGGGCCCACTTTGTTTCTAGCCTATATTAACGATGTCACTCTGCTGGGTCTCAAAGACGCGGAAATCGTCTGCTATGCTGATGATACTGCAATCATATTCCACGGTACATCTTGGGAAGCAGCCCACCGAAATGCAGAAATTGGCATTTCCTTAATTAGTAACTGGCTAAACAATAACTTGCTTACACTTAATACCAACAAAACCAAATTTCTAACCTTTCACAAAACCGCTGCCTCTGCCCCTACCATTGGAAATGTCCTGGAACTATTGGAAAGTACACACCAATTACTGTCCAAAAAGCCAATCTTTCCCCAATAGTTCCCATCAGCTATGCCTGTGTAGAACAATTGACAAAAGCGACTGTATTAAGTATCTGGGGATAATAATCGACGAAAACCTTAACATCAAAAAGCATGTTGAATCTGTATCTTTGCGAGTCAGAAAAATTGTTGGAATTATGATCAAGTCAGCGGTTGTTCTCAACAATCTTGTTGAGAACAACCGCTGACTTGAAGCTTCTCAAATCTGTGTATCTTGCTCTGTGCCAATCAATGATTTCGTATTGCATTACTGCATGGGGTGGGACAGGAGCAACAACTCTACTACAACTGGAGAGATCCCAGCGCTCTGTCCTTAAAGTTATGCTTCAAAAAAGCCGTCTTTATCCGACAGATATGCACCAGGAAAGCAATATTCCGTCCGGCAATTATTTATATTAAATGTTTGTCATTCGGCCCACAAACACATGTTACAAATGCAAAACAGAGAAGAATTACAACAAAAGCGGATCCTAAAACTACCTGAACCATTCACCAAAACTTCCTTCTCTCATCGACTTAACGCATTCCTCTGTCCGTTCCTGTATAACAAGGCAGCAAAAACCTGTAACTTGAAAAATTGCACAACCCGCGAAGCCAAACGCAAAATCTCCCTATGGTTGGGATCTTTAGGTTACGTTGACACCGAACACTTGATGCACATTTTAAAATAGGTAAATCTACATATTCCTGGCCACGTAATTAAAATAATGTTCACAATTATCAAACACACATTTACAGGCACACACCCGCACAATACCCTATACACTCTCGTACACACGCACACACACTTGTATTTATGCCGAACTTGGCCCCCACGTGACAGGCTCGCCTAGTGTGGGGTCCAAAGCTTAACCCTCACTCAGCTACTCTATACTTACTATTTTACGCGTTTATTACAATGTTTTACTTAGTTTTTATGTTGTAAACTTTCGTTTTACCTCTTAAATTTTGATAAGACTGTTAGCCTACCTAAAATTTAAAACCTTATTATGAGTGTAACAGTTTATGGTTAAATAAAGATTTTTATTATTTATTATTATTATTAAGGTAGGTAGGTACCTACTCTAAGAAAAAAATAGTAGGTTGGTACCAGCTTAACAAAATTAATTGCTAATGGAAGATTGGGGACATTTTTTAAACAAATTCTCTAAATGTATGGCTCCTAGAATTTTTTTTATAGCTTTAAGGAATTACTGAAAGTCGTCTATAATTTAAAACAAAGAACAATATTTTTACATGCATGTCGGACATGTCAGACTTAAGTTTATGTTTTTTCTATCCAATGTACCGTGTTTCTGTGTAAATAAATGAATATGAATATGAATATTTCTTTGAATTTCATTGCAAAGTCAAACTTCTGTACGTAGAACTAGTACTTATTCTGTGGTTTAATGCTAGGTAATTGTGTGTTTGTTGATACGATTTATCATCATTATTGCAACTAGGATAAAGGCTGATTTACACTTCCACAAGTACAGTAGCGAGTTTAGAAATCGAACCGTAAGCCGTAAGTAATAAGTAACTGTTGTTCCAGAATTACCGCAAGATTTGAACTTGCCGCCATTTATGCAATAAAGAGCTGGCAATCTTGAATTTAGGGTAGTAAAAAATTGAACAAAATGTTATGTTGTTAAACATTCTTCACTTCAAAATAATAAATGAAAGTTTGGCGGCTGCAGTTCAAAAATTTTATACAAAATATGATCGGAATACTGTAATCCCACATGACAGGAGAAAAATTAGGCACAGGACCAACGACTTAACGTGCATTCCGAGACACGGGGGTGTTAACACTACTACGGTCTTGTCAGACAGCCGTCTCACAGAATTACGAGAGTAAAGGAATAGAGAGTGCACCTGTGTATTGCGCACACACTTGTGCACTATAATATGTCCCGCGTAGTTGGCTAATCTCTGTTGAGATAGGCCGCCGTAGTCGAAATTCGACTAGGAGGACATTATTATAACACTACTACCAACGGAAATATCGTTTCGGAATTATTTTAAGACGAATGAGTAAGTGAGAAAGTAGATTGATTGAGCGAGTCTTCAATGAGTTTGTGAGCGAGTCTTTCAAGGAAAGACTACCTGACCGAACGTGAATTGATGTGTCTGCGAATGGGTCTTTGAGTGAATGAGTGAGGATACTTACTAAACGCGTTCGTATCATCCGCTGTGGCGCTGCGTGGCTTGACTAACAACATCTTGGCAGCTTTGTGATTCAATGAGTGAGTGAAAGAGTGTACTCACTGAGTGAGTGCATTCGCCACTTCCGCGGCAGAGTTACGTGTTTTGACCAGCAACATTTCGCTAACCTTGCAGTATACTTTGAGTGAGTGGGTAATGGGTCAAAGAATGAGTGAGTGAATGAGTATACTCACTGAGTGAGCGCGTCCGCCTCGTCCGCGGTGGAGCTCCGTGTCTTGACCAACAACATCTCGCCAGCCTTATGATACACCAACACAGACAAGGCCGTGCACTGAGCGAGGCTAGATACAGCTCGCTTGTAAACTGCCTTTTCGGTTACGTCGGGTCCTATCGAGTCTAGCCATTCGAGGATATCTGTGTATTGCCTGGAAGGAACAAAGGAGCCGTTTCAGTTTTGTATAGAGCTTTCTTTTGCGGTAAAGCAAAAGCTTGGGAAAAATCTGTAAAACATAATCTTTAGATTTAGGTTTACTATTTCTAACTGGTTCTCTTGACTGCCTCGTTGGTCTAGCGGTCAGCACGCTGGGTACTATCCACGAAGTCCCGGGTTCGAATCCTGGATCGGGTCGAAAGTTTCTGGGTTTTCTGTTTTGAAATAACTCAGACACAGCTACGGAAGGAAGCAGGAAGGAAGTTGGTGGTGTAAATACCCCCGTGCCTCGGAAAGCACGTAAAGCCGTTGGTCCTGCGCCTGATCTCTCTACGGTCATGTCGGACTGCCTTCTCACCGAATTATGAGACGACGAAACAGAGTGCACCTGTGTATTTCGCACACACTTGTGCACTATAATATTTCCTGCGTAGTTGGCTAATCTCGGTTGGAATTGGCCGTTGTAGTCGAAATTCTGCGAAGAGGACATTATTGTTTTCTTGCACAAAAAAACAACAACAATACAATACTGTTTTATAACGGCGTCGATTTTTACGAGGGTCAAACTGAAAGTTCTTAGAACTGGCCACTTATAAACAATATAATAAAAAAAATATTCTAAAATTTGAAAATAGAACTCTTTGCCAATATTACTGAGTATATATTTCATTCATTTGTCATTTGTTTTACGACTTGGCGGCAAATTGAAAATTGTCTGTGTCACGTCAAAATGAATTTAACACGAGAAAATTTTCGTGCAATGATTTTTTATGACTTTCGATGTCATTTAAGTCAACAAGAAAGTTATGATAGACTACGATTGGCCTTTCACGATGAAGCCCCATCTCGTGCGACTGTTTACAACTGGTTTAATGAGTTTAAACGTGGTCGCACTAATCTCACTGATGATGTACGAGGGTCAAACTGAAAGTTCTTAGAAAATCAAAAACTGATTACATTAGCCAGTTATTAGTTTTATTATATCTTTTCAAAATATTGTCCATTGACGTCAATACACCGCTGCATGCGATGGAACCACTGGGAAAAGCACTTTGCCCACTCGTCCTTAGGGGTGTCTTCAATGGCATCGCGATACGCAGCCACCGCTTCTTCAGCATTCATAAACCGCTTTCCTTTAAGTTTTTCTTTAATTTTTGGAAATAAATAAAAATCACAAGGCGCGAGGTCGGGGCTATACGGCGGGTGACCCAGTAATTCAACGTTTGATGTCACCAATTAGTCGATCGTTCGCTTGGCGGTGTGCGACGAGGCGTTGTCGTGGTGAAGGAGGATCCTACTGCGAGGTCGTTTCTCTCGAACTTTTTCCAAGACAAGTGGCAAACAATTGGTAGTGTACCATTCTGCAGAAACTGTTTTTTGATCCTCTAACACAATTGTTGCGAAATGACCTATCCTTCCAAAGAACGAGGCCACCATTTTTTTTCCCGCACTTCGATCTCTCTTCACTTTAGTTGGCAACTCCTCGAAAGGAAACACCCACTGAGCAGATTGTCTTTTGGTTTCAGGATCATAACAGTAAATCCAGCTTTCGTCACCTGTTAGTATGTCGAACACAGCATTTGAGTCACCTCCGTTAAATCTTTCAATCATTTTACGGCACCAATCCACACGATGGAGTTTTTGAGCCTTAGTCAAATTATGAGGTATCCACCGGGCGCAAAGCTTCCTGACCGCTAAATGTTCGTGGAGGATTTTGTGCACTTGACTCATACCGATGCCTAAGCTTGTCCGAATCTGCTGATAGGTCACTCTTTTGTCAGTCTCTATCATACGCCGCACAACACAGATGTTATTTTCAGTCGTCGCCGTAGAAGGCCGTCCCTCACGTACATCATCAGTGAGATTAGTGCGACCACGTTTAAACTCATTAAACCAGTTGTAAACAGTCGCACGAGATGGGGCTTCATCGTGAAAGGCCAATCGTAGTCTATCATAACTTTCTTGTTGACTTAAATGACATCGAAAGTCATAAAAAATCATTGCACGAAAATTTTCTCGTGTTAAATTCATTTTGACGTGACACAGACAATTTTCAATTTGCCGCCAAGTCGTAAAACAAATGACAAATGAATGAAATATATACTCAGTAATATTGGCAAAGAGTTCTATTTTCAAATTTTAGAATATTTTTTTTATTATATTGTTTATAAGTGGCCAGTTCTAAGAACTTTCAGTTTGACCCTCGTACGTGAGGGACGGCCTTCTACGGCGACGACTGAAAATAACATCTGTGTTGTGCGGCGTATGATAGAGACTGACAAAAGAGTGACCTATCAGCAGATTCGGACAATCTTAGGCATCGGTATGAGTCAAGTGCACAAAATCCTCCACGAACATTTAGCGGTCAGGAAGCTTTGCGCCCGGTGGATACCTCATAATTTGACTAAGGCTCAAAAACTCCATCGTGTGGATTGGTGCCGTAAAATGATTGAAAGATTTAACGGAGGTGACTCAAATGCTGTGTTCGACATACTAACAGGTGACGAAAGCTGGATTTACTGTTATGATCCTGAAACCAAAAGACAATCTGCTCAGTGGGTGTTTCCTTTCGAGGAGTTGCCAACTAAAGTGAAGAGAGATCGAAGTGCGGGAAAAAAAATGGTGGCCTCGTTCTTTGGAAGGATAGGTCATTTCGCAACAATTGTGTTAGAGGATCAAAAAACAGTTTCTGCAGAATGGTACACTACCAATTGTTTGCCACTTGTCTTGGAAAAAGTTCGAGAGAAACGACCTCGCAGTAGGATCCTCCTTCACCACGACAACGCCTCGTCGCACACCGCCAAGCGAACGATCGACTATTTGGCGACATCAAACGTTGAATTACTGGGTCACCCGCCGTATAGCCCCGACCTCGCGCCTTGTGATTTTTATTTATTTCCAAAAATTAAAGAAAAACTTAAAGGAAAGCGGTTTATGAATGCTGAAGAAGCGGTGGCTGCGTATCGCGATGCCATTGAAGAGACCCCTAAGGACGAGTGGGCAAAGTGCTTTTCCCAGTGGTTCCATCGCATGCAGCGGTGTATTGACGTCAATGGACAATATTTTGAAAAGATATAATAAAACTAATAACTGGCTAATGTAATCAGTTTTTGATTTTCTAAGAACTTTCAGTTTGACCCTCGTATGTATAAAATACAAACTGACACAAATAGAGAGCTAGGGTTTTTAAAGTTGTTTTACTTAGGTTAATAATTCCTGATAATTTCGCATTTGGATGCTCAAAGCTTTAGCCAGTCACCCTTTCCATAATAATATTTATGTTAATATTCTAGCCCAAAACTCACTTGACTAACGGCTGGAACTGTAACTTGAGCCCCAGATCTTGCGTGGCTTTCTGCAGCTTTTCATGGAACGCGTCAGGCTTAGACAGATCTTCCGATGCTGGTTCGTCATCTTCGTCGTCTTCTTCTGGCATTTCACACAGTTCTGTGGATTAAAATAATAATATAAGTGATACTTTATCCTATTTGTTTTTGTTGTTCAAATGATTTGATAGGAGCGTCGGTGGCGCAGTGGCTAGCGGGTTGCCTTTTATGCGGGAGGAGCCGGGTTTGATCCCACGCACTGTGGGACACCCATAGGTCATAAATCGTAAATGGTTACCCTCAAATTTCACATATTTGTACTTGTCACTACACTCATTTGTTGTTGTACCTTCCATATCTATAAGTAAGTCAGTAATTAAGATGCACTTTTACTATCTTTTGTGCATTCAAAGTAGCGCAACGAAAAACGTAAACAGTGTTATCAGTGCGTAATCAAAACAAGTGACGTCATTTGTTGTTATTGCTCAACTATTTCGTGTTGTGAGTGGTTTTTCTGCAATGAATATTCAAGAAAAAGGTATGTACTCGCTATTTTGGTATATTTTTTTTATTTAAATATTGTATATTTTTTTGTAAGCACTTGCTACGAAGCGGTATTTTGCAAAATTTGGCTAAACTTTTAAATATGTTCCTACTAGAAGCTACGTTTGAGGTATACCTAAATAAAATCGTTAGACTTTCTACTTCTTTGACTAATAAAATGGTCTGCCTTTGTCTGCCCCTGCGCCTTCGAGGAGGTTTCTACGGTTGTCAGAAATTTTCGTAGCATTTGCTACGAAATTAGTTTTGTGTGTCTGATTGAATATTAACTTTTTTTATTTTATTTCAGGTACTTTATTTGTATGCTCGTTTTCGAGGATGCATATTCTTGATATTTGGCTATCGGGCAATTCGAGTAATGACAACGAAAAGTGTCGTTATGTTATAGAATCTTTGTTATCATCTCTGAACGACGCTGAAAATATTAACCAATATAATTTAGTGAATATTGTGAAAAGCATATGTAAATCTATTGTTGGGCTTTGGAAAAAATGTAATAGGACCAAAACTAGGCTTTTAAATACTTATTCCGACTGGCTTAATGTCATAGAAAGAGTTGAATTGTCAAGAAACCGAGAGCAATGTATATCAGCTGAGATAACGGGTTTAAATAAAGATCTCATAGATCGTTGTTGTGTTATTCTACTAACTTTGTCTTCGGGTTATAAAGTCAATGAAAGCATGTTTAAAGAATATGCTTTGCAAACAGCATACAACCTGGTCGAGCAATATCCGTGGTACAATCTCCCTGCTTCTGTCCACAAAGTGCTTGTACACGGATCAGATATTATAAGTTATGCTTTATTATCTATCGGGAAACTTTCCGAAGAAGCTGCTGAAGCCAGAAATAAATACATCAAAATGTACAGACGAAGTCATACTCGCAAAATGTCACGCGAAATTACCAATCAAGACTTAAAACAGCAATTGTTATTACATTCAGATCCATTTATTACCAGTCTTCGGAAGCTTTCCCCAAGAAAAAAATACAGGGTGTGGCGTAAATAGTGGTCCAAAGCTAAGGTGTGGATACACTGTACAAGGAAGCACCACATACCAGTATTTAAAAAAAAGTTATGTACAGGGTTTTCAAAAAAAAATTTTTTTTTATTATTTTTTTAAAATCGTTACCTTGCCTTACAAATTTGGTTATAATTTCCAAAAATTACGGTATTTTTTTAGGCAGTTTTTTTATTATTATTGCTGATCACATGTACTTAGTATTCCATTCGTTTTTTTTTTACAAACTGAATTTAATTAAAAAAAAATTAAGTTACTTTCAAAATTCAATACTCACTGCTAGCAAATCGTTTGACTTCAAATGCTTTTGGTGCAAAAAAAAATGTACCACAATGTTAGTGCCCATTATTTTACAAAAATGTCCATCTTTTGCAGATTCTAAAATGGTGCAACAATAAGTGTTACGACTTACAGGAAAAAAGTTATTGCTTTTCGAAACAAAAAGGAGCCCAATTCAGAAAAACAATTTATTTGAAGTTCAAGGGTTTACAAGGGTTGTAATTTTTTTCTAACCAATCATTTAGTTTTTCTTTAATTTTGGTTATTCAAACGGCGTTTAAAATTTTTAGAACGTGGATCCATAAAAATGTTCTAAGCATTTTCAAAATTACCACGACGACTTGTGTCAGGTTATGAAATTTTTGTGGTAATTTGTCGTCGCGTGGTAATTTTTCCTTTCATTTAAAGTAAAAGGAATGCGACGGGACCTTACAGTTCAATTCAAGGTCGAGTTTAAAAAGGAAAGAGACAGCAACTCAAACAATAAAAGCAGTACCGTCGTCTCAGTCGGGTTAGGGTCATAAATTCATAGCGAGTGTTTCTGTCTCGCTTCCGCTTATTGCTCTTGTTCCGTGAGTCTTCACATTGATGAGTCATGTTGATAGAAAACGACTGCTGACATGCGAGCGCGTGAAGCAGTTATTTTACTATCCGAGTGTACCACCGGATGATTGATTGGTGCGCCGGCGCTGCTTAAACCCCCTCCCTCTCCTTAATTTTTGACCACGTCTCTATTATAGATGACAGAGTCAGTGCGATTTCGTACGTCGCATGCGCTTATCATTTGTGTTTCCTGTGGTTTCTATCTCTGCCGTTAAATTGCTGTTTTTGGACTTTGTTTTGCTTCTTGAATTGGACTTGTTAATTTGGTGATCTCTACGACTTTTGCTACGTTATTTGGACTTGAAACCAGATTGGTTTTGCTTCGTGATTTGGATTTGTTGATTTGGTGATCCCTACGACTTTGGCTACACAATTTGGACTTGGAACCTGTTTGTGGCAGTAACGAATCAACCATGTCGCAGTACACGCCGCGAGAATACGCCGAAATGTATTTAATTTACGGCGAATGCGGATGCAATGGTAGAGAAGCAGCTCGATTGTACAGAGAAAGGTATCCTGATCGACGACACCCTGATCATCGGGTGTTTATTAGAGTGCATCAGGCATACCTTGAAGGGAGGATACCAGGTACAGGCGTTGGCGGCGCAAGTGAGGGACGCCCAATGGTCTATGATGACAATCAAATTTTAGAACTGGTACATGAAGACCCTACCACTTCAGTTCGTGCCATAGCAAGGTGGACCGGAATTTCTACCAGAACGGTGCATCGGGTGTTGAAAAGGCATGAACTGTACCCGTATCACTATCAAAGAGTGCAAAGTTTACTGCCCCGTGATCGACCACTCCGGGTTCAGTTTTGCCGAGAAATGCTACGCAGAATGCGAGTCGACTCAAGCTTCTTCGATAAAATATTATGGACGGACGAATCATCGTGTAAAAAAGACGGATATTTTTACATGCATAATTTACACAGTTGGCAACTTGAAAATCCACCGCTAACGGTGGTCATTTTGAACATTTAGTATAGGGCCTAAACTAAATGTTCAAAATGACTACCTTACTGGTATGGTACACCTTATGGTTTACTGTAAGTTTAATTTGTTAGTTTAAGTTTAAGATTTAAGTTAAGACTTTTGTTTTTCAATAAAGATGATTTCAGTACACCGTTTTTTTTTTGTCACTAGAGTAACCTAAAATTTAAGAAAGAACTGAATAATTGGTACAAAAAAATATTTTTTTGTACCAATTATTCAGATACAACACTTGTAATGTAACTAACTTGAAAAAAATTGTTTTTCTTAACTAGGCTCTTTTTTGTTTCGAAAAGTAATAACTTTATTTCTGTAAGTAGTAACACTTATTGTTGCACCATTTTAGAATCTGCAAAAGATGGGCATTTTATTTAAACAATGGGCACTGACAGTGTGGTACATTTTTTTTGCACCAAAAGCATTGAAAGTCAAACGATTTGCTAGCAGTGAGTATTGAATTTTGAAAGAAACTTATTTTTTTTTATTAAATTCAGTTTGTAAAAAAAAAAAACGAATGGAGTACTAAGTACAAGTGATCAGCAATAATAATAAAAAAAATGGATAAAAAAAACCGTCATTTTTGGAAATTATAACCAAATTTGTAAGGCAAGGTAACGATTTCTATAAAATTAAAAAAAAATTTTTTTTTTTGAAAACCCTGTACATAATTTTTTTTTAAATACTGGTATGTGGTGCTTCAGTGTACAGTGTATCCACACCTTTGCTTTGGACCACTATTTACGCCACACCCTGTATATGTTATCAAAAAGTGTCTTAGAATTATTACAGGTATAACAATAGTATTTTTCCACATTTTTTTTTTTAATTTTAATTTGTTGTTTTAATTAATTTATTAATTATTTATGTGCAATTATGTATTTTGTGATGATTGATTTAAGTTTAAATTAAAGTTTATCTAGATATAAGTATGTAATGACTTTTTATTGCATTTAACCATACAGTTTTTTTTAAATAAATATTTTGTTTGACAATATATTTTTTTCACTAAATACTTGTTATATTTTAAATCATTTAAGTCCTATTATATTTCTCAAAATGCAAATAACAAATTTAACACGATAAATATGTTGTAATAAGACTTTATCTATTTATGACCGCCCTTGTATGGAGCTTGTCCCGCTGTGCCACGTGCCGCCATGTACCATGACTTTTTTACTGAGTTATGTACATTAGTTATTTCACTAACCGATGCTCTTACGGTGAGGAAAAACATCGTGAGGAAACCTACACATCAACTAAATGTGTAACCATGATCCAAAACTGGTCAGGTTCCCCTGTTAACAGGGTCACAGAGGTCAGATGACAGTCGCTCCACTGTAATAACCTGATCTGCCATATCCTGCATCATAAAATAACGCGAGGATGATGATGTTATTCAAAATATTTAAAAGTTAATACTACCCAGGCTCTAAAACCAATATTTTGCGTAGTACAAAATACTCAGTGATCATGCTGCGTATGCAGACATTTTAGCTGAACGTAGATTCATTATTATGTAAGTACTTGATCTAAGATCCGGTGCAGTACCAGGCACGGGGGTAAACACTACCAACTTCCTGACTCCAGGGCTGTTTCTGGTTTATTTCAAAACAGAAAAATCCAGAAACAAACTAAGTTGCCTCTAAAGTTGGACTTCTGTGACTCCAGTGTAAAATAGTATTCAGCTTAGACGGGCAATCACTTGTTCACTAGTAATTTAAGTCTCATACTGTTGTAAGGTATTCTTTATAACTGAAGTCAGCATCCATTTCTCTATAATAGATAGGTAAACCACTTAATTGAGTCCACGGTGCAGGAAGTTGAGGTTTTGAAAAGAATGCGTGGTCCTTCCTGCGGTCGCCAGATGTGCGGGGGACGAGGCACGCTAGATGTCAGCAGGGAGGGGTGATGTCACAGGGAAGGGGATTTCCAATGACAGTCGCGTGTGATTGGCGCTTCCCCTCCCAGAAATGTCTTGCAGTGCACAAGGAGGGTCGCGGAACTTTTCAAACTATCGGCTGTCTAGCTATGATAAGGTGTACCAGACCTGGAATTTAAATTCTACAAACCTGCAACCTGCTGTAAGGTTTCTTTGACGTCTTGTCGTTTTTCGGGATCAAGACCGCGCATGCGCTCTTCTATCTGCATGCTCACTCGCCGCGACAGCATTTCCAGCGCTTCCAGATGTACTAGACCTGGAAAATAAAAATAAAACCTTCTTTAAATAGCTGCCTACAAGATGTTAAAGAAAAATTTGGTGTTCAAATTAAGAACGTTTTGTATCCAATGGGACCAATATTGCATACAAGAAAAATACAAAAATTTTATAGTTTCGATCAGGTATTTATTATGAGCTGTTTATTTTTTCAGATACCCATGATGATATGTTTATCTGAAGTTATACTTTTAGTTACTCCAACCACTCTGTTAAATTTTTTAGCTAGATTAATTTGTACTGTAGCGAAAGCAACCCGCCCGGTTTATGTTGATGGAAGAATTGTTGAAATCAGTAGTTTTTAAGTTTATTCGTTATAATATTTTTTATTATATTCGTGAAGGATAAGAATAGCATGAAGAGTAAAACATTTTGATTACCAATAGATAAAATAACCCTTAGAAACCAGGTGTCTCCTGGGAGAGCCAGAGCAAAAAAACCTAGAGACTCGTGGTTCCTCATAAAGCCAGTTACAACTCTACACCCATTTGTATTTTTAACAAATTCTATAATCACAAACCTTCAAAATCGTCGAACAAGTGTTCGTAATGGACTTCTTTAGCTTCTCTCTTTTCCTCTCTCAATTTGTCCTCTTCCTCCGCCTTAGCTTTCGCCTCTCTCAGGATCTGTGACAGAACGGGCTTGTCTCCTGAATCCAGGCCCAACATAGCACGTTTTTTGGCCAAGCCTGGGTCGCCATCTTGGAGGACGTCCATCGTCTTCTTGCCGATAGTTTCCAGAGTATCCAGACCGCCAGCTATTACTTTCGTGCCTGAAAATCCATACTAATATTATAAATGCAAAAGTGTGTCTGTCTGTCTGTTACATCTTGACGCTTAAACCACTGAACCGATTGCGACGAAATTTGGTATGGAGACACTTCGAGACCCTGAAAAGGACATAGGCTACATTTTGTCGCGATATAAAACATTAAGGGGGTGAAATGGAGGATGACAATTTATATAGAAAATCTAACTCTTGCGGGCGAAGTCGCGGGTAACCACTAGTAAAATAAATAATTAAGATAAGTACGTTACTGGATTCAAGTCCTATAGTACAGAGATTCCTATTCTTCTGGGCCTAATACCGCCATAAAGGCATTATAAGGGGATATGCCTTTGCTTGGTTATCTGGTCTGAATTAAAAAAGGATTTTAGACACTGATACTGTGATGAGTGAGTAAGAGAAGAGATAATGGTAGTGTTGTTCTGTAGAAATGAAGTCCATCTATTTATCGATAGTTTTAGTATATATGTAGGATTGCTAAATATACACATGCATTTAAATAATTATATAGTATGATGAAGAAATTATAAAAGTTCCTTTATTCAAAAGAAAGAAGGTAAAAGTGGAAGGAATTAGAGAAAAGACAAGCCGCAAATTGAATAGATACCTACGTAAAAAATAAAATATAATTTGATAAGTATACTCTTTTGTAAAAAATATGGCACTAAAGGCTTTTAAAATACTCCTATATAGTGATGATTATTATTTATGTAGTTTCTCAAAATGCAAACCTCTTCAGTAACACCCTTACCAGTAGTTTCAACAAACTTGGTGACCCCTGACAGGAGGCTGCCAAAAGGAAACGCTGCTTCACCACTGACTGACTGTTCCACTTTCTCTTTGACTTCATCAGGTTTGGTTTCATCGGCTTTGGGAGTGAGATCAACTTCTTTATTGTTCTTTCTGGCCAGTTCTTCGGGGTCTGGTGCTCCTATACCAGTTTCAAGGACAGTGGATATACCCTGGAAGAATTTTCAAAAGGGGTAAAAAGTAAGGTACGTGTAGGTAACTATGTATAGAGGGTGTAAAAAAAAAGCTTTACGAAGCTAAATACTGAAAAAAATATTATTTGCATTACATATGCAATCACCACTTTTACCCTTCTCTACCCACAATTATGTTTTTTTTTTCTTTTATATCATACCTAGAAGTCAGCTAGTTACCGAGATATTGAAAGTCAAATTTAGAAAAAACAAATCAACATTTTCACCAAAACAACTAACTAAGAAACATTATTGAAATTTTCAACACATCTTTTTTGGCACACAACCTGTGCGCCTAACCCTGTAAGCACGTACACACTCACACGGGCATAGTCTGCCCACCTAAAAAAACGTCACTTTAAAATCAATGATAAAGAAACTAAGTAAAGAATATAATTTTTTATACCTGAGACACTTGACTAGTCAGCGTAGTGATACCAGCCGAAGCCGTGCTGAGCAGCGAATCTACACCCCAGCCCCAACCCCAGCCGGTATTTTTTGGGGAAGCCGAAGCAAGCCTCTCCGTGACCTCCTTGATGTCACGGTCTGCTTGCTGCTGAACAGGTTTTGGTTGGTCCTGTAATTAAAGAGTTTGTATACAGTACAGGCAGTCTTTAGAAGTATAGATTTATTCAAACAGACGCATAGCACATAAGAATTTCCAAACTTTAAATTTTTTTTTATTAGAAGATTTATTCTCAGTAATCATGTTTTTTTTCTTACCTGAATCAATTTGAAAGAAAAAAAAAAAGTTTATAGTCTTTATTAGGTAAAGTACAGTTTTTTTATTAATTAACTTATTAAGATCTATAGACTAATATAATTTTAACTACAATTTACAGTCTGTTTTAATGAACTATTTTTCAATGAATTGAAATGAACCTTTTCATTCTTGCCTGTAAAATCATCTTGACCCCAATCATCAAAGTTATCCCAGCCTGTGTCCTGCGACTTTGCATTTTCTTTAGTTTTAGCTGGGTTTTCTTCTTTGGAAATTGTCTTTTTACTTATTACTTCAGTAGTTGGCTCTTCTGGATTGTCAATGTCGAAATCATCCCACCCATCTGTATTTTTTGCCTAAAAACAAAGAAAAATGTGATATGTATCTGAAATATATGATTTAAAATGGAATAACAGTTAACCCTAAATTTTTTTTTAGTTTTTTTTATTAGCCAAGTAATTAAGATCTTTTGGCTAGTTTCACAAAATGTCTAAAAACAGAATAGGTCACTTATTACGACAACACTTCTTGAAGTTATTTTGACAATTGGTAGAGAATTGAAAAGAAATTAATCACTTGATGGCATGCAAACGTGAAATCTAAGGTATGACACTAAGAAAATAAAAAGGTGCCCATATTTTTCTTTTATACAGAACACAACAAAGTATTTTTCTGGAAAGTTTACTGGATGTGACAGCTGTTTTCATTAGTTTGAAATGCTGATCAAGACAGTAATTTAGTCTAACCACACTGTGATTTATACGTGTTTAAGCTACTTTACCTTGGGTTTTGCAACTTTGCTATTCGTGTACGACGTTTCTTTAGCCCCTATGTCCGATTCTAATGCGTTGTCGCTGTAATTTGAGGAAGATAGACGTTTTTTTCTCTCCTTTACTTCTGAATGGGTCTGGCCCTCATCAGCACTCTCGAAACCTTCACTGTCACTAGACGGCATCACATTAATTCCTAAAACTGCACCACTTGAAAATTTACAACGTAATCCTGCAAAATTTTTACGAATTTTGAGATTTTTTTGATTCACAAAACACGTATGTTGTGACAAATCAGCCAACATTCATGACAGTGACAGCAAATGTCAATTAGTACATATTTACGAAGAATGTTACTTTTTTCTTTCAAATAAAAGTTCTTCTTTGTAGGAAAATATTTTATAAAATCGTCGTCGTCGCAATAAACATCATTCAGCGATTCACACCTTTATTTAAACTTGATGGATGAATTATTATTTCTAACGCAATGTAAAGCTACTAGTATTTTACTATTCGTGTAAATGCTACTACATTGCTGGCCAATGCTGGCCGTTTTTTGTTTTTGAAAATATTTTTCTTTCGTTCGCTGTGAAATTAAGAAAAACAATTTTATTACAAAACAATTGATTTTTGTGAAGTGTTGTGATGTGAGTGGTGTTCTGCAAGTGTTGTAATTGTGTGGTTTAGTTAAACGTAGGTAGTACCTATGCATGCCTTCTTTCTTACATTATAGTTAGATTCTTTCTTAGAATAATAACACCTGTTGTTAATATTCTAAGGATTCTTCGTTTCTTTCTGTAATTTACACAACCTACTCGGCCCAGGCAGCAGAAGCAAACTAAGATAGGTAAGTCATTCAACAACACTCATAACTGCTTTTATGTATAATTGCTTAAAACTCTTCGGTACAAGTACCTACTTACTGGATTATCTTGACTGCCTGCCTAGCTTCTGCTTTTTTATTCTGAGACTTTGTCACTGTCGAGATAGGCACCTCCTCAGCCTACAAAATTAACCTTTTCATCAAGGGATGCCTAAAATGTCATTGAACTTTCTAAGCTTATAATTTTTGTAAGAAACCAGTCATTGCTTTATTTGCTCGGACGATGCCAGTACCTAGACTACTCCATTCAACAGTTAGGCAGTCACTATCGCGCATCCTCTGGCACGGATCAGTCAGCCAGATGCTGAAGACTGAAGAAACAACAACTTAGGTACGACTCAAGCGAATCAGATCTTCACTTTCGTAATCAGGTAGGTAAAGTAGGTATGTAGGTGTACCTACAAAAACCTTAGAATAATCATACCTACCATTGATTATAACCTACGTGTTCGTTAAAGACTGTCAAGTGTGAGTAGTTATTTTGTGCTACATAACTAAACGACATAGTTTGCAAATTGGTATTTCTGTTTTTTGATGTGAATGTTGCTCGGTAGTTGGTAGTTCGACGTCATGAAAAGCGCAGTATTTTTAGTAGTTTTTTGATTTGAAATGTTATTCGGTAGTACTTAGGTAGTTTGGTAAGTGCACTTATCACGGTTTTTAAATGTATTTTTTCTGATTCTTCCTTAGGATTCGTCTTCCCTGAGGATATTTTCAGATAGTAGTGCAGTTGTAGTAGGGGCTTTTTTATAACAAAATTGTGTATTGCGATGTGCTGGCTGCTACAAGCTCCACTTTAAGTTTTGCAATTTAGCCTGGAGTTCACATTTGTTTAATTTTTAATCATCAGAGTTAGCATTTTTAAAATATTTTGTATGAGAATTCTGTCAAATTAACCATCAATTGATGTTTACCGGCTTTTGAAAAGTTTGTGAACTTGAGCCTTAACCATTCTTTTTAACCACTGATTAACAAAATGTCTTTGCTATTAGCCTTACATACGCTGGAAAAGTCAATACGGTAGGAAGTATACCTGCATGATTCACAAACACTCGGAAAGTTTCCGTGTCGGATCCTTTCCGAATTCGAATGTCAAACAGTCAATTCTTTCCGAATGGAGTTTTCGAAACCTAATGTCATTTGTGCCTTGTGCCTAATGGAAACGTCAAAATTTCCGATTTCAACGTTTGCGAATCGAATTTTTTGGACGTCTGTGTTTCTGAGTTTTTCTGTCTTGAAATAACTTACACAGAAAAACCGTTTTCAAAGTTAGAAAATCTATAGACATTTGCGCAAACAAAGACAGAAATATTATTTAGGATAGTTAAAAATTTAAAAATATATGCTTAGGTACGTGAATTTAACTTAAGTGATTTTCATTCTAGGTGAAGTCTCTCGTTCATCGTCATGTAGGTATTGTTTATTGATGGCAAAGTTTCAGGAGTTTGTTTCGCGTTTTTACTTACCTACCTTTTAGGCGCTTTCTTGAAAGCGCTCTTTATTTGTTTTTTTTACCAAAACTAAAAGCTCATCTCCCATGCAGGATTGGTTTATTAAAAAGAAACCACCGAAAAGAGTTTTTGTGCTACCGAAATCTAAACCCCTGGAGAAAACCCCAAAATATGAATGCCTATTCCTATTCACAATATCTGCCATCAACATTGACTACCTAGGAATCCTGTCTTATCCTGTTTGCCCTTTTTCAATAATCCACAAAGATGTAGCCCGAAGAATGTACCTTCCTAGCTACCTGTTGCAGTAAGTAAAACTATTTTGTTCAGGGCCAATTCGTTTGACTCTACAAAATTATTAGAGGTGTAAAATACATTCTAATAACACCTTGATAATTTAATTCAACGGTTGTTTACAGCTGCTATTCTTTGCATTGGATTGATCAGCAGTATTAGGTTACAAAATAGCGAACACAATAAGATAAATGTATGTATCGCGGCGACGAACTATCTGTCTGCAATTTGTATGTACCTACCTATGTCTGTACATACGCTGTGGAATGCGCTCTATACACGTATACGTAAAGCTATGTACACGCCTGAATCGTAAATAGATTGAATGGGTAAGCATAACTACCTACTTTTTGCTCACATTGCCAGTTCGCTTCGCGCTTTACGAGTTCGCATAGTACAAACATCAGTTAGTGATTCGGTACTGGTGGACCATCGTCGTGTGTGCCCTCTGTGTATAATGTAAACATTAGCCCGAGGAATGCATTTAGACAGTAGGTGTTGGAACATTATCATGAGCTGTGATAACGTGGCGGCGAGTCGGCGCGACTCAGTAAGCGACGAGGGGTCGCGTGGAGCGGTCGCATGTAACTTTGCTGTCGGACAAGGGACGTACGAAAGCACTCTGTGTTCGCGTTCGCGTACGCGCCGCATTCCATCGTGGGGGCCCTTCGCCGCCATTGGCCGATCCCGCGTGACGTCACTCCTCGTAATGAGGTATTCAACATGGCCGTGTAGCTAGTTCGCGAGTGTGTTTCATTATTCGTTTGAATGGATTTAATCAGTGAAATATGCCAAGGAGACGAAACGGTGAGATACCCTTGCCCGATGGATGGGATTACGCGAGGGACTTTGACGGAAAACTGTACTTCATCGATCACAACAGTAGAAAAACGACGTGGATCGACCCGCGAGACAGGTAAGTTTTCCAAAGAGAAGTGTTAACCCGTAAGAGCCCCATGTCAAAACTTTACATTCCAATATGATTTTCGAAGTTTTCTGTTTGAATTTGCATGCTGTGGCGTCAGTGGTGAAAAGTGCAATCGTTGTGGTTGGCCCTGGTGAACTTGCGAGTGGTAAACATAGTTCTAAAATAGAATAAATCGTGAAAAACAAACTGTTCTCTAGTAGCGCCGCTGCTGCGATCTGGCGGCAAACACGCGAAACAGTCTCGATTTCACACGACATTCCACAATTTAGTGACAACAAATGAGCCAAACACAAATTATGGTTATCATTTGTTATCCTTCGGAACGCGTATTGTGGCAATGGTGTTGTAGATGCTAGATTATTTGGTGAGCGGCGTCAGTACGGGATAAATGGGGCCACGGAACTGGTTCATAGCAACGTTAGTGGCCGAACTGGCGCAGAAATAATTCGATGAAGCGTTTATGTGTTAAGCATGAGTGTGGCTTGCCTAGATGGTGCGGTCGCTGGTTTCGTAAGGTACTATGCGTGTGTGTATGGATGGAGCGATAGCGCGGTGCGGTGGGAGATGGAATGCAACACATAGGCGAGTCGCGCGGTGTGAATGACAGGCCATAGAATGTGGCCGGCCTGAGCCCGCGGCGATGGTCGCGCCTTTCTAAAGCGGCACAACTCCCCTCCCCTAACCCCGCAAGCTCCCCCTTCACCAACCACCGAGCTACAGGTGCCGTAAGACATCCCTATTAAATACCGATCATGTCTCTAGCCGTATCTATTTACCATAGTTTAAACGACACCTGCATCATTGTCTTAAATGTTGACCTTAAAAACCCGGCACCTGCACTGAAAAATGCAAAGGTACAGTTACAAAATGCTAAATGATCGCGTTGAGATGTTAACGAGAATGCTGGTGAAGATCGTGAATTAAGTGATAAATGCACTGATGCTCTCTGTGCAACATAGTAGATAAAATAAAACCAGACGCGTAAAAGTACTAATGATTGTTATTGTAACTTTTGAAGCAAACGAAGCAGTGAAATGATACTTATGCAACATACAGGCTATAGAATGTTTGAGAAAGAAAACTGTTTAAAATCCTGATGTTGTAAAAGGCACAAAATCACAACCAACCAAATATTCAAAAGTAATGTCGAATTGGAAAGAGACAGAAGCAGTAACAGTCAAAGATTACGTACATAATACGTATGTGGATTAAATTGATTAAGCTTAAGAAGGCAAACGGAGAATCTGGTTTCAGTACGTTGACACCACAATAAAATTGGCCGCTGACACAGGAAACATAAAGAGTTATTTTTATTGAACCTTTTGGCAAAGTGCATTCCACAATATCGGCTCCATGATCGACTCTAAACTTGGAGTTTCCAAAAACCTGAATATTTTTAATGCCAAAGCATTTACAAGATGCAACTTAAGAACTAGAATCGAGGCAAAATTTCAGAGAGGAATTCGTTTTAAATGGATAAACTTAGTGCATTGTTTTGAATAGAATGCTAAGTAGGCACTCAAATGGCGGTGACAGTTCAGAATTGACCTAGAAGTGGAGGCACCGCGGATGTCACTGACGTCTACTTGTGCAAAACGCGCACATAATAAACCGAGCCACTAAGCCAATTTATTAACGTCTAAAAATAACCCGACCACGTCTCCGGCGCATACACCATTACAACCATAAACGAGAGACCTAAATGTTCTATGAAAAATGTTCGCCAAGTATTGAGCCGCATATTTTTGCCAGAATGCAATTATTTACTTGAGAATGTTGTCATTTTAGAGCTGGTTTTGCATATGCAGATCGTCGCGTTTCGAATTCGAGATTGTTGATTTAACAAAAGTATTCGCCCTTGAATTTCGATGTGCCGTCGTTCTGTTTCAGATAGAGATCTTTATGGTGCTCTGAGCGCAGAGGCTAGCATTTGCGGCGATAAGTGGCATCTCTTATGAGTCCGTAACTAGGCGTTGCGTGCGAATGAGCATTTTGCGGTTTTCACAGATCTTCGGAGGAGTGTGATACGAACTAACTTATGGAGCAGTTGAAAAAAAGATGAGACAAAAACTCGACGATGTAGAAGCGTTCGACAGCTACGCATTGTAAATCAAGGAAAAACCTCTCATTGTTTCGCTGGGCTAGGAAGCGGGGAAGACAATGATAGCGGCGATTAACAAGCGAATGGGAACCTATACCCGTGTACGTCGGTGTTTATTACTTTAATTGTATCGGTTGAATGCAGTTTCACTGCGCCGGTACATTGTTCGACTCGCATACCAGTGTTGCGTTCTGTTGATCGTTAATGCATAATTTTATGTTGCGAGTGAAATCTGCGTAAGGTATGCGTGCCTGGCTCTAGGGAAATGGATGTGGGAATCGCCTGGACGCGACGAGTAGGAATGTCTTATTTCTGACCAAGGAGTATCGTGATGGCCAATTTAGTAATGTAATTGCTAGCTCAACAGCCTTTACTATAAATAATGCAGCAATTACGTATTGTGTCGACGAATGGTTTGTTTTTGAAGATATGAATTTAACGGCACTAATTTCTTGTGATTGTTTCAGTTATTATGCCTTACGATGAGAAGTAATTCTAGATTACAGTATTTTTTATAAAATATGGAATGTCGTTTATTATAAACACACACATGACGTGTTGTATGGAAGCTAATTATGTGATAGCGATGCAAATTTATGTAGCAGAACTATTTTTATTCGTCTCAATCGTTTGTTTTGATTCCTTTTAATATTGTTGTTATGATGCCCAACAATAACTATGACATAATGTGGAATTCATATAGATAGGGACTTTAATCATCCCTAAAAGTATCCTGTTCGATAAATTCGTACTTATTTTATTCAAAATATTACTTCTCTTTTCAGTATCATAAACATCACAGTATTAGGTTCCGGTGACCACTATTTTACACTTATTCAAATTCTATGAAATAATTTTCAATGCAATGCCTCACCGGTTAGAACTTCCAGAGCAAGTAGGAAGCTTGAGTTATTGACGAAAGCGTCATTGTATTTGAAGAAAACATCGTAAGCTCCCGAGGTTTCTGTTGCGCGTCCAACAGTTTTAATATTACGTGTTTACAGTCTCACCGCGTGATAATATTCAGAACCTTACTCCGTCATGTTACGGACACATGTATTCGGTCGACTGTAACATTGATTGTAACGAAGCTTCAAGATTGTGTAACCCAAGTATGTGTAAAGTATCTTGCGGACTTCCCACGCCCAAGTCAGCTCCTTCAACCGTAACATAGGGGCTGGGCTTTGCGTTTCTCGACTCTGGAGTGGGCGCCAAATAACTCCGATTTCGTTTACTAAATCAAACATTCTTAACTTGTTATTTACACGTTACGCACCAAGGTGACCGGCATTCAGGGCTACCATCTCGTGTTAATTAGAATCACCATCATACATGTTCTACGAGAACTCCCGAAAACTATGTCAATTTTAAATAGGTTGTATGCAAGGTATTGATGGCATTGGATTATATTGTGATTTGACAGTAATTAAAAGCAATCTTACAATTATTTTCTTAAGGTTTACCTGATTGTTCCCCTCTGGTCCGTTTTGACCGATTCCTTTGTTGTACTGAAACATGTTAGGGTCAGTTCACTGTAGCATCTGTAAGTTTTACAGGTTAAGGGTATTAAAATTATGAAAAACGCTTCTCAAATAGCTGCAGATTGAAATAATTTAATATTTCTGTTTGACAACCCTACCAAGATTGGTAAGCGAAGTGTTGCTGGAATAGACCGGACCGGTCACCTATCCGCTAAAACGATGGCAATGATGTATGTTAAAGGTCTAATATTTGGAGAAGACGAAATTCTTTAGCTCTACATTAGGTGGCAGGCAATCCAGTGTGATCAATAAGCAATGGTCTACTTATCACAAAGACAGTGATAATCAAATTCAAATAATGCATTTGTGGCTATCCACAAATAAGACGACACGTTGATTTTAGTCTTGAGAATACTTTGATTTCTCAAACATGTCAGCAGACTCGATCAGTTAATGTAAAAAATGGTATGTATCGCTGCTTTGTTTGTGCAACGTAAGCAATAAGCCGAAAGCAACGTCTAATGTCTCCTTTTCTTTTAAAGATGTTAATTTTATCGACATAATGAAAAGTCGTTCATCTAATGTTCCAACCGAAAAAAGTATCTTCCTTGCCCTTTTATTTTGATCGAATTGAGCTAATTATATTGGAATGGTAACAAATGTCAACTACCAGGTGCGGCTGTAAAATATCGTCTAGCTTTTCTATGTCCAGCACATTCCTCTGAGATAAATACGTCCTTGGCGATTTTATGCGCAGACGCCGCGAAATGGGCGTTCAAGACATAACGCCGGTATATTGCGATTATACGGTAGCACCGACCAATGATGGTATTCGATTTTGGATCTAAATCTCATCTGTCTGTAAGAAAAGTCGCTTTTGAAATCTCAAATCTCATAGTTTATTCACATACCTACCTAAGCTAGGCACGACACGAGTGTGTACTGTAGTAGTACGTGGTACTCTTCCTTATTCAAGCTTTTTGGTAATCGTGTTTTTAATAGGGTTTCATGCTGGAATCATAGTCATGTTTATTTTTGTAGTGCATTTCTGTATTCTGACTACTGATACATAAAAGTGGGTATTGCGTTGTATTTCTATACATAACTGAAATATTTGTAATAATGATACCTACTCGTTCGGCATTAAAAAATATGACATTTTACGGCTTATTGAAATATATTCTGAGTATTAATATCTTTTGTTTAATAGTCTTATCGTCACACACACTAGGTACTGGAAATGTGTTTAAAATCACGCATGTTAAAAGTTATCTGTGTAAGTATGCGATAAAACTTACAGCACTGCTCTCGTTTCTAATCAAAATTAGCATTCCATTCTTATCTGCTGGTATAAACTTGTTTACCTATTCGTAACAGTTTTTCATTGTTACGAACGCCGTTTACCGCTAACTAGAACTATTGAGGCTTGCAGTATTATGTAAATGTGAGCTCAGGCTTAACTCCATGAAAAGTTAGCAAAGTGATAAGCCTGCAAAATATGGCGAATCCACATAGCCTTTACGGAATAGTAACCGAGATGGAATTTCTGCGAGTCTATCCGCTATGTTAGGAGTATTGATAAACCGACCATAGTTGTCTCTCATAAAACCAAACAAGTATTCGCCGATTTGCATAATACTGTTTGATTAAGCTCCGGAGGATGCCCAGACGTCGTTCGATAAATGTCGCCTATTTTAATGTCTCCTCCATAAGCATTTGAGACGATTTAATGTTCCTCGCGAAATGCGCGATCCCAATCTACTGGGTTGAATGAAAGCGATACTTTACCGCTATCTGACTCAAAAACGTCAAATAAAAATTAAAATCGTTATTTACTGACGAGTTCATTAATGAAAGTTAGTTTGCTGTAATTAACGCGTCGCTTAATAAGGCAAACATCGGTATTGTGCCGAACGAAACGACGGGTTTCGTTAACCCAACTCCCCGTTGACTCGTGATGAAATATATGACCGATGTTAATGTGTCGGTAACAAATTAACCTCGTATCTGCCACCTATAGTCCTAGACGATCTAAAATGCATGCATTTGCTATTAGGCTGACGAAATATTCGGTGCTAAGGCGTTAGTATTTCCGGAAATTATGGTCTTACAGCGCTGATTACTTCGCAAATAATTTGTCTTAATATGGAAGCTGTCAAAGGCTAGCAGGCTTCGATCCTTGATTTTGAATTTATTGTCTGATTTGTGGTTTGGGCGTGGGCGAACTATGTGAAAACATTGTCACATTGCTGTCGATTCTCCATTCTATTATGCACCTTGTGTTCTGGTATATTGGGGCGATTTTTGCTCGTTTCGATTGCGTTCTGACGTCGACTTGTCAGCGTTTTGGTATGCGAACCACCTGTAGAGTATATACTTAGTAACAGCAATTAGGCGATAGAATCTGGCTATATTAAGTTCTGTTTTGTCTCGTGAGCGACCGTATTTCACGAAACGTTATTGTTTTATTGGCCATTCATGCGTGTCTCTCTTTTATTCACATTGTTTGAGGTTTATTTAGAAATATATTAGGGGATTTAATGCAGTGTCTTGATGTAGTCCTTTATGAATTATAGCTGCTTGATAATTAATGTTCGAAGGATATTCTGGTCAATGTTATTTCTGACGAGAAAAACAACATAAGTGACTGCGGAATTGTGGGCAGTATTTACAACTGTGACATTTAAACTTGAACCAACACGACACGGTAACACGCTGTCGTCTACATAATGAACAATGGGCCTGAGGAATTTCGTACCCAAACATTCGGTGAAGTTGGTGCCTCCCATTCAATCGCATTGATACCTGTTTGTCAATGTTTAACCAAAGTTTCCGGAACGCCCTCTGTTGTACAAAGATAACATTTAGGTGATACATCCAGTGTAGTTATTGAGTAGACTAAACGAAGTGTTCATTTGTTTTTAATGAGAGTACTGTAGTATTGTGCGTCTGGGTCTTAGATGTCTGTCAACTCCACAATTCCACATGTGACTAAGATGCATTGAGTTTCATTATCATCTGTCTGCTCCTACTTTGTGTCGTCGTGTCTGTACACTTTGCACAAGTTTTTAACAATGTTTTTTTTGTTATTTTACTGAATCATTAATTAATGATTCAGTGAATTATTTCTACTCATGATGGATTGGCTGCAGAAATTATCGTAAGTTCTGATGAGATGAAGTTAAGTTAAAAAGCAGCAGCTGGGTACAAAAATGAACTTTCAGCGCTGGTAAACGCTTGTATTAGAAGTTCAGCGGTAGGCGCTCTAATAACAGCACTACGTGAACGTTGCTTTGCCATTTCTAATGTTTGACTTTCTATCACTGGAAAGTATCATTTGTGCCCCGGCGGCAACCGACAAACGACGTTTCAAGCCATTGACAGCATTTCTGCCATACTTCTAGGGCTTACACACTCCTGCGCAACATGCAAGCATTTCATTCCAGCATTCTGTATCACAACTATTGCATATTTACATCACTATACAAGCGGAAATGTTCCAAGTTTTTCTTCCATTTCTTGGCAAGCGTGGGTTTTCGTGAATTCCTCAGTAGCAAATTCTTAGAACGTCCATACGCGTTCTCTTGAATTTATGTAAGCAGTTTTTATATTGCCTAATTAATTAGCATACGCATCGTTAAAAATACATCTCGAACGAATGTACCATAAATTACGCTGACCGTAAACTTTTGTTCTCGTGTGCTGTCTGATTTACTGAGATGTCTTTAAAACGTTGAGACTGGGTCCTTTCAAAATTTATGACCACAATCGCCATCAACAAACTATAAAGCAATTAGGAATTCCTTCGGTTGCAATGATACCGGCGGCTGTACGTCATTTTCAAAGGATATTATTTTACGTATAGCACAGTACAATGAAATATTTCTCGACAGAGTCGTGATACAATTGGAGCTGCCACAATTTTATTATTGCCTTTACGGTTATAGAAGTTACCAATAAATGCCAAGCCGTGCATTTTGTAAATGAGTAGAGTAATCAATGTGACGGCATTGCTTTAAGTTATGCTATTATGATTCTAACGCTGGTGAACGTTTTAGAATTATGTAGCATCTAAATGGTTTATGAATAAAAAAAATAAAAAATGAGACAATGAGTATGACGTTTCAACTGTAAAAGCGTTTCTTATAAAATCCAGACGGAATTATGGTAAGTTGTGTCTGATATTGTGTCGCCGCACGCGCCGGCCCCGGCGTGACGAAGGCGACTGGTATGCGGCGTGATTCAATCGGAAACCCTATATATTCTGTGTTTATGCAACCCGCTGTCCGTCCATCCGTCACTTCTACAGACAGCGTGCAACATTTAATACAATCAGGTTCCAATTCGAATTCGAACGCAAACATTGTGTCAGCGATTTTAGTTTTTTATACAACGTTGAAATTACGCTGATCCTCTTTATATTCCGCTTGGAGTGTTAAGTGTTTGAATTCTTAGTTCCCAAGACGAGCTAGAGACCTTGGAGTGACGTGACGTGCGTCTCAACAGCTCGGTCCACACTAGCGCTGGAATGTCGTTTGTCAATGATCGTATAGCGTGACGTCATAGCGTCACATTAGTTGCCCGCGCGCATACCATCACACTACATAATTACAACTTTCGAACGATTGCCGCGGCAATTTGGGGGATAAATTCGGTGATTGGAGCCGTGACGTAAGACACGTGGAATGCTTGTGTACGGTCTGCTTGGATCAAACACGAAAATTCGTATTCACATATCGGATCATCATCCGGTCGGTGTGTTTCGTCGAATCCATTGCATGGGCTTAATTCGATTCTAACTGCGTTGTTCCAGTGTGTCAGCGATTCGGTATGCGGGAGGAAATCACGTTGACCCCTAACATGCTTCCTTTTTTGGTGTCAGTCATCTTCCTGTCCTCGAGCTCTCCGCTTAAACAATCGCTGTACCTATACCTACTTCCAAATAAGTATTCACGAGACGGCTCATGATTTACCGATCTGCAAATACACGCGATTATGACTATGTATATCTGTTCAATATTATGGATAGCGATCCGTTTTATTGAGCATTCAAATCTAAGTAGGGCAACGCCCTCGGTGAAGGAGTAAAAAATCGAGATTGTTCCGAAGCCCAAGGAATGTGCATTAAACGGGCCATCCGGATTAAAATATTTCCCTGGTGGTATTTATAGAGCATTAGGTGTGTGTAAGTCTGTCGGTCGATGTGTGAGACAGCGTGGCACCGCCTCCGACGAGACGTGCTCCAACTCTGTCATAATCCCAGGATTTGGTCATTGGACTTTTCGAACACCGAATTGCAAATGAGTAACGCGCTGAAATTAGAACATGGAACAACGAATATCTGAGCCAAATACCAGCCGGCGAACGGCGCCTAGACTCGGATAGCAAACAATCATTGAGACGGAAATGTGGGTTGCTTTCGATAATTGTTGATATTCCGGCAAAGCCAACAACAAGATTTTGGTCTAGCCGATTCGCGTAAGTTTGAATTTCAGCACTAATGCCGCTTATAACGAGACTATGACGTCACACAAACTTGATTCAGCGACAAGGAAATGGATAATGAAAATCGCGACATCTCTGAGAACAAAGGCGTTCTAATGTAATGACTGCTTGAGAAACTTCAGCTGAAGAATGGCGTGAAATCTGCAGACCCTGCAACGCCCCAAAGTGGGTAGCAACCTTCAGGGACTATTCTTGGATGGTGATCGCCAGTACGTTGGCCTTCTGCCGCGCTATTTTCCAGTAAGACTCGCTGCAATTTGATGACACGTCGTATAAGTGTTCCAGCTATCCAATTGTCGTTTGAAGGGATTTTAGTTTTTAATATTTGAAATACATCTTGGAGTAGATACTATTTTCCTCTTTAGTAACAGACATTTCTTTATTATGATGGTATTTAGGGCATATTACTGATCTTTGCATAAAACTTTTTGAAGGTAATGTCAGCCCGGAACACGAAAACTGACCGGTAGATTTTTGTCACCTTTCGGAAGTAGGTAACCTTTGAAAAGTTCAATGCAATGCAGGTCAACGTCAACATACCAACAATAAAATATTTCGAATTGACCTACTTACGTCAAAAACAATAAATAAACGATCGTTTACTTTAATACGAAGCGGACTCTGGAAAATTACTTACATGAAAATCTAGACTATGGGTTGCAATTGCAAACAACAGGTACCTATCTAGTATCTACTCGTACGCATATTTACCTATAACTTAAAATTACGATTGTTTTTACTTTTCCCGTTGAATATGTACCATGACAAGATAATTATAGACATGAATTTATAGAGCTATGAGGAAAGGAGTTAGTTGGAAGAATCATAACATAGGAGTGTCTTTTCACTGTTAGTGATGATGTGTGACTTTGTTGGCAACAATTTTCATCCTTAAACTAAACTTGGCGAAAATGGAACAGAATTTAATAAAATAATTTTCTAAATAACAATCAAAGAGCTAAAATCAGTAAAATACTAGTTTTCGAACTAGAATATTAGACTCCAATGAAGTTTAAATCACAGAAGCATAAAAAGTCGCCACACAGGTTACTTCGCTATAAGAAAACGAAACAAGATAACCTGTTGATCATAGAAAACTATATCAGCAGCAACACTCAAAAGCGGCTTAGCGACATTTACTTGTATTATGGCACCAATAAAAATTCTGTCACGCCACTATTTGATTGGAGCCAAAAAATTGTGTTTGTGAGCGTCAAAGTTTATGTGTGTGACAAGGGATTCCATGACACAGGTCACCATTTCTGAGAAGTCGGCTTGTCTTGATGTCCCGATGACAGGACTGGTTTGGCGTTTTACCACGGCGAAGCAACATTGTGTGTCGGCCTGTCTTGCTTGCACTCGCGCGGTGCGTCGCTGCGTCTCGCTCTCGCGTTGATGCATTGGATGCGCGCACGCACGCGCCCTCTATCCCCTCACTTCGATAAGAGTGATCGTATTTTGAAATGGACGCTGAGCGGTCGGTAGCCGTGCGGAAGGACTTACGGATTTTCCATTGAAGATTTAAGTTCACTTACGCTTCCGAGATTCGCTTTGGAAATGAGAAAGACTTTAGTCGTTGTCAGAGTTCATTTTCAAAGGTGGATTTCTATTGATGGCGCATTGTGAATTATTCTTAGTTTATCTTTTGACCTCAACTCACACCACTATGATTGGTAGGTAGATAGATAAGACGGAATCAAGAGATGTATATTATATATCAATACTGTTCAAATTGCTAGCGAGATATGCGTTCACGGCTGGCGAGTCCACAAGCTAATTTACAAACTGTAAAATCAAATGGAACCTGTTTCAAATTATACAGCCATTGAAAACATTGCATGATACACGTTACACACTGTAGAGTTTGATCGCGCGACTAAAAATGCTAATTTAAAAATAAAACTGGTCGCAAAGGCCAAATCCGAGATTCTTATTTAATATCCGACTACCGTATAAACGCCATATTAAAATGTAAGAACCGTTAAGTGGGATGTGTCTCGTGGATTTAGTCACGTTGGAAACGCGGGGCTACTTTTTGCTTTGCACTCAGCTGAATCATGGTCAAAAACTTGCTGTAGTATCAGGTCTCTGGCGCCAGTGAGCCACGCCCTTAAAACCCGAAGCACCATCTATCGGACATCATTAATATTCCCCAACGCCGTCTTATGCGCAATTTTGCGCGAGCGCATCTATGATCGCACCTGTTTTTGCGATATCTCCACCTCCTTTTTACTCAAGTATATTAGCAACATTTTCTGCCTGGGGGAATAATCTAAAATTCAAATTAAACTGCTAATATGTAAGTACTTAAAGTAAAATGTTCGTAAGCGTAAGCGTAAGTAATAAGATATCTGTTTGCATTTTATTCGTGCCTAGCCAATTATTAAGCTTAGAAGCCATACACTGCACAATTAAGGGGATTGGATAAATCATTTATTCAGCAAATGATAGTGCTCATGCTAATGCTGTTATCGACTTGGTAGAGACGATAAAAAAAAATTAACAAAGTTACAAGTCTGACTAGTTCGGTTCTGTATATTTTTCTTTCTGGTCTTCGGATTAGGTAGGTAAAATCAAATAAACTAATGTATAAGTCAATGCAATGAACAAATTCCATTATCCAAAGATACACCAAAAGAGGAACGTGATCTCAAAATTTAACACACTGATATTCGTTCAAACAATCATGGTTACATTGCCAAAATAATTCAGATCTGAGATAATTAGTTCTTCTGCTAAAAAGGTAAACAAAACATTTTTTTTTATTAAGCACATTCCTAGATTCATAGATTTTTCTATGCTCTCCTCACACATGCATACGAGTATAATGAATTTTTCTTATCCCAGTTGAACCCAAAAACAACGTGTTTACACACAAGACGAAGATGAAATTGGCCCAGCCCAACGGTCCATACTAAATAACGTAAAAATTATCCGGTCCATAGATCCGAAATAATGACGGGTCGTGGTATTTTTATTTTGCTTTAATGATAGTAATAGGAGTGCTTTAATAGGCTTGCCCCCATGGTTCGTGGGAAGTGTACTTAGAATATGAGTTTTGTATGGGATTTTTTTTCGAGTTTGATCTTGATTTGATGGTGCAGCACTGTGATTTGGTAAATTTTCTGTGCCATACTATTGGTATGCTAAAATTATGGTGGGCATTAAATCATGGCAGCTACGGAGGTCGTAAAATATGAGTATACACGTAGTTGTCTGCTTGGATTGGACGTGAGATATGGAAACGTGTAATTTTGATATTTTAATAACCTGATACTCGTTCATTTGGAACCCATACTTTAAAGTGTTAAATTGGTAGTTGATCTTTCTTGAAGATCTACTGATTAGTTATGTACGAGTCTACTGTTTAGGGATAGTTTTGAGTTTCTAAGGAATACGTGTTGTATCCAGGTGGTACCTGCGAATCGTGAAACAATTTTCATTCTACAACAATTTTAACAATTTTAATTGGCTGGGTACTCCAGAGGGAGTACCCAGCCAATTCCACTTGTATAAGGCATGGCAGGGAGTCGTTACGAATAATACCAACACTCAATTCTTCAAAAAATAGTTGTGTAAAGTCCAGAATTTTGGGGTTACTAATCGAGAGTCTTCTAAAGCTATATCTACTCAGAATAAAATGCCACTTAACTTGTAAAACTGTTTGGTTGTTTCAACAAACACACCAATTACCTAGTCCCAAACTAAGCGTGAGCTTGTGTTTGTGCGACTAGGATAATAGATAGGCATACTTATACGTTTATAAACATCCATGACTTAAGTACAAATGTTCATGCTCATCACACAAACATTGGCCCCTTGTTATTACCTGATCTGTCATATTCTGGATCATGGTCCAAAGCGGACCCAGGGTCCTCGCGTGCGAGTGCACACCGGTATAACGCTAGGATGATGATGAACCTCTGATTTTGTAGCCCGGAACACGAATCACTACACCAAGACAGTCGTCATTTTAGACTTGTTGATTACTATTTGTTTTAATTAAATTTTCTATTGTTTCAGATACACCAAGCCTCAAAGTTTCGCGGACTGTATCGGGAATGAGCTCCCTCTGGGCTGGGAGGAGGCTTACGATCCTCAGATCGGGCCTTACTACATCAACCATGTCAATCGTGAGTGCACTGATTTACTTATACGCGTTTATATTCCATACGGAAAATATTTTGATGGCATTTAGAGTCGGTCCTATGCAACAATAAACTTTGTTTATTTATTTGCTTATTATTTTTCATTAAATTGAATGAGCACGCAATGTATTCAGCACCTACATCCAGACATGACTTCATATCATGGCAGTTCAATATTAGGTCAAAAATCAAGTTGTATGCAAATTGCATGCAATAAAATAAATTAAATAAATAATAAAGGGTTAATCCTTAAAAAAAAGATTAACTCTTAATTATTTAAGCTATAGATTTAATTTAACTAGATTGCGGTCCCATAGGACGTAAACGGTTGGTATCTTGATAAATTAACCGCCTGTATGAAATTTACACGCAATATACCTCTATACATATACTGACTCCCCACAAAGTCACCTCTTATTGAAATACCGGCAATAAATAAATACGGCATAGCTTTCTAGAATCTGTAAGGAATTTCATGACATTCTCCTTGTTTTTCTTGAGGACTGTATAATACAATACTGGTATTACTGGTATCAGATACTGTGAACTACTGCGAAGCTCGAAGATCAAAGTTGTTTTTTACGTTTTTCGTAATACATTGTTACGCGTCGAAAAGAGGTCTACCATATTTCATCTTATGAAACTTCAACAGTTATTGTCGTATTGAAAATTAATATGAATAGCACTAACTCAAGGTTTTATCTATGGTTGCACCTTGGTGGGCATAAATAACCGCGCCTGGCAACATTTTGAAAGGAGTAAATTGCATGGGAGCATTCATTTTGTCAAACGGTAGCTAATCGTACATTCTGCGTGGCCATAACTCATCATCGAACAAAGAACCGTTTGCATTTTACTATTTATGTTCTTTGCAATTATGCAATAGGCTACGGACATGTCTCATAAGTGGATAACTTTTGGTCGAGCGGGAGCGGAATGAGTGGAAAACTAACTAAACTAACTAACTACTATAATAAAAATACAAGGCGGTGACGAGCTGCATGCCTGCAAAAAAGACTGGGGAACAGCTCCCTAAAATCGTATAGAGTAGAAAAGTGGAAAAGTACTTAACAATGCCTAAATCGCTTGCTCGCCTTCGTCTCCGCTACCGCGTCTGCCTGTTGATATAGCAGTGCTATTAGAAAAGTGAAAAATGTCCCTTGTAGAGGGCATGCAGTGGCTCTAGGCATTCTATGAATTATGGAACAGCGTAGATTCATGTACAGCATAAAATGTGGGGTCCATGAATTTGATATTTGAAATCGAGCTAGACATTTTTAGTGTCCAGTCTTAGCTAAGGCATCCATCGTCGACGATGGATAGTCGGGTTTCGCATTTCTTTGACTGTATGATAACTTAGCTGGGTTGCTATACTGATAATGTATGGTTTTCTTAGTAATTCCTAAAGATTACTGTCGTGGTGCCGCGGTACATAGGAATTTTCGATTGTGATGGTAGTTTATTAAAGTGGAGTTTTCAATAATTTTAAGAAAAAGAATTTGATCGTCCGTCACATTTGTTTTTGGGTTTATGAGGCCCATTACAAGATTCCATTAACTACCTATTAAGGAATTGTATTTTTGGCGTATGTTTGTGGTGGTATAGTGATTCGGACTTTAAAGAACAGAAGCGTTCTGCTTAATTGTGGTTTTAAATCTGGTTTAATTATTCAAAGTCGAATTTATCCATCACGTGTAACTCTTTAAAGGGGTACTAGTTATCCATACTAATATTATAAATGCGAAAGTGTGTCTGTCTGTCTGTCTGTTACCTCTTGACGCTTAAACCACTGAACCGATTGAGATGAAATTTGGTATGGAGACAGTTCGAGACCCTGGAAAGGACATAGGCTACATTTTGTCGCGATATAAAAACATTAAGGGAGTGAAATGGGGGATGATAGATCATATGGGAAATCCAACTCTTGCGGGCGAAGTCGCGGGGAACCACTAGTAGAATATATTTTAGAATTATCATTGATTTGCTGACATGGGTCAGCAAACACATTCTCAAATAACTATGGCATGCTGTATAAAATTATAATAGTGGTGTCTTGGACGGAGTGATATGTGTTAGTAATGTAATATTTATGCAAAAGTCTTGGGAGGCTGTTTGGGCGATGGCATAGCGTGCTTTAGCTACTGTTCAGCGATTTAACTCCAAATTAGATGGCGTGCTTACCATAATCACATGCGTTGCATCTCAGGTAAGATAAGGAAATATTGCACTTACTTGATTTTTCACGACAACCCTCGCAATTTTAAATTCATACAAACTTCCACCTTCCTTTTAACCCCCGTAAAGACTGATTTCTGGGATAAAACTATCCGTCTTTTCTTCCCCGGAACTAAAAACTATTTTTATTTGGATAGTTAATGGGATAAAACTGTATGTTTTTTTCCATATTTCCACAGCCAGCACTTACTTACCGATTATACAGTGAGTAACGGAGCGAACGCGCGTTTTTACACGCCGACTGTATGCATTATGTATAACGCCTGGAGCTTTCCGTGGTTTCCTAAGTTTTTCGAGGCTTGGACCCCCCGTTGGACTGGTACAGTCGTATTCAAGAGCTTTAGTTTCAGTTCTTAAAAAAATAGCGCAATAGCCGATCAGGGAAAACTTCTGAGATCGTGAGTTTGATCCCCGCCTGTACCACTGAGTTTGTAATTTTTTTTAAGTGCAGTTTTTTTTTCAAATATATCGCTGTCTAATCGTGAGGAAACCTGCACACTAGTTGGCTAGTGTGTGAAATTGAGAAGGCAATGACAAACCTCTCCATCAAACATTGCCAAGAAATTCGTTCAATAAGCCCAAATTTCCATAGGATAAATGATTAAATAACAGCAATTTTTCAACCGACTGTACTCGATAGTATCGCATGAGGTGTCACGGTCCAGGCTCGTCCCAACAAGGTGTCAGATTCCTTAAACATTTCGTTTAATCTTTGATCTAACGTGGGAGAATCTGAGATTGGGCCTAGATATCTGATGGCAGATGACAGACAGGTAGGATGGTGGGTTGTTTTTGGCTATAGTGACTAAATGGGTGAGGGAATGTCGTTGTTAGGGTCCTATGAATAAAAACGCGGACTGTATAAAAAAGGTGCTGTATTTCTCGCCCTCTATTACATGGGAATTTTACAGAAATAAAATAACGCGACAAAATGTCCAACGACGGTGGGTGTCCCAAAGCGAGTGCTAGGGCTTCGGGCCCGCTCGGGCTGCCACGCGATGACATCGGTGTCCGTCGGGCGCACTTCTCGAAGCTGCGCTGATGTTGCGTTCCAACAGTCGTACTCATACCCATACCGTGTCACCCGCTTTTAAAATTAACAACCCCTTCCTCCTTCGGTAACCACCTGTGACATATGCACAAGACCCTAAGGTACTTAACATCTAGTCACGTTAATACTAACCATGGTTTCAAAATTTTTAGCAAACAGAAAGCTTTGGCTCAAGGATGTTGTAATAAGTTTATAAATAAGAAACCAGAAATTAACACACGGGCAGGATTAAAACAATTACCTAAAGGATGTTAACTTGACAGAATTAAGGATGCGAGAAGCGGAGGACCGTGAAAGTTGGCGCAGTCTTGTAGAGGCCTATGTCCAGCAGTGGACTGCAATAGGCTGATATGATGAACATGACAGAAACGTAGGTCTACCCTCCAAAATTAGAAGACTTTTAGTTGCAGAATGCCAAATACTCAAAACGCCAACGGACTCTCAAAAGGCCAAATTCTCAAAAGGCCAAATTCTCAAAAGGACAAATTCACAAAAGGACAAATTCACAAAATACCGAATTCTCAAATGAAGGTACAACGAAAGCTGTTACATGTTCTTATCTGAATTTCAAAAATATTATTGCTTTTCCAATTTAGCGTGTAGATGTTATCTACCACTATTAAAAATCAGGACGGACGATAAATTTATCTGTCGTCAAATTGTTTCTTTGGCCATTTAATTAGCGTGCTCACCTAAGTTTTAATTCATTTATATTTATGCAACTATACGCGTAAATTAATTTAGTTGGCAATTAGTTATGTTAGTTAAACTGCTGCTTAAATTCATACAAGTTGGGGTAAAGCGAATGCATATTTACGGCGTTGTACCTACCTAGGCGTAGTGATGTCCATGTAGTGTATTATAATAGCTGTGTCTATGATTTGGGTACGCTGCTTGATATTACTGCATTTTTTAATTAATTAATTTTATTTGTAATTCATAATAATTTTGATTAATTTATTATAACTTATTTGTTTTTTTTTGTGAATTTTGAATGACGTAATTTTGAATTATTATTATTATTGCATGGTTTTATCGAATTTCAATGCTTATATATTATTACCCTGAGTATTACAATGGTTTTTACAAGCTTTTATTTAGTTTTACTAAATAACGTACTGTAGCAGTATAGTATCTTTAACTAGCAAAACTATTATAACTTGTAGGTACTTACGACATTTAAGAGAATGTTATTATTTATTCTGTGATGTAAGGAAAATCCCTACTTTTAACCGACTTAAAAAAGGAGGTTCTCAGTTCGACCAGTATGTTTGTAAGTATTCCGCTATTATCTCGCATTTGGCTGAACCGATTCTGTTGTGGTTTTCAGAAAAGTAGGCATTTGTTATTATTGATTCATTTATTATAATTAGTCATTATTCAATATTACACATCGTTAAGTGACATCAAGAAATGTAATTATGATAACAAAAAAAATGTATTGAGGCAAGGATTCTAAGGTAAACTTTTTCAGCAGTTGCTACAATAAAGCGTTATTAAAGTATCGATATCTATCGATACATTAGAAGTACCTTAACCTTACAAGCATCCCTAGAGCTCGCGGTCTCTATTCTCATAATTTAGCTGCGACATGCGTACGCGCAGCTTGTAACTTTCCAGCGCTGCTGTAGGGTGTCCGCGCTAGTTAGTGTATACTGAAATAATTAAGGTCTACTTATATTCAACGATTATATCTAGGTTTTGATTTAGCAATTTGTTAACGTATTTGTACTGTTTAAACTACTTACTATCTTTTTTACTAGAGGAAAATAACATATTCGTTAAGTAGGTAAGGATTACTTTTATCTGAAAGAGAATATCGGTAGTAGTCAATGCGTGTTAGACTGCTTTTTGAATTCGAAAGTAAAAATGGAGTCAAATAATTTTACAACTTGTAAATTCTTGTCGCATTTGTAAAATATTTTAATCGACAGTTTTTTTCTAACTTGCTTCGCACATTCGATAAAATGTTTAAATTCTACTGTAATTAAGCACTCAAAGAAACTTTTATTACTTACACAAAAAAAATTAAATTGGACATATTTTATATTTCGTGTTACAATCGGTAAGCACCGTCATTGTTGTATTTGATAACATAAACTTGTGACTTTAACAACACTATCTCATTCAGTCCATTGATTGCCAACATTGTATCTTATCTGAGTGCAACGCTCCCGTACATTACCCCAACTATGTGCATCTATGCAGTATGCTAATACGTAGGTAGGTACCCTCATTTAGTCGACCTGTCTTTACCGTGTTTTACTCGTGTAGATGGCGAGATAGCGTCCCAACGGAGTCAACATTATCGTTACTTATCGTCAAGTCGGCGGTTCTCAACATTTTAAGGATGTGTATCCCACTTTTTCTAATTCTTACCCACGCAGGCTAAGAAAGGTTCTCTTGATTTGACCATCACAGACACACGTTTGTGTGTCTGTCACTGTGTGGCTCGTGGCATAGACTGTGCTTCTTTGCCCACACAGGGCCTTCAGAGGGCCTAGATAATGCTGAGAGAGGTTCTCTTGATTTTGACGGACACCATAGACACACAAGAGGCACCCTAGGGCTTGTGGCATAGACTGTTACAGAATTATTGTTTTAAATGTGTACGTAATGTCTTTAGAACTTTTTAGAAATGTGTTTTTGATGTTCTTTATCTATAATCTAATAATCTTTTGACCAATTTTCCAAATATCTGCTTTAGCGCTGTTCTTTCTGTATTCCAGAATAGCACCCGAAGGGGGGCTTATCCCCCGTTGAGAAGCACAAGTTGAGATGCCACATCGCTAATTACTAATTAAAATAATATATTATATTCGCGTACACTTGGACCCGATAAATTACTACATTGTGGGCCTTGGGCGTTTCTCTGATAGCGCTCAAGTTTTGCATTCTTTATCTTTTTATTTAATGTTAATTAACAAGTGATTTATTATGGTTTTTAACGTCTAGCTATTAGTAATTCATATACTTTTTGCTTTTTTCATACCTTAAATGGAGAAGAGAGTTACTTGGCGTCAAATATCATTGCATGACCAATTCATTTCACGATTTTAATCAGTCGTGGTAGGATTTGTGAAATGACTGACTTTATTTTGATACACTTACTTGACTGTCATGTTGGTAGGTATAGTGGTCAGTCAGAATGCTTTTTCAATCCCGGAGGTCTCGGGTCAAATTCGGATTGGGCCGATAGTTTCTGTATACTGTCTTAAATAACTCGGAGACAGATCCAGAGTCAGAAAGTTAGTGGTACACAACAAAGCAAATAATAGGATTGGTAAAACTAAAAAGTTACACACTCAAGCACAGAATAAGTACTAGTACTCCGACTGAAATAAGAAGTTATTTTTATTGATGTGTATTTTTTAAATTTGTTATTTATCGTGATTTATTCCTAAATTACAGAAGTAAGAATTAACTAAGAATTTTTTGAGGGCTCGAGTAGCATTCAGACTGCAGACTCCTCCTAGATCCAGTATCTATAATAAAAATTACTTACTCCCAGCAAAAGATTTGCCGCAACCATTGAGATAAAAAGGGATAATTTATGCATATGGGATAACGTTGAAACAAAAACACGTTAAAACTTACCCCGAGGCGCACAATTTGCGCATTAAAACATCTATGCAGTAAATACCTTGCATAGGTATTTATGCTATCCCGTTTATTGCTGGAACAACCCTTGGGGCCTACTGTGTATACAACTTTTTAAATACAGGGTGTCTAAAAATTAAGGATAATCCTATAACTGCGAATAGGTTTGAGAGAGGAGGGTGGTCCAGTTCTACACAGTAAGCCAGCACATCGGGGAACTGGTCCGATTCCCCGACGCCTAATGTGTCCTCTTAACACTAAGTCTTTCTGTAAACTAAAAGAAAATTAAAGTTTTTCAAGCAAAAAACAGATACAAAAAGTAATAATTTGTAAAAATGGCATAAATTTATATCGGACGAGGAAAAAAAATACAAAAAAGGAATAATAATATCGATATCTCGATACTAGTAACTGAATTTTTTTGGCATGTAGTAGATAGATCATGCAGCGACCTATTCGCAGTTATAGGATTTTCCTTCATTTTTTGGACAGCATGTATACTCGACACTGCCATCTCTCTTCTCTCTCATTATAGGATAAGTTTCAGGCAGAGTCGAAAACCAAAGTAGACCTACCGAAAAATACTTTTTAATCTGCGCTGAACCCAATACTATAATTAGTGTTGTCTGGGTTACTTCGATATACATACAGTTACCTAAGTATGTGTCATTGTTGTTATGTAAAATGTTTAATAACAATGCGTTTAATACTCATATCTGTACAATGTAGACATGTTTCTAAACTTAGCATTTTATTCGTAACTAGTTAAGGTTTTAATGCAATGCTACGTATGTTGACGATCGTGTTTCAGAATATCTGTTCAATAAAAACGTGTTATTTGTGGCATTTGACATATCACCATTGACCATTGTAGGATTCAGTAGATGGGGCATTCCACGCGAAGCGGACAGCTAAAAAAAGTTGATGTTTCCGATTTCAGTAATATTTGAGTATGTTTTACCTATACATGTCCTTGATACGTGTACCTATATGTAATGTATACGTGTAAATATTTTTGTAATATAGTGCCTAGTTAGAGAGTTAAGGGACTTTGAAATTTTGACCAACGAGTGGGCATGCAGTACTTCAAAGCCGATTACCAAGTCATAAGATGATAGATGTAAATTATTAAACTAATGTATTTATTACTTCATTTATTGAGGCTTTTAACTGGAATAAAGCGTTATTAAAGTATCGATATCTATCGATACATTAGAAGTACCTTAACCTTACAAGCATCCCTAGAGCTCGCGGTCTCTATTCTCATAATTTAGCTGCGACATGCGTACGCGCAGCTTGTAACTTTCCAGCGCTGCTGTAGGGTGTCCGCGCTAGTTAGTGTATACTGAAATAATTAAGGTCTACTTATATTCAACGATTATATCTAGGTTTTGATTTAGCAATTTGTTAACGTATTTGTACTGTTTAAACTACTTACTATCTTTTTTACTAGAGGAAAATAACATATTCGTTAAGTAGGTAAGGATTACTTTTATCTGAAAGAGAATATCGGTAGTAGTCAATGCGTGTTAGACTGCTTTTTGAATTCGAAAGTAAAAATGGAGTCAAATAATTTTACAACTTGTAAATTCTTGTCGCATTTGTAAAATATTTTAATCGACAGTTTTTTTCTAACTTGCTTCGCACATTCGATAAAATGTTTAAATTCTACTGTAATTAAGCACTCAAAGAAACTTTTATTACTTACACAAAAAAAATTAAATTGGACATATTTTATATTTCGTGTTACAATCGGTAAGCACCGTCATTGTTGTATTTGATAACATAAACTTGTGACTTTAACAACACTATCTCATTCAGTCCATTGATTGCCAACATTGTATCTTATCTGAGTGCAACGCTCCCGTACATTACCCCAACTATGTGCATCTATGCAGTATGCTAATACGTAGGTAGGTACCCTCATTTAGTCGACCTGTCTTTACCGTGTTTTACTCGTGTAGATGGCGAGATAGCGTCCCAACGGAGTCAACATTATCGTTACTTATCGTCAAGTCGGCGGTTCTCAACATTTTAAGGATGTGTATCCCACTTTTTCTAATTCTTACCCACGCAGGCTAAGAAAGGTTCTCTTGATTTGACCATCACAGACACACGTTTGTGTGTCTGTCACTGTGTGGCTCGTGGCATAGACTGTGCTTCTTTGCCCACACAGGGCCTTCAGAGGGCCTAGATAATGCTGAGAGAGGTTCTCTTGATTTTGACGGACACCATAGACACACAAGAGGCACCCTAGGGCTTGTGGCATAGACTGTTACAGAATTATTGTTTTAAATGTGTACGTAATGTCTTTAGAACTTTTTAGAAATGTGTTTTTGATGTTCTTTATCTATAATCTAATAATCTTTTGACCAATTTTCCAAATATCTGCTTTAGCGCTGTTCTTTCTGTATTCCAGAATAGCACCCGAAGGGGGGCTTATCCCCCGTTGAGAAGCACAAGTTGAGATGCCACATCGCTAATTACTAATTAAAATAATATATTATATTCGCGTACACTTGGACCCGATAAATTACTACATTGTGGGCCTTGGGCGTTTCTCTGATAGCGCTCAAGTTTTGCATTCTTTATCTTTTTATTTAATGTTAATTAACAAGTGATTTATTATGGTTTTTAACGTCTAGCTATTAGTAATTCATATACTTTTTGCTTTTTTCATACCTTAAATGGAGAAGAGAGTTACTTGGCGTCAAATATCATTGCATGACCAATTCATTTCACGATTTTAATCAGTCGTGGTAGGATTTGTGAAATGACTGACTTTATTTTGATACACTTACTTGACTGTCATGTTGGTAGGTATAGTGGTCAGTCAGAATGCTTTTTCAATCCCGGAGGTCTCGGGTCAAATTCGGATTGGGCCGATAGTTTCTGTATACTGTCTTAAATAACTCGGAGACAGATCCAGAGTCAGAAAGTTAGTGGTACACAACAAAGCAAATAATAGGATTGGTAAAACTAAAAAGTTACACACTCAAGCACAGAATAAGTACTAGTACTCCGACTGAAATAAGAAGTTATTTTTATTGATGTGTATTTTTTAAATTTGTTATTTATCGTGATTTATTCCTAAATTACAGAAGTAAGAATTAACTAAGAATTTTTTGAGGGCTCGAGTAGCATTCAGACTGCAGACTCCTCCTAGATCCAGTATCTATAATAAAAATTACTTACTCCCAGCAAAAGATTTGCCGCAACCATTGAGATAAAAAGGGATAATTTATGCATATGGGATAACGTTGAAACAAAAACACGTTAAAACTTACCCCGAGGCGCACAATTTGCGCATTAAAACATCTATGCAGTAAATACCTTGCATAGGTATTTATGCTATCCCGTTTATTGCTGGAACAACCCTTGGGGCCTACTGTGTATACAACTTTTTAAATACAGGGTGTCTAAAAATTAAGGATAATCCTATAACTGCGAATAGGTTTGAGAGAGGAGGGTGGTCCAGTTCTACACAGTAAGCCAGCACATCGGGGAACTGGTCCGATTCCCCGACGCCTAATGTGTCCTCTTAACACTAAGTCTTTCTGTAAACTAAAAGAAAATTAAAGTTTTTCAAGCAAAAAACAGATACAAAAAGTAATAATTTGTAAAAATGGCATAAATTTATATCGGACGAGGAAAAAAAATACAAAAAAGGAATAATAATATCGATATCTCGATACTAGTAACTGAATTTTTTTGGCATGTAGTAGATAGATCATGCAGCGACCTATTCGCAGTTATAGGATTTTCCTTCATTTTTTGGACAGCATGTATACTCGACACTGCCATCTCTCTTCTCTCTCATTATAGGATAAGTTTCAGGCAGAGTCGAAAACCAAAGTAGACCTACCGAAAAATACTTTTTAATCTGCGCTGAACCCAATACTATAATTAGTGTTGTCTGGGTTACTTCGATATACATACAGTTACCTAAGTATGTGTCATTGTTGTTATGTAAAATGTTTAATAACAATGCGTTTAATACTCATATCTGTACAATGTAGACATGTTTCTAAACTTAGCATTTTATTCGTAACTAGTTAAGGTTTTAATGCAATGCTACGTATGTTGACGATCGTGTTTCAGAATATCTGTTCAATAAAAACGTGTTATTTGTGGCATTTGACATATCACCATTGACCATTGTAGGATTCAGTAGATGGGGCATTCCACGCGAAGCGGACAGCTAAAAAAAGTTGATGTTTCCGATTTCAGTAATATTTGAGTATGTTTTACCTATACATGTCCTTGATACGTGTACCTATATGTAATGTATACGTGTAAATATTTTTGTAATATAGTGCCTAGTTAGAGAGTTAAGGGACTTTGAAATTTTGACCAACGAGTGGGCATGCAGTACTTCAAAGCCGATTACCAAGTCATAAGATGATAGATGTAAATTATTAAACTAATGTATTTATTACTTCATTTATTGAGGCTTTTAACTGGATTTTTAAATCGGAAAAATTTTTTTTTCATTGAAAAAAATGCGATTTAGTTTTTTAACCTTGAGTTTCACAATGTTAGACCATTTCGATTTTGATTTTTTTTTCAAGAAATAGATAATATTGTAAGGAACATTCGTGGTAAGTTTTATAATGGGCGTAAAAGTGGTTTAGGAGCTAGACTAGAAACACTGGCGAAGTGTGGCGTCCTGCCCCGCGCCGCGCTTAGCGCCTGCCACTTGCGTGAGTTTAGTGAAACTGTCATTGAAATAAAAACTTTTGACGGAATGTTACGCATATTTTTAATAATACTAATACATTTTTTGATACCTATTAAATACTTTAATATGTTACATTTACACTTTTATAAATATATTTTTGTATTAAGTCTAAATAACGTACAATAGGTAGCATTGGAGATAATTTCGTGATCGAAAATAGTCCATGTGATAGACTTGGGGGCAACTTAAAATGTTTGGCGACTCGAGCTAGTCTACAGTCGGCGTCAAACAATGCAATTACCACAATCGAGCGTTTGTACGAATAGCGAGAAAATCATTGCCCCAAACGCATGTTTTCTATGCTCGAAAAGAGGATATTCAACAAAAAAGATTGTTTTCAAAAATCAGATTTGAGTCGGCTACAATACCACGCATAAAAAAATATCCTGCCTTCATTGCTATTACTGAAGGTATTATGGTAAAACGAACAAGTAATAGCGAAGCATTTAAAATTGTAAAAAAATGAAAATAAACATGTAATTAATAAAAACAATCGTTTAAATTTAAATATCATAATATATCAAACTATCTTAAAGAAAAACTGTACTCTCCAAACACAAGTAGGCGCGGGGCAGGACGCCACACTTTGCCAGTGTTTCTATTCTAGCTCCTAAACCACTTTCACGCCCATTATCAAACATTATTATGTTCCTTACAATATTATCTATTTCTAGAAAAAAAAAATCAAAATCAAAATGGTCTAACATTGTGAAACTCAAGGTTAAAAAACTAAATCGCATTTTTTTCAATGAAAAAAATTTTTTTTTTCGTATCCAAAAATCCAGTTAAAAGCCTCAATAAATGAAGTAATAAATACATTTGTTTTATAATTTATATCTATCATCTTATGACTTGGTAATCGGCTTTGAAGTACTGCATGCCCACTCGTTGTGGTCAAAATTTCAAAGTCCCTTTACTCTCTAACTAGGCACTATATTACAAAAATATTTGGTACACGTATCAAGGACATGTATAGGTAAAACATACTTAAATATTACTCAAAACGGAAACATCAACTTTTTTTAGCTGTCCGCTTCGCGTGGAATGCCCCAGATATAAATGGATGGATGTTATTCAATATTCGGAAACATAACAATTATTTTCCGAAGACAACTATAACAAACTATAATGAGCGGCGTTTCTTCGTACAACAATAAAGGCTTCGTACGTGCTATCCTCTGTCCTATCGGTCAATCAAAGCCTAAGTTAGTTAGTTACTTCGTTCTAACTGAAAAGAGATGGTTATCAATATTTGGTCTGTGTGTGGCCTCACGATTGCTTGGTGACGAATTGTCACGTGCAACTGAAATTAGTGATGTGTGTATTATGACGTTAATGCAAATGAAAGTCTGGAATAAAAATTATAAAGAAATAAATTAAGGTTAATTTTAAATCAACCGGTGTATCTGTTTTAGCTAAATCAGAGGCCCAGGCAAGATGCAATCTATTCTTCAGCGAACTTCGCTATCGCCAACGAAAATGTCTAAATATGTACCCATTCGAAAGTGACATGATGTTTCGTTAGCTTTCATAATTTTTTTCAGCGATAGCGCACTTCGCTGTAGAATAGCATCTTGTCTTGGACTGTTGATTCATTTGAAGACTTTAGTATGTAAAGTCATCGTCACTTCGACTTATAATAATCCGTCTTTTCGCAAGTTTTCAGCATCAAGGATGCTACATAGAGTTCAATATAGTTGGGATTTTGACCTATTTGTGTAGGCTATTTTGACGCTGTGTTTACTTAACGATCATTACCTCGTACTTAATCGTTTTTTGTTTTGTACAATTCCCAACAAAAGCCATTCGCCCACGCAAAGAGATGCCAAACCCACGATGCTTCTTACAGTCACAACACTACCAAATCTGATGGTCACACGCGTGGTGAACCTCTTTTTATAATCTTTATTAGTATTTGACAGGTGACGACACGTTCTGAATAGCAAAATCAGTCGTGAGACCGGGTCGCGACTGAACTGATGTCCACTTTTTTGTTCTCTTCCGACTAGATTATGGGTTCATATAATATGTGTCACGTTTTTTGATAAATTGTCAAAGTTGGAAGAGTTGGCCCAAAAAATTATATGTAGGAAAGTTATGTTGGTTTTTCGGTCATTTGGAGCTCTTTGATAACTTTCGAGATCCCTTAATTGTATAGTTGAATAAAGTTATTTGTTTAGTTGGCCATTTTACTGCCGCTTCGACCAGCGCGGCGGTAGCTCTTTTAGGACAGAATAAATAATAGTACCAGTACAAATAGCAATCCTTTTGATAATAGCTCACTACTTAAGCCCGTTGAATTCAGGATTCGCCAGATTTTCTAGGAAGTCAGTTTTGCTATGACGTGCATTATATGCTGCCTTTGATGGATACGTACTTACTTCTTTTGCCATGAGCGGTCCGCATGAGAGTATGTGCAAAGCCGTTTCGTCTGATGAGTGGCAGAATTTGGGTTTGCCCTAAAAAGATTTTCCTGTAACCCTGCAACGTGATAAGGATTAGGTTTAAGTTAACCAAAAAGTAAATGAAGGCACTTGTTTTTATATAGTTATCCGTGAGCTAGAAATGCACTGGACATTTGCTTTCATTCCTACTTTCTCCATCGTGGGAACCTCTTAATTTCGTGCATCGTCAACAATTGTTTCTGTTGAATAAAAATCTATTCAATTTGCTTTATTCCTAATCTTATGAACGTCAAATTATTCTGAAGCGTTAAGCTGATGACCTCAGTAATTTGCTTCATGTCTTGCGTCTTTGGTTCGAAAAATGTTTTTCGTTGTGTTTTTAAATTCGTTCAAGTTTGAGGACCGCGAATTCTGGTGAGACCTGTTCAATATCTGTTTATCCAGTACCTTTAAGGGGTGCTATTTTAAACATTTTCATCTTTAGAGGTCCATCAATAACTACAAGATTAATAATGCAATGGAGACATCCCCGAAATTGTAAGAAAATGTCTCTTTATCATACATTGTCAAAAAGGTAGCAGAATTATTGGAAAATATGATGTTTTTTTAAGGTTTCGATAACTGCCCCATCGTAAGAGTTGTAGATGGTGATGGCCATTTCCCCCCCTTAAATATAGGGACTATTTAAACTAACACGCTGTGTAGTTAACCCCTACAAAAACTTTTGTACGTAAAATTTTTAATGTCACGCCTCAAGGCGAAATAATATTTCTAAACCGGTTGGCATTCAGAGAATTTGTCACAATTATCCTAATATCGCTGACGGGCAGATAGCCTCTGGAGATAAACGTTATTAAACTTAACAGATTCCACTGTATAAAACAGGGTCGTATTTAGGTATGACTGATTGTCTGGGACACTCCAATGAAAAGCCCAAAACGATTCTTAGTAATTATGAAACTAAAATGAAACTTACCGAACTATGAGAGCGAAGGAACCGAGTCTCTGACTCTGTGATGTGATTGAGTGAAGGAATAGTAGTCGTATAAATAAGCTAGGAACAGAAAGCTTTAAAACTCTGAATTTTTTGAAAGTCAGTAGATTATTAGAATAGTTTGCCTTTTAATTTGTGAATTGCCGATAATACCATCATTACAACAACCACCACCACTAATATTATAATAACAACTACTATATTATTAGTGGTCATGAAATATTGAAACGACATCATATCTCAATGAAACAAAATATGTATGTGTATCGGGATGATTTTAATTTACCGTCTTGGGCCCCAAGACCCTGAATACGGCACTGCCGGCCAGCTGCAGAAATCAAATTAGTTAGGAATTTGGCCGGCATTGTTTTCCTAATCTGATCTGAGGGTCGGCCACGTTGAGACGATTTGCAATTTATATACATACATACTTATACAATCAATGCGAAACAGGTGTGGAGTTTCTGTTTTAAATAATACTGGCGTTCCTGCGTCTTCCCCCGCGCAACTATCGTAAAAATGGGGCACCCCATTTTTACTCCATCTAAGGATGATTTCTAGGATAAAAACTATCCTTTGTCCTTTCCCGGGACTCGATCTTTCGGACATAAATCGGTTCAGCAGCTTTTAACCGATACTTAAGACGTAACATACAGAACAGACAGTACAGTTTTTGCTAGGAATTTGAGGATAAACGAAGCAATGACATTTACTAAAATTGGTAAACATGCGTGGTGCGTAGTTGTGTTTGTAAAAAATAAAACATAGGTAATTTACAAAAAGCTAAAACATAACCTCATTTACAAGATACTGTAGACGTCAATGAATTTAGTCATGTAGTCGAAGTTGATTACATTGCTATGATAATGAGGTAGAGTGATAACGTGATTGGAAATCATTCGATATTATCGTCATCTTTTATTACTCTTTCTTTACGCTTCTGTAACAATATTTTGTCATTACTTAGCGTTGGTTATTGAGAACTGAAGTGTCATTTCTCGGAGCAACAACTGCTGTGTTCATATAAAAATAACAACTTTGAATATGGTGTGTTCTAGGCTTATGTCCTTAAAATTATGAAAATTACAGAGCTTTTCTTTTTACGTACCACAGTCACTTTTGGTCCTAAATTTCTACCCGCATGTTATTCGAAACAGGTATCGCCTTCGATCTATGATCTACTTATTTTAAAACATTTGCCAAATTGTCATCAAAACAACATATCGAGTAGTCTATTAAACTATCTACTACCGTGTAGTAGCGTGCAGCAATCAGTCTATGGAAACGTCGTCCTTGCCGCTCCAGAATTGAGCATAATAATTGAAAGATCACCCGCTAGTGTTGCGAATATATCGAACTCCGAAAATAGAATACTAGTGTTTTTGGTATGTATTTTTTAATGAATAGGCAGACATTTGGCCGCAATCTTACTTAGGAGGTTATTAGACTACGCGGTATTCAGACAGTCTTACTACAACTCAGCGTAGTGCAATAAGAGTTAGCCTGTAAGTCTGTCTGCCCCATCACGCTCTTAAACAGGATGAAAGAGCGTCTTTTACAGGATGAAAGAGCGTCTTTTACAGGATGAAAGAGCGAGATGGGGGAAATACTGTCTCAGTAAGACTGTCTGAATATCACGTAGTCTGATAACCTCCTTGTGAGCGATGGGTCATGTTTGACTAGGAAGAGCCTTTTCATTCTTTTGTTGAACTATAGTGGGAACAGATCCTAAAAGTTACAATACTATTTGGTGTTATTGAATCAAACAATAATTCTATGGATAGTTTACAATTCAAGATAGTACTGAAACAGGAATTGACAGTGGACCCTCTAAATGGTTCCAACAATCACGAAAGTGAAATATCGGAAACTCAGAAATAAAATGGTACATGGTAGCAATCTCCTTAATAACTGTTCTAATATCGCTTCGAAAATTTTCAATCAATTTTGAACTATCTTTAAAATGCTATCCACAGTTCTTTACTCGAAGAGTATATCGATAGTTTAACTATTGCACATCACTGCGTTCGCGCACATCGCCTGTCACGCGTCGCTCGGGTGATGGTGGAATGCAGCTGCTAGCCGATTGGTTCCTAGTCGCTATGCCGGCTGGTTTTAGGGTTCCCTCGTCTATTAAGAACCATTTCATTCGAAGTCATAGAGTGTTGTAGGACTGTTGCGTCGGACTAAATACAGGGGTTCCGTTAATGAAGAATAATCCTTTAGGTACAGATTAGTAACATCATGCCTTATGTCAATTTTTTTTTAAGTAAAAGTGTTACCATTTTCGACATACACATATTGATTGGTGTATGGCTACTTATACAATTATTGACTTTTTAAAAGTCTGTTTCTATTTTAATGCTCTTGAATTTTCCAAACACTAAAATGAATAGAAACTTTTTTCTTTAAATTTTAGTAAGGCTCCTAAAAATAATAAAAACTCAAAACCAAAATCACTTTTACTTGATTTAAAAAAAAGTAAAGTAGACCATAATGTTACTAATCTGTAGCTTCAGTAACGGGACATTCTGTATATTTTATCTCGTCCAAAGAGAGCTAAAAATCAAAGTAAAAAGTCAAGCTCATAGACCGTCAATTAAAATGAATAGTTTACCTCCGGACCTATTACTTCTTCTTTCCATAAATAGACAGACGTTTGAGATGAGCTTGATGAATAGATAGATGTAATGCAAGTTGAAGACATTTTATGAATATTGTTGACATTATAATACAAATCTTCTTCAGCATTCTTTCTTGTTATAATAGTCACTCTTGACTGATTTCTAACATCACTATTAATTTGGTGACTCATCTGGTTTGCTATACATATTCCCAAGATATAGTTCCTTCCTATCATTCGAGTAACACTGTCGAATGACTTCTAACCTCAAATCGTCAGTTCGTTTGCTGACTAATCACCTAAGGTTGTGTCTATTGTGGTTGGTATTTATTCAATAGGTCATTCATGGAAATTTCCATCTTGATGTTAACTCTTCAGCAGCGTTTTACTGTTTCTTACATATTCACCGGTCAATTGTTCTTCCGCGTTTGTTTCAGCTATCAGTTTATTCAAAATATCTTTATCTAAGTGAACAGTATGTCTGTCGTAAAAAATAAACCATACCCAATTATGCAATACCTTTACAATGAAATTTCACAAAATTCAAAATCATCATCAGTAAATGTGTGAGCCACGACTTGATAAGCGTCAGTGAACCGAAATCGCAATGCAGTAAATTCTTATCGCGCTTATCCGATGCCTTCGAATCGATTGATTGGTTTCTAATCGGTAATCGGTAGCTAATCGTTCCAAATAGTTTAGCGGTGACTAATTTTGTTTTACATCGACCACTTGGTTTTTGGCATTGGCGGTTCGGATTACATAAAGCAGACCTTGTTTCGTGATTTGATCGCAAAACTAGTTCAATGGATGCTTCTAGATTCACAGAGATTGTTATTATTTTTGCATCGATTTTGAGGGCCTCTTCTAGATAGAAAGTATAAAGTGACACCACTTTTAGCACTGCTGAACTGAAAAGGAAGCAGATCTTCCTTCTCCTCTGTAACGTTATCATCGCGATGGTTTGAAATGGATATTATTTTATCTGTTTATGATGTATATATATCTGGTCCAGCTGCCACAATGTGGTTTCCTAATAAACGTTTTCAAAGTAACCTTGGCATGCTTGACATTACACGATGACATTACTCACATCCGCTCCTGATTCGTCCCTTCAAATCATTTGAATGGTCTGTTTAATTAGACGATGATTATTGAAGGACATATTTTGGAGCGTTTACCTTGTATTTGTCATTTTACTGTTGATGTATTTTGTGGAGGCAGTGATAATGTATGTATTATCCTTTAAGTCCATTTTAGGGACTATTTCTTAACAAGCGGTTAAGTGCGAGGCGGACCGAGGATTCTAAAAGGTTTTTCTACGATGTGAAGGTTATTTTAAGGTTTTCAAACGTTTTCCTTCACTTGTACTAGATTTTCCTTCTTGCCAAAATTTATGAGTTTTGTTTCTCATAAAATGGCTGTATCTTCTGATTGCCTTTGATTGCGTGATTTTTCACAGCTTCTAGGCTAGCCTAAAGTTTTTGATATTAATTTAACCTTGATACTCCCACGCTTTCCTGAGGAAAAGGGTCTTAAAATGCAGACGGACAATAAAATGATACTATATGGGTTCCTTTTGAGCTACGGAACCCTCAAAATCAGGATTCCGCTACTGTAGCTGTTGCAAATTGTGTGATGGCGCTAATATAAAGTCTGTCTAAGCTTCACCTCTGACTGAATACCCAAACAAGAATGTTTTGCTCTGTCGCGATTGCAATACGAAACGTGTCAGTGCGTAGGCAACACTTTAGCATAAAACTCACATTAGGTCAGTCGACGACCTGGTTAACTTTCAACTTGGAACTTGCGGAAACGAATGCGTTAATAGATTCAACGAAATCTTGAATGTTGCTGCTTTTTTGTATTTTAGTTCCTTCTCTAAGAATTGTTTATAAAATTACCATAATTATATTTGTAGTAGTTCCTTCTACTAAGGATTGTTTCGTTAATGGAATCATCCTATTAATCTTAGTTGAGTGAGTAATTTGAAAGGAACTGAAGTATGAATAAAGGATAACATTTATCACAATTGGTACAGTCGTTTTGTACCTTTTGATATCTACCTACTCCTTTTTATGGATGATGAGCACCAGTTATTCCGTTTTTCCCAATTGTAATTGATAATATGTATAAATAAAACACCTGTTAGTTAGACAAATCTAAATAATTAAGAATGTTATCAGATAAAAACTAAATGATATTGCTGCGGGTGATAGAGGGTTATGTGTCAGCATTCCAACGTCACTTGTTGCTGTCACGTATATCAAATGGTATTCTTTGTAATTGCGATAAAATCCTAGATTGTGAAATGAATTTCCTGGCATACTTATTCTTCTAAAGAATGACAACATTTATTCTGTGCTGAAGTAGTTTGGTATAGTTACCATACTCACATTGCGGTTTTGTCTCGATCTGATTGTCATATTAGAAAGGAAATTCCATGCTTAAATGGTTGTTTCATGTACGTCTTATCACACAACCCTATTTGACTTATAGAAGAGAAGCAAACAACACAAGATCTAAGCTCCCTAATTATTGTAAAAACTATTATTGGTTAAACTTAATGAGGTTACTCGAGAATTTTAATGATATGTTCGTGTATTATCTTACAGAGGTGACGCAGCTAGAAGACCCGAGGCTAGAATGGCTCAGCATCCAGGAAGCCATGCTGAGGGACTACCTCCACACGGCCCAGGAGGCGTTGGAGGTGAGTGATTTACTATAGCTATAGTATACAAGAATTGTGGTTATAATTATTGTTAAAAGTTTGTATGTTAGATGCTGCTGCAAAGAACTAGGCTTTCGTTGGAATGGAGATCACTCCTGCATTCCTTTCTTTCAATATCAGCCTTATAACCTTGTATGTATCAAATGTTTGGATGGTTTAGTGAAAAGTGTAAAATTCCTACAACTTATTGACGCAAAATGGACATTTTGTTACATTTTATGTGAAAATAGGCAAAAATTGAAAAACGCAACTTAACAAATTATATTTTTACAAGATCGTAGGTAAATAACAATAAAATGACGATTTTTAAGGACCTTGTCGAATTCCAGTAAATATAACTTTCATGACATTATTTTTATTAATTTCATAGTCACTAAATAGTAAGTACTCATAGGTAACTTAGTAGTTTAAGCTGTGTAAGTCGTATCAGATTCTTCATTAGTACGTAACTTCTCGTAAAGAGAAAACATGTTTGCATTATACGAATAAACAGATATACGATCTCGGCAAAACATTAGCTATCTATAAATGTAGACAAATTATTACAAGGCTTTCAAACCATTACGTGTATAGCCACTGTATGTCTCGCGATAGTGCCGATGGGCTTAATACTTCACAGGTCGAGTAATTTCCGTTTCCAATAACACATTTTATTCCCAGGTCACGTGAATCTCATGAGAAGGTTTCAATATGTTAATGTGTTCTAACATCATTAACTCTTACAGCTGCTGTAGATCTTACTGCTGTTATATTACTTTGACCGCTAACTGTTGCTTCTAGATCTATGGCCAGTCCACCATTTACATGTTAGTAAGTTAACTATTTCTATTTCTTAACGTGACTAAAGCTATAGTTGGTACATTTAAAAGCCTTTGACCCTTAAACGTTGCTTTCAAATTACAATCAAGACAACTTATCAGTCCCATCTTGCTTCTAATTCGAAATTTTAACTGCTCAGCTACGTGGCTACCAATAATCACTTTGATCTTTTATCATATAATCGCTAAATTAAAAAGCACCTCCAAACCATTGTTACCAACCTAAAACCATCAGCGTTGCTTCTAACTTGTTCATTATGATTCGTTTCAATAAATTGAAGGCAACTCAAGTTGGTAGCACGATAACATCGGCCACTGATGGGTTCGCTCCGATTTTGCTTTTGTTATATGTCACAGTCGAGATACTGTTCATTGGTTATTGTGTACACTCTCTTAGAAGTTTGGTGGGAACTTAATCTTTAACAGTTTCCGTGTGATCACTTTTATGTTTTTCATTGATTTCAAAGCCGAGGTTCAAAATTGTCTTTTCTCTATTTCTAATTTCTCATAGGCAAGTTGTATTTTAAAACCTCTGATTTCTTTCGTTGCAACACCCAAGACTTTTTTTTTTACTCTCGCAATACAACTAAAACTTATTTAGTTTGATTGAATACTTCACTGTTCATCCTAGCGTCGTGTATGTTTAAAACAGCAGTTAAAACAAGTAGTGGGCTCTTGATGGGTTTTAAATTAATTGCCATCATTAGCTCACGTTAACTGACTGACGCATCAAACAATGCATTTTTACTGACTCAAAATCTAAACTGAGGTTCCGCAATTAAATAGCGATAGCGTAGAAATAAATAGCAACGTTATCTATAATTAATGTACTCAAAAGCACATTAAATGCACGATCAGCGGGCTTCTACCAGATAACAGTGGAATGCGATCGTCTGATAGTGGGAGATAAGAGATAGTACGAAGTGGCAAGTTATATTGTTTGGATGGAGCAATGGGAAATTTACGCGCTGAAATAAGGGCACTTTGAATTTTAGAAAGTGGGGAAGAAAGACGTGTTATTAAAGACGTGGTTATTATTTCTCTTGTCATTAAACAAGATACTGAGAGTGGCGATGAAGTTTTAATTGTCTTAAATGCAACTACACACTTTAACTAAAAGAATATTTTAGAGCCATCGTCATAGGGAACCTTTTAAAATAATTATGTTTTTAAAGAAACTAAAGTCGTCGTGCGTATCACTGAAAAAAAAGGATCAACCAAACTAGTTTTGTTAGTTGAAGGTTTCGTTGTAGGGAAGTCAATTTTTGTTAAATATAAAAAATCTTCTGGTTATCAGTAACAAAACTAGTTTGTTACTGATAACCAGAAGTTCGCAAATCACTAGATTACGGCCTACTAGTAGCCAAATTTTGGTTACTGTTAACCAATCATTTTTTTCAGTGATACCATTGTTGAGTCTGAACATTTGTATTTAGTTAATGGATGAATAAGCAACCCAATTTCTCCTTGCCCCTTCTACTAAAAGTTGGTAGCATCAGCAGACTTTGTTGCAAAGAACAAGTCCCGTAGTTATACTATCTATCTTGCATTTGAAATGTTTGACCGTGCCCAGTATTAATTAGTGTGATAAATTACTTATTTTAATAAAGTTTTATATGTACTCGATAGAAAGAAAAAGAAGCTGTTATTTATTATTTAGTGCTAAAAATTATGTTAAATAAAAATCCATATTCCATACTAATATTATAAATGCGAAAGTGTGTCTGTCTGTCTGTCTGTTACCTCCTGACGCTTAAACCACTGAACCGATCGAGATGAAATTTGGTATGGAGACAGTTCGAGACCCTGGAAAGGACATACTACTAAGGATAGACTACATTTTGTCGCGATATTAAAACATTAAGGGGGTGAAATGGGGGATGAAAATATATTGAAAATCCAACTCTTGCGGGCGAAGTCGCGTGGAACCAGTAGTTGTCTATAAGAAGTTAAAGAAAACTTCTGCGACTTAGTGTCATTTTAATATAGAAATGCTATTAAGTAGGTAGTCAATAGTTAAAATAATTTTTTAAATTTGGGACACAAATTGCCACTGACGAATGTCGAAAAGAACAAGAATAAAGAGCCTTTATGGCGCCAGAACATGTCTTCTATTACTGTAGTGTGAGAGAAAAGTAAAATGAGCATATAAAAATAGATAATCGTCCTGAAACAGCAGTTGAATTTTTTCTCTATTTAAGTGTGCTAGGCCAGTCAAGAACTTTTGATACATTGTCACAGACATCCACAAGAATTCCCATGTAGAGTTGGACCAAATGTGTAACGTTCTCCGGATTCGCCGTATACTGATAACATTATTAAAACCAGTCACGTCTCCATTTGCACTCCGTGAGAATACCGTTATCACGTTTGTATCTCATTTAACCATGAAGATAGACGTGATCGAGTTAATACTGTCTTACTTACAAACTTAAATTCAAAGGCAGAGAATCCGTGTCAATCGCTCAAGGGATAATATTTGACAATGAAAAGGTTGTAAGGAAATGACCCACTGACCTCACGTCTGTTTCACTGACTGACATCATAATCGCAAGGGCTTTACATATGTTTATTGTTAGTTGGATTTGAACGTCATTAAACAAGTCAGAGGTTGATCAAAACAATGTCAAGATGCCTGCGCGTTATTTGATTTAAAATGATTGAGCAGAGAATATATTGCGAGATCATTAGTAGGAATTCGAGACACTAAAAATGATGATTATCAAAATTAATAATAAATTGGAGAGAATGGCTTTCAAACATCTTATTAAAATGGTCTCCATGAAGTAATTATAAATTCCAACGTGACCCATTTAAAATACGTCAACTCTGTTCAGATAGCTTATATTACCTCATTGACTTAAGATTGGAGTCTTCAGATAACCTTCAGCTGCCGATTGACGTAAGTTGATTGATAAAGCGATGGAATAAACAAAAAGATACATTTGATCGATCAATTATTCCCAATCAATGATGAACTGTGACCCCATGGACGCAAATCCATGTAATTGAAATCTTCCATTAGATAAAATGGCTAGTGAGAGAACGAAGACATTGATAAAATTTTATTGAAAAGGTAAAAAAGTCCTGTGGTTTGCATGCATTTCAATCAATGCTGTACTATGTTCAGATAAATGTACCACCAGTTTTGTATTTTCATTCAGTTGCTGTATTTTTTTTCATTATTATTAATTCTGATGAACCTTGTTTAAAATACGATGTTCGCAATGTGTCTACGTAGATAAACTTTATTACAACTTTTGTTTCTTTGGGGTCTTACATGAAACTATAATATCGTCAGTCAGTGTCAGTAAGTAGATGTGAACTATAATTGTCTTGACATCGAAATTATCTGCCTAAAAGAGCAGATCATTCAGTCACAATATAAGTAATAGGGAACGCATATTCACTGCAGTATGGCTACTAAAATGGCTATTAATTACAAACCACACGGTTTTGAGGTATGACATGTTCAATTTACAATTCGTTCACCGGAAGAGCTTAAAATGCCAATGCTTTTAATAATATATCACTAAGTTTACTGTTATTTTAATGTAGGTTTATGTAAATTACTCATACACTACTGGTTGAAAGCAAATAGAGAGATCGCGTAGGATGATGATTTTTTGCGTATTTGGTGTCTAAGCTAGTGTGAAAACGGATTGCGTAAAATCTTTTATAGTTTTCATATCAATAAAACAATGAAAGCTGACTGTTTTTTTTGGAAAAAACACATGGACTAATTCAATGTGATTTTTTAAAGTTGATAGTTGGTATTTTTTGATCTTGATGAATTATCATTAAGAATCAGATGATGATGTTTCTAAGTGTCTCGAACTTTTAACATTCAGCAAAATAGAATATTAATTATGAATTTAGTAACCATGTGATTGTAAAGGCTGCAGTGATCAATATTAAGAACACTTATTTCAATTAATTTTGATCTCCTATAACAAGTTCACTTGTTTTCTGTATGTCTTTCAAGTCCAAAGAAGTTCCATCGAAACCAGGAAAATCCTAGTTTATTTTGCCATAAATTAAATTCGCCCTTTAACGCTACGAGTTGAGAATTTGCTCGGATACCGGTGAGTCAATCATTCGATAGCCGCTTCCGAGTAGCAATGTTTCAGCGAATAGGCCGGTCTGCGCTCGCGCACCCAACGGATTTAGGGGTTTCCTAGGAAATTTCTAATTTTATTGCATACCTTTCGAATTACTAGGGCTCGGGTATACATTCCTCTTAATCTGGCGACTGAAGTTTATTTTGAAAGTGGAGTAGTGGATGGTTAGTCTTGTCTAGTGGCTAAGTCGGACAACTAAAATAGCTTCTCTTGAATTAGGAACAGATATAATTCAAACTACAATACCATGAAGAAACAATCATAATAATACCTTAACAAAGTTTCAACGTCCTAGGAAAAAATACGAGAATATTTTCCTGTATATTTATTTGATCGTGTAGAAGTAGATTTATGATAGTGTAAGTTTGTGTTGTCTATATCACATTCTTCGTTATTGTATTTCAAATATTATAGTAAGTAATCTAATACTATGTAGTAATCAATAACAATGAAGTAATCAATTACATCACGGAAACGTAACGCTCAGTTATTTCTAGAATAACAATACAGACAAAAGATGTCGTATATTCAGAATAGATCATTCTAAATAGTGAAGGTGAATGATTCATACATTCATTGTTATTTATATTCTAAAAGCAACATTTGTGTATGAATGAAAATAATTATGAAAAAGTTCAATCAAAGAATAACTACAATGTTATCAAAGAAAAACTTGATTAAGGTCAATCAAGTGAGTTTTCGCAAATTATTTATTCATATACTACTCGTATTATTATAACTTACAACAATAGAAAGTCTCAAGTTTTGAACTACAGTTGTCGCCGCCGTTTTAAGGAAATCAGCATGTCACTAAAATCATGAAGAGGTACAAATATTTTTACATTAATTCTTGAGATTCCGTAAAGAACAAATTTTCAAGCTTTTTGCATAACCCTCTTATGTAGCTTAAGTCAATGCATTTATGAAGACCTAACTGTAAGAAGGACTCCACAACATTAAATTTGAACTCACCACCCACATCTAATAAATTGCCATACACCGAAGGAACAGCATCTATTAGCATTATCTCGCTAAATTAGATACTAAAAGCATATATGAATGTATGAAGAACGCACATTCTCCTTACTATATGGAAATGATATGTGTACAGATATCAACAGAAGTATTTTTTAAATCTTACAGCTTCTAAAAGCTCGCTCAAAAGATGAAATGCAAACCAATATACATAAACCCACTAACCTCTTGTCATTGTTGAAAAATCTTCTATTTATATCTTGACTGCCAATTAGTTTATTCTATCAATGGATTTTCATTAAAACTCATGTTGCCTAGCAGCTGAATGATACATTTTATCTTTTTACAAAAAGTTCCTGCTTATAATATAGAAAAACAAATGATGTTAGACCATCTGACCCTTAAGTTATACCTTTTGTAATTACTTGTACCAAAGGTCTATTTGCAATCCGTCGACTCAATCCACATAATACAAGTCATTTAAATATTGCATCTCTTGCATAAACAAAGTAATTCAATTCGAACACGATGGCCGCTTCGAACTCAAGGCATGTGAAAAAACTGGTCAAGTGTGGATCCCATATGAAATAAACAAGGTTCTTAAGCACGGAAATGTCAGATATGGTATTGATCAAGTGGGATCTTAGCTGTGAAAACAAAATAGTTATATATTTTGGTATCAGACCAAAAATCATAATATGTGAATTATTGAATAAAGTAACCGAATGCAAATGCTATAATAACGATATATACACGAACTTGGGTTGGATAGGAAAGTAATTATATATTTGATAAACATAAAAATAAAGATAAAGAAGCAAAATTGCAAGAGAGATCTGTGAAAGATCAACATTGAAATCTCAAATAAAATTTTCTATTTCGTTTATGTACTATTATGAAGAGATGTTAGAGTGATTATTTTTGTCTCATTTCTAGGTTTATGTGAAGATGTAGTAGATAAACTTATCTATCACCTCTTGAACACTCCAAAACCACACTTACACACAACTTAACACACTGTATAAAATTAAGATGATAAAATAATTTAATAGGCTAATAGTAGTAAATTAAATTAAAAATGTGATACATAAATTCCATATCCCTATAGACCCCTAAAACGGCTAGGTTATCTTGCACGGTAGCATCGCGACACTATTACTACGCGAAGGCATGCATACGAGGACAATAATCCATACATACGCTGCTACTTGCATCGACCCAAGCAATAATAACCCCTAAATCAATAATGTTATGGACGAGGTTGATGGTTTTACGACCGAAGACAACGATAGGACTGTACGTACACACACTTGCTTTAAGTACACTAGCTAAACTAAGGACGTGTCGTGTTTGCGCAAGGGTAATGTGAGGTCCTGGTTAAGTATTTGGCAATAGCTACCCACACGATTAAATATTTGTCTATGTGTCTTACCTTAGACAATAAACTAATAGCTGATGTGACTTTATAATTTAAACTCCTGACAGTTTAGGAAATATTTTGCTACTTCGATTCACATGGTTGCGAACGAAGGCCGTAAAGCTAAAGTTTACTTATCTAATCATTCAGACTTTTAATGTCTTGGAAATATTATTTTATTCGAACAATGTGGACGCATGTATTGTATTTATATTTAACAAAAATAAAAACTACCTAATGTGGTAAATGTAAGTTACCACCCCTGGCTCTTTAGTAAATAATAACAAGGAAATATGTTAAATATCAATACAAAAATTGTTGTTGCATATTAAAAAACCTTAACCTTTCTTTACCCAGAGGGGTTTTATTCGAAGCAACAGCTCCCTATGTAGTAGCTGGGTCGAAAATATTTCGCGGAAGGCCCTCAACTCCATCTCGCGACAGTTCCGAGAAACGCTGCGCGTGCGCGTCTATATTACATGCCGTGTAGTGGCGCTGCCGGCGAAGGGCCATTCGTAAAAATTATGTTTTCTCAGACGGCCGGCAAAGATTCAAAAGTGATATTTTCTCTGAATCTCCTTTATTCAATTTCGATAATTCACGTGTTAAGGCCACGTTGGATGCTTCGCCACTAGAATTATGTTTAATTATATTGTTCAGACCTTTAAGTGATATTTCGAGTTGATGTAATTCGTTACTTTCAATTTCGTGTGATTGTTAATTGCTTATAAGACCGAAATCTAATGTTTCATCATAATGCAGCAGTGCCGTGTCTGTTGCTTCATTCGTTCTCTCGTCAAGTTGTATTCAATTTCAATAAGTATATTTATTTCTGCTCTCATCATCTTTAAATACTTCTGGGCATCTCAACTAGTCTTGTAGTAGTATTAATTGTTTCCGTATTTCTTTGCTGGCTATAGATTTTAATTGTATTGCTTATAAAGTACCTTATGTTAGTTGTATCATCAGCAGCTCATTACGAAGCTATAGTTCTCGCTTCTATTTCAGTAATTTGATCACCCAAGCGTACTTCAGGTATGGTGTTGATAGTATGATGTCATCTTTGCTTTAGCGTTACGCCAACATTCGGGCATATGTTTACTTTTTTCTTGTCACGTTCAACAATATGCTTCGTCATATCCTCAGATTTTATTAGATCTAAATATGATTGCTATTCCCTTGATTTCCGCAATTAACTGATAATGGATCTTTACGTGCGCAGTCTTAGAATTCCTGCGTTATATCTTTTTTGGTAGCATTCTTGATATTTATCAAGGCTTAAATTGAAATCAGTAATGCTATTAAGAGACATTTTAGCCGTTTTGACATTTATTTTAAATTGCTCCGTTTCTATATCTCGCTCGGTGTGTATGTAGCTTTGTATGGAAGATAATGAGACAAAGATAAAAAGATGAGTCTTGCACAAAAAGGTACTTCAATGGGAAGTAAAGATTAATGCCAGCAATTTTTCTATCATTTAATTTCCTATCACTGTCATTAATCTACGCTGTAAATGTACGCCCTTCAATGATACCCCATAAACCAGCGGTCGTATAATCAGCTGAGCGCAAATTCAGTTTAGCAATGCAATTATTCAAATGCACCAGCACAAACGCTAATACATATTTAATTGAACACACCCTCAGCCAGCATTCTATGGTTAACGACTGGTTCGGATACAATTTGCACTCGAAACTTCAAAAACACCGTCAAGTCCGTAAGGTATCTGAATTGATTCGATGACAGATTGGTGACATTTTGTGCTATTTAGAAGAGTTTCTTTATACAACAAAGTTATTATGATGAAAAGTTTATTCCTATATTACTGTTTTTTTTGACGTCTTGTTTTTGACCTTGGATGATTTTTTTGACCTGTTATTGTTAGGCATATTTTCAGCCAGTTCAACCATATATTTTGGGTAGTCAGAACATCAGATTTAATTTCGGGTTACGGATCCATAGGAACCCTAAAAAAGGGGCCACGAGTAATTTGTTGTATTTTGATTGTGATGGCCGGTAATTGCTGGGTGCCCACGGTATCATCACTGATCCGGGATATTCCAGGAAGGCCGACGTGATCTTTTGCCCGGGGCAGTACAGGTGAGTAGGAGTGGTTCGGCTCCCAGTTTTTTGGGAACCTGTTCTTGGATAGGCAAGGTTGTCGGAAGGTTTCACCCGAAATTTTTTACTTGCGTCTGACTTAAATCTGTTTTGTATATTATTTTAATCTTTAATATATGAATAAATTCACTTTTGATAAATCAGCCTATAAGTAAGCTTAGCATTGTGCTTGATGTTTTATTAGTGACACCTCATATACCTAAGTCAAGAAGTAGTTCGTCTTGGAATTCAAGGCCCAAATACTCGTTGTAAAAACATAATAAAAGCAACACAGAGTGCGTTAAGTGTGCCAATCCAAATGTCAACAGTAAAACTATATTGTCGTTGCTAAAAATAGGATTATAATTGATTCACCTATTAATTCTTAAGAACGTCAAACAAATGAGTAATAAATGACATCAACAGAAATTGATTTCCCAGTATTCGCCAATGTCGAGGACTTTAAAACGAGTCTCAAAACAAAAAATACTTTAACAGAGAGTCGTAAAAACAATGTGCGCGGACCAACTAATGGCGGAGAAAGATAGTGGACAGTAAATCTGATTACACACAACGGGTTACAACAATGTTAAGTATTTAAGCTCGTCTTTACTGCAGGGGTCGGCGATTAAACTGAAGTGTGCTGCACAGAAGCCGGGCTCATCATTACACTAAATTTAAAACGAAACAAACCGTCCATAAATATTAGTTATGATCCCGCCACCAGGTTACGCTGTAGGCAAAAAGAACGTGGCAAAAACTTGGCCGACCGAGTCGCATACCCGTTTATGTAGGAATGCGCGAGCGGCTATAGATCTATAGATCGTAACCTCGCTTCGTACAGTTTTCATAAATGGCCACAATGTTTTGAACGATGAATGACCTGCGCGATAATTTATTACAACACCGGCTACCGATAAAATAATATCCATTTAACATTTTGGTTTCTAAAAATATTTCTCATTTTCGCCGCGTTTATTTTCTTTAATATATTCACATAGTTTCTCTAAAGTGTTTTAATGGCTTTCGAAGTATTATTTACTTGGTTTAATAATTTTAAATCCACTTAAACTTAACGAAAAGGAAGTAAGAAAGGTAAATTGTCTGCTTCGCTGAAACGCGAGACAAAAAAATAAGGATTGTAACGATACACCTGCTTGGACCGACGAACTCTAAATCCGAAAATGTCGAATCTTAAACTAATGTTATCTTCTTTGTATTCTGACTGCGGAAAGCTTAACAAATGACAGTGTATTATTACCTATTAATTTGAATCAAGAGTTAAAGGTTACTAAATGCTCAGATATAAATTCATACCTTTGATGGAATTTGATACTATCAGTAATTAATAAACTTCTAGAAACCACACCATCGGGACGGTTATTTGTAACTAGATATTAGATAAAGATCTATAGGCTCGTTTACGGAAATGTACTTAATTCTAGCATTAATATTCAGATGTTAGATGCAACTCGCTCAAGACTTCAACTGATGTTCTTAGTAATTGGACGGGGCTAATCACAGGCACGCCTATCGGAAATCATAAAGAAAATATTGGATTAAATTCCTGCTTTAGTATTACCATCAAGTCTAGTTACAGTTTCAATAGATTCACATCCTCTATAGCTTGGTCTGTATACTTTATAATGTTTGCATCGGAGGGATCAACAGGTAATTACAAGCGACCAACAGCACAGCATAATATTATAATAAAAGCCACTGACTTAGAAACTGGTCGTTTGTTAGTATAACACAGCGCCGGGGAGCTACTGTGCGACAGGTAGGCTCGGCTGGATAATATATTGAGTTTAGATGCAGCCTTGATTATGATATATAAACCTGGCTCCAATACCGACCCTTGTGGTACTCCCAGTTGTAAATCGCCGGAGATGCGTGGGATGTTATTATGGCAATTTCATGCTCTGCGTCCGTAGAAAATATTAGTCTGTTAACAAATCGTGAAGGTCGTGCATGCTCGCCATGGCTAACTATTGTATACCTAATTGATTACGATCTTACATGCAAATATCAAATGTATGTCACGAAATGTTACTATATCATTACTTGCGGACAAGACGAAAGCTTTAAAGCAGTATGCAAATTTCGATACGTAGTTACAAATGGCCGTTCTTAGTCTCACTTGGAAGCGATACATCTAGATAATATGCAAAACGATTCTTCCATTTTTCATCGTAAATGTACAGCACTGGTGAATTGATTAAACCCATTAACATACCGCCGATATAAATCGTCTATGTCTACGCATTTGTCATACCGAATCCAACCACATATTATAATATCTCTATGCAAGTGTAATTTCTGTGCGAGCAAATTTAAATATTTGATTGTAATCTTTTAAGAAAAATATAAACCGATTTCTTCAGAAGTAATTTAAGTTGATCATCTGTAGATGATCTGATAAAGTTGGTTGGCTGATGTTTACTATCTGTCATTTAAATAAATTAATTAACATACTAATTTTGTGTTTACAGTAATGTTTAATAACCGAATACCCGTCTGTAATTCATTATATTAAAACGACGATGACAATCTCTCTTCATATTTAAATTCCATCTGAACTCGGTTTAAATACGTCTACAAAACACATGTGGTTAGCGTCATGGTTTTGGAATGTACACAATGTACGGTCATAAAGAAGAGATTGATATTTCAAAGGCTGCACATACGCTCTACAATACTATAATAAGCGTATCCTATAAGCCGTTTTACAAGGCTTTTGTTGTGTTTATATTAAAATCTTTCGACTAAAAAATACCGCTAGGTATACAAGGAATTAAGTGGGTATTGGTCTTTTGTCTTATATTTCACGGGTTTATCATCGTGCCGTATATTAAAGCAGTTGGCCATAACATTAACCGGTAAAGACGTCGTTATCATGAGTATTTTGGAATTTTAAAAGCCTGGAAAGCTTCCGCTCAGTAGCGGCATTAAATTCACCTTATAATCGTCAATGCATATTTTCTGGGCAGCAACTTTAATGGCGCGTAAGAGAAATGTGATGGATTCTGTTGAGATAGTGTCGCATATAACCCAGTCGGATGGGCCATTATTTATTTTATGACTTGATCGACTGTGGTCTGTAATGACAAATATTGAAAATGCTCTGTCGCAGGCTTTCACGGAATCGTGCAAGAGAAACGCTCGGAGATATGGCTTTAAGTGTCCATTACTTGATGGATGAGAATATTTGGTAGTTGTTTATAGCCAAGTCAAATATCAGAGCGTTGATGATATCGTATCATGAATTTTAAGTGTTGCCTCTTTAGCGTCTAGTGAATAACAATGATGAATATATTATGTGAGGGAGAGGTGTTATTATTAACTCTGATTGCATTAGAAAGGAATAGAGTTATATGATTGGACCAAAGCATACCCCTGAAGTGAAAGGAGAAATATTAAAGATGTAAAATGAACAAGAACACGATTGCTTAGTATTGCGAAGGAAACAAACATTTAAGAGGAATGGAAATAAAAAATATTTACAGCTCATTAAAAGTCTAAGCTAACGCTCTAAAATCACCAAAACGATTCGTTAAAATATTTCCAACATTCCTCGAGTCCGGAGCAAGGTTTTAACTATGAGCGTAAAGTGATATCTAGCATCTCATAGAATGCTATTGTCATAATGTATAAATCTATAAAAATGTGGACGCCCGGGGTCACAAGGGTCACAGCCGTTAGTTTCTATTGAATTCCGAGTGGTTGGCTCTCAATATCGTCTTATTCAAAGTTGGATGAATGTGCCGAGATAAATATTAGATATTTCCATTGTTTTAAATGTTGATACAATAAAGCAATCTAGCATAAAAATCTTGTATGACCAGTCCATATAATTGTGATTACTTAGTATATAAACAGTTTAACTTATAAATTACTGTCATATATATATATTTTTTCTATCTTTTACTTCTTACATTGTTGTTGACTTATTTTCGAAAATCTTAGCTTATTGATTTAATAATATCAACGTTGCTACAGCAACGCAATTGAACTAACGTTTCAGTGCCACCAATTAGTTGAGTCCCCTCATTCCTGGAATTCTCAAGTTTTTGTAGACCGGTACGCGCATTTGTAAGATCGACTGTTACTTTACGAGCGTCTTACATTTCAATGAGTGTTTTTAAATCATTTAAATAATTATTAGGTACCACGGCCTGGGTGCTCGGTGCTACTGTTCACAAATTATACGTTTTTCTCTTTATCACTAATTGTGGGTTGTGAGATGTGAACGAAATTGTTCAACTAATTACACATGCATGCCTTCGGCGTCCGTCATATGTTGTGGCTCTTACATATTATTATATATCTTGAGTTGTACCTTTTTATCTTCTTTTGCGCTACTGGATTCTGTAATTCTTATCGGCTTTTTTATTCGATTTTGGTACTTATTTCTTAAACCATAAGTTATTCATAAAGAAAATGATGACGAAGTAAAAAATCTACTAAGTTTTAATGAGATTCCAAGATTTTATTCCTTTTAACATTCAAACACCTGAGGATAAAAATTTCGAAAGGGGCTTAAGTTCTTAAACACACTCAGTGGTTTACACAAAGAATCGTTTAACACTATCTAATCTCTTATGCGTAGCACAGAAGCCACTGGCTAACGCTATCCCTGTAACTTTACCATAAAAATAAAACATGTTGTCCCTTGTCATAGTTACTTATAGATACAGTAACTAGATGTCTATACTGAAATCTATACTTCTGTCTTAATTTGAATCTAATTACATATTCAAGAAATGATTTAGGTCATAAGCAATAACCCATTTACAAATCATTATTTTGACGTAATTTATGTTTGCATGCATAACATGCTTTCATTATGTAAGATATTTGTAATTTTCTTTCGTCTCGTTTTATGCTTATCATTTTATTTGTGTTCAGGTGATAAACGCATAACGACACAATCCAATAACATACTTTCATTCACACAAAATAATTGAATACTTAAGAATGTTATATTATCAAAAGCACTAAAGTAAGATCCAGTTCCTTTGACGCTTTGGAAGCTCTGTATAAACGCGCGCGATGACTTACTTTTTGTGTTTTTACTGCACTGTGCCCTTTGTTGGCCATGTTGCCCTCTCGCTCCACCGTTTATTAATAATGTTCTCGGTTCTTGCTGTCAGAGAATGGAATGTGACTTTCCTTGCCTCAATCATCCACAAATGACAGGCCAGATGTTCCCCTTTGTCACATTTTTACTCTCGAACATTTTAAGTCGATCTCCTTTAAGTAACACTGGCTATTAGTTACATCGGATGCTAAACTGTTGGTCCGTTAGTTATTTTTTCAGCTTTACATAATTTGATTTTACATTGAAAGTCGCAAGAATAAAATATGAGATCATTTGGATTTTGCTGGCAAATCATTTGAAATGTCGCAACTTCAAAACTTTGTACTTTTTTGTAGCTCCCTTCATAGAAGTCATCATGACCTTTGAATGAGGTATACGGTTTGCGGAGCTGTTAGTTAAAGATATTATTTACTTAATAATCTCAAGGGATCTTCCTTGCAGCGTTTTGTCACAATTTTGCAGTCTTGAAATAGTGTGGCATGTTTAAAACGAAGGACTGATAAGGCTCGCGTCCTCAACCTGGGGCGGTGACCTCGGCGCGTGCGCACCCATTGTTCCTAGCGACCAGACCGTGTCTCTACTGAAGGTTTAGAAGGCTTTAAAGCTTGCTTGCATTTGCTCTTGATTGGGAATCCAACTCAAATTGAATTTTATTCTGATTGAAAATTGGTTAGAAAAAACTTGCATTGCTTCTTTCTGTAATTGTAATTCACGTGGTGTTGTGCTTGCCTTAATTGCGTGATACTAATAATACTTCAATTTTGAATGTGTACACACGGATGTATCAAAATACTATCTTTGACATTGAGATTGAGACCGCCTCTATTCCCTACGCAATATATTCTGCTGTCTCATATAACACTGAAAATATCTCTAAATAGTAAATCAGCATTGCTTCTAATTATTCCCCTCAATATTTACTTGTCTTTAATTTTTCTGCTATTCCTACCTCTTCAGAAATAAATAAATATTCAACATCAAAACCAGCACACAAATCTCCTTCTCCATTTTCAACTCCATTGGTTTCTGATATAATATTACTCGTATTGAAAGCGTCATTTGGAACCCTATTGCAGATTACAACTCCAGCGTTGAGTCCTGAGGGCTTATTCACGTAACTAAAAACAACACAGTCAAATTACAATATCAAATATCAAAGCAATAAAAAAATATTTCCATCTCATTCTCTCTGAGGCAAAGATGGAGACAGAACGTCAAATGCTGCCTGCAATGTTATCGAGACTTCAAATAAAATACGGGAATAAAAACCCTGTGCGTGGCATTAAAAACTTTGCGTTGAGTGAAGGACGGGTAAGGTCGCGACCGCGCGTGCGCGTGCATTGTTCCACCCGAGCTAGTGTTACCCGTTGTAAACTGCGCAAAGTGACTCCGCTTTTGATGCGTGCTGGGAAATGCTGAGACCTCTGATGGGAAGGTAAGCAACATCTTCAAAACATTGATGATGAAACTTAATTCAATCAATATATTGGTGAGATTTCTAGTGGGGAAGCTTGGAACATCTTAAACAGTAATAAACGCTTCGGTCAGGACAATCAGGAAAAATGAAAAGAACTCTAGGAGATCTCGCTACAACATCAACAGTAGCTATCTACATTTCTCGTCTCTTAAGAATAGTTCTTCATTATAAGTTGTAGAACTTAAGTTAGAAGTTATAATACGTATTGTAGATCTAGCTCTTGAAGATTCCACTAACCTTGTAGAGTTTGATCTCTCTCTCTTTATATCTTGAGATGAATTTTAGTAGTGCCTATAATATCTAATGAAAAAAAATATGCGTGCATATTAAAATTAATGCTTTAGTAATATTGTTTCGCTTGTAAAGGTTTCAGCATTTATATTCGTTGTCTAATTATCTCATAACGTGTGAACTACCATAAGAATCTCGTATTGTCTGGTCGTGATCAAATCGACAACAATCAACGTTCAAATGGAGCACCTCTTTTTCGACAATTCCAAGGTCCAAATCCCGCAGAATCCCACACCATGCTCACCACACCCCGCTCCGGCGTAACCCGAGAGTGTTTCCACAGCGAGACGCGTGCGCCGGCGACCTCCGAGGACCTTGGCGACTCGCGCGCAACCAATTATATGTTCATGCCTTACGCGGCCACATACCTGGTGCGGGCATAACGTCCGAGCGTTTTATTTTCTTCCTTGCAGTCGTTAATGTTGAGGTTGCCTTTTTTGAAATTTTCGGCTCTGCAATCTTGGGTAATCTTATGGTGTTCAAGAGCTGGCAGTTGGAACGCGTCATGATCTTGTGAAAGTTTTAAAAGTTGTCATACAGTTATGCATCTGGACACGGGTTCCAATATAATTCAGTTTTAGAAATTAAGTTCTGAATGTTTTCCATTTCAGTTTGTTTAATATGTTCCCTTGTAACGGCATTCTTTATTGAATTTCAACATCCGCTCTACTAACCGAAAGCTCCAGTCATATTACGCTCACGCTATCCTTAAAAGTTTATTAACAAACTAAACTTGAAATAAAATCATTACCGAATGCTTAGATCCTTCATCGAAGCCTTCCCGCGCTCTTGTGTGCAAATTTATATAAATTGATGACTGGTTCTAATAGCCAACATTTTTCACCGTTGTCGTCATGATGCCTCATCGCGTCAGTATCCCTTATACGGAATAGATCATTCTTGCGTCGATTCTTGAGCAATTAACCTCTTAGTATGACATTCTTGATCATTACCGTGCATATTGAATGATTGCTATTTCTAACTATAAAGCACCGCCGATGATTTCAATTGCAAATACCCGTATCACGTGTTTTTAATACTCGCACCTAATAATTATTTTCTAGTTAGAGTAATTATTCCGGTTCAGATTCCTTTTGAAATTCATCTTTTTTTTAAACTACCTGCCTATTTTATGAAAAATCCCAAAAATCCCAAACGACATACCTAAAGGCCTATTGCCTAACCCGATTTGTTTCAAATTATAATAGTAATAGCTTTCAGGAAAGCAATAAAAGCTTTTAAAGTAATGTTAGCGAAGCAATAATAACTTTTAAAATAATGAAAAAATACAACTCATATCATTGCTTTGGAAATGCAATCTTAATAATGATAGCTCTCATTTCAGGTGAAAAAGCCTCTTTAGGTCCCAATTGTCGAATTTGCTAAATATTAAACTTTATCATTATGAAGCTAGGAGCTTTGATGAACAGAAGATTGTGCACGATTATGTCCTTAAAATGTCAATTATTCAATAACAACATGGAAAATAGCAATCAGAGTAAAAGGTTCAAACAGATTTATTTTGACGCTTTAAGCTTCCGGAGTGGTCAAATTGAATTTCTAAACAGTTGCTGCGAGCCTTTCCCCCAGTGCCTGTTATAGAACAAATTGTGGTTGTCAATGTGCACCTCTGCCTGTCTCATCTTTAACCATGTATGCGTCTGCGCACGCTGCCTCATAATCTTGGCTTATGTTCGTCTTGTTGACTAGAGATCGCGGATGCGACAGCGGTTAAATGAATTCTTGAAACAGAAGATGCGTATGTAGAACATTTGCGTATGGAAACATCTCACAGATTTAAAAAAAAAAATTATATGATCAATAGGGTAAATACAGTGAAAATGGGTAGTCTGATTGGCTGGTACCTGTACGAAGCTAAATAAGATAATGCATTGTCGAAACATTAAAGTCTTTTATTCAGCGATTTTTAAGAGCTTCATCTCACTCACTCCTATTTCATCGAGCTTTCATGATCTTTGGTTAGTGTGAATTAGGAATTCGAATCCGCTTTTCGCTTCTCTTGCTCGTGCAAGACTTTCATCTTTCTACAGACGCCAGAGGGTTACAGTCAGTATTAGGCTGTCCTAGCATAGTTCCAACTGGTTGATTTACGAGCTTACGACTGAAGTGTAATTTGCCTTTAAGCAAATTGTACTCCCTTGATTTTCTATTTTCAAAGTTGAAGGATTGACGGAGACGCTTCGAAATGCTTCCATGATTGCTCTGTCTGTTATGAGTTAGACCACTATTAAGTCGTTTGGAGTTCAAGTTAAAATATTACGTTACTAATGGAGATTCCTGACCTAAAACTGACATAACGGATCTTGAGTTTACTGCATGTTTTGAAGTCATTTGGTGTAGTATTTAAATGGTGTAAAGTCGTGGGTGAGGGTTCTTGGTCACTTTTTTGTACAGTAAAAAAAACAAGTTATTAACGCGTAGGTACAGATTTAGCTGGTAATTGTAAAAGGTCCATTTAAAGTTATATGGACAAATTTAGAAAGGGTGGGGATAGAAATTTATATTGCAAATATGTAGTGTAGTTTTAAGCGACTAATAAGTAATAAATTACTTTTGTTTTTGTCCAAGTTTGTTCTATAATGTTGCTATATAATTCTTGTTTTAAATATAAGGTTGTTCATTAACTTTGCAAAGGTATGTTTGAAATTTTTCATCTACGTATAATTTACTGTTGTTTTGTAATTTACCAATGCTGTGTACGCCTATAAAAGGTTTACATATAAGATGTAAAACACTGACATTTTGTATTAAGTTAATTGTGTGTGTATATGTAAACTGTTGGTGTGCCTGTTTAAATAAATAAAATGAAATAAATAGATCAAATCTTTATCCTGGTAAACCCTGCGAAATATTTTAGTGAAGCAGAAACGACTATTTGCTTTAATATACGATTAAGCCAACGCTTAATTGTACCTTAACACTGACTTTAGTCCAGATTCCACACGAAAAGCAGGAATTATGGGTCTTATAAAGTCGCCTCAAGTAAAGTCCCAAGTTATGGAATGCATATTGAAGTCCTGCGTAGTTGTCTATTATTGAAGTTTGATCTAGTGTTGGGAGAAGTAATTTTATTGTAGGGTATTGTATCGATTTTCTATTTTGATTTAAGTATCTCGACAATTGTACAAACTGCCTGCGGAATGTTGTTAGATTTTTATTTATTTCTAAAGTTTTCTGTTTTTACTTTTCTGTTGATAAATTTTCTGAAAATTGAAATATTGAGGCTTAATTCGATTGATAATTACATACCTAGTATCATTTTGTGCAATTTTCCGTTCAATTTATCATCATCACTTAGTTAACGTGAGGATTCACTTAGGTAACGTGAGATGTAACAAAGTCGATACGAAAACTCTCGATCTGGGCTCTAATTCTGCTATTAAAATTGTAACAAAACAGTTAAATGGCAAGATTTTGATAGTTCTTGTATATAGAACACAAGGAATTTGGGCTCTGTAAAACTTTTATGCAAAGTGACGATCGTCTAGGCACATCACTAACCATATCTCCTGCTATGCCTCCACAATGGCCTTTATTCTGTGGAACAAACGTAAGTATGGCACGCGAATTCCAGGAACCCACGATTCCCAACCCGGACAAAGGGGCCCCGCTTTTTTCTTCCATTTCTCACGAGGGTGGTTTTTTTCCATCGGCATTCCAGAGATGCTTTGCCCGAGGTCGCAGGTAGACGTATACCGTTTCGGTTGCGTACTTTCCAAATATCTAACAACCGGAACTTTTTATTTTTTCGGTTCCTTAAGGCACTTGATGGAAACATGTATTGGTAAAGTTCAAAAGGAGTCGTAATGCTTTTGGGGAGGCGTCGAGTAGAATGATGTAAAGCAGAAAGGCATAAATGAAAGAGTATGAAAATTGTTATTAGTGGTTATCAAATCCTATTTGAGTTCAAAAGCCTTACAGTAATCTTATGTGTTATTTTATCTATCCCAGTAAAATAAACTTGCATAGATTCTATCAGTAAAAAAACTTAGAGATCGTATTTCTTCTTGAACAATCATCCATCCAGCCTTTGAACAGAAAGTTGACGAAATCGGTTGCTCAAAAAGAAAAAATCAGAAAAATACTTACACCTACCAAATTACAAATAGTTCTGTCATATGATTTATCGATATTCACTCGATGATAAAGGGCTTTCCTAGTTAAAACGTTACGTACCAAGGGCAGTGATGGATGTCATTTCACAAGGTTTAGAAGTGCAATTATCCAGTAATGGCCCTAGTCGCGATCAGCGTTCCGAAGTGATAGGTTGATTACTGTAAAAATATTTATGGAATTGATTATGGTTTGAAGTGAATTCAGTAATAGGCCCTTTAATGGCGCCGGTGCGGTGTTGTGAATATTTGAGTGAGAGAAGATTGAAACGGGTATTTATAGATTTGCTTTGGATCAAAAGAATTTAAAATGAAATGAATGCCAAACGACGCAAGTATGCATCACTTGCAAGTGATTATGTGTTTGCGCCGTTTGGCGTTGAAACTTTTGGACCGTGGGGACCATCCGCTAAATTACTTTTTGGAAAAATTGCACCTAAATTAAATTCTGTTTTAGCAAATAGTAAAGCTGGCTCGTTCCTCGCTCAAAGGATAAGTATAGCTATCCAACGCGGTAACGCAGCCAGCATTCTCGCCTCCTTGCCTCAAGGACACGGGTTTATTTTTGATTAAGTAGGTTTTAAGTTTATTAATTTTTATTTCATGCATGTCTTTGTGTTTATTTTCTTTTATTGAATAAAATAGTCTATCGATCTTAAAACAAAGAATGTCTTTTTTTTCCTTTTTCGGGTGTATTTTTAATCTAAGCATTCTAATAATTTATTTATTAAACATTTATTGCACAACTGAAACTTTGCACGAAATGCGGAAATTAACGCCTATTTAATCATAGTATACTCATTATTCACAGATATTTTTATAAGGGTAGTTTTTTCTTACTTGATGTATTTAAAGGTACATCATACAATAATATTTTATTGTTTATGTATTCTACCAATGGAAGATGTTATAAGATGCTACTAAAAATTCCAAGAAAAAACAAAAAAGATTATATCTCAAAAAAATTGTGCCCTGTCTGCGCGTACGCAGCTCTATGGCGCATTCCACGCCCGTAACACCGGGAGCGGTCGGGCCCAATAATAAGAATATGAGCGTAAAAAACGAATACGTCAAACGCGGAGTTTCGAGTGCGGCTGGCCCCGGCCTTCTGTCATATTTTTTTTCTTTTTTTTACTTTCGGTGTTCCGTATCAAAATTTTGGAAACGGCGTGTTTATTATATTATGTACAGAGTACATACAAAATACGACTTACTTAGTATAGATTAGTAAGAGGATTAATTGAAAGTTAAGCTATGTTGCTGAGCCGAGTTGATGACCACACTCCTTGGGAAAGTTTTTTTTATATAGCAGAGCTTGGGTTGGGTTGGTTGGTTGGTATCTACTTTTTTACAAAAGCAATGTAAAGGATAAATTACTAGGTTAGTTGCATATACACAATGTTTGTCTAATTTAAAATTATTAAGGCTTAATCTTTGACAGAATTTTGAATATGACAAAAAACAACAATATTTTTTTACTAACAAAAACTCAGTTAATACGAAAATAATAGCATGAATGGACAATAAGAGGACAGGGTTCTCAAAAAAACTACGCAACAATCGTAGAGCCAGTATTATACTTTGCTCTCGAAGGATAATCGCATGTAATGCTAGACAGTTTTCAAGTTTCGAGTTTATCACGAAATAAAATACGGTGCATCCTTTGTTAATCTGCCTTCACATTGTGATTGATGAAGGAATCACGTCCTTGAGCATTTTTTGTATGTTATGCGAAAATGATTACCACAATATTGATGATATGAAGGCCCTCACCACTCTTTGATGAAGCTTTTCAGAACATAAATTGAAGTTTATAAAGTATTTGTAGATTTGTACCTTCTTATACAAGTATTTGGCCCATGAGATGAAACTATGATAAATATAATGGGTTCTTTGTTTTTTAAATAGGCAGACATTTAGATTCCTAAATATTAAATAAAAAAAACATAGACACAAAAAGTTAAGCAGAAATATTACAAGTACCTACAGCTTAGAAACGTCATGTATCAATTAATGAACTAAGTATATTGAGTGGATTTAAATAGTGACTTAACTGCTACATGCTTTTACGCTTTCGTTAGCATTATTTTACTGAAATTAAATTACTGAAATTGAATATAATGATGTGTATTATCATGTTTTCCGCATTTAATTAACCTACCAACAGCACTAACAAAAATCGTTCTGCCTGTTACAAACCGTATCAGTTTTTCGCCGTGATGTAATCAGGGTTGGACGGCTCAGCGGTGTAAGCGGCGGTTTCGACGCAGATAGGACGCGGGTTCGAATCCGTGCATGGTTCCACAGATGGTGCGCTTTTATAGTCACGTGTCTTCTAAGAACATGCTACAGTGATTATTTGTGTTCCCCTGTCAGATGGAGGTCCCTTCTGGATCACGATCTTAGCGGAATATAAATGACAATTTAACTTTATTTTGGTTAGTGCTAATTTTTTTTTTTAATTCCTATAAATATTCTGTTATTATCTAAATATTTTCAAGCATTAAATTATATAAAAATATTTAATATTTATAATGTATATCGAATATACAAAAATTGTTTTTTCTAAAGAATAGCAAAACTGTGTAAGGAACTTACTTTTTTTGGAATATAGGTATTTTTTGTACAATTGATTGAAATATTAAATATTTTTATATGCATGAATATTTTAGGATATTTTATAGTAACAAAGTAGAAATTATATATTTTTGAACTTTTACTTAAAGTTTAACACATCAAATGCGTTTAACCTTATAAAATAGCATTGTTTTTTTCGTGGTCACGTCGCGTCGTATTACGTTGTAATACCGGCAATGGTAATCGGTCCTGTAATATGGTAATGCGTTGCTCGTGGGCCGGCTGCGCCCGCGACTATCGCCTCGGCCGCGCCCCTAGCGCCACGAAGCGGCGAGAGACGACAGTAAAAATATTTATATTTTTTTACTTAATATTACGAATAATGGAGAATCCGTGAGTTTGTAAGCGAAGTCTATTGATTGAGATTTGTTTAAGGACAATAAAAAAAAACAATATTTTTATTGGAATATGATCATATGATCACGTGATAGCCATGAATACTCTAACGAAATTAAAAAAAAATGCGGTTGAGGTGTGATTATTGCGAATAACAAACAGAGTTACGGATTTACTTAAGAATTTAAATTTAATTTAATTATTAATACTAAATAATAAATTAATATTGTATTAATAGACAAATAATTTATCTACTTCAGCATTTTGTTTTGAAATGTATTTTACGTTAGATTACTCTTAACCTTAGATCATCTACACAGTTATTTTGTGTTTAAGTTTACTTGTGATGTTTGTTTTTCTTTTATTTTACATTTACTCGTGTTGTTTTTCTTTTCTTCCAACCAAAACTTTTTTCTTCATAAAATTGGGAATGATATTTTGCGAAGGCGGTTTTCTGCTGTTTTATTTTATTACATGAATTGAAGCAATTAACACAAATCACTAACACTAAGGCATCTCCCTTCGAGCAAAGCCGCGGGCAACAACAACTATGTAATATACAATATGTGGTGCAAATTAGCTGCTGTGCGAGTGATATTAACAAAAAAATAACCCGTAATCATTTTACATTGTGAAGACGCTTTGCTACTTTTTTATTGTTGTGAAGCTATTTCTGTGTTAACTTGAGAGATCCATGGGATCTTGTCTATTTATAATCTACTTACAATGTGAATTGTGATGCTTATTATACCACGCATTTCACACGTACAAAATAATTACGGTACCTGTTTATGTTTATGTTTATAAATTACTTTAAGTGCAGACTAAAAAGAAGTATGATTCATGAACATTTAAACCCACTTATATTTTTAAATGTTTTTTAAATTAAAATAAAATTCTGCCTGTCGCCCCAAAATGTATGTCCAATCTAAAAGTTCATAAGGCGATTGGGACGGCAGGCGTTAGGCGTCTTTGGAATTTTAATCGCATCCAGGCCCCAAGTCGGCCGAAACCAATAAAAAGACTTGCCCAGCTTGGATTTCGGATGTGGCTATCTAGTGCCTTTGTTTTAGTTGCCGTTCCGAACCTTTAAGACTTTACCTGCCTAGCAGTTTTTTAGTTTATAGGGAAATGGTAAAAAGAAAAAAAGATAAACATGTATATGAAAGTTTAGTATGAATTCGTAAGAAACACTCCAATTTTGTAACTTGTTATCAAGCAACATTAAATAATTAATTAATATTTGGATAGGCTCTACTTTTGGATCATTGAACCACGCTCTACATTATTTATAACCAAAAAACAATCGACTGTTTTATTCTCTAGATTTGAATGTATGTGATTTTGTCACAGACTAATTTGGACATTACACTATTTAAAGTATCTAATTGAACTTAATAAAATAACAGCACCAACACAACCTATTACAAACTTGAATCCAACTAAAGAAATAAAGCAAAACGCTGTACGAGTACTATTATGCAAGATCAGATCATAAAACGTGAAACTTATACATTTTTAAGCGGTAAAGAAAAATCCAATGCTCCACCCGTTTGTAGATAGGCAACGAGAAGTAAAAGACGTGATATTAGTTCCATACGAGGGAGAGAGACAACAACACACGAAATGCTAGGCGGGAAAGAGAGGTAAAAGCAGAAACATGGAACCGGTCTAAGGGAAGCAGATGCTGGGCTGAAACCCCCCGGGTAACAGATTCCAACAATAAGAAAATAATCATTAAAACATTTCCAGTTGAAGTTTTATCCGGATACAGAGTTTCGCATGGGAAATAAAATTGCCTACTGCATACATAGTTAACTAAATTAATAGCACTGTATTTATCTACCGTTAAGGAATGCGTTAGTGTTTATAAATCACACGCGTTTCGTTTAGTCAAACGCAAACTAACCAGATATTTAGGCTCCACCACATATATTTTTGTCTTTATAGTAAATATTTGGAATATTTTCAGGATCGGGATTAGAACTTCAGATGAATATGAGCTTCTACCAATCACAGGATTTGTAGGAATCTTCGAATAATTTACCGCGAATGTAGAAACAGTTCTAGATACGATCGTTATTTTCGTCTTTACCTGAAATTTCAGCGGATTTGTTTGCAAAAAACATGCGCCGTTTGGCGGGTGGAATGTGGCAGCTAGCCAGATTACTCCTTACACCATTAACTAGTTAACTCTGTTTTGCGAATAAACTCATGCCTACTTAATTGGAGGATTTCTATCTGTAGTTGGTTTAAGTTTGGCTATTGCCAGTAGACTTACTTTGGGAGTACCTTAGGGTTCTGTTTTAAGACCATTATTATTCTTAACGGCTTATTTAAGCTGGTGCTACTTTATTCACGAGGTGTATTTAATTAGGTGACTATCTTTTTGCAAGATAACCTTAGCAGATCTACCTATAACTTCTGAGTAATATCGTTTAAATATCTTTTTTATTCAAATTCAAATGGACATTGAAATTAACAGCTAAATATGGTTCAAAAGTATTATGCGTTCACCCTTTTTCGTCTCTGTTTCTTTATATTAGATTCTTTATTGCTTTTTCCCCATATTTAGCAGTATCTTCTTAACATAACAGCACATTGTTGACAACGTGCACTCGTCGTTTATCTATGAATTTAATCAAACACGAGTCCACACATCTGTGGCTTAGGAATTATGCGGTTAGTTAGTTAGAAAAAATGCTTGCTATTCCACCAGAGGCCGCTCGCGTGAGAATAGGCTATACGCAGACTGGTATCCTCGACTAATTACTTCTTACACGTTACGTGCCAAGCGTTTTCATGCTCTTTGATAAATTGAAATCGGTGGTTCTCGATTTGTAGGCTCAGTTACAATGTAAGCTGGGCTTAAAGAGTTCGGCCAGGACGGGATTGCAAATGCGTGTAAAGGAATTCCGGAACAAAAATGTGCGTCTACCTGCGCATCGGCCAGATGCGGGCGTCCCCCGCGGCGCCCGCGCACCTCCATTAAACCGCGTAAATTGATTACGTGGAAAATCTGAGAAAATCGCGCGCTAACTACGCGCGGCTCGTGACCGTCACATATGAAATTGCCTTGAGGACATTCCGCCGCCTTGGCCGCCTCACATTACAGCGATCACAACTGTTTACCTAATCAACAGCAAGACTTGTTCAAATAAACCTTTTTATTTTTATGTCATGTGAGGAATGCGGAGATTCGGTGAATGATTCGCGTGCAGAGGACACGGGACGAGGTCATCCATCGGGGTCCGTTACGGCGTCGCTCCGGGCCGACACTTCGGCGGGCGCGTTCGATTCGACGAACTTATTACGACAGATGGCTGGGCCGGGAGGCGGGAGCGGGCGCGGACCCCGGCCCTTCGGAGAGATCGACCTCCGAAATGCGCCCGAGATTGCATTCTTTCGGCGGTGCGGGCGCATTCCACCGCGCGCCATCCGAGCTCCGCGCGTCCGCGCCAGTCGACGCGCGCCCTTTTGGGGGTTAAGATGTGTCCGTTGCGGCGGGCGGTAACTATGTGGTCCCAGCCGCCTCCCCCCGAGCCGACAGATCCGCCGACGTTCCGCGCGCGGGCAGCCTCCGCCGGCGCTCGCACCTGGTGCCGCTGCCTCGAACCTCGCCAACTCGCTCGGATGGTCCGCGAACCACCCGAATACGGCGTCCGCGTCGACAACACCTCCACGCGTCCACCCGGCCTTCGCGTCCGCGATGAGCCCCAGTACCAAAACCTGGACGAGCTCCGCAAACGGCCCGAGTACGCCAACCTCGATGAGATCAGCCGCGAGTACGGTTACCGCCTCTGTCCCGAAGGTCAGAACTTGGAGGACGAAGCGATCTATGAAAACATTTTGTCAGTGCGTCAAATCCGTTCCGCGGAAGTGCGTCTGGTGCCAGTGTCTGAAGTGGCATACTACGAAGGTCAAGGTTACGTGGCCACGCAGGTGCTGAGCCGCAATGGGACCTTCCCGCAGTGTCCCCCGCAAACCTGGAGTCGGCTGCAGCACGCCTGCAAGCTCACTGAATCCCTCCGAATGTTCACTGTAAATATCCTCTTAACTTCGACTTACGGATCGATACGAAACCTGTTGTACATCGCTTTTTCGGCGGAATGTATATTAAAATATTTCTGACAGAACAGGATATGAGCGTATGAAATGATGTACGAGTACATACCCGCTTTTTATGCGCATTCCAAGCAAAAAAGCTATAGCCCAATGTAATACTGTATTTATGTCCCTCACAAAAAATACGACTCGGAATTTTGCTCTAATGACTTGTTAATTTTATATGTTGTCTGATGAATCTGGTATACACACGTGAAATACGGTGAGCCGTGTACAACGAGCCTCTAAATATGGTTTGGTATGGATTAGTTTCGGATGCCATGTTTATTCTTAATGTTGTTTTGCGGTTTGTCTTTGTGATCAAGCTTTGATTTGAATTCTTCAGTGAGTTTCAATTGATAGATTGATTTTGCTACTGATTATGTACGAGTACCTACTTATTTACAGCGTTTATAAAATGTCTCCCATCATGAGTAAAGGTTAATAAGTCCCAAAGCAGTTGTAGGGTTCTATTTATGTTGGGACGTGTATAAGTGCTTCTTGCGAGCCTATGTATAGAAATAAATGAATTTTATGTATTTTAAGGGGTTTGAAACGAGCATATCATGATAACTATGATAACGTTACTGATGGTAACAGATGAACTGTAGTACTTATGTATTTAAAAAAAAAACACATACATACCCCTTATGTATGTGTAGAAAAACTGGGGACTCAAAAAAAATACACCTATCCCCAGAGATATTTTGATTCGATTTATTGGCTTCGTCAATGCTTAAGCCATAAACAATAATCTAATTAAAAGGTAACTTTCGCATTGAAAATACAAAAGTTATTCTTTTCTGAATTTTATGATACACCCAAAATTTACTTCCTTTACTTACTAACTGTATTTTTAAGCAATATACTTAGTAGGTAGGTAATCCATATTCTTGATGGCCGCTATGCATCAGTTGAGCAATTTTATTCTTTAATAGATCTTTCGGAGCCGGTTCAAACTGGATTTGTAGCAATAATAACACAATAACAATTATTTAACCTTATAGTAATCAGTTTATTAGTATTAAACAATGACAACAAGAGTTAACGAAATGGATAATTTCGTTAACTCATGCACTGCATGCTTAAAAATAGTTTAAAAAATATCAAATCAAATACTCTATATTTTAGCATCTTACTATTCTACTAAGCAGAATATTAGGTATATTAGTATTTTTCAAGATTCTTTAATTGTCTAACATTTATTGCTCTACATAAACATCTCATCTCAAACTGAATTAATCCCAACACCTGTAAAATAAGGTCCGATTTCAACCTAACTTATATTCTGTCCTTTTCTTGTCCATAGGCGAAAAAGGAGATGTACGATGTGAAGAAGCAGAGGCTGTGCTTGGCTCAGGACGAGTACAAACACCTCAACAATGCCCTGTCTACCTTGGCTGCTTCCAGAACCAGCTGTGAGTATCAATTTCATTTGATTTTCGGTTATTTCACCTTAAAATATGATGGCGTCTGTTCTGCCACTGCTATAAAAATGCAAAAATAAGCCAAAAAATAAACATATAAAGCGTAAATGTTACCACTTCACAACTTGAGACTGTGATAGCCTCATCATGTTGTTCAATATTGCTCACAGAATGTTTAGTTTTAATAAAAAAACACAACGGTTTCCCGCGACTTTGCCTACGTATGTGTCGAAATTACCATACCATTGGTGGTGCCTATTCCACCCCCTCAATAGATGATTTCTAGTATAAAAACTACTTTAAGTCCTTTTTCGGGACTTAAACTATCTCTATACCGAATTTCATCTACACGGTTAAGCGGTTTTAGCGTGAAGAGGTGGTTAACACATTCGCACATCGCATTTTAAGTATTAGTAAGGATTTTAGCAATGGGACTTGCTTGCGTCCTTGTATCAATTTCATCTCGATTATAGACTCTGGATCATAACCTGATATGTCTCTATATAAGATCGTAACAGGTCTCCATCCAAGACTTGCATGGATTGTAAATTGTAATCAAGACAAAACTGTATACATTGGCAAATGGCTAGATGGGAGGTTGATAAACTGTAAATAATCCACTGATAGTCTGACCAAAGACTGGGGTATGTGTTTACTTAAAGTTGGAGATCGAACAAAAACCACTTTAATACAAGGGAATACGGTCGATAATGTATCAAGGGAGTCAAAGGTATTAGGGTCCTGCACACACTAGTACAACGAATATATTTCAAAATTGTAAATAATGCATTTTTTTGTAATTTTAAAGAGATCATACCTTATTGCAATATAAGCTATTTAGAAATGGCTAAAATATTGTATTGTTCGGTCAGTAAGAATAAGTTTTCAATGAAATCAACGTGTTTTGCGTGTATCACTTAAAGATAATAGTCAAATAAAAATGATTTTTAATTTTTGAGCACAGACTGTGTAGAAGCTTTAAAAGAGTTTCACTTTTTTATTTTTAATAATGTGGTTCAATGTAAACAAGCATTTGCATATTTATTAAATACACATTCTTTAAATACGCAGAACTGGCTAATTCACCATTTATGATAATTTCTTGTTCTGGCGTAAAATTGCAGACGATATTAAATTATACTTTTTGTCATAACAACTAAGTCATCTGTGGCGATAAAAATGTTCCGAATTTTTAAAGAGATGGAGTAAAAACAACTTTGCTGGGAGTTGAAAATCTATTTGCATATTCAAGTACCTAACTAAGTTAACTGTTAATACTATTATTTAATGTAGAGCTACAGAAAGAAGATCTAAAATAATATGTTCATTTATTGTGTTCCGTTTTGACCGTATAAATAATCATAATGAATGTCTTGCTATAAATATAGTTCGGTGAGCCGGAGGTACAAATATGTGGATGGCGGTCCGACATGACTGGAGAGAGATCAGGGCGCAGGACCAACTGCTTAACGTGCTTTCCGAGGCACAGGGGACACAAACACACACAAACACAAGCTATGCCTGATTTTTTTTAAGTCAGAAAAACCCAGAACTCGACCCGGGATTCAAATCCGGGACCTCGTGGATGGCACCCAGCGTGCTGACCACTAGACCCTCGATGGCGTAATTATTGGTTCATCCATTTAGAAAAAATTCCCTCTCCACAACGTAGCCACATATTGCGGCATTATTTCCGACTAAGGAGGTACGGTAACGATGTTCGTATTTTCGATCCATCTCTAACCAGCATGACATCCCGAACAAGCGCAATGGCTAAATTAAAAATGCATACGAACGGACATTATCATCCGGAGATTAGATATTATTGCACTTGTAAAAATAACCGCCTGAGGCAGGAATTGAACCCGCGATCGTCGTATACCGGGTGATTGCCTAACCACTCGGCCACTCAGACGTTGGCAAAGCCAGTCGAAATTTTCAAGTGCATCTTTACGCTGCAATGCCGCGTTGTTTTCATCAATATTATCTAGATCACTCATCTCCTCTTTAGAAAATGCACTTATAATCAACTAGCAGTTCCCCGCGACTTCGCCCGCGCCAAAAGTCGTATTTTCCATACAAACATTCATTCCCCATTTCACCCCCTGATGATTTTATATCGCATCTCGACAAAAAGTAGCCTATGTCCTTCCGAGGCTTTCAAACTATCTCTGTACCAAAGGATGACGCAAGAGTTTTTATGAAACCTGGTACCCGCTTCAATAACGATGTGTTATATATCATTAGAAAGGTATTATCTTGTAGAGCGCTTGTCTTGATTTATTGTCTGATTTGAATACCAGCCTAAAATAAGTTCAACAAAATCAAGTCAAGTAATGTGGATTTTCCGTTAACAAAATGAAATCAAATACGATTAATGTAAGCACGTTTAGTGTTGTTTATTAATATAACAATTTTTAGTAATAATTAGAAAAAATACATGACGGACGCAGCTTAATATTATATGAGATTACATAACAAAATTATTAAACAATGAATTAATGAAATAGGCTTTATGAAACATTATTATCTACTAACAGATCATTAGGGCAGGGCATAAAGCAAGAGCCTCATAGTGTTTTTAGGTTTTTCTGCACGATAACGGTGTCCCAGAAGAAGAGAAATGCCTGCCATGCCTCCTCGCTCTCTAATATTTAGCGGTGCCATAGTAACTTTTATTTAGATTACTAAGAGCTATCCAACGACGTATCACACATTGCTATTGGTGGTGGTTACCAAAAGTTGGTGCTAGTTCTTATTCTGAGACTTTAATACCGTGTAGGTCTAAACGGACTAACGATGGGAAATTGGCACCATAGTAACCTTTAATCAGGATACTAAGAGCTATCCAACGACGTATCAGACATTGCTATTGGTGGTAGTTACTAAAAGTAGATTCACTAGCACCACTTATCCCGAGAGTTTAATACCGTATAGCTCAGAACGGACTAACGATCGGAACTTGGCGCCATAGTAACCTTTAGTCAGGATACTAAGAGCTACCTAACGACGTATCATGCATTGCTACTGGTGGTAGTTACTAAAAGTAGGTGCTAGTTTGTTTTCTGAGACTTTATTACCGTACAGCTCTGAACGGACTAACGATCGGAACTTGGCGCCATAGTAACTTTTATTCAAGTTAATAAGAGCTGTCTAACGACGTATCACTCATTGCTATTGGAGGTGGGTACCAAAAATTGCATCATCCTTTCATTTGAATCGGTCCAGTAGGTTCGGAGTCTATTCAATATAAACCAACAATTTAATCTTACCTCTTTATAATATTAGTGTAGATAATTATTGTCATTCGGAGTAAAGGCAAAACTGCCGGATCCGGCGTAGTGTGAACAGGGCCTAATTAAGCTTTCCATTTGACACCACACTCCGCATTTTAATGTATGAGTAATTCCATATTTTGTCGCAGTGTGTTCATCAACGACGTCAATGACGACCACGTCGACGACGTCACGACACGACCCCGAGATGCTGCGGTCGGAAGTGACGCAGGCGCGGGGGAGGGTTGCCCAGCTGCGGAAAGAACTGCGCCAGGCGAGAGCTGAGGTCGCCTGCGCTAGAAGAGGCGTTGACACACTCGCCGAGTGAGTATTATTATTTTTTATTCGATATGGGTTTGCTCTTGACGCTAGACTAAGCCAGACGTAGCACAGACAGACGATGGAGCGACCTGTTCACCTTTGAGTTTGCAGGTCTTTGGGTTGTAATCCGTAAAAACACTAAAGCGGGTAGTGAGTTCCACAACTGAGCTGTGTGCATTATAAATGTTGATGCGAAGCGCTTCTTTCGTATCGTCATAATATCGCGATATTGGTGGTATCCCGCGGTATGACCTTTGGTTACCTCAATTGTGACTTTTGATTACTCCAACTCCAAAAAGCTACAGACCAGAAAGGTTCGTCAAAGTTGTGCAGGAGTCTTAAAGTGGCACACCCTTGTGATTAGCAACCGTCAACACACGCCCAAAATTAAACTGATCCGAGATTGAAGATTGTCATTTTTGTTTGTTTGCTTAACTATAGAACACTATTTTGACTCTGGCATCCGTAGCTAACGTGGTCTGTTCAATGGATACTCAAATTATTGGGATTGATTTAAATCTGGGATTACAGATTGGTCTTGATTTATGGGGAATTATGTGACTATCTTATCTTAAATGTAATGTTTTGTTCTAAATATTCTAAAAGTTTTTTTTTCTTGACTAAACTGAGAAATAATAGCTTTTGAATATATATATTTATTCAAAAATTCTAGCCTCAGATCAATGTTATACCGATGATTCATGGCTTAAGGAAGTACGTGTGCTTTTACAGAGTTACCCTAACAGCGCTTCTAAACAAGATAATAATATAACACATGTCTAGAAAGCTATCTCAACTCCATACATAGAAGCGAGAGATGAACATAACTTTAAAACAACATTTCTAACTAAGTTAGTATCAAAATGATAATTGTAATAGATCGATTTGATATTCCACACTACTATGGGTATTTCTGACGATAATAACAACACCAATCAACGTCACTCTTTGTAGAACCTTCCCTTTTCTGACCATTAGAAATTGGTCTAGTCTCCATTTATAGCAGTATCTAATTGAGAATTTATTTCCTTGCAGAGTGGAGCAAAAACTAAATTCCCAACAAGGCTGCTATAATATCACCGAGGCTCAGGCAATCATGACTGAGCTGAAGAATATTCAGAAGTCTTTGACGTCTGGGGAGAAAGAGCGGGCTGATCTTATGCAGTCCTTAGCAAAACTAAAAGACGACTTAACGAGGCTGCAATTAGGGGATGCATCTCCTGATCTCTCAACGTTAAGTCTCCCTCAAGAAAAATTGAGCACTGCCTCTCAAACCGACCTCTGCGCTGATCTTGTTCCAATAGGCACGAGATTAGCAGAAATGGCAAGAGTTCGGTTACAATATGACGAAGCTAGAAAGCGGATACAGCAGATCCAGCAACAACTAGCAGACTTAGAAGATAAAGTGCAACCTGGTCAAGCGGAGTCCGATAAAGACCGATTGCTGCTATTCCAAGAAAAGGAACAGTTACTGAGAGAACTAAGGAGTATAACTCCTCGGACGAGATCGAAACAAGAGATGAGCGACATCCAGTCAGAGTGCAAGAGATTAGAGCAGGACTTGAAGAATGCATTCGAGATGTCGAATAAGTGTATAGCGGATAGACTGAGGCTTCACGAAGAGAAGCAGTTGCTGCTGCAGCAGTTGAAAGATGCCCTGACGTCGATGACGACGCTCGAAGGGCAGTTGAAGACGTTGTCAGCGAGTACGTTGTCCGTGTCCAGTAGTTCAAGCTTAGGGTCCTTGTCTACTGCGAGCAGTAAAGGGTCTTTGAGTTCTGGCATCAGTTTCACGGACATTTACGGCGGGCCGCAGATCGCGAGCTCGTTCCAAGCCGATAAACCTATTGATATGGTTGATCTACATCGAAGAGTTGAAAGGTGAGACTGCCTGCTTGATTGGCGTAAGATGGTCAATGTATACATACTCTAGTACCTTAATCTATAAAGTACAAATACTGTTCAAATTGAATTTGCACTTTATTGTGTCTTGGTTGTATACTGCTGTACTAAAGTGTTATTACGTTGACGATAGCCAGCTCATCTTGGTTCTTTGATATTTTGATATTAGAATATTACGCGATGAAAAATTTTCATTATCTTCCAGGTTACTGCGAGGCTCAAGTTACAATGCTGATAGTGCAACGCCTGGAGCGAGCAGTTCTCCTTCACAACCTTCGCTATCTCCTAGGAGTAGTCTGTCGTCTGCCAGTCCGCCCCCTCCTCCACCTTCTTATAATCAGGTAAGGTCCTGCCTTAGAACTCTCAATACTGTATGTCTGACTTCTGCATTTTTTGATAATTTAACAAGTTTTATGTATATTGTTGCAAGGCACAGTTCACGTCTGTTACAAAAAGCACAATTTTATCATAGGTAACCAATACAAAAAAAAAACAATAACCCAAACACTATTCGAATTCAAATTATTCACCATGTCCAGTTGTAACATGAGATTGACAGAATAGGTGTCAGATTAACGTTAAAGTATTTGACATTAACGCATTGCTGTACTGATCTTTCAAAGATAACGAATTTCACTTTTACTAAATCCAAAGTCAAAGGTCAGATGGGCGGAACGATAAAATTAGGAGTGTTATTGTATTTTTTGAGCGTGCATGGTTAGTTAGAGGTGTCGATAGGTTTTTTCGGGCATAGTAAAAAAGCCTTTATTTACGCATATAACAAAGCTGTCTATTTACTGATATTGGCTAACCGGGCCATTATATGAGTGTGGATGAAAGAGTAGATGCTACACGAGTCTTCAGTTGTCACTTTTAGCTGCCATTGTGACCAATCTTAAACAGTACGACTGTACTTCAAAATATTAATGTAAATTTTTCTGGTTTTTTAACAGGTGGAACGGCAAAGAAGACAGCAGAGAGAGTTAGAAGAGAAATTAGCAGAAATGAGGATAGGCGTAGCCACGGGCATCAACGAGGTCACTGGACTTGCTACAAGTAAGTTTTTTATATACCGAGATATCTTTATGGCACCGATTGCAGTATATCAGCATCGCAATATCCAAGTAAAACAAACTAATTTTCATACAAGTAGCAAACAGTTTTTAAAATGGTTACCGCAAAAATACTTGCTCACTAAAACTGGTATTCAATTGCCCACTTCCTTTATGGTATTATCGACCATGTATCGTAATTTATTATGAAATGATACGCAATGGTTGCTACCATTGCGTATCATTTCTGATGGTATTTTTAGATCGGTGGGATATTTTTCACCTTGAACTCAGTAGCTATCCAATTGATCAAGTTATTAGAAGTTTGCTATCTTAATTATTAATACTAATAATCTTAATGAAAAAGACAGAATATCTAAGCTTAACATAACATCACACAACATAACTTAAGACAAGACCAGATTCTCACTATATCCACTTAACTAACCTAGACTGCACACTTTAGTGTCAAGTAAGTGTATAAATTAAGCACAAGCTTAAAATCTGACAAGTTCATGCGCGACCCTCCCGCGGAGCGAAATGTGTGCGGGGAGTGAGGAAGTTCCAATCGCATTTGTGCAGGAACTTCCCATTCCTGCAACATCGACCTTCACCGTTCTGCCTCGTTGGTCTAGTGGTCAGCACGCTGGGTACCATTCATGAGGTCCCGGGTTCAAATCCCGTGTCGGGCCGAGATTGTTGGGTTTTTCTGTCTTGAAATAACTTAGACACAGCTCCAAAGTCAAGAAGTTGGTGGGTTTTAACACCCCCATGTCTCGGAAAGCACGTTAAGCCATTGGTTCTGCGTCTGATCTCTCTACGGTCATATCGGACTGCCGTCTTACCGAATTATGAGAGTGAAGGAATAGAGAGTGCACCTGTGTATTGCGCACACACTTGTGCACTATAACATGTCCCGCGCAGTCAGCTAATCTCTGTTGAGATAGGCCGCCGAAGTCAAAATTCGGCTAGGAGGTCATTCTAACCTAAGCAATAAAAACCTTATCTAGTAAAGGCTAGTCTCAGAAAGCGTTTTCTCCAATGAAATTAGAAAGTGAATAGCAGGATCCAAACACTGACCAAAACAATTATATTTTTAGTTCCAGTCCAACTGCAAGGCCCAGGGCGACCCAGCGAGCCGCTGTCACCCATCTCTGAGACACCCCCGCCGCCCCTCTCACCGAGAACTCCCTCATCTAGTGGTAAGTTGGAGTGTTCGTTTCAACAATTTCTGTATTAAAGGAGGTGAATAATTAGGCCATCAGTTCAGTCGGCAGCACGTCAGGTTACACATGTGAACTACGAAAACAGCTTTTATTACGTTGGGAATAAAAGCGGTGCCAAGGTCAGTGGGTAGTCTGACGTTTGGCCGTGTGTACCTACAAATGTTACTATGAAGTCATCACCGTAAGAATGGAAAAATAACTGTCATCGAGGTAGCAGATTTATTTGTAAGCAGCATTTGAGTTGTTTAAACATTTCGATAATGCTCCCATATTCTTTGATTGATAATAATATAACGTTATTGATAATGTTTTTCGTACTTTGTCCACAGGTACAAATACTAGATCAGTGTCAGCGGCAGTGAGCGACGAGTCGGTGGCGGGGGATTCCGGGGTGTTCGAGGCGGCGCAGGCGCAGAACGATCCTTCCAACGCCGGTAAATATGCGTATACTTTACCTTCCAACGCCGGTGAATACCGGTAAATATACTAAACTATACCTTCCCTCCGATAATTGCGTTCATACCATAAATATTCTTTAATAGTACCTTCTCAACTCCTTAAACTTTTCCTTCCAATGCTGGTAAATATACCTAAATTATACCTTCCAAAACTGGTAAATAAATGTACCTAACTTGCTTAACCTTACCTTCTGTAGCCGTTTTTATAATCTCATTTTTAGCAAACCATAGTGATATGTTTTTCTTACTAGTTTCGTGTTTGTTACAGTGAACAGTGCGCAAATTGAGATCAAATTGCGGTACTGTCCAGAAGAGGGCGCTTTGGAGATCGGCATTCTGCGTGCGCGCAACCTTCACGCGCTCTTCATTGACGTTGGCACTGAAGTGTGAGTGGATTTAGATATTATTCGATCATCATAATCAGCCATGGGAAGTCTACTGCTGAAATAGGCTTTAGAGTTCTAGTGACAGACTGGGAGCGCCCTGAATCCAGTGCCATCCTGCGACTATCCATCTTGTAGGTAGGTAGATGCCCCTCAAACAATTTGCTCTCTTCTGCATCAGTTCCTAGGGGTTTGTGATTCTTCATTGCCTTAACTTCTACCTTCCTATAACGTTTGGGGTCGGCGAAGTATGTTTTTCTCTTCCATACAATCCCATCTCTCGTCACTGAATCATCCACTCCTTTTACAGTAATATTATTGGATACTACCCAAAGGAGCTAGGAAGCTTACTGATCCGTTGAATTAAAATCCATTTTGTTTTTAGCTTGTTGAGGTGAGGCCTTTGCCAGCAGTGGGATCTATATAGGCTAACTTTACTTTACTTTATTTAATATCATTTGTTTTGTGTGAATTTAGTGCTCATTTAAAATAACGAGAAAATTCAGAAAACCGAAATAGAAATATTTTTCATTTATATTGAGTAAGAGGACTGAAATTTTCCAATGTTTCTTTTAGGGCTGTCAGAGGCGCTTTAGTGATCGGCGGTGGATGTGGAATCGCCTTCGGCAGTACGGCTCTTGCGTGGCGGGGGGCAACTCTGGCGTGGAGGCATATCCAGAGGGCGACTGTCGCTGGAGCGAGGGCCCTTAGGGCTGCCACGTTGCAGGTCAACCTTACCAGCGGGACTGAGTGCTTGGTAAGTCATTTATCAGTTCTTCTCTTCTACACACTTACTCCAAGCTTTCCAGGCACAACAATTTCCACTATAATACTCAACCAGTTTAAAGCCAATCAGAGTTAAACTTATAAATAAAAGAAAATTTCACAATTCATTTGATTTCGAAACAAATTGATACCTAATAATTTATTGTAAACAGTAAGTAATTCCCAAGTTGTTTAAGAATGGGAAAATATACATTCAACAGGCTAACAACTGCTTACTCATCTATCAGTATTTTAAATAAGTTTAAGTTTAATAGATCAAAATATTAATATATGATGACTTGGTTGACTGCCTCGTTGGTCTAGTGGTCAGCACGCTGGGTTCTTCGAACCCCGGATCGGGCCAAAAAATTGTTGGGTTTTTCTGTCTTGAAAGAACTAAGACACAGCTCTGGAGTCCGGACGTTGGTGGTGTTAATACCCCCGTGCCTCGGAAAGCCCGTTAAGCCGTTGGTCTTGCGCCTGATCTCTCTACGGTCATGTTGGACTGCCGTCTCACCGAATTATGAGAGTGAAGGAACAGAGAGTGCACCTCTGTATTGCGCACACACTTGTGCACTATAATATCTCTCGCTTAGTTGGCTAATGGCATAAATGCGATTGGCCGCTGTTGTCGAAATTCGGCTAGGAGGACATTTATTTATTTTTATTTTATATGATGACAAATAGCCAAATTCGAGTATTCGGCTTCGAGCCTCGAGTGCCATGTGACTAAACCAGGACGAGAGCGATTTCTTTCTGATCACCCCATTCCCCACTCAAATCCTCGACTCTATTACTACTCCCACTAAGTTGATTTTCCTTCAACAGGGCTGTGCGCAAGTCAGCCTAGCTGATTACGACCCGGAGTCGGTTCTTCAGAAGTGGTACAATGTACTCAGCTTTAGGTGTATGAGGAGGGATGAGAGCTCTGACGAATCTACGGTCATATCATCACAAACTTCTACGCTCACGAGGAATAGAGGTTAGTAAATTTATATGTATCTTTAGCGTGATGTTGAGGGATAGACAGTTCTGAAAGAGAGAGAGAGTGGGATAGTGATAGGAGCATCTTCAAATGAACTTACAGAACACATGCACTTTTGTATTTTTGTCAGGACTAAATTAACTATATAAGTTAGTTAACGATCGTCTTGGTAATGTGGTTATCTCTCCGGGCTAGAAACCCAGCGGTTGCGGGTTCGACTCCCAGAACGGGCAAATGTTGGTGTGATGAGCACGAGCATTTGTACCTAAGTCATGCATGTTTATAAACGTATGTCTGTCCGTTATCCCAGTCCTCATAGTACGAGTACAAGCTGACGCTTAGTTTGGGGCTAGGTAATTATTAAACTAAGGATATATTATGGTATTTTCTGTTAAAACGACGTGTTCCTTTGAATGCAGGTATAACGCATAAAAATTCATACTAAAATAACCTTCTATTTAGATCCTGAAAATATACATTTTTTTATCCAGGTCCTGAGAGTATGATGAGTGCTGAATGCAACGTGGACTGTGGTGATAACTCGGCGTCAGACGACGAGGAATCTAGAGAACCACTCAATCAGGTAATATATCTCTATGTCACTCAATTTTAAACTCTATTTAAAGCATTTTTTGTTAATTTCTGACCATATACCTTTTTTGTATGGATCTCTGGATCAGCAATTGTTTGTAGGGAGGGAATACTTTGTCACTATACGATCCTTCACTGGCGTTTTCCATTATAGGGTAGAAATCGTTTGTTTTTGGAGACAGCTGTCCAAAATCGTAGAAAATAGAAAAAAGGCCTTTGCCCTGCCATAGGACTCCACAAGCTCCTAATACCAATACTATCTTTCCACCAACAGATAGTAGAAGAAGACTCATTCGAGGACTACATTCCTGAGGATATAGCTCTAGAGGAGGAGTTCCTGCATCCCTCCACAGCCGAAAAGGAGACCAATACTGAATGCAACTTCTGTCCAGAGGGCGCGAGGCAACTGCATAGGCGGTTAGTAGATATTTTTTATTGTTTTATTTGGAATGGGTTTGCTCTTGACTCTAGACAAAGCCAGACGTGGCGTAGACAGAGTACAGTGGGGCGAACTCAAACAGAAGGTTCTGGCACTCCCACTTACCAACGGAACATAGCAAGCTGCTTGGCGCTGGGCTCCGGTGGGAGGGTGATAGCTACCAGGCGGCACCTCACGGAGGCTACCACCGCTGTTAGGATCGTTCAACCGCCATCACAAACTAGAGTATATGATGTCGTTTCCCGGACTGGACCACTAGGAGATAGAAACTTCACCACCCCGACAAATATCTTCATCGAATGTAGTTATAGTCCGACAATTTCTAGCGAGACCCTCCTGCGCCTCGTGAGACATGCGGGGGGTGAGGTAGTCACTGAGTGAGTAGACTGTCAAAGCATGCCTCGACCCCCGCACCTCTGGCTACCGCAGGACTGTAAAAATGTTATTATTACCTATATTAAACTAAATATTGGGAAAGGATTATCTTTCTGTCTTTCAGTGGAGCTATATATTGCTTTGGTGGTGGTTTAAATGTTCTTGTGTTAATTTTGTTCTCAATTTCGTTTCTTACACTAAAATGTTTCCAGTTTTATGTCCAAATTAAATTAACATTTATGACCGTTTTTGGCTGGTTTCTTGGAATTTGGAACCAGCCATCTATACAAATACATTTCTATTTCATAATAGTTAAGTACTCACGTATCTAGTATCTATGTAACAATCATTGGCTCTGACTTTTGTTAACAGCACATCGAGTTTTCAAGTTTCGTTGTCAAGAGTGTATGATAGAGACAGCAGCATGTTTTTTTAATTAAAAATAACATAAATCTGGAAACATAACCTGGTGATGGCTTCTAAGGGGTACTTTCTCCAGCAGATACCTCAAATGCTTGAGACGCGTCGAGGCCGATGGTCGGCCCGAAGACGCCGCGCTAGAGAAATAGTCTGTCCGTCCGTCCACATGTGTATATATCTGTATATAGGTACGTTGGCGTTGTGGAGCGACTGCATCGAATGGGCATGATCGAGTTAATATAGCGAAGCTAATAACCTTTTAACCGCACTCGTGATTATCGAAATAATTTTTATCAAACCATGATAAACTGCTGTCTACGTCATTTGCAGAATGCATGCGATGCATTTTGTATGTATGACAGGCAACGCGACGTTACCGCTTCGTGGAATGACTTGTGTTAGTTTCTACACAAGATGTCCGTCCGTCAAAACAACGATGGTGTGCTTATGACGTGCAGTCAAAAAGATAGTAGGTCGTGATCTCTTCAGATTATTCTCACTAAAATAACCTAACCCTAAGAGCCAGTCCACACGGCGCGTTGCGTCAGCGTTGCGTCGACGCAGCGCTACCACTGCGTTGTTTTACATACAAATAACCAAGGTGTTCACACGGCGCGCTGCGTCGTCGCAACGCACACATGACGGACAGCAGCCCCCGAGACGAAGCGGGAGGGGGTGTACTCGTGCGACGTCGGAGCGTCAGCGCTCAGTTGTTTGTGCGTTGACAGGGAGGATACACGGAAGTTCATTTCGTTTTACGTTTACGTTTTTGTATTTAGTTTTATTTGCAGGGTAATTAGTTTTATTTGCAGGGTAAAATGAATACCATTGAAGAAATTGACATAGATTACTTGATTACATTGATACAGGAAAGGGAAATTATATGGGACAAGTCAAACGTAGATTTTAAAAATAAAAATTTAAAAACAAAAGCCTGGGAAGACATATCAAAAGTTTTATTTCCTGATTATGAGAATTTCACAGCTGAACGAAAAAACAAAGTTGGTGAGTTCACAGTACAGATATTTATGTTTTTTTTATTTAAGAGGGCTTTCAAGATTTTCTTGCACCGCCAATTCCGCGATCAGTACAAAATTAATATCTCGACACTCTAAAATTTTAAAACTTAGGGAATTTAGATTAGCGTGAGTACTATTTTATTACTTAGCTCAAAACTAACCTAGACTACGCTGAGTAGGTATAAAATATTATTTTTTTACTGATCGCGGAATTGGCGGTGCAAGAAAATCTTGAAAACCCTCATAATACAATTATACCTTATTTAGCTGCCAAGGCAGAGTTCCTCTAGTCATAAAATAGGTCGCATATTGCTGTCTTATGACATTCGGTGCTGTCTGTTCTTCATGTACGGGTTGTATTGGGAGAAATTCATCAACACTTATAGCAAATTTATCTCTTTGTCTAAAACCATCTCGATCAGCGACAAAATTGTGTAATACACAACATGCTTTTATAATGTCAGTAGCGAAGTCATAGGACACGTCTATCGGTCTGTGAAAAATGCGCCATTTGTTGGCCATAATCCCAAAAGCGCATTCGACATATCTTCTGGCTCTGCTTAGACGGTAATTGAAAACCTTTTGTTGTAAGTCGAGATTTTGACCGCCATATGGACGCATAATATGTTTGCTCAGTCCAAAAGCTTCGTCACCCACAAATACATACGGGGTTGGTATATTGCTACCAGAGAGTGGCTGGGGTTGAGGTAGTGGTAAGTTGTTGTTAATCATTAGCTCGTACAGTTTAGAATTTTGTAATATGGTTGAATCGCATTCTTTTCCGTATGCACCGATGTCGACAAATACGAATTTGTAATTTGAATCCACAATAGCTAGCAACACAATCGAAAAAAAGGCTTTATAATTAAAAAAAAGTGAGCCACTATTTGCAGGATTACACACGCGGATATGTTTGCCGTCGATGGCACCAACACATTGAGGAAAATTTGCCTTTACATCAAAACCCCTCGCTATTGTTTGGAAACTTTCAGTTGTCAGTTCAGGGATGTTGTCTCGAAGAAGATTGGTCCATATAGCACGACAAACTCTTTGTATTATATATGCAATAGTAGATTTTCCCCGTTTGAATTTGAAATGTAAATCAGTTATTGAATTTCCACTTCCTAGGTATCGGAAAAGAAAATAATTATTATAATATGCATTTATGAGATAGATAGATACCCGAAAAAAAATACTGACATATTCAGACATCGATAGCAAATAACTTTCTCTATGTAACCAATTAATTCTGGAATCGCGAAAAAAATAGCAGCTGTTGCATACATTTTGATTCAGTAGGTATTGCTTTTTGTATGTAACAGCTGTTATATTTTCACGATTCCAGAGTCGGTCACATAGTGTTTGTTAATGATATCTGAATATGTCATTAAATTTTATCGAGAAATTCACTATGTATAAATTATTAAATCATGTTTACTATTGGTTTTGCAGGTAATGATTTAATAAAAAAATGGAGAAGTGTAAAAGATAATTACTTCAGATATTCAAAAAAATTAAAAGAAGTATCAAAATCGGGCTCGGGCGCTACGAAACTGAAGAAGTATCATTTATACAATCAACTCCTTTTTTTGAGAAAAGTGGAACAAAATGCCACCGAATCTAGCTTAGACTCGCCTAGAGAAATCAACAATGAATCTACGTCTACAAATGATGACATTACCACAGACAACACTCCGCGCTATGTTCCAGTCGCGCGCAAAAGGGCAATGCAAATGGATGAGTTTGAAAGAGAAGGACTAAAACTTCTCAAGGAGCCGGAAAATCGCCATATGTCCTTTTTCAGAGCTATATTGCCATCTATTCAAGAATTTTCCGACCGAGAAACTCTCCGTTTCCAAAGTAAAGTTATACAAATTATAGATGAAATGCGGTATGGACAAACATCATCATATGTGAGTGGCCCATCAACGTCTCACCAACCACCATATGGGTATCAAACAGCAAATTTTCAAAGTACATACATTTCTGATTATAATAATTCAATTACATCTCCAGAAACATCTCAAGCAAGTGAAGAAACTGAATACGATTTTTCTAATTTGTAATTACTGGATGATATCTCTCTTAAATAATGTCTAAATTTAAAATTATGACAATTGCTGATTATTTGTGAGTTGATTACTAATTAAACAAACCAAAAAAACTGTTATATTTTTATTACTTAAATATATTTATATAGTTACCTTAAAGTGATTCCCAGCATTTCTACTGGTTCCACTGGATTCCTCATATTAGTATAGTTTTTTCGTATGTGTGGTTCTAAGGACTTCAATAAACATTCGAAGCTGGATACACTCATTCTAAAAAAATTATAAAACTTCTTTTCGTCTAATAGCAACTCCCGATATTCTAAAAAAAAAAACTGTCCATCACGATTTCTTAATGAAATTAAAGGACTGATCCAGTACCGTCTTGTGATCTTGCGTCGATTTCGGCGGTGACGTAGTAATAGGAGCAATGCTAGACGTCTTTTCCGATCCATGATTTGCTATAGACTGACTGCGAATTTTTTTCAAAATACTTGCCGCAACTGTGCGTCGCCGCTGCGCCGACGGAGCGTCATAGTAACGCTGCAGCGCCCGTGTGGCCGGCTATGCGTCAAAATATTTGCGTTGCGACGACGCAACGCAACGCAACGCGCCGTGTGGACTGGCTATAACCGTCAGTAAAATAATATTTAAATTGAAATGACAGATTTTATCTTAAGATTACGTCAGTAAAATAATATGTAAATTGAAATGACAGATTTTACGATACGTCTAAATAAACTAGTTAAGAATAAAACGCGTTATCTACTTATGAAAAAGGGAATTGTCATTTAACACTTATGTTATTGCAGGTTTGATTTTTTAAAACTTAGTTTTGTTTGCATGAACGGCATGATGCGAGACATAATGTGAATGTACCCTTTTTTTAAACTAATCTATTTTTAACGTAGAATTTATTTTTATTTTTATGTTTGTATTGTTAACTTGGTTTATACTTACAGTATCTATATATAATAATGACCACTTGCGCTCAACCTCTTGCTTCATAATGTATTTTTTATCTGACAGAAATAAAGAAAGTATTTTTAGCAGTGTGTGAATTTGATCTTCGATTTGCGAAATTACGAATATGTTTTATTTCAAATGCAGTTATTACTTAAATTATAATTTAATTATTTATTTTGTTTAAACAGGAAAAGCCACCAAGTAAACGCCAACCCCGAAGAGTCTCTAGCCACGATAAAGAGATCGCAAACGTTTTCACCGCAACCTCAAAGCATCGGCAAAGGGCACTATATTTGCAGGTCAGTAATATTTTTTTTACTGTTTTTGTAACTTCTTAGATAATTATGTGCAAAGCGGATAATAAAAGAAAGCAGATTTTCTGGTTTTAGCTAAGACATTTTTTTAATAAGCTGCTTTATAATTATTTGCATAATCTATTAATCAACTTAATAAGTCTCCTGATATCTTGCATTAAATAAAATAGCAACCCTGTTAGAAAAAAATATTTATAGTCTGACCAGAGATTTTTGCAAAAATACAGTCGGGTAGAAGTAAAATTACCTTCAGTTTTTGCTAATAATATTATATTTAATGTTATCAGACTATTGTAAATATTGTATTTGTCATTTTTGAAACTTCTACGAACTATTTCAGTATAATATCTGAGTAGGGTTGAAATAAAGAAAATAAAACTCTGAAAATAAGTAAAAGTAATTGTAATTTTTCAAAATCGTTATTAAAATATTCTGCGTTACTATCATTAGCCAATTCTCACAGTTCGTACTATATGATGTACCAAAAATTGTGATATGAAAACTAATTCGGTGATTCATTTGAAGAAATTATGTTGATTACACAGATTTCCTTGTCGAATATGACTAAAACACATATTAAACCACTTTTCTTTAACGACAGCGAATAGTTTTCGGCGTTTTTAACACATAATAATATTACATTCTCGAAAATTTGATCCCGCTTCCTCTTTGACACAAATCATTATGACAAAAAATGATACGACGATTTGTGGTTTCTGTTGCCAGTAAAAGACATTAGTTCCTGTTGTTTTCCGCAATATGGCGAGGTCCCATATATTCTTGGTCAGGCTATAAATAAGTAATTTGTAATTGAATACGTGTTCACATTATACAAACTATTTGACGACCGTTTTGACAAGGATTACTCCGCTATATTATTTAAGTAAATAGCGACTCTTACTACAACACAATAAGGTGAAAATTCAGATCGCGATACGCTCGTAGCCTACCGATATAAACAGCTAGATATTTGCCTCTCCTTCTCTCGCGTAACCTCATCTCACCTGTCAGCGTAGTGTCGATGGACGCGACGCTAAACGCACGCGTGAGTCGTCGATCTTACCTACATGCGATGCGGCCGGCTTGTGACATCCATGACGACCAGACGTCGACAGGTCGAACCGTGCATGTACCTACTTGTAGCTTTATTACTTAAATTGCGGAGTGAACCAGGGCCCTTAAATAAGATGCAATCTTTCTACAGAGAACTTTGCTATCATCGACGAAATTTCAAAATATGTACGCAAAGTCACGTGATGTTTCGATGGCTTATGTCAGTTGCATACAATTTATTAAGCGGTGGCGAACTTCGATTTAAGATAGATTGCATCTTGACAATGGTTCCCGCTAAAGGCTCTTAGACAAGATGCAATCTTTCTATAGCGAACTCCGCTATTGCCAACAAAATGTATGCAAAAGTCACGTGATATTTCGATGGCTTATGTCAGTTTCATACGTTTTGTTAGCGATAACGAACTTCGCTTTAGAATAGGTTGCATCTTGTCTACGGGCTGCCTACTCAGGCTCAGTTTGATAGATAACTGGTGGGTTTGTTTTAAACATTAATTAACCTTTAACATTTGTTGCAGGCTTAACCGCTCGGAGTCTGACTCGTCTATGGCGGTGTACGCGCGACGTGTCACGCTGCAACCACCGCCCGCCGGGATCCCCTTCGATCGTACCGTGCGTGAACGCCGCTCGCTAAGGTTTGTGCTTTCATTTAACCTTTATTTTTCCAGCCTTCTTCATCTCGCACGGAGGCCTGTTATCCTCCACAGAGGCCCTGTACTTCGTGCCCTTCTTTTTAATCGACCTAAAAAAAGAAAATGGTTTCTATTGTTATTGACATTTCACACATCCTTGATTCTTTAAGCGACATCGACATTTTTTTTTCTATTTTGTCTTATTACATTAGACCCATCCCTAATTTGACATGAATTTAGAAGAAGAAAATAGAAGCACTAGCTGTCAATCAGATAAACAATGTGTCTGGAAAAAAGAAATTCGTTGCCAGCTGAAGTGTGTGTGGATTCCTTTAAAAAAAGAGTGAATAGGCTGCTTCTAGACAGACATGTCCCATCATCGGCCGCATCGTCGCTTACCATCAGGTGAGATTGCGGTGTCTATTAGAAATATAAGACAAAATTGAGATAAAAACAACCTTAGTTATAATAAACATTCACCCTTGCATAAATTTCCAAGAAGCTGAACTTTTGGGAACTGGGACACCATAATAGTGAAATTGTATAAAGATAGTTACCAAAAATAAGCTTTTACGATTGTTTTGCGAAATGCTACACTTCTTCCCCAAAGATTTATCTTCGCTGAGAAAAAAACAACAGCTAACATTCTTTGTTTGAATGCTCCTGTCTATGTGGAAGTGCATTCAATTTTGACAAAATGTCTACCATGCACTTTAATTTCAACCCTACCACCTCGACTTAAAGTTGCAATTCCCCCACAGATGGGGCCGCGTCACCGGCGGGGCCGCTCGCCGTCACACGCGCGTGCGCACCGCGCGAACTTCACTCGACCTGACGTTGGATCTACACGCGCAGCACGATCGACTGGCGGATCTGCGCAACGAGATCAGCCATCTTGCGCAGTTGAAGAAGAGGTAAGAACCATTTCTTCTTTTTCTTTTCGTGTAGCCTATGATCTGAATTGAGAATCTAACTTATCAACTAGGAATAAAGTTGAATTAGGGGGTAATTCTGCTGCTCTAGTACACCAACAGCTGATCTATAGTAAAATACGAAAATAGCGGCCAAAATACGAAATCAGAGAAAAATGCACCTGCATTTGATATATATATAGGTATGATTTGGAGCCAGATTAAAAAAATCAGTAGTATTTTAACAACTTTTATTAGGGGTTCATCATCGAAATGTTTTCCATCTTATACCTCACACCTAGTTCTTATTACTAAAGAACCACTTTACTTCTAGACTAGAAGAAGCGTGCACTCGCGGCGATCCATCGGTAGCCGCCTGGGTGGCCGAAGACGAGTCCCTTAAGAGGCTGCTGTCCAACCCTGTTGAGCCTGGTGACAGGGCCACCCGCCTGCTACACAGGACCTGCCGCGAAATCTACAGGCTTCGCCGCTCTAGGCAGGGCGGCCGGAAGCCGGACCTGGTCACCTTCAAGTGAGTATTATATACCAGGACCTAACATCCAGTTGCAGGAACAGGCATCAGGTTTTAATGGATCTATCTAACGTGCAATTCATTTGACAGCTTTCAAGGAGATAATGACACATTTAGTATGTAGCTAATAATGAGGGATTTTCTGACAGCTCAAAATTTTAGTTTTATTTTGTTTTGATAGATGGCGCTTTTCATCTATGTTATGATTATAAATATTGCGTCGAAATCATTGAGCATACAACGAAAAATATTTATTGCAATATTATATGCACAGACATGTAGTGGAAAGTACAATACTTATTAAATCAAATTTCACTTACAAAAATTAATCGACTGTGTCATCCGGTGGGACTACTTGATTTAATTTTGTAAAACCTTGCAAAATAATTGCTTAAGTTATAAAAATATAATACAATACTTATGTTAAAAATGAAGCGGGTTTCAAAATGCAATTAAAAATAATGGAAAAAATGTCGTGATGTTCACTAAATTGTTAAAAAATGATATGTTAATACGCGTGAATCTAAAACGTGCTAAACATAAACATTATCTATCACATATTCAACGCTAAAACTAGACTTTTTTAAAAATAAATATCTACCCGACTTAGGTTGTTCAAGGCCATTTAGCTAATTTTCAAGTTACTGATTTTTGACACTAGGAAAATCGCTTTTTTTTGAAAAACGTGTTTATTAATAGATAGCGAAACTAACCGAATGTTTTTTTTACAGAGAAAAGATGGCATTCTTCACTCGAAGCAAGTCGAACATTCCCATCCTGCCCGGCGAAGGAGAGGATATCTCTGAAGACGAGTGGGATGACGAGCTAGAAGAGAGAAGGACGCCCGATGGCCGCTCCTCCAAAACCTTCTACGAGCTGCGCAGAGATCGAGATGTTAAAACCTCGGAAACAACCCCACAGGCCACCGAGGAAGCAGCAGTTACAGAGTGTAACGTTGCCGAATGTAACATTGTTGCCGAGTGTAGCGTCGCAGAGTGTAACAATGTTACAGACTGCAACGTCGTGGAGTGTAACAATGTTACAGACTGCAAAATTTTAAAGTGTAACAATGTCACAGACTGTAACGTTGCGGAGTGTAATGCAGACGTTGCGGAGTGTAACAATGTCGTCGAGTGCAAAAACCCGTGTATCACCGAGCCATGCTACGATACCCTGCCCGCGAAAATAGAAAACGGGAATGAAACACAGGAAAACAAGACTGAAGAGGTGAGGTATGAATTTGTTGTTGACAGAGTTTTAGGTGTTCAAGTCTGAGTGATGAATGAGTTAATTTGAATTGTTTCCGATAAATTGGCTGGCCAATTTCACTCCGAACAGATCGGACCTTTATAATAGTTTAATGTATTGTAACTCATATGCTGAGCGTCTAATTAATATATTTCTGAAACTATTTATTGCTAAGTAATGTTAAACGATTCAAAATAACTCACAAGTATGGCCTTGGTTGAAATGGCACGATAAAATTTACAACTAAATATTTACTGTGATTATATTGCCTATTGAGATTTCTGGAAGAAAGACTGAAGCTGAAAAATATATGTTATGATCGCTATGTATTCGTTATTGGTGATATATTTGATGTATTGTATCAGGACTCTGCGGGATGTACGTAACGTGCAAAATGGAGTGCCATAGGAGTTCAGAGATAACTACAAAATCATATTCTCAGAAATTGGACACAAATATTTTACATGGATGATTGTTTGGTACCTGACAAAGATTTTTAATGACTATAAAATTAATACTTTATCATATTGACTAAAATAAAATTTTGTGAAAGTAAAATACTATGTTAATGTTTGATTTAAAAACGATAAACAGTCCCATAAATTGAGCTATAATCCTTTCACTTACATTTGCAAAAGCAAGAGTGAGATGAAGATAGTGGTATTCAGTGACTACCGTCATTTTTATGTAAAACAAAATATATTTATTGAAGTGCCAATTTCTGAGCTATCATTTCATTATTTGTTCATCATGTTTTAATATTGTAACCGTATTATATTGTATTGTACAAACGTAAAGTGCCTTAAAATCGTCGGTGCCTTCGAAACAGCCTGCATAAGTGCCATAGAGCGGCAAATATCGGATGGAAGCATGTTAAGGTACAAAATAGATGTATGGAGAGTCACAAAATATATGCCAAACAGTAATGTTATTAGGGAGCAGTGGAGACTATTTCATTGTATATAAATACGTAAATATATCTAAGCCCACCGAAATAGTTGATCTGCTGTGAAGTCCGGTTTTCAATTTAATAATTATAATATTTTGTCAGGTACAAGTTACAATGTTCAATTTTAATGGGTTTAAATATTACTTAATTTATTTTCGTACTCCTTTTTCAATAAGTATTAACCCGTTGAATGCCATTAAGCCAATTTATAACAAATTGACAGTTAACTAACGTCATACTTACGATAAATTCTGTTGTGTGACTGGTTAATTGATTGTTGTTTTTTTAGTAGGTAGAATATTGCATCCAAAATTGTTAAAAAATAATTTTGATTGAAAACCGGACTGTAGATAAATAAAAAACGAGAGATATGTTAGGGAAATCTCCACCGAGTATAGACTTGTCAGGCCAAAAAGTACGCTTTGTAAATACGGGCTTAAGAAATGAGTCGATTTGGTGTGTGTGTGGAGTACCTGCCTTTTTTCATTCCTTGCGTGGGCCCAGACTACATAAAAATATTATTATAAAACTACATAATTTATATTCACCCAACCCTTTTTGAGGGGACTCGATCAGTAAATCTGTTTGTAAATCGTTTTTACTGTCATTCGAAACGACATTTTACCAACTGCCAATATCTTTACGTCAGTTAATTAACTAAACTAACTAAAATATGAAACTATCTATGGTCGCGTCTCTTTCTTATAGGTTATGTTTGTATTGTCAATGTATATGCATCAAATAACGTAAAATTATGATACACAGAAGTCTATGTGTATTTGCTTTACTTCTCACTCTCTGGGTCCAAGATGTTTTGTGGATATATTGATAATAAAGCGGGCGCTTTAAACGTTATTGACGTGCAATATTCAATGTACTTGTCTTAGTTTGTATTCCGTAAAGTGTAGAGATCTGAAGATGTACTTGGTTGATATCTCATCGTTTGTATGTGCGTATACTATGGAACTATCGTTAGCTTTACATCAGGGTGGCACAAAACTATACTATTATGCTATGTTCGCTACGTTATTTATTAAATATAATTTGATTTCCAACAAGTTTTTGGACCCACCCTGTAAAATAGTTAGATTAAATTTAATATAATTATTTTACTGTAAATTTTGTATCATATTTAATATTATTTTAGTGCATAATTCTCTTGTAAATAATCTGAAAATAATACTTCAAGAATTTGCATATCTTTATTCTGATTTTGTTTATTTTTAAGTGTTAGCAATATTAGTCGATGTTAAGTATTTTTTATAACAGAACGATAGTGTCGTAGTGACTTAGCTGTATAATGTTACATTTTTGTAAAAAATGTATATTTTATATAAACATTTATGTTTTATAAATATCTACTTTTGTAATTGTTATGAGGTTAATTTGGAATTGCCAAATTAATATAAGCCTTTTTTAAATTCTTCCATTAAAAGAAAGGAATATAATATTTCGTAAAGATGCCAATATTGACGATAGCAGGTTGATATAAATAAAAAATGAAAATAAAAATTATAAATTATATTCTTTTGTTTGATTTGCATAACCCACTTTAATAAATTCACGATGAAAAGTTAAAATATTTAGGTACAATGTTATATTTATTCTTATTTTATTGAGGTTACGCAGCACCAACAACCATAAAATCTTTTATTACTTACATTAAGTGTCCCCAGCTAAAGTACATTTGCCGAAAGTTGTTTAGGTTTAAGTATTTTTGTGTAAGTCACATAGAAGTCACTGGGCTATTTCATTATTTTTCTCCATCCAACGGTATAATTACGTGTGGGGTCGTTATATAGCGACATAGGGAATATTAATAAGCCAATACATTGCCAGACACTTGACGCCAGTGAAAATTAGCGATAGTACCAAAATACACTAATGCTTGTATAATGTTCTAATGGAGAAAACGGAACAATCATATCTTCTGATTGGCAAATATAGGTACATGTGTTATAGGTAAATAGGTACTGGAATTTATTAAGTATGTAGATCAGGCATGTCAAACATGCGGCCCGCGGGCCGCATACGGCCCTCGACGTATTTGTCTGCGGCCCAATCCAATATTAACAACAGCCTCCAGTTGCAGCCCGCAAACATGAACAATTTAAATAAGCGCGCGCTGAAACAATAATATCTGCGCGCCGCAGCGCAGCCGATTGGTAATTTGGTACTCGGCTGTGTTCGGATTGATTTCTGCTGATAAATTACTCCTCAAATAGACAATTTAATTAAACAAAAAAGTTGACAAATTTCTGGGAAAAAGTTGTAACTTTTTGGATCATTATTAAAAACAATCTTTTTTTTGTACTACAATCCTAATTCGTTTTATTTCTTTGTGCCTGGGTTTTGCGGCTTAGTGATTCCACGACCTGTATGCATTTGGCCTACCAGTGACTTTGAGTTTGACATGCCTGATGTAGATCGAAGAAAAACAGGTAGGGCTGTGTAGGTAGGCCACTGTGTGGGGTGGTGGGCTACACGATGCTGGACAGCAAAATTTATTAACACTTAAAGCAGATGATAAGCATTCAACGCGAATAGGCTCTGAACATCACAAATGTCAAGTTAGAATTATCTAGCAGCAGCTACAAACCAAAGATAACAAAGCGGGCCTTAAGACAAGATGCAATCTATTCAAAACGAATCAAATCAAAGATCGCGGTCGCTAACAAAATGTATGAAACTGACACAAGCTATTGAAACATCATGTGCCTTTTGGATAGGAACTTATTTGACGTTGGCTATAACAAAGTTCGCTGTGGAATGATTGCATTTTGTCTAAGTCTAAGGCTACACGCTGTTACGTTTCATCGTCGACGTCTGACTAATTAAGTTAACGGCAATCCCTCATCCTAGTGTTATCACAGTTGTATATACGCACGCGAGGGCCAGAGTCCGCTTTGACCATGATCCAGGATATGGCAGATCAGGTAATTAGAGTGGAGCGACTGCCATCTCTCCGTTACCCTGTTAAGAGGAATCGCGGTCTAAGTGACATTTGAAAAATGGGTTTTTGAATAAAATGTTGCTGTCTCGATGCGTGCTCTGGTGGCCGGCCCCGCACCCCGCACTGCTTTATCCATGTGTGCGTAAGTTAGTGTGTGTGCGCACTGGACCTCGCGCAAAACTCGTTAAAATAAAATATTTTCAAGAAACATGATGTACTCTTTGATAAACTATAACCAAAGATACAGTACGCAATACAAAATAAAGCCTACGTATACACAATTCTTTTTGGTGGAAAGTTTCTTAAAACTATAAAAACAAAGAAGAAAAAGCTATTCAAATTCAGGTTATTGTAGAGTCAATATTAAATAAAATTCGTGTTTTTATTCTAATATTTACGATATTATATCTTTATAACAGGGCATTATGCAAGATGTAGATACGTTGCTATTTATTTAGCGAGCGTCTAAAGTTTGAGGTTGAAATTTGGCAATTTTCTGAGTGTTTGAAGGCCATATTTCCTGTGTTAATTCGAATATCGGAAAAAACGAAACATAGGAGCATAGCCATAGTAAATGCAGATATTATAGCAAAAAAAAAATTTCGACCTTAGTCTATATCCAGGGAGGAAACAGGGGACTACGTTTGTATGAAGTAATGGTGCTATTCTTTCGTCTTAACAGGGGAACCTGACCAGTTTGGATCATGGTTACACATTCAGTCTGAATGTGCAGGTTTCCTCACGTTTAGTGCAACAACAGAAAAAGTCATTGGTACATGGCGGCATGATCGAATAACAGCTGTGTCTGAGTTTCTTCCCTGCTTCCTCTCAGCACTATCCCACAATTGTCCTGAAGCAGTGGTAGGGTTCTATTTATGTTGGGAAGTGTCTAGGTGCTCCTTGCGAACCTATGTACAGAAATAAATTATGAATGGCCCCCGCTCGAGTCGAGAGGCAACCCGCTAGCCACTGCGCCACCGACGTCATAGCTAATTTAAATACCGAAGTTTACTGCTGTTTTTATTTGAGCTTTGGCAAAGTCGGGTGATGGGTGTGCGTCGGGCCCAATACGCCGCACGCAAACCGCCAATCCCGCAATCTGGGCGCACGATCGGTAGATTGCGCCAAACTAACGACTAGCGTTATACGACCGATAAACGTGCGGGGCTATACAACTCATAGAACGACTAGCTAGTGAGTACAAAGTTATTACAAATAGCAAAGGAAAATAAGTTTCAAGAAATTGACGGAAACTAGTTCATAGAATCTAAAATCTAAAACTCGAAGTCTCTTTAATTTTATCAGACAATACTCTTGGAATTATCATCAAATGAATTCTAGGGACAGACTTGTATGAAAGCTTCCCGCCTCTGATGGTATTTTTTCTGCAATAATATAAAATTATTTTTTGTGAGCGAAATTCAATTTGATTTCGTAAAAACTTGCAAAATAATTGCTTAAGTTATAAAAATTATTATAAGTTAAGCTGATTTCATCTTAACTGATGGTTAAATATTTGTAAAAATATTTCCATTGGATACATGCGGGTACATTCCCCAAGTATTTATGAAATCGAACGCCGGCTCACTGACGTAGCAATCACTAACAAAAATTCGTCGGCTGACTAACGTCCTCCGTAGCTCAGTTGGTAAGAGCACTCGCCCGAATAGCGAAGGGACGTGGGTTCGTGTCCCACCGGATGACACAGTCAATTAATTTTTGTTAGCGAAATTCAATTTGATTTTGCAATAATATATTTGCATATTGAATGCAAAGTCAATGCTTATCACTTAAAACAATAATGTATGTGTTGAGTGGGTGTAATCCGAATAACGTTGAAGAGAGCAACGCGGCATTACAGCGTTAAGAAGCACATGAAAATTTCGATAGGCTCTGACAACGCCAGGGTTGCCGAGAGGTTAGGCAATCGCCCGGTATGCGAAGAACGCGGGTTTGCTTCCTGCTTCTGGAGGTCATTTCTTCAAGTGTAATCATATATTAAGATTGCAAAGTGAATGCTTATCACTTAAAAACAATAAATTATAGTATAAAAGTAGTAGGTTAGGTACGGTTGTTCTAGAAAGCGGTCTACCAGTTTAGACAAAATGGAATTTCACCTTTTTAATAACGAAAGAGATACACGCGACGTATTATTAGTAGTAGCTGTCAGAATATTTTTGCAAAGGAAAATAAACCCTGTTCTTCTATGACGCGCGAATCATTATCAACCTTACGGTGATAGACCACTTTCTTGCCCGACCGTACACTTAATACTTGTCTACATTTGCGTTTGCAAGCGCAATATTTATTTGGTAAGTTCTTATAAGCAAGATTTCTACATTTAACGTTTTGACAGTGTACCTAAATTATGTAGCGGCAACTACTTTAAGACGTTTAACCTTCGACCTTCTTGGGCAGTTATAAGAGGTAGTAGGACTCGTAACAAAAACTAATAACTAGTCTGATTTGCTGGCCACTGCTTCTATACCTTTAAAAATAATAATGCATTTCTCACAACAAAATTAGCCTCATGGTCGCACCATAAATTAGTATTCACGTTGTAACTTGCGAGTAGTCGCACGCACGCGTCCGGCCGCCACAGGATATGCTTAATATAACTCAGATTGTAAAACTACGGTCAAGAAACAGGTTTTAAGGAGGAATTTATTTTTTACTCGAGGGGGTGAAACCAATTAGGAATTTTCGGGACTCGGGAAGTTTGATTTAAGACGGAGATTTCATTTTTTTATACTTTGGGCGGCTAGTCATGATCCTTTTTGTGCACGCGATTTAACTTAAAAAGTAAGAGAGAGAAAGATTTCAAATAGGTAGGTAGGTGTACTGAACTTAAAGTAACTTCATAATCCATGTCAAAGTTATATTTTAAGGCGTGGCGTTCAAGGGGTTAAAAAATTAAAAACTGATGTGCTTAAATGTTTTTATTATTTCGTGATAAGTAGGTAGCTATCTATCAAAATTTTTATTTAATGAGGTAGTTACGAGTAGATAATCATTTTAGGTAATAATCATTTCTCGTAAGTGCATACCTACCTACCTACCAGTCCATCTTCAATTCAAATATAGTCTGCTGAAAGAACAATTTTTCAATGACAAACTAATTAAAAAGATCAAACATCCTGTATATATCCGGTCCATGGCTAGTGAGCGCTTATGCACGTCACGAGCAAACAACATGTACGGGGAACGAACCACGCGTTATCTGGTACCGCGCTTTATTAACGAGATACCCCCCGATTACAAACAAAACTTAACAAAAAAGAATATCAAAACAAAACTTAAATCTTTTTACCTAATATAAGAGAATGCACCTGCAATATTTCTGTTATTAATTTTAATGTGAGTTACCTAATGCTGATTAAAGAAGCTGCATTAGCTATTTAATGAATAATGTCAATTTGTGTAAGCTATATAATGTATTAAATATTTTTTTAGAGATGTAAGACTGATGCGGCATTGCAGACAAACCTCAGTGGTTTTTGTCAATGTCTATTAAAATGTTACATTAGTTTAAGTTTTTTAAATGCTAAATAAATGAAAAAAAAAACCTACTAATTTTGTAACCTTGTTTATCTGCTCCCTTCTAAGCTTTTTGACCACCATCACATTATTTTAACAGTGACTGCGTGGTTGTTTTGCTGCTTTTTAGGGTTCCGTACCCAAAGGGTAAAAACGAGACCCTGTTACTAAGCCTCCGCTGTCTGTCTGTCACCAGGCTGTATCTGAACCGTGATAGCTAGACAGTTGCAATCGTTACAGATGATGTATTTCTGTTGCCGCTATAACAACGAATACTAAAAACAGAATAAAATAAATATTTAAGGGGGGCTCTCATACAAACGTGTTTTTTGTCTATACTGTCTAATGTTGTATGTTAATGGTACGGAACCCTTAGTACGCAAGTCCGACTCGCACTTGGCCGGTTTTTATATTTTGAAATTTCGTTCTGGGTCGCCTCCTGCGATACCATATCTCACCTACCACAGCATTGTTCTCTATTATGTTACAACAATTTCATAGAAACAGCCCAGCTAAAGTTAAATATAACTTTGTTGAATGTCAGCCAAGCGTGCGCCATACAAAATTCATGAATAAGGAGCATTAGTGAGGTTAATTATTTAGTCCATGCCCTGATATGATGGATGAGGGTCTGAGAAGTGGAAAGTGCCTTCGACATGGAAATAAGAAGGCTTTTGTTTAGTTTTAGTCATGGGCTGCGTGCGATTTAAAAAATGAGGCGTGGAAGAGTTTATTTGGGTCAAGACGATAAGGACTCCATTTTCTTCACCCCTTAGGTGCACCCTTTCTGATTGCTCTTTGCGTATTTATGAGTGGTTTTCATTTCCCCTGTTTTATGTCTCCGCTATTTTATTGTTTTTTCTACTAACTACTTATTTGAAATTCTTCAGCTTAGGTATCAACATCGAAATCTCAAAAACATTTTTGGCTTCCCTACACAAAAGTGCTGATCAGCTGAGGGCAGTTTGTATGAAGAAGTAAAAAAAAAATTGAGATTTCGATGTTGGTCCCATAAAAAAGTTGTTGTGTTTGAGCAATAGAATCGCGTCACTTCCGCTTAACGCTGAGTTTTGGGACACCCACAATTCTATTAAAAAAAAAAATACTTATAGTGAAAAAAAGACATAGAACTTAAGTAGGTATACTCACTTAAAGCTTTGTCCAAAATTATTGACTTTTCATCAGATTTTCCATTGGGAACATTTTTCATCAGAGAAAATCTGATGGAAAGAGATGTAAATCTGTTTCAACTTAAAAATTTATTTAAAGTTACCTACCTATATCTATCTATCTAGGTCCTAGATATATGCATGTGGGAAACGGTCTGCCCAGATATGCATGCTTCGCGACACGATCTTTCAACACTCATTCTTTCTACGTGACCGAGCCATCGAAGTCCTAGATATCGCTGGAAAGATGAGGTGAAGGAGGACCTGCGTGAACTCAAAACATTGCACAGGATCGGAAAGAGGGGCGTCTTTTGGTGACGGAGGCCACACTTTGGGTCTCTGCGCCAGCGAAATACGTTAATACTTATCTAAAATTGAATCAGACATCAATTTTTCACAATTATCTTAATCCCAAATTACAAGGTATATATACTACTTATTAGACGACCGTCTCGGTGTAGTGGTTCGCACCCTGGACTTCTAAACCAGGCGGTTGCGGGTTCGAATCCCGCAAGGGGCAAATATTTGTGTGATGAGCACGAGCATTTGTACCTAAGTTATGGATGTTTATAAAATGTATACAAGTATGTCTATCCTTTATTCTAGTCACCATAACACAAGCTCACGCTTAGTTTGGGGCTAGGTAATTGGTGTGTTTGTTAAAACTATTTATTTATTTATTACAAAGCTCAAGTGGCAATCGGCAGGGCACACAGCGCGAAGACCTATTGGCCGTTGGGGCAGAAAGGTTCTAGAGTGGAGACCCTTTGATCAAAGGCGAAGCGTGGGACGTCCACCGGCAAGATGGACAGATGACCTTGTAAAGATTGCAGGATCGCTCTAGATGCAGACCGCTTGCAACCGGTCGCTGTGAAAAACCGTGGGCAGGCCTATGTTCAGCAGTGGACGTCCTACGGCTGATAATGATGATGATTACTTGTTACAATGTGGCAAACGCAAAGCTAAAGACAGAACGCGATGGAGGACACGTTGTGGACGCCCTCTACCCCATCTAGGGGACATAGAACCTTAAGTCAAAGTAAGTCAAGTATTACTGACGAGGGTAAAATACGTCCTAAAAATCTGGTTACAAAAACTTACTTACCTTGAAACAGAGCACCTTCTGAAGACAGCATAGGGACTAAAATGGTGTATATTAACCAAATCAAAAGAGATTAGGGTGGTTGTTTTTCTTTTATAGATACAACTAATACCAAGAAGACTTATTCGCAGGGCTCACTCTCTTTATACAACACTATACACATACTACACACTCACGAACCCACACACGCACGTACGCACAAACACATACGCACACACTCACGCATGAACACACACACACACACACACAAGTAGTAATAACCTTTACTTCAACTGTTTAGTTTCTTTGTAAACTAGTATAGACGTCAATAATCCCCATCTTTATACTGAGTCCTTTGTTAGAATGTAACATAAATATCTAAAGAAAACTTGTATGCCTTTGAGAACTAATAAAGTTATTATTATTATAGTTTTTTCAAGGCTCTGTTTTGTATCGATTAGGAATACCTACCTCTTACTGTGATGTCTGCACAATTTAATTAAATCAATAACTAAGTAATACTTACATTATAATAATCCAGAATAATAAGGTATCCATGAGAAAAGCCTAAACATTGTGACTGCAAGTTAGATCGCTTTTCCGCCATTTGTTTAGCCATTTAGTATTGGTTTTATACGTATCGTCGCTCTTTTGAAGCTGATAAGTAATTAATTTAAGATATTGTTAAGTATCACTCTTCTTAACCAGGGTTACATTATTCGTCCAGAGGCTAGGGACACCTTGTGTATAAATTTCAAAGCATTGTCCTTCTCTTTATGTTGTGATTTCGTCCATGGTAGGTAGATATCGTTGTAGGTCTCTTTTTTGTGCTCTTAATAAAAATATATAAATATTACAATGTGCAAATGTGAAATCTTGCCAGGCTTGGTCACATTGCAACTATGTCGGTAATATGACTTTACGGCTGCGATCATTAAATTTGACAACCGAGTCAAACTTTATAATCTAGATATTAAGTAGGTCTAGTCAATTGGTTATACTAAGCAGTTACAGCTCTTTATTGCAAAACATGTGCTATATTTCAGTAAAATGCAAATAATACTTCAAAATAAAATCCTGGGTTTAGGTGAAATGTCATGCCTTTGATTTTGGAAAATGATAAAAGTGAAGTGAAATAATTACACACGGCCGCAAATCATAATGCCCCACTTTGATATTAAGACAGCCTCTATTCTCTATGTAATAAAGCTATTTTCGTAGTTCAAATGGTTAACAAAGCATTTATAGCGCAAAAGAAGTGTGTTAGAGCCATATGTGAATCCCGCCTGGTGAGTCTTGTCGACCAGCTTTCATTAGACTTAGCCTTTTACCACTACCTGCACTTTACATTTTTGAAATGGGATGTTTTGTTAAGAAACACGAGGAACTTTTCATGAAAGCTAAAGATACAAACGCTTACCCAAAAAGAAACCCCGACAGGCTGGTCTTAAGTACTATCCAAAAATCACAAAAGTATGTCTAGTAAGATAATAATAAAATTTCCCGTTACATAAAAAATAACACACTTAATATCTTCAAGGGTCAATTGTATAAATGGCTTTTTGACCAAAAAAATTATGACTTAAAAGATCTACTTGACCGACAAGTGTCTAGCTATCACGTGGTTCTTTGATGGCAAGACATGTGCACTGTTATTATTGTAACATCCATATTATACCATGTACTTACGCAAATAAAAGAATCATGAATTATGAACCTGACGTGCTGCCGACTGTACCTAAGGCCTACCAGTACTAAAAGTCATTAGTGCGTGCTTCAGCAAACATGATATGCCCTACAAGAACGTGGCAGCTCCAAGATCACCCTGAAAATGTTATTAAATTGACACGGAGTTTGTTGTACGATTTTTTAGTCTAGTTGATCTATTTTGTGAGCAGAGCAGTATTTGACGTTATATTATCTCTGTAACATTTGCCAACTAGATAATGAGAGAGAGGGATATACCATTTTTGACATCTTTGATATTTTATACCTACTGGAATTGACTATATTTTTATAAACCGACAAGCGTGACCCTTCTGTGGTAACCAGAGGTGCGGGGGGCGAACCACGCTAGATGTCAACGGGAACAGTTGAAGATTGGCTTTCAGTCCCCCCCCCCCCCCCCCCCCCCCGCACGTCTTGTGCAAGGAGAGTCGCGCACGAATTTATCAGACTATAGGTACGGAGATAAGAAGGCTCCAATGGTATGGAGCCTTTTGCAGGGAATACGCAAAAAAATCATAACAAGTGCGAGTCGGACTCGCGCGCGAAGGGTTCCGTACCATTAGCTTACAACATTAGACAGTATAGGCAAAAAAGTATATATTTTTATTCATCACAGGATGCCCAAAATATTTTTAAATAAAAGTTTCCGCGCCTGTTTCTTTACGTGAGTGATTTGAAGTTTATAGGTCCAAGACTTTAGAAATTACAGGGGGGGGGACTCCGTGTAAACGACTTTAGCGGGCTATATCTCGCAAATGGTAAAGCTGATAAACAAGTGTTGTACGGAAACCCCACCTTATTTTCATAGTCCTTTTCAACAATACCCCACACAAGGGGGTGCACTAAAAAAAAAATTGACCCCCCCTTTACATGTATGGGGAGGTACCCTTAAAAAGGGGTATTTTTAATTTTTTGTATTTTCAAAAATGAGATCTATATGTGAAGTATCCTCGAACCAAGTTACATGCAAATCAGTCCATAAACGTAGAAGATATTCTGCTGTGGTAACAGACTAGGGCGGACGGACTGAACGATCTTACAAGGGTTCCTTGTTGGACTACGGAACCCTAAAAACGTGACAGTATAAGCATAACTTTAGTTTTTCCAGAAATAGCCCGTAGTAGGTACCTAATATTATTTTACTTTCTTCGGGCGTCATAAAATTCACTTCTGCGCCATAAACTGAATGGGCGCTACCCCTAAATTACATTATTTCGGTCAAAATTTGTCCGAAAGTGCTCGCCAATATGGCTTCCGGACTTTCAGTGCGTGACTCTAGTCACGAAGTCCGGAAATGTCCGGGGAGGCAGAAGGGGTAGTTGGCTACTGGCTTTTGGTAAAGAAATCAATATGTTTGTGATGTTTTTAAGCAGTTTGTTATGGGTTTATGTTTTTATGAACAAAGAGTACCTACCTACTTGGTTCATAAAAGTAGCGTACTAAGAATTTGAATGGCGTTTCAAAATAATAAGCTTACACTACTACAAAATATTTTAAAATATCTAACCCAATAGTACAATTATTTATTACATAATTAGTTAATTAGGTATAGATTTGGCACAGAGTAGAGAAGACTGGCGCACTTTAATGTCGGAGGCCAAGATCCACTTCGGGTCGCTGAGCCAGCGAAGTAAGTAAGTTCAAATTACTCAAAATGAAATCAATTGGCAATTTTTTTTTAATGTATTTTATTTACCTAGGTGTAATTCTATCCAAACTGTTGTAGGTACTTCTTACCTACTTCATACTAAAGTACTTATTACACCATTCTATTTGTAGCTTCCTAACTATGTAGGTCGCATGTCGCATTCTACTTAGGATCCTAACTAGGAAGGGAGGATGAATAGGTAGGTGCTCTACTCTGATAACGCATTGTCCGTATTTTCGCGTCTAGCCGACACGCACACATGCTGGCATCAGGGACAGGGACAGCTACAGCCGCAACTACGGATATCGTCTTACAGAGTGGGACCCCAGACACCTTCTCGCTTGCGAGAAGGAGAAGAGGAAGCTCGCGGCCGAACTAGAAGGGTAGGAACCTAAGTAGTGAACTGCGATTACATCTTCCTATTTCTGATGCTACACAAATAGGATGGTGTTATTATAAGTGCTTAAAGTTATCGAATTCCTTATGGGGCTGTTACCGTAATAAACTTAGTTACTTAGCAAACGCTACTTAGCTAGTAGTAGTAGCCAGCAACGAATTATGGAAAATGGTAACAATGGTTGGTGCTGCAGTTTAACGGTCGCATACCGATCGCTGTGGTGATTATGGTCATTTTAATTATTCATACTGTGTTGGTGTTGCTCTGTTGTGTTTCATACTAGCGGTTCCCTGCGACTTTGCCCGCGCATAAAGGTCATGACACACTATACCTGCACCGCGTCAACTCAGCAATTAACTTGCTATTCGAATTAGAGCATTCAGTTGGGAGTTGTACAATATATTTTGTAAATTCGAGGCGACGCCGTGCTGCAGCCGTGCTGTTGCGAAGCCGGTATAGTGTGCCATGACCTTAAGTGGAATTCTCCCGCGAGACGTGCGAGAGGCGAGGAAGCACCAATCCCCGTAACTACCCGTCCCCGCTGACATCTAGCATGCCTCGCTCCCTGCAAGACTGGCGACCGTAGGAAGGTCGCGTACGAACTTGTCGGGCTAGTGACTAATGTCTGAGTGGAGGCTCTTGGATACTGGGCTATATTCCAATGCGCCCTGACTAAGATTAAATTTAGGTTCAGTCTCTCTCATTCTCTGCCAAGCAAACGAAAAGAGACAGACTATACTAATTTAGAAACGTCAGACTAAACAGCTGTACGTTGCTAAGGAAATTAGAGAACCCATAGACAATTTAGTAGGGATGTCATTCGATGACGACTAAAGTTAGACGAAAACACGCAAAAACTTGTACAAATACGTTAGAAATCGCATCACTTAATTTGGCGTTTCTAAATTATTGTAATCGGTCTCTTTCCGCTTGTTTGATAGAGAGAGAGAGAGACTAAACCTAAATTTAATCTTAGACAGGGCGCATTGGAATTGAGCCCACTGCCTACTTACGAGTAATAGACCGACCGGTTACGATTATTTTGTATAAACATTTTTTTAAGACTTTTATGATATCAAATTTTGATCCTGGCTGAGTAGCACCTCGTATCGTATCGTACTGTATCATCCCATTTAATTGTCATTCATTCAGACGTAACCCATCATTGGCCGCATCGTCACTTATCATCAGGTGTAATAGCGGTCAAATAATAAGCCTATTAATAAGTAAAGTTAGCCTATGATAGATCCCAGCTGGGCAAAGGCCTCACCTCGACTATGAGGAGGTGCGAGCCATACTCCACCATGCGAGCTCAGTGTGGATTGGTGGAGGGGTGTCTGTAAGGCAAGTGACTAACCATACTGTCAAACGTTATACAAGCCGCACTAGGGCCTCTGACTAGGTTTAACGACTAATATCAACAGATATTAGCACAACAGCTTAACGTGAGATGCTTGTCAGGGACGTCACTTAAGTGGTCGGAATGGTCTGCCATGGGTTGCTTAACTTTGGTATCACTACCAAAGCGCTGCCACCACTGCGCCATAAGCACCTCTATTGATAATTAAAAAAAAACATACATGATAATGGTGTGTGTAGATTTGGAACCGACCAGACTTAGGAATTCGTAATAACATAATTTGTTGTCATATAAGAATGTCTAATCTTCATATTATATTGGCCCAAAACATTACATAGGCACACTTCATTCTTACGTAAACAGTGGTTTAAAAAGTTTCACTTATTTGAAGCAATGAAAATTGCCACTGTGTCCAATTTATTGCCTTGATGACATACTATAGTTATATCGCAGTTTGTCACGCGTTTGCAAACAAACACAGTCTGAATGTCGATTAGCGAATAGTTCCGATAATTCCAACTAAGGCTTATGTCAGACCATCGCAAATACAAAGCAAAGATATAAGTTATTAATATTGATATTACACTGAAAGATACTAAGGATTATGTGAAAGCTCGAGATTCTATACGCATTTTCGTCTGCCACAAAGATGCGTTTGCGAATCTTTTTTAGTGTAAAATACAAAGATTATTTTGTGGTCCTACGTCGTTTTACAAGTACTTACTTACTTTATTATATTTCCTGCTTTTCTGTGGGTAACTAATTTTGTTAGTAGCTCTAAATTTAATGACAGACAATTTGACTAAGCTGACAAAAAAAGCAAAAAATTAAACATACTTATGTCAAAGATCAATTTACATAACTTGTTTTCATAAGTATGTGTAAAATAACAATATACCTAATAAATAAAACTTTTCCGTGCGATAATAATTGATTGCCTTCGCTGTCTGTCTGTCACCAGGCTGTATCTCATGAACCGTGATAGCTAGATAGTTTTAATTTTCTCAGATTATGTATTTCTGTTGCCGCTATAACAATAAATACTAAAAACAAAGTAAATCAAATATTAAAAGGGGGCTCTCATGCAACAAGTTTCTTTTTGCGTTTTTTGCTTGATATTAATAATGGCAACAGGCAGACGCTTGAAATATTCACAGAAAATTAAGTTACATATTCACTTTAAAAAAAAATTGGCCGGTTTTTCTGACCTTCATCGTTTTAACTATTTTTTAATTTTATTTTGCTTTTCGTCGACGGTCGGGCAGCCCCTTAAGAAAGTAGTGTCGTTGTAACTCAGTTGGCGTGGTGTGCTGTCGTGACGTATCTATGCACAGATCGGACCTTTGTACTACTAGTGTTATTGTGTACAAACCTTTCAATTTGCTAGGTTACAAATAAGGTCTATAAGTTAAAGATAATACTTCGGCAATACTACTTACTAGTAGTTGATAAAAAAAAAGATACCCGGAAAATACTTGAACAAGCAATTTTTATAGAATTCTTAGATTATAATTATTTTTACAACTTAAGCAATTATTACGAAACCAAATTGAACTTCGCTCACAAAAATTAATCGACTGTGTCATCCGGTGGGACAAAGTCGATTAAATTGAAATTAATGTGGAATTCTTAGATATTAATTTAATTGATCATCATTTGCTCGCTCTGTCCATAACATTTGCGGTAGATTTACTCTTCCTTATTCTATAACTCGTCATTATATCGCGTATCTACAACCGTTCCTCTTTAGAAAACTATGGAGAAACTAATTTTCAGATGTTCAGAGTACGTCTTGCAGCTGACATGATGATATTGTTACACTATGCCCGAAGGTTCCCGCTGAAAATCAGTGTCGTGACAAAACCTGTTTTTGTCACGACTTATACTGAGCGGGGACCTTTTTGGTACAGTCGGCAGCACGTCAGGTTACCCAGTTGAACTACGAAAACAGCTTTTATTACGTAGGGAATAGAAGCGGTCTCAAGGTCAAAGTGGGGTAGTCTGTTGTGCGGCCGTTTGCACACTACCCTAAATTCATAAGTTCTTTATTTTATTTTGTTATTATTTTCGGCAGTTGTTTATTTGTTTTTTCTTTACTTTGTCTGTTGTGCCAAATAAATGTTTCTATTTCAATATTTTAATAATACATAATATGTTTTATCCAAGACAACAGAAATGGTCCCATTGGACGACCGTCTTGGTGTAGTCGTTCGCGCACCGGACTTCTAAACCAGGCGGTTGCGGGTTCGAATCCCGCAAGGGGCAAATGTTTGTGTGATGAACACGAGCATTTGTACCTAAGTCATGGATGTTTATATGTATTTAAGTATTTCTATCCGTTATCCTAGTCACCATAGCACAAGCTCACGCTTAGTTTGGGGCTAGGTAATTGGTGTGTTTGTTGAAACAATTTATTATTATTATTATTATTATTGTTAGTAGCAGTGAAACTTACAGACTATTATTAAACATCCTCTTCAAAGTTTCTAAATGTTACTTACGACAACACCGTGCATTACAAATCCATTCTTTCATATCATCCTTTTGATACCTGCGGTGATTTCCAAAAAGCTATACAAACATTGGTCACGGAAAAGTTTAATCAGTGAAATTGAGTAGGAAAAATGAGGGTAGGGGTGGAATTTGCAAATCATTCCCATTTGTTAACGACACAATTGTATAGTTTTATGCGTTCTGTGGTGTCAGCTTGTACAAACTTGTACCAGAAGCAGCTGTGGTGTTCAAAGGCTTAACAATGGAAGACCTTCTAATTTAGGGCGTATGGACGTTGGTTGGTTAGGATTTGAATATTAATTTATTTCAAACTGTATTCCTGTAATCATTTTTCACTGTACGAGTAAGTAACTGCTGTACCTACTTAGAGACGTCAAAGTAAAAGTCAAACGTTATTAATTCAATTTAAGATACGAAATGCTACTTACGAATATATTAAGTATTGATATACTTAATATTAATCAATATCTCTCTTTGCCGAGCTGGCTGAGCGGCTGGTCACCGTACCTGGTGACAAGAAGGCTGGTTGTTACCTCGGCCAACGTTTGAGTTTGGCCATTCAGAGGGGTAACGCTGTCAGCCTTCTTGGCACCAGCAACTTGGTGGAGGGGTTGATACTATAATTATATATTTATTTTTATTGCTAATAAATATATTGTGTTAGTCAATTACAAAATAAAAAACTGAAAATTTGGGTTAGTAATTTAATTAATATCTCGCCCATATGGGGCTAGAACATGTCTCCTTATCTTTCAGGCCCTACCCCCCTCAATTATAGTTAATCCTTCATTAAGTCTCATGCCGTCCTTCTCCATTTCTTTGACAAAGAAAATGACAGAACGAGCTTAATTTGTTGATTAATTTAATTGACGTGTCTGAGTGCGGTAGTAGGTATAATTGTTAGTTTAACACGTACTTATTTACTTAAAGCATTTCATTTTAGTAATTAAATAATATAGGTCAGTGTAAGTTGGTAGTGCCTATTGACGTCCGTTACTTCAGCAGAACTTCCGTTACTTGAGGTGCTTGTGGCGCAGTGGCGGCAGCGCTTTGGTAGTGATACCAAAGTTAATCAACCCACGGCGCGGTCGTGATTGGATGGGTGACCATTCAGACCATTTAAGTGACGTCCATTACCAGCATCTCCGTGCTTCGGAAGGCACGTTAAGCACTTGGTCCCGGCTAATATCTGTTGGTACGAGTATTAGTCGTTAAGCCTAGTCAGAGGCCCTAGAGCGGCTTGATAACATCAGATAGTAAGGTTTGTCACTTGCCTTACAGACACCCCTCCACCAACCCGCACTGAGCCCGCGTGGTGGAGTATAGCCTTTTCCCAGCAGTGGGATCTAATAGGCTGACTTTTTTTTAACAGAAAAGTTTGTCTACAGTTAATTGAATTAGGCAAACCTTGCTCTGATCACATATCTTGCTCTGATCTCAAAGTACTTGTAAGTAGCTCTAGCTACTAATTAATTTAATTAGTTACTAGCTAAAGCACTGATTGTATTATGGTACTCGGAAACAACAGTATAATACTACAACACCGAGACCCGATAGGCAATATAGCAAAACATGATTTTTCATATAGACCCGACCGGAACCGATCCCTGGACCTTAGACATCATAAGCTGCAATTTTATAAGCTGCGTGCGGACTAGTCAATCAGAGTCGTCAAATTAGTACATAACTACTTGCTACTTACTTTAGACCCAAGTTCACCAATTTTTAAACAGCTTGCAAACCTATATTGACCCTTAATTTTATTGAATTCCTATACAAAATATGTTAAATAATGCTAAACCGGCTGATTAAAAATTATTCCTTACCTATGTAAGCCTGGAGTTCACCAACATATGGTGAACTCCAGGCTTACCTACATAGGTAAGGAGTCATTGTAGAAGAAAAAAAAAGCGAAAGTACAGACTTTAAAATGGGCCGAGCTTTCGTTCTATTAAAATAACAAGACTGTTAGTAAGACAGCTATCAATTAATTAAAGAGAAATAGACAATTTATCATAACCAAGAAGATAAAACTGTATCAATAGATACAATCAGGTTTTGTTTCATCGTGTCAGGTTATTTGCCTACATTTTACGAATAATGTGGCATGACAAGGCTACCATGTTTGACTAATAGGGTAGAGGGCAGCTAGGGCTGTCAACTATCCTTTAAAGAGGTGAATCCATACTAATATTATAAATGCGAAAGTGTGTCTGTCTGTCTGTTACCTCTTGACGCTTAAACCACTGAACCGATTGAGATGAAATTTAGTATGGAGACAGTTTGAGACCCGTTTGAGACAGTTTGAGTACATTTTGTCGCGATATAAAAACATTAAGGGGGTGAAATGGGGGATGAAAGTTTATATGGAAAATCCAACTCTTGCGGGCGAAGTCGCGGGAAACCACTAGTATAACCATAAATTCCTAACATTTTACTATTTTACTATGGAGCCATCACCGAAATATTTAAAATAATTGGCCATTGACAATGTCATTGAGGTAGCTGAATAATTTTTTGAAACTTCTGATTTAAAAAAAACGATCATGGCCACGTAATAAAAGTTGTAGGTATCGAAAGCCATATATGTATAATAGTGGCCAGTATGGCCACCCTCTTATTTGCATTGGCCTGCTCACCCTCTTATTTGCATTCACACCCTGCCTAAAATATTGTCAATTCTTTACGATGCTACATTCGTGAGGTATCCTGGAAATTTTATTACCTCATAAACCTTAGAACAACCATGCCTGTACATACATATTACTATGTATTAAATAGACAGCTTCATGACATTTTCAAGTGCCCTTTTACAACATTAGGGGGACTTTAAATCCAATCATGGGTATACATTGTTCAATGTTATAAAATGTTCTTTTGAGGTTAATCATTTCTGGATACTAACTGATACTAGGAGTGTCATTTGAATGTTGTGCCATGCTTCGGTTTGAATATGTAATAAGTAGTATATGCTAGTGCAATTTATCAACGTTATAAGCCTAAAAAGACAGATCGGCGGTGCACTTTAAGGTTTATAGAGTATATTATCACACATCCAACAAAATCACAGATCCAACTTATTAGGTCTCGCACGTTGTCCTCTAATCTATAAAAAACAAGACTGCAGGAGTAATTTTCCTGGATCTTCAATTAATCACTTAGATCAGAGTTCACCAATTTCTAAACAGCCGGTAAACCTCAATTGACAGAAATCCCATACAAAATACAATATTTCCAATAATACTAAACCGGCTGATAAAAAATTAAACATACGTTGGTTAACTCCAGGCTAAGCAGTATTCTAAAGTGGCAGCCCTATTCATTGTCAGCTGATCTAGAAACAGACAGATGCGCACACACCTGTCAGGCGTGCGCGCGCGCAGATCCCGGTGCGGGGTGCGACATGTACGCTTTTGTACTATGTTTCATAGTAAAACACGTCGACAAAAATCCAGAATTACATGTCCTTATCTCTATACTAATACCTAAATACCGTGTATATCAGGCTTTCTGAGCCAGAGTCCTAGAGAGATCTCGCTTGTAACGAATCGTAGGTAGGTGACGGCAATATGACACTTCACAACAAGCTGATACATCGTTACATATATAAAAGGTATATATTTTCACTGTAACCTCAGCTTTCGTCCTTACAGACAAACCTTTCAGTAAGGGCTAAGCATAAAATGGTACAATTTGAACAAAAATAACACAACAACCTGAGCTATCTTTAAACAGCCAGTCCTTTCAGTAACGTTACCCGTTATTCTAAAAACTTAGACCGGGTTTAAGCCAGGACTAAGCTATAAGCTAGCCAATTAGAAAAGCGTTTCTCTATTAGGTTATGTCACGACTGTGTCATTCATTCCTCTGTTGTCGGCTAATATTTAGACCTATATTAAACCTAATCTGTTTTTTTTTGTAATAACACCGGAGTTTAGCAAAAATAGTAAATTAAATACCACTATAACCTAAGCTTGAAATTTAAAGCCGTTTCATTGAGTGTGAGTTCAGATCAATTTGGCGATGTATAGTTTGACATGCAAAGTGTACTTCGTTACATGGTCCAGCGCATGAGTTGCGGTGCGTGACGAGTGCACCGGATGTTGGGAAACTATGGGCTGCTGATGCTATCTGTGGTGGTAATATTTGGCTTGTATGGCTGGTAAAATTTTAAAAGCGGTGATAGACTCACTTTGAACAAACCGGCTTATAATGTCTGAACAGTAAGTATTTGAAATCTTTAATCAAACAATCTCTTCTTTTCGTCACCATAGTCACAGTACAATCCTCCGAGCTTGTTTTTTACATCTGCATTAGGTACTTTTACGTGTAGAAGGGAGTTTTTTTTTTAAAGAAGCTAGAGTTTTAAGATCTGAAAGCCTTTCATAATAAATTTATCTGTTTTGTGAGTTATGAAAGATCAATAAAAGCACAAATGAAATAATGTCTAGACCCAAAAATATTATCGTACCGACTAATTTGAAAGCTATCACATTTAGGATTTCAATTCTAAAACAATGACATATGAATTGTCATTTAATGAATATTTTGAAAGCTATCATAGCAACCTGTTACTTTGAACGCCATTGTGGATTTCCAAAAAGCTATTACTATCGCAATTTGGAAGCAATCGATTTTTATACTGTAGGCATGCTCGTGATGGATGGAAACCTTAAAATCATGGCAAGGTTTTAAACTAAAGAACACACTAATTTAAGATAACTGCAACCGAAGCTAACGGTTCCAGCTAATAATAACATTGTTTTCTGTTATCTAACTATACTTACATTAAGTTTAAGTAACAAATAAGTATAAAATAAAGCCCTTTGAAGTGTTGAGTCATATAAGTATGGTTGACTGAGCGTAATGTGTGAAAATATTCAGAATTAACAGCCGTGTCCGCGATAAAAATGGTTTCCGCGTAATAAAATAAATAACAAAGTGCGAGTGCATTGTTTACTATTATGCATTTATTTGCTTCTGAAAGCAAGCAGTATTAGGATCATTTAAAAACACATACCCCGTTATTTCAAAAACTTAGGACCGGGTTTAAGACGGGACTAAGCTTTTAGCTAGCCAATTAGAAAAGCGATTCTCTATTAGGTTATGTCACGAATGTGTCATTCATTCCTCTGTTGTCGGCTAATATTTAGACCCATTTTAACCCTGCTCTATTTATTTTTGTAATAACACCGATAGTGTGCAAGATAGAGGATATTATGGGAAACTGAGGCTTTAAGAGAAAAATAGAAAAAAACATGAAAACACGGTTATTGAGTGATAACTCTATTCTACTTTGCTAATTTAGGAAACACACTTTCAAAATAGATACTTACATTAGGGATTCAAAATAGATCATACACAGAATAATACTAGTAACAGAATTACCAGGTTTGAACATTTGAAAGTTTTTTCTGTAGATACAAGTTGCAGAGCTTTTTGGGTAATTAGCCAACAATATAAAAATGCTATGCAGCTGTCAATACCTCTTATATGTCATGAAAATAAATATAGGGTTTCTACAAAATGACAAGCGAAAACTTTTTCCACCAAGCCTGCCTACTTTTCAATACCAAAAGGGGATTAGGGTTATGTGTTAGAAGACCATGTTATAGTGTTAGAAAATCGGTAATAGCGATAAATCGATAACTCACTGTTATCTACAGAAAGCCGGTAGAGCAAGTTGCACAGAAAGTGCACTAAGTATGTACACGGCTACACATCAACCTACCCTGATCTGTCAAAGTTCCGCAACCATATTTCAACCTTATGTTGATCACATAGAGTTCCATATCATTTGAGATATTTTGAAGGATTTGGGTAAGTTGATGCTGGGCGCACTGTACATCAAATTACAAGATGATAATGTGCAATTTGCTACTTATTAAAAACTATCTCAATTGGTTTACTTCGTACCGCATTAGGGCAGATATTAAGATCTGTATAAATACAAACAAATTTCGTTATATATAATAAGTGAACCCCCTTTTTTGTAAAAGTTTTCATGTATGGATGTAAAAAAAAAGTTGCATGTTGCCTTACTTTTCGCATATTATGTCTTCTTATTAGCACTTATTGTAAAAGTAAGCATTGGAAACTTTAAATGCTAGTGTATAAGCTAATTTGTTACCTTTTTAAATGTACTATAAGACAGCTGTTTGTTTCCTTAATAAAGAAATAAAATAAATAAATTCTTGCTCGTATTTTCTCAATTTTTTGTATCCATTAAAACTTTCTACAACGATCAGCTGAAAAAAAATTGCTTAATTTGTCGTTCTCAACAAATTCTCAATCGTCACTAAACAAACTGAATAGTAAAATCTATAAAAGTATAAAATGAAAATCTTGCACGTCTGATTTACAATTACATAAAAGCATGCAACAATATTTTGGCGTTATTTTGTAGGTGTAAGTAAAAATTTCCAACTTAAGGTACCCTTAATGATAACCTAGTAAGCACAAAATTTTAATTAAGTATTGATTAAAAAGATAAGTAGAACTGACTATCAATTATTGATTTTATATAACCCTATCTTAATTAATGACAAAGACAAGTTTTATCAAAGATGCAAATCGTATAAAGCGATTTAAGCAACTTTAAAACGATTTATTTATAAATATTTGTAAGATACAGCTGTCTAGTGTTTGAGTGACAACTCTACACGTTAATAGCAATTAATATTCATGCAATTTTGAATTCTAAGCCGTTGCAGTAACAATTAATAAATGGGACAAAAACGTATCAATAATAATATGTTAATTTAAACACTGATTCCGGTTTTGGTGATTATTACATGGCGAAATAAGGCCATATTTAGAACTAATAATATAACGTGACTTTTCTTTAAGGATTGTAAGGTTAATAAATTATTCTAATAAGACTAGTGGTTTCTGGCGGCTTCGATCGCTCAAAAAAAATAAAGCATATTCGAATTCAAAGTTTCCTTGTCTGTTTTTTACGACAGAAGTAGATTGTATCTTGGAGATACATCTCCAAGATGCCATCATCATCCTCCTAGCGTTATCCCGGTAGTGCACTCGCACGCGAGTGCCCAGGGTCCGCTGACCATGATCCAGGTTGTGGCAGATCAGGTAATTACAGGAGCGACTGCCATCTGACCTCCTTGACCCTGACCAGTTGGATCATGGTTACACATGCCGTCGCCTGAATGTGCAGGTTTCCTCACGATGTTTTCCCTCACCGTAGGAGCATCGGTTAGTGAAACAACTAATGTACATAACTCAGAAAAAGTCATTGGTACATGGCGGCACGTGGGATCGAACCTCCCGCATGAGAGGCAACTCGCTAGCCACTGCGCCACCGACGCTCCTCCAAGATGCAATTTTTTAGAATATGAACGAGAACGCTCATCAAAATTGGTTATTTTCCCGCAGTTTTCGGTGATATGCCTACTTTTGTACTTCATAAATCGTTCTGGTCCCGGCGTAATAGCTTTCAGATTTGTAATTTATAGGGATGTACTCGATGACATAATGTTGAAGAATGGTTGGGAATCCATACCATTGATCACTAACTTAATATACTTAGGCATAATTTGAAACGGGACCTTAAAGTTTTTTGATAAACACCGCCTACATTGTACATCTTTCTTTGTAAATCGCTGTACTTACTCTATTTTTGTATTATGGTGTACAATAAAGATCTATACACCTAGTGGTTGGTGGATGCATTTATAAAGAACAAAATCCTATTCAATACAACCGTACATACAAAATACCGTTTCTTATTAGTACACTTATTTTGCATTATTAATTAAATGAGCAGTTCCACGGGTCAGATGTATAGGCAGTAAACCAATTAAAATTCAACTTTTACCACGCGTCACTGTTACTTTATGACGTCGGGTTAAATATTATGATATTTTTATGCATGTCTTTATGTCTCCATTTGACATATTGTATTTTATTTTTTCGATCGGTCGATGTGTTTAATTAATTGTATTTTACGGCTCTTTGACATTAATTAATTTACATAACGTTTTACACCTGTTTTTAGTCTAGATTTTTGTCATTTTGGAGAAGTTAGTGTATGTCAACATATATAAGTAATTAAGTATTTAATTAGGTTCAAATAAACAACTAACTTCTGCTTTGTGGAAGACAGGAGTTATCTTAAAAGTTGGTCCCTGTTAAATTGCTTAAAGGATATAGATGAAACTAGTAAGACGGCATAGAAAATTATTTACATAGAAAAGCGTAATGCTGATGATAGTTTAGTGTGTAATAGTAGGGGGTGAAATGTGAGCTGAAAGTTTGCATATGAAAGTGAGGTAAAGTGAAAAAGAAATTAGCACAAAATCAAAGAAAAAAGGTACCTAAGATCATATTTTAGAACAATCTCGGTGTTATTACAAAAAAAATAGACCAGGTTTAAAATAGGTCTAAATATTAGCCGACAATAGAGGAATGAATGACACACCCGTGACATACCTAATAGAGAAGCGCTTTTCTAATTGGCTAGCTAATAGCTTAGTCCTGGCCTAAACCCGGTACTAAGTTTTTAGAATAACGGGGTCTTAGTTTTGTAAGTAGATTACTTTAAGTAATGTACCTAAACATTTTTTTTTGTTTTACAAAAAAACTAAATTATTTAAGTGTTGCAGTGGACCTCAGTAACGAATTAACTATAAATTGTCCGTTTTGGCAGACAAAGAAGAGAAAAAAAACTACCTATAATTTAAAACATACTAACATATAAATAGCTCCTTTATTACACACCTTTGATCCAGCACTATCCAGGCTCCACCATACCAAGTGACCTTACGTTTCTAAAAGCACTCGTAATTCCAAAGTGTTCTAAAAGGTTGTCATCGCCATAATAGCGTAATGCTACTATAGTATGTTTGCTATTGTTTTTTACTATGAGAGGGCAGGTGCGAAGGCGTATACCAACTTATATAAAGCAACTTCTTTAAACTCTGACGCTTAAATTATAAAGTTGTATTTTGAGTGTTATAGGTGTTCCGGGTAAGTTGGTTTTCATAGCAAGCAATCGACGCACGCGTTGTATCGCCCAGTCTCTACCTAGCCTGCGCAAGAGTTGCTCGCGCGGTCGTTGTTGAAAAAAAAACATATTTACGCGACGGAAACGTACTGTTTTGCCGAATTTTCGGGGTTATATTTGGTGGTTTATCTGTGCTGTGTTGTGTTTAAAAAAACCGTGTACGAAGTGCGATTGGGATTTTGGTGTCGATGTTTTCGTGGTCATTTTGGAATTATTTTCGGTGAGTTGTATTTTTTTTTTGGGTTAGGGCAATTTTGCTTGATATGGGCGGACGATAATAACAATGTTGTTGAAGTCACGACGTCTAAACTCATTTTTGCAAATAGAAAAACTTATTTTAGTTATAAATATGTAAGAACTTGGTTTTTTAATCATTGTAACTTAAACAACCGATTCGTATTAAACGAGATTAGTTTACAGTTGTATCTGAGAGGAAATTGTATTCTGAAGGACATTCGTCAAAACGTTGCAACACATTTGAAATGTCATTATTATTACATAAAATACTTGGTTCCCATAGATTACGGTTCTAGCAAAAAGGCAATTTGACGTTATTAGGGTTTATTCGGAATTCTAAAATGCTATGCCATTTCCTAAGGAAGTTCCTACTTAAGATTTTATGCCTTTTAATATTTCTTGATAGTTCTAAGGTGTAAGTATTAATTATGGCAGGCAACTAAACATAAAGCTTGACAGCTAAGCTTTTTTAATAGCTTTAAAATTGTGTAATTCTCCGTCAATTTTAATTTCTTTCCCATAAAATATCACCTGAGAGCTTTTACATTTTATTAACTTACACAGTTATTAATAACAAAATAATACAGTGTACCTAGGTACTTTGCAATGCTAACTAATACGATAAAGCTTCAATAAATTATTATGACACGGGGGGTCGAGTTCACCAACACATGTTTAATTTTTAAACAGCTGGTTTAGCATTATTTGATATATTTTGTTCTATCGCCAGAACGATTGCCGTAAAACTGTTGCACAGTTTAGCAGAAAGTAAAATTTGTATTTTTGATGTAATTTTTTTTTTTAAATAAATTGAAAAAAAAAACTTAATGGAGGTTTAATGACTGTTTTAAACTTTGTGAACTTAGTTCTAAGATATACATACTAGGTCTAGGATATACATACTTTAGTTTATGGTGATAATAGTGGCTTGTTGAGTTGACTGATACTTCAAGTAGCAGATAATAATCCATTACTGGTTAACAAGAGTTTATGATTTATAACATTGAAGTTTTAGCGACAATGCACGCATTATTGGATTTTAAGGACTTAAAAATAGCTGTCAGTTTTATGAAGCATTTTTTCTTGTAAGTAATAGATAAAAGTAGGCACTTATCCATAGTTAAAGTCATATCATAGATTCCCGCCAAAAACACTACCTTCCTTTTTTACATTTAAGCTTCTCTCCTAAGCTTATACGAGTATCAAAGATTGCAAAGCATCGTCAGAGTACTACTTAATAATTTCATATTTTTTCTTACTTCAACCCCAGATAGCTCAAGCTTACACTTAGTTTGGGGCTAAGTAATTGGTGTGTTTGTTAAAACAATCTAAGTTTACTAAGCAAACCCTAAAATTTCGAAATGGAACTTAGATTTCCCATAAAATCCATGGTACGTGGTAGGTACTTATGGGCCAAGTGAACGGACTACCCTGATTACACCATTACCATATCCAGAGGAAACTGTTACGGCGAGGAAATAAAAAAAATGTGTCACAAGGCTTGTCGCAATAGTGAATTCTAATTTGTCGGCTGCAGGAAACTACGCCATAAGTTACTCCATAGGAGGTCTAATACCTAATGACGGTATTTGAAAAAATTATTCCTTTTTAATTTTGACTAATGTGCCACTGAAAAATCATATGAAAGTCTGTTTGTTAATATCTATCACGCGATTATCTTATTTTCCAAAGTGCCTTTTATTTTTATTTCTTATTTAAAATGGGTTTGATCTTGACTCTAGACTTAAGCCTCTTACAAAGAAGAAAATTTTGTTATTTATCTTTATAAACAAAACAACTTTTTCATTTATAATTTTATTACAGATATCTTACATTACATCTATGTACAAAAAATCTCAAATAAGCAAACGTTAGTAATATTTTGTGTACGTTTTTGTAATCTTTACAATTCTCAATCATGCAATACTGTCAAATTATCTTTACAAGTTATTTTGACGAGAATAGTGATAATTTTAGTAATAACGCCATCCTAAAGTTCTCAATATCCGCGCCTAACTTATTATTTCACAGAAAGCTTAGCTGTTTTAGTAGTATGTATTAAAGTTTATATAAAAGAGGTTGATAGGGTATCAAAACTACCTGGGTTTTCTTATGTTTGGCTTGCTACAATGTCATATTCAAATGAGTGTTTATTTTACAAAAAAAGGAGATAAGTGGTGAATTTATTGCTGCTAAACTAATTCTCAGAAAAGTAATGTGACACCTTTGAGTTTTTACACTATAAACAAATAACATGGTGAGATGCATAACTCGTATTATTAGGATCTAGAAATATTATCAGTTTTCTTGAACAAACTGTTATTTCTTATATTTTTTTACGAAAGACTGTTATAGTTCCCATTACAAAAGAAAAATATCAACAGGCATTATTTAGATCCAAAAAGCAAGTCCACGGTCCACAAAAAAAAGGTTTTCTCTGTCAATTCAAAATGCATCAAAGTACAATGTACAGATAAGATATAGATCGAAGATACTCAACTTTCTTCAACATTATGGCACAATTAAGATCGCATGCGCGAAGGCAATCCGTTACAGAAACAATGTGCAATTGTAATATGTCGTAATCGCCTCACTGGAAATTATTACATTGTAATCGTGAAGGTATTTGATCAATCTGTTGCGTAATGTTATGATTTTTTCCACATTTCAATATGTAATTTGCATTATCTTGATGACATCAAACATATTGTAATATCCCGGCAGTACCCAATAGGCGATTCGGCGCAATTATGCACAAAGATTAAAGATAATAATTTTAGAACAATTCCATTTAACGTAAACAGTTTTTTTTTCTAGATTTAAACTTAATAATTGGTCGATTAATTGTAAACAGACGTCAAAAATCTGTCTTTAAATTATATTATTTAATTCGCACGAAAAAAAACTAAGTAAGTACGAAAGTAAAAATTAGGAGTAAAAAAATATATTCTGCGAACCTGGGCCCTTAGACAAGATGCCATTTTGATTCGCCATAAGTCATCACGTGATGTTTCGATGGCTCGTGTCAGTTTCGTTTACTTCAAAATACAATGCATCTTGTCTACGGGCCCTGGCTCTAACTCGTTCATGTCTTTTTAACGCGGGATCAATTATTTCTCATCCTTTTCTATCATGCTATATAACTGCGTGATTGAAAGTGATAGCAAAATTAAGGATAATAGGTGGTACTTTGATTGATCATTGCGGTGATAAGTATAGTGATCAGAGCTAATGATCCACGTTCTTTGAGCAATGTAAGGAATTCACTTGATAATATTACTCATACCTGGTCATCTATAAGATCCTATAGTTATAATGATTTCTTATTGTGTTTTGTATGAGAATTGTCTTCTATTCTTCATAGTTTCAATGTGGTATAGGCAGTCTAGTATCATTCTAGCACGAATTAGAATATTATTGATCACTTCCTATATAAGAAATACGCTTAAGTATTAGGTTACAGATTGAAAAAAATGGATCTAGGGACTATTATTTATGTTTGATCTACATATACTATAATATTATAAAGAGGAAAGATTTGTTTGTTTGTTTATTTGCATCGAATAGGCTCCGAAACTACAGGACCGAATCAAATGAAATTTGGCACAGAAATAGTTTGAGACACTGGAAATGACATAGGCTACTTTTTGTCGCGATATAAAATCATCATGCGGGTGAAATGGGGGATGAAAATTTGTATGGAAAATCCGACTTTTGGCGCGGGCGAAGTCGCGGGGAACTGCTAGTTTACCATATCAATAAATACATATTGCATGATGAAATTCATGGCTGCGGGACATAGAGACTTTAAACCTAATTATACGTATACGTTGTCGCAAAATCTTCAATGCTATTAATTATCATCATCACACTTCAAGTGTCAGTTGGAAGTTGCCATGAAGATTTTGCTTTTGTAAGGCGTGTACTAGTGTACAGACTACCCTACTTTGACCGTGATATGCCCTATGCTCTATGCCTTACGTAATTAAAGCTGTTTTTGTAGTTCAAATGTGTAACTTGACGTGCTGCCGACTGTACCCACTTTATTCATCTGACACTACGCGATGAAATCTAATTTGTTGCTAAAAAAAGATAATTTACTAACTTCGTTGCGATGTTAAAACATTCTTTGGTAAATGTGTTACTTCTAAAAATAAATTAACGATCAGGTAATACACGATTTTACTCAAACGACAATTTGTTGAGTCTACCTCTAACAAAATGCGATTCGTTCCATCATCTTCCACATAAAAGTACTAACAATGTTTCAAGCCACTCATATTAAACCATAGAGCCAACCACAGTACAAGTTGGTACAGAAATATTATTCCTGACATAACTAATGAATTGCAAAATTTAAAAAAATCCCCAACGAATTTATAATGTCCTCCTAGCCGATTTTGACTACGGCGGCCTATCTCAACAGAGATTAGCCAACTGCGCAGGACATATTATAGTGCACAAGTGTGTGCGCAATATACAGGTGCACTCTCTGTTCCTTCACTCTCATAATTCGGTGAGACGGCAGTCCGACATGACCGTAAAGAGATCAGGCGCAGGATCAACAGCTTAACGTGCTTTTCGAGGCACGAGGGTGTTTACACCACCAACTTCCTGACTCCAGAGCTGTGTCTGAGACAGGAAACCCAAACACTCCCGGCTCTTGTTAACTCTTGTTATAGTGTAGGTATAGTATTCTACTAGTCAATCCCTTTCATTTGATACTCACATTAAGGGATTTGTAAAAAAGGAATTTGCTTTTTTGTAGCGACGGCCATCTTGGATTTAAAATTTATCATTGTACTAGTTAAGCCCTTTCATTTGATACCCATATTGAGAGAGTTGTAAAATATATATATTTTTGGCGGCGGCCATTTTGGACGGATTTCCATGACAAGTGGCTAAGAACACTCGGGTTAAAATTATCTATGATAAAAAAACTAAAAAAATCGGTTTATCCGTTTGAGAGCTACGATACCACGGACAAATACACAGACAGACCCGTTAAACATATAACACCCCTCTTTTTGCGTCGGGGGTTAAAAATAAGTTATTATAGCCGACCGCCTGCTGAGTCCTCGCCTGCGGGGTACGGGGGGGCGGGGGTAGACGAGAACGGGGACCATGAGCGGTGCGGGCGGCGGGCGCTTATGATTTGAAATTCGTATTCTTTTCTAAATTCACATCACCCAAGGACTTAAATAGGCGGTCGGAATGTAGTGCATGGATGCCTGCCTGATGGATGAACACAAATATGTAAATGCATTTAAAGTTTTGTAGTTGCCATGAGTTACCTATCAGCTCTTATATATCACAGTAAATGTCTCTACCGCCTCAAAATCTAGTAGGTTCTTTTGGGGAAAGAAGTTTCTTTAGGGCCGAGTTCACTAAGTTAAATTCTTGAACAGCCGTTTTAATATTATTTGACATAATTCTGTATGAGAGTTGTGTCAAATAAACCGCGAATTTAGTATAACCGACTTTAAAAAAATTGGTGACCTCAGGATAATAACAACGAAACGACAAAAAACAGCTTTTGTATCTTATGAAATTTATCATATTTTTTACTGCAAGGGATCTTATGACTTTGTAGTTATAAAAACAATAAATCAACACACTTTTAGTTAGAGTATTTTTCGCATTTTAGTTTGATATAGGTATACTGACTTCATTTTCGACTATGGCTGAAGTTTGAATGGCAGCACATTAACATTCTATGCGTGCGCTTACGCCGGTGTAACAGCGACAAAAAGTCTAAACAATTTTGCCTCTATTACCAAGGCCATAAGCGCTAGTCCAGTTTAGCTGACATCCCTCCCCCTCAGGTAGCAACTACTAAATATAGGTACTCGTAGATAAGTCATACCGTCGCCCTAGCGACATACGACGCGGAATGTAACCAAATAGTTCATTGCTTAGTAAGATGTGCCTTGAAAACTACACAAATAATATAAAAATTACTTAGTTTTATTTTTACTTGTAGGGACAACGTATTCGCATAAATGGATTTATATTATAGTCCCCTAAATGTTGTCAAATGGGAAATTAAAAATGTCCCGTGACTGTCAGTTTGATGATATTTCTACGGGATGGTTAATCTACGATGAGAACACTTAGCTTGGAGTTCATCAACACATGATTAACTTTTTAATAAGCCGGTTTAGCATCGTTTAACATATTTTGTAGGGTCATCGTTATCCTCCTAGCGTTATCCCGGTTGTGCACTCGCACGCGAGGGCCCAGGGTCCGCTGACCATGATCCAGGATGTGACAGATCACCTGATCTGTGAATTACAGTGGAGCGACTGCCATCTGGCCTCCGTGACCCTGTTAACAGGGGAACCTGACTAGTTTGGACCATGGTTACACATTCAGTCACCTGAATGTTGTTAGGTATTCTGTCAAATAAAAAGTCAATCGATGTATACCGCCTGTTGAACTTAAGTGATCACCTGCTCTTTGTCGAGAAAATCGTGTTATATCCAAAGGTCATGTTTACCAAGATAATTAAAACTATACCTAGCTGAGTGAAGATTTAGATCTAATCAATGTTGGTTTTTATAAAATAAGCGGACTGATCGCAAATTAAATCATTTGGGGTGTCTAAGATTTTTCAGTTAAATTTGTACATAGAAAGTAATTTGTAGATTGACCCAACTGGGATTTTGAGCCCGGGCCCTTAAGAACCGGTGTGCGAACTACTCTACTATTCTACTATTTACTGGCTAAGGAGTTTGCTAAGTGATAAAAGATGGCGTACTCACTCAGTACAATAGTTATTACTTTTTGTTTTGTCTGAAACACATATGAACACAAATTGTACCGAAGTCAAGGAAGCCTCTTTCTGAACAAAATTTAGTTTTATGAGTCTTTTCACATCCCAAAGTATTTATAATATATAATCAATAATAAAAACAATAAATTATTTATTCAGTAACTTAAGAAACAATACAGTATTACAGCAGGAGCCTCTTCTTCTTCTTATTCTATTCATACCTGTGTTACTTACCCGTTCTTCTATTACAATATTTAATAAATTATTAGTACGTGATTAACTAATTAATAGTTTTGGAGGACTCCAGCAGACTTGATACAGGTGGGAGGAGTGACATATTGAAACTCAAACAATTAAAATTAAAATGTTGTGGTAATCAAAAGTCAACATCGATCTTTAGCATAGAAAAGGCAATTTACAAACACGCAGCTAAAAATACGATTTCTCTGTGATGTGAACATAATACCTAACATCTCCGTTATATTTGAATTGAATTCGGAAGGATCGGTTAAATCTGTCATCTGTCAAGACTTCAGGCTCCATATTTAGTCCTAATTTTTCGCACATTTCCGTCTAAATTAATCTTTTATGATTTCAAACGCTACATTTATCTTCGTCCGTCACTTTAAATCCAAATATTCAGCTTTGTTACCGTTAAATCAGTTCAACCTTACCAGTTATTTTTTCTGCTCACGTAAAGAAAGTTTGTTGACAACTTGACAAGTCCGTCCCCGAATTTGTGTCGCATTCATTCGCTAACAAGTTGACGTCTTCATACTATAGACTGCGTGTGCGCATTATTGCGCATTTACAGTAGTATCACTCATCTTCACCAATATCTACGGTATCGAGCACATCTACGCTAATATTATAAAGAGAAAAGATTTGATTGTTTGTATTAAATAGGCTCCGAAACTACTGGACCGATTCAAATGAAAGGAACAGACATAGTTTTAGACCCTGGGTAGAACACGATATAAAATCATCAGGGGGGTGAAATGGGAATGAGAGTTTGTATGGGAAATCCGACTATTGGCGCGGGCGAAGTTGCGGGGAACTGCTAGTCACTATTTATCCCAATGTCTTAGGTTTAGTGGTTTTTTAAGGTAACCATAAGTTTTATTTGGTCAAATTAAAACATACACCTACACATTTTTTCATCATCATCATTTTTATCCATATCATCATCATATCAGCCTATTGCAGTCCACTGCTGGACATAGGCCTCTCCAAGACGGCGCCAACTTTCACGGTCCTCCGCTTCTCGCATCCAGCCACCACCGGCCACCTTCCTCAGGTCATCGGTCCACCTAGCAGGGGGGCGTCCAACACTACGTTTCCCGAGACGTGGTCTCCATTCGAGAACCTTCCTACTCCAACGCCCGTCGGTTCTGCGACAGACATGACCAGCCCACTGCCACTTCAGCTTACTGCACCTCTGAACGATATCTATGACTTGTATCCATATACCAGACTACATTTTATTTATCATAATCATCATTTTTATTTATATAGTACTGTGTATTTTTATTGCGAAATCACACCTAATACGACTGCATTTATGCCGATGCCACAATGTTTAACTTGACGTGCTCATATTGTCTGTACCTTTTCTAATTATGAACAAACTGATTACAGATTTATTATTATACCAATCTCGAGTAGATGTAATAAAATTGTAGTACTAAGAAACAAGCTAAGCCTGCAAGGATGCCGAAATATCGTAATCGTGCATTTCGCATTTTAACACTCACTAACCATCCCAAACAACATATTGAATATTCGTTGGTAAGGAAACCACCCGGAAAAAACTAGAGATAGGTTGTTGACTATAGGGAGCTATCAGTTCATTTTGAATAAATCATCGGCCGCATCGTCGCTTACCATCAGGTGAGATTGCGGCCAAATGTCTGCCTATTAAATTAAAAAAAAAAAACCGGTCAAGTGCAAGCCGGACTCGCGCACGAAGGGTTCCATACCATTATCTATACTTTTGTTGTATGGGAGCCCCCTTAAATATTTGTTTTATTCTGTTTTTAGCATTTGTTATTATAGCGGCAACAGAAATACAATATCTGCGAAAATTTCACCTATCTAGCTACGGTTCATGAGATACAGCCTGGTGACAGATGGTGGTAGGATCCCGTTTTCGCCCTTTGGGTACGGCACCCTAAAAATGATTCTTCTCTTGCCCTAAATAGTCAGGTAAATCCTGAGCTTAGGCATATGGACATACCTAAGCGACTGGCCTACTAGGAAGGTAGGCCAGTCGCTTAGGTACGAGTTTGTGCGTCTAAGTCATCTATGTACGAATTGTATGGTCAGCTTTTTATATTTGATGTCATGGTGTTTTCGTATACGAGAGTCACCAACCAATAACAGACGTAGGTGGATCCAATTTTACGAGAGTCACGAGTTTGGGTCATTTTCAAAAAATCATCATGCACCAAAACAACAAACTGAGTCATAAGTTAGGTCATGTTGACCAAAAGTATTACTTGTGCGTTCTAAACCGAAGGGCCAGTGCCGCAGCTGAGAAAGGTACACAACGGGTCGTGGGTTCGGTTGTGGGCGGGTGACTCACGTCGCTAGTGATGGGAATATGAATTATGGTATTGTATCCTGCTTGTTATTAACAAATTAGTTGATCGGGCGAAATTCGTACCTCTATACATGTTTTGTAAAAAAGTGCAAGAAAAAGTCTCCGAATAATAATAAGAAACAAAAAATAATATGATTTAGGTGCAGGCGTTCGTAAGATTATAATTTTTATTATATCGAGACTTAAGCTAGTTTTAAATGACTAATTCGATGCCTGTTTTAGGTTTTAGAACTTAAAAAGTAAATGAAGTAATACCTGCCGACGTTGGGTTCGTAGGCTCAATTTTTGTTAAATGTTTCAGTAAATAGTATCATATTTAACGTCCTTATGATACAATCAAATATTGATGCAGAATAACGACCCAGATTGAAATCAGATAAATTATTTTAAAACATGCATTAAAATACCCTACCTCTACACAAAATAAGATATTCCATTCATACAGTATTACTGTACACTTGTAGTAATTGAATGTTATATAAGTTTAAATAAGAAACCAAAGATTCGAACCGGGCCAACGCTCTTACTAACTGAGCTACCATGCAGTCCATCCACCCGTCCAATATTTGTTTCTTTTGAATACGTCATTGCTTGACGTCAGCGGCATTATTTAAACTTATATAAATAAGAAAGAACACTGAGAGTTCACTTATTATTTTTTCATTTATTTATCCAATAAAAAATTAACAAAATGACTAAAAATTTTGCAACATTCAGTAAACCAATTCGGTTTGTAATGAAACTAATATGCGAAGGATTCTACGTTGTAATTTCAAAATACTGTTTAGATAGGTACTGTTAGTGCGACCATAGCTGCTTATACCGTATTGGATGTAGGATTCAGCCAAAGAATTGTACAACATCAGTTTAATTTTAAACGGTATACGATCTTTCAGGATAATCAAATACGCATAAAACTGCCTAAGCTTGTAACAAACGTGTTCAATATGCGGACCCCAATTCATCTTACTATCAATAATTAAATATATAAAAAACTATTTAATTTTATTCTAAAAAAAAGCTGTCGGTTATTGGAAAAAATGCTACACATCACTACAAAACCACAAACGGTTTACTCTTAGCAGTGAAAGTTTGTAACTTTCGTTTGGAATTAGTAAATCGTTTATTGTTGTCTATCTAATTACATATTGTCTGGCCGAGCTAAGAGATTTGCGGACTATAAATATTTATGTGCTGTTAAATGTTTTATATCGCCCATTGTTTTAGTCTGAGTTTAGTTTTAGTGTGTTTTAACTGTGGGAAGACGTTATTTGTCAGAGTTTCCGTTTCCAATATTGAACTTGGTACAGCTTCGTATACGATTGTGTCTAAGTTAAAAATAATATCTTGGCTCAAATCAAATGGCAATTTATAGTTTATAGGCAATGAATATGGGTAGCTTTTAGGTGGCCTTTTTACCTGGGATGAGCCTCGCTACGCAACTTGGCTCATGTCTGGTGGAAACGTTCACTAAATTATTTACTTATGCTTTTGATATATTATTGTTTTTAAGTGATAAGCATTCACTTTGCAATCTAAATATATTATTGCACTTGAAAAAATGACCGCCAGAGGCGGGAATCGAACCCGCGTTCCTCGCATGCCGGGCGATTGCCTAACCTCTCGGCCACCCTGGCGTTGGCAGAGCCTGTCGAAATTTTCAAGTGCTTCTTAACGCTGTAATGCCGCGTTCCTTTCATCAATGTTATTGGGATTACACTCTTAACACTCGAAAGAAATACTATTGCAAGTATTTAACAATCGAAAGATGAAGCTTGCAAATACGATAAATTATTGTTTTTAAGTGATAAGCATTCACTTTGCAATCTAAATATATTATTGCACTTGAAAAAATGATATGCTTTTGATATGTCGGGACAATGACAGTGTATTATAAAAAGAGGTAGACATTGTCATCCGCTCCGATTCGAATTTGTTGCGCCCGTTCGTTTTCAATTTCCGCGGGTAATCTACCTCTATATAACACATATACCACTTTTTAAATGCACAAAAATTGTGTACGGATCCATAGGGTAAAACTGGGATTGATGCCCCAGTGGTATAGATGTCCCGATTGTAATTACTCTAATTTCGCAAATACATAGCTTGTTATTTTATTTATCTATCGAGAGACTTCCCAACTACCACCAAATGGATCGTGTCTCATGTCTCTGTGCCATTGCATGGGACGGCTAGGTGCGATCAAAGTTTTTTCGGGATAGATGGCCTATTTCTCAGCGGGTCGTCTATCATTAAAACGTTATTTTTATGGACTTGGCAACTTTCCCATATATGAGATAGATGTCTCAAAATTTAGAGGTCCGCAATAAATGGTAAAACTCTGGAAATGTCAAAGGTAATATTTTTTCCTTTCATACATTCTTAGATAATATACCAAAGTACTTGCCAGTTGTACAAATAAAAGAAAGAAATAATTGTACAGGAAGATATAATATATTTTCAAAAAGTGTGGCATCTATCCCGGTTTTACCCTAATAAAACCGCGTTGATTAGTGTCCATTCTCGGGATTAATAGGCCTGGTGGTTTCTGGCTTAAGTCTCAGGAGGGACAAGTTTTTGGGATAAATACTCGTAGTAAGGTTAACCTTTTACTACATCATGACCTGACCTTTTTGACTTCCTCGTTGGTCTAGTGGTTAGCACGCTGGGTACTATCCACGAGGTCCCGGGTCGAGCCGAAAGTGTTGGCTTTTTCTGTCTTGAAATAACTCAGACACAGCTCCGGAGTCAGGAACTTGGTGGTTTTAACACCCCCGTGCCTCGGAAAGCACGTTAAGTCGTTGATCCTGCGCCTGATCTCTCTACGGTCATGTCAGACTGCTGTCTCACCGAATTATGAGAGTAAAGGAATAGAGAGTGCACCTGTGTATTGCGCACACACTTGTGCACTATAATATCGCCCGCGCAGTTGGCTAATCTCTGTTGAGAATGGCCACTGTAGTCAAAATTCGGCTAGGAGGACATTACAGTCATGACACGAGTCAGACTTGCGCTTTATTTATTCATTAATCTAAATTTGTTTCATACTGGCATTCAATTGTGTTACTCTTATTAAAAACAAAACTGACAAAGACTCACTGTTTTTGGGTTCGCTTAACATTACAAATACGAATATTTTTCCTCAATACAACCCAACTTTATTTCCTTCCCGCCTGAGTACCTATACTAGTATTAATAAACAAAACCAAGGTGGCAACATAATCTCCGTTGAAATTGGAATGGTATCGTTCCTCGCGGTAACGAGAGAGCCTTGTAATTACCGAAAAATGTGACCCGCCCCTGGGCCCGGCGTGTTTCATCGTATTTTTGAGTGTAGCCGTCTCTTTCACTCACGAAAGAATGATAACGCGAACGAGCATGATGGCTAGACTCGAAAATACGGACATCGTCAACAGGAGTAGGACCTCTGCGGCGCAGCGGAGCGGGACTCTTCGTAGAGCCGAAAGGCAATCGTGGTAAGCAAAGAATAACTGGATTGTAGAAGGTGCATCTTGAGGGATGAAGGCAGAGATTTCCAACCTTATTACGTCCACTTTGAAAATGAGTAATTTAGGCTCCCTTTTTACCATATAAATATTAGACTTATCTGGAGTTTAATTAAACCTATATTCTAAACGAGGCTTTCCTTACCAGAGAGCAATAATAATGCACAATATTAAATCAGATCAGCACCCCAAATTCTTCTAGGTCCCTTAACCCCCCCCCCCCCCCCCCTCTAGACCTCCAGCGCACACAAGAGGGCGTAATCGCTTACTTTGGGAAAGACTGAATAAAGGTGTTAGTCTGTAGCGACCACAAACTGAAAACGTTCCCCACGTTGTTAAACGCACCACTACGCATTGTTAAAGATACATAGAAACCAGTAGTGGAGCTGTGGTCAGCTACTGCAGTCGCCGACTTCTTTCTATGAATCTCGAAAAGTCCGGTAGTCTGCAGTTGCTATCGAACTTGTCCTTTGTCCTTTTATAGAATGGTTTACAGAATTTGTTCCTGTCGAACAAGCCAGTTAATTGCCCAACACAACTTGATTAAACAAACTGAAAATCAACTGTATTTTTTTCATAAGCCGCTCCGACGTGCGACTTTGTTAGGAAGAAAAGTAGTCTTCTCCAACATAGATTGTAACAACATAGCTTATAGTACATAGTCATACTTGTGGTGAAGTTCTTTGTGCTTATACTTAGGTAACCTTGTCTCTCTTTCGACCGATGTTAATTCTAAAAGTTAAATATTCTACGTGATTTCTACACTTCCATTTCTTCTTTACTTTATCTCTAGTAGTTGTTTAGTATCTCTACCTACATTGTCATTTACCATATAACGAAGATTACCAAAAAATATTCAAAAATATTTGCACAATGCAAAATGTGTTAAAAATTACACAACCATCTTTATTTATATCCCATTGATTTCTTTTAAACAGAAAATGCAGTGAACACAGGTGTTAACAGACAATTCACATGTTTCAAATCATAAAAGGCTGCTGTTAACAGCTATACTAATTAAGCGTACACACGGCAGCACATCGAACTACCCTGATTTATTATATTTCCGCAATGGAATTTCAACCTTATGTCATTTACATAGTGGTCAATATCAATTGTCATATTTTGACAGATTTTGGTAGGACCATGTGCTGCCGACTATACACTCCTACGGAACTACAAAAGTTTTGTCACGTGCTAACAAAATTTGCGAGTCCCTTGATGGCGGTGCGTAGGCAGAAACTAATTGCATTATGTTGGTTACTCTTTGACAGGGGGTCAGTGGGGCAATATGGCCACACGAAGGCTTTGGTGTAGCTCACATTGAACAGCTACCTAAGTTGTTAGAAAAGAGTGTTATAAAGTTAGAAAATAGAACTTTTAACTCGTAGCAATATGCGGTAATAATTTCTGAATGCTTTCTTTGAAGTAATACAGAAATAAACTAAGTCTTACGGTCAACCCTTCTTAAATCTACTCTTTTTCTTAGTAATTTTTGGCTTTTTAATTTTATTGATAGGTATCAATAGAATTAAGAACTTAAAAATTTGTACATACTACTTCACTACAAGTACTTCATGACATACATAATTATCTCTTAGGCTAAAGTGGATCTTATATGAAAACTGACATCCTACTTTCTTAATTAGATATGATAGGTAATTGTAGGCATGGTAAGTTTAGAATTACTATATTTACGTACTTCGTCAACCCTTACTTGTATCGATGTTTTGTTTCAAATTCATTTATTATAATCTTTACAGAAATAGAATGGGAACAAATACATAAATTTGGGATAAAATCAAATACATCGCTCCGATCCCAAAGTAAGTAGCTAAAGCACCTGTGTTATATAAAAAATAAGAAGCAACCACAACTCCTAGTCCCGAGACAATATAAAAATACGAATTTCTATATCGACCTGACCAGGAGTCGAACCTGGGACCTCGGAGATGACGGCACCTTGGAAACCGGTTTGCGAGCCACTCGACTATAACGAGGTATTCAAAATTTCCAAACCGCTTCATGCTCCATACACTGTCCTGGCTGTTATTCCTTAGGCTGTGGTCTCACAATTCATGTGTTATCGAGTTTCGTGTGAGATATCATTTTCTTGAAATCTCGATCGTATAATGCAGCCTGTGTTTATATTGAAAAACGAATGTACAGTCGCCATCACATCAGTATATACTTTTGTTGCAAAATAGCTTCTATTACAAGTACATAAGATGCAAGCTAAACTGCAATGTGTAATAATGCTACAACGGGGAAGATTACGCGAAACTTTTTGGTAGAGGGCGCTGTGTGTTTGTAACAAATATTTGTACGGGTTTTGACAGTTCCTGAGTAACAAACATTTGGCGCCCTCTATAAGGAACTAATGTGACAGTTTGCTTCCCTATTTAATGGATTGAAACTCATTTCGTAATGTGAAAAAAGCATTTTGTATAAATGTTCATGAATATAGGCAATTTGCGACTTGAATTAGTGACATTGTAAAACGAAACGAAGTTTTTGTTTGGACTCGTGGAAATTTTATTTTCTAAAGAGTATAAGTATAAGTATAAGCGGACAGTACTACCACCCGGCTTCTTACAAAATTAGAATAATGTAATTTTTTTTATTAACGGTTGTATATTTTTGGTCGAATTTGAAATTTTGCCCCATTACAATTATTGTATGATTGATCTGAAATTCGGCACACACGTTAAGTTCTGATGACAACTAAATTGTATATAATCAGTATGTATCATTGTAAGGCCTCAACAAAATGGTAGATAAAAATATTCTTTCACAACCCTCTCATACGGATATCAAATGAAAGGCTTAGTAGGGCTAGTAAATAGAGTAATATGTTTATCTGTGGTAATATTAAGTAAATTTTTAGCAAATAAGCTCTGGCTACTCTAAAGAGTAGCTTAGGGATTGCTCGATAGCTAAATATATTTTAAAAATCACATACATTGTTCCAATCCCAAAGTAAGTTAGTAAAGCACTTGTCTAATGTAAATCAGAAACTACGGTAGTACCACAACGCGAGATAATATAGAAAATATGATTCCGGGACCTCACAAATAGTGTCATCAAGGAAACCAGCGTACCAGCCTTATAAGAAACACAAACAAAAGAGCAAAATGGCCAAAAGAGAATCACAATCTCACACAGCCGCTTAATTTGAAGATATACAGATACCTGTGTGCATCTTTATACTTAGTGGAAGCTCTAACAAGCATTTCCGAGTAAAAAATGATATTTATAGAGAAGCACGCGCGCGCGCAGGTCCGATTCCGTTGACCTGTGCGTGAGTCATCGGTTGAGCAAGCCTCTAGATGTTGCTGTTATATGAATAGGTTAAAGTACTTACGTAAATTAATACTTCAGATATCATGTTTCCAGACACAATAGAAAATCAATTGTTACGAGGCCGCCAGCGGTCTTTCAATTCTCAATGGATTAAGGAACTACTGTGTGGATTTTGATCTAAAATAAATAGATTATTATTATAAATATTACATCTCTACTAGTCAACCGACTTCAATGATGATTTTTAACTGTGTCAATTGTAAGTGATAGTCAAATAAAATTCAAAATATAAAACTAACAACAAATGTCGGCCAATGTAAATATGTCCTATACACGCACATGAAAAAATTGCCAAGTTATCTGGATTAAAATGAGATCTATCGTGCCAGACTCAACTCAAGAAAATTCATTTAGAAATTGTATGTTTTGTAAGTTTGGTTTGCTGACTGTCTCAGTCACCAAGTTAAATGGTCTAAGCTGACTGTGCTTACATCATTGAATGTGACAATGTCTGTTGATTTAAAATAAATCCATATTGATGATTCTTCACAAAGCGTCCGCCGAGAACATTTAGTTTTGTGTTTGCTCCGCCCGAGCGAGACTCATTAATTTAAAATGCTAATATTTTTTTAACTTCACTGGAATGCTTAATTACCCACATTTATGTTTTTGTACTTTTTGTGTACACTAAAATTACGAATAAGTATCGTGGTTTTTAGTCGGTGTAGAAATGCTTCGTCTAAGTAGTACTTTTGATACACCAATCTTATTACTTAAAAAGGACTGTACCACTTTATGTCAGTATTTAAAATTACGTAGGTAAACTAAGTACCAATGCGTCAATAAGTTCGATTTTTTTAAGTTCTCGATCATTCATAACGTACTTGAAAGTAAAGCATCTTATTATTGCATAAATTATTTATTTATATCTTCTTCTTATAATAAGTAAGCAATCAATAAAACTTACTATCCAAATTAAGTTATTTAATCGTGTAGGTGGTTTATATTTATAGTAAAATTTATGTACAAAATTATTTAAGCATTGCTATCGTAAATAGTTTCAATTTAATACCGCCAAGAACCATGTTCTAGACTGCATAGTAAAATTTAATGTTGCTGAATCTGGCAATAATTCCAATTCATTTACGTATATGGTAGTTACTTGACTTGCAAGTTTATAAACGGTTCTCCGCGACTTTATAATAATAACATAATGATAATAAATAAATTGTTTCAGAGGGTCCGTGCACGTGGGATCGAACCCGGTACCGGGTCGATCCCACGTGCCGCCATGTACCAATGACTTTTTCTGAGTTATGTACATTAGCTGTTTCACTAACCAATGCTGTTACGGTGAGGAAAAACATCGTATTCAGGCGACTGAATGTGTAAGCATGATCCAAACTGTTTGTTTAGTTTCCCCTGTTAACAGGGTCACGGAGGTCAAAGGCAGTCGCTCCACTGTAATTACCTGATCTGCCATATCCTGGATCATGGTCTAAAGTGGATCCTGGGCCCTCGCGTGGAAGTGCACAACTGGGATAGATGATCACGAATAAATAAAATGTTTCAAAGGTACAAATGCTCGTGATCATCACAAAAAAAAACTGACTGGTTTTTAATTTTATATGGTACGATGGTTCCCTGGATGATTTAAAAATACAATTGGACCCCGTAGGTGGCGCTGCTGTCGGTATGTCAACTACTAAACTAAGATTCCTTTTTGAGTAAAAATTGGATACTTTGACTGAATTACGCGCAGACGAAGTCGTATAGTATTACTATATCCGTTGTCCTAGTCACTGTACCTTTATTATCACGATAGTAGCCGTCATTTGGGCATGACTGTACACATAAAAACGTCGTAAAAGCACTTACACGTGTTTTAAGTAGCTAAACGATACTCTTACGTGACTAATACTAGTCCAAGTGTAGGTTTTTGACCCTAAAAATTTACTGAAGTGACTTTAAACTTTTTAACAGCAGCATATCGGGTACAAAATGTTGACTGGCATTATTGTTCATTTAAGACAATGTTTTGTTCAAAAGTATATCCTGCAAATAAACAAAATGTATCGGTTTGTATGGAGAAGTTTTTTTTTGCGATTTTGTTATTGGTCCCATAATGAAAGGTGTTGTATTTGAGCACCAGAATTAGCGCCTAAGAGGTTTAGCATTTACAAAATATAACCTTGTATATCCTAGCAAAATTACAAATCAAATAGGTATGTATAACAGTTAGAAATGGCGACTTTGGTAACACAAGTGTACAAATCAAGTTAATAAGAGCGTGATAATGGTTCTAATTCAAAAAGTAAAATGGAAAATCATCGTACATCATTGAGAACTCTCTGTAAGTCTAAATGACCATTCAAGATCAATTTTGCCTTGTCATCGGCGCAATGGTGTTACTGTGCCAAGAAATATCACGCTTAAAGTTGTAAACGCGTGACGCACAGTTTTATGCAGCTAAATCGTCGAAAGGCTGTCGATACTGTGGGTTTGAAAATAGTCGATAGTGTTTTCGATGGAATAAAACTAAAACGTTAAGATGATTAAAATATTTTATACTACATTACGGTAGCTTTTTAGCAACAAACACGCACCAATTACCTAGCCCCAAACTAAGCATGAGCTTATGCTTAGGCGATTTATATACTTTTTATAAACATCGGTCAATGACTTAAGTACAAATGCTCGCGCTTATCAAGACGTTTGCCTCTTGCACGATTCGAACTCGCAATCGCTGGTTTGTAGTCCGGAGCGCGCACCACTACACTAATACAGTTCTCAAGATACTAATAGTAATTCTGAATAACTCTCGATAGTTTTGAATAAATCCTTAATGGGATAAATAGAAAATTTATTTTTTCTGTATTGTTGTTTATTGCTGAGTATATCTCAACAACCGTTTCTTTAAAAGTGGTGCCCAGTTCCTTTAACTTGGCGGGAGCACTACCGGGTCCTCGGATTGACATGATATTTTTTTTATATTAAGTAGGTAATTAAAAGCGCTACTGATTTTTATTTATTTTTAAGTAAACAATTGATTTTTAAACTATCGATATGGTTTCAGGACTAGTTACGCCTTCAAGGTTCGATTATCGACACCAAACACTAAAAAGTCCAATAACCAAAGATGATACCGTATTACTAACCGTTGGATATTATCGCTTCTAATATCTTATTGCGTAGATAATAGAGTTTAAAGTCAAAATGCATCTCTAAAGTAGTAGTCTCTGGTAGTAAGTCGTGAAATTGTCAGTAGGGCTACTGTATTTTGGAGCGAGACTTTTGGCGCAGCCACTATTTTAAAAAACAATAATTGATTGAAAAGATGTTTTTCAACTAGGCAGCACGTCAGGTTTTTCATGCCATGTGAACTACGAAAAGAGCTTTTATTGCGAAGGGAATAAAGGCGGTCTCTAGCAACGTGGAGTAGTCTGACGTGCGACTGTATAGAGTTATATTATTTCGATTCACAAATTTTGGACAGGTTTTCATCATTCATGTTTCGGCACAGGAACCAGATTCTTACGGCCTCTCAGTAGTTTATTTATTAATCTTCTTTTTCTTCCTTTTTTCAGTATTTTTCATTACTACACTAATGAAACTTAATACTACTAACTTAAACTACTCTAACTTATTATAAAGCGAGGATTATTCACATTTCAATGCTCAAGGAAGCTTAGAGTTGGGAAGTGATTTGGATACTTTATTGTTTTTCTTTTTAACCACATTATTGTGAAAATTCCACCAAAAAACACATAAATGCCCAAAAAAACTAACGAAGAAAAATTCCTCTCCTCTTTAACCTTCCCGCGCAAAACTCCTTTACTCCTACTAAACCTATCCAAGGTTACCAATGTTGGTAACTTTGGTCAATTCAACATTCCCGACAATTCATTGATGATGATCGAATCAACTTGTATTGTCTCAAAGTGTGGTCACCCCATCGGCGCGCGCAAGGTGTCACTGTTACAAATCATGCGTGAACTTGGCTGTACTGTTATACGCATATACTTGTAGCGCACCGCATAACAGATTTGTCGTGCAGTTAATTTGGTATTTATTCACTGTATTTTGTCTACTGATTCTGTGAACTTACACTGCGGTTATTTTTGCATCAATTTGACGGTATAGCACCATTAAAAAGTAACTAACAATTGGTTTACTCCAAGTTGTAGCGGATGATGCACTTAAAAGGTTCGGCCAAATCATCACTTTCAGCGTTGCGTCTTGCGTCTGCGGTGGCGTGCACGGTAGAGATCAGTACGGATTTTTAAAAAAACGAACGATTTTTAAAGAAACTTCTAATAACTTTAGAGGTCATATTTCCAGACACAAAAGAAAACCAATTGTTATGTTCTTCCTATCATCAGGTTACAGAATTATATTAGATTTATTTATTGACTGATTATTTTTTCACATCCCTACTGATCGCGACCGTGCACGCGGACGGGCATGCTAACGAATAAAAAGCAATTTTAATGGATTATTATTTGACGACCTCCAGTGGCTTGCACGCTGGTTTTTAAGGTGTCGCCTTCTCTGAGGTCCCAGGTTGGGTCAATTTATGAAACAAAATTTTCTAAATCGTCTCAAGTCTGGGTGTTGTTTTTATTTTCCATAACACAAGTGCTGTAGCAACTTTGGGATCAAAGCAATATAATGTTATTATGCGCATGATTTATTTAATTATTATCTTTTTAAAATTACTAAGACGCAGCTCCAGAGTCAGAAAGTTGGTGGTGCTAACACCCCCGTGCCTCGAAAAGCACGTAAACCCCTTGGGCCTGCGCCTGATCTCTCTCCGGTCATGTCAGACTGCCGTCTCACCGAACTATGAGAGTTAAAGAACAGAGAGTGCACCTGTGCATTGCGCACACACTTGTGCACTATAATATCTCCCGCGTAGTTTGTTCATCTCTGTTAAGACCGGCCGCTGTACTCAAAATTCGGCTAAGAAGGACATTATTATTAATATCTTTTTACCGACCAAGTAGGTAAGCTAATCGTCGATTCAGTTTTAAATATTTACTTATGATAAACGATCACAGCACGAAATGATGTAAATGCAAATTATACTACTAATAGAATTTGTCAAATACTTAGTTCCACTACTTAAATCTCCTATTATCAAGATGTACGTGTGTCTTAGCTAAGTGATTATTTAATTTGAATAAAAAAGTACATGAATCTCGCTGTAGGGGGTTTTTATTGATACAACATCTTTGACAAATGACGACTGGCTTACACATTTGCGATATTATTTGCATCTAAATACATGATGAATTCATAGATAAACAACTTTGGTTTGACACACTTTGTATTTAGCAGGATCCAGCCTTATATCCTTAATAATTTCTAAGAACAATAATAAAATGTATTGTGTTAATACAAAAAAGTATAGAGACCTGCCTCAGCGTTACACTGGTAGAAGTAACATTGAGTAGGTATCGTAAGTTAAAATATACAGTATATGATAAGAGATAGACTTAATGCCATCGTGGACTGTTTGTTGACCTCTGAAAGAGACTGTTATAAATATATTTGTTTCTTACGTTTACGCGAATTGTTAAACTCATTAGAACACAATTTTACGGATTACTTTGCGATTTACCTGTGACCACGAACGCTGTGACGTGTTCGAAACGTAAGGTTTTAAATAAAATGTAAATAAAACTGTTATAAGTATTTAACTGCCGTAATCAGAGACGTCAATTTTAGTTTATTCTTTATTAAGTCCCATGCCGTCTTTCTCTATTTCATTGACAAAGAAAGTGACGGAACGAGACTTAATTACAGATCAAATTTGATTGACGTCTCTAAGTGCGGCATTTAGTATCTCTTCTCGTCTTCGCTTTAGTGGAGTCGTCTGACTTTAGACCTTATTCGCTAACGCAAAATGTCAGATTTTCCGTACAAACTGCCACCGCCCTTATCACCTCTTTAAAGTATGATTTCTGGGATGAAACAATTCTATGGCCGTTCAAGACTCAAACTATATCTACTTATAATGAATTTCATCTAAAACGGTTTAACAGTTTAAGCACGAAGAGGCAACAGACAGACAGATAGAGTCATTTGTACAAACACATACTCGCAATGTCACATAGATTAATTAATTAAAACTTATCTCTTTATTCTTTTACATCTTCTTTGTGTTGGACCTTTGGTTTACTGGCAGAGAATGCTTTTGGCATTAAGTCCGTCATTTGTTAAAAAAAATAATTTGTGCAGAAATTTAAAATATATAAGTAAATAAACGTCGCTTTTTATTGGTGAAAGACATTTCTAAATCGGTTCAGTAACTCCAAAGATTACTTCTTACACGAACGCAAAAACTTTACTTCTATATAATTTTATGATATTAGTAAACATATTATATTGTGTGGTCTATTAGAAAACATTATAAACAAGGTTTAACGATCGTGTGACTTCACTTTCGCCGAGTAATTAGCACTTGAAACGAGGCGTTTACTTCTCATTAGCCACGATGTATGTAATTGAAGAAACAATGACTTCTGTGAACTTGGAGATGAGAGATGCATATTGCAAAATACGGTTTGGAGATGCTGGTTTTAAAAAAGTTTTTGATTGTTAGTTATGATTATGAATATGGTTTTATATCTTACAGAGGGATTAGTATGTTTAAGATATTATTATGAATTTTAAAAACTAATGTAAAAAATACGTTAACTGAAAAAAAAACAATTCAAATTCTAATGGTTTGAAGTAAAAGCCAAATAGAAATAGAATGCTATTCACCAGTTTTCCCGTTTTCCACTTTTACAGGACTTGTGTTAAGGTATTGATTTTTTTTGTTGTGATCTTTTTGAAAACTTAAGACATTTTATTCTTCTGATTTAAAATGTAGTTTAAGGTAAATTTTGTCAGTTTACATTTTTCCAATAACAGCGCTGGACTAGAATAATGTAAGCCGGGCACTAAACGTCATAGACACAGGGGGCACTTATACACGTCCCAACATATTTTTTTGCCGCTCGACTTTATCGGGATAAATTGTAGGCTGGTTTTGAAAAATAGGCACAAGAAACTATTGTGAAAGCCCCTGTTAAAAATAATGTTTAGAGAGAATTACGCAACCCTAATAATTTTGAAATCTCTCGAGTGCCTGAAATGGAAATTGAACCTTTTTTTTACAGTTAACACATTCAGGCGAGCTACGTCAAGTTACGTCCTAAAAATTTGTTGATAATGGAGAACAACGTATCACTACGTCGTTACAAAAAAAATTCTATCACGAAGAGCGTAGAATTACGGACCTTGACAATACAAAATCCTTAGAGTGACTTAAATGTGTCACATCATATCAAAATATTAATTCTGCAGCGTCACACTGTATCGAAAATTTACAATGTTAAATAGGCATTGATCACTCCTAAACTAGACCTTATTGACACGTGCACAACGTCATTATACGACTAACCGTGCATATAACGCTTTGAAGTCAGTCGGCCTGCACGCTCGTGCGAGACGGCAGCGTCTGCGCAATTCCCACCAATCGGCGACTATTGTTGAGAACCATAAGTTTCAAGAGATTATTGTGCATTATCCGTTAAAAAAAATGTAGTGCCCGTGTGTAAACATATGAGACATAATATTCTGTTACTATAAGTTAAATATAGTTAAATAATCATGAGAAAATTGTTTAATATGAACAAAAAAGACCGAAATATGAAAAAGAAGCTTTCCAAAAAGGGTTCAAAGATGCAACCATCACCGGAGCCTTATTCGTTAAAACAACATACCGTAAGTACCATCTCTCAAAACCTACTACGTTTATTTCTCGTAGGTACTGTAAATAAAGTCTAACAAACAAAAATGAACAGATAACACACCAATTAATATGGTTTTAAACGAGTTACGAGTTTAGTTATACGTACAATATTTTAACGGGGCCTCTCCCATAAATAGTTCAATACATATTATAACATATATAAACGTGGTTAGACGTTGTTAACAAATAATAAAATATTTTAGAATCATATGCATCAGAACGTGACCGTTTATTAACGTCAGTGTCATTATTTGACACATTTTTCGATCATAATTAAAGAGGAAGAGGAACTATGGAATAAAATAGAATAAAATATTTTTTATTGCCTCCATTACAAATAGAGTGATTACAGAAAAACACAAAAAATAGAAAGCAAATGGAAGCTGGCACAGCCTTATGCTGACATAGGATGTGATCCCACACAGCGCTGGTTTTCAGCCACTCCCATCTCTCCGTGGATGTTAGGTGAGAGTTAGGTCATGAGGGCTTACAGATCTAGGTTATAATTATGAGTTCTACAGGAATAATAAAAAATAATAATAATTCAAAAAAAGATAACAGTATTGCAGTTAATGGAGCACTCTTGGGGGTGTTCCTAATTTACCAAATTGTTTTTGTTTTCAAGTGCAAATATTTAAGTAGGTGTTAAAGTGAATTCTAGTCTCGACATTCTCATTTTCCACCCTGACCTACTTATGAATGTAGCTGCATTATCTGTGCGTACGAATGACAGCACGTCAAGGCATACACTTCGGTATCTTATGTAGTTGTAATAGGGGCTATTTTGGAATGAAAACGTGCAGTCTGATTTGCTGGCAACTATACAACACAAACAAAAACTAGTATATCTCCCTGACATACGGTCGTAAATATTTTTAGCACGTTAGCTTACTTTGTAGCTAATGAAGCTGTTACGAGAGGCCAATGTCACTTGGGGCTGTGAAAGTATCGATAATTTAAATATCGACGAGTAACCTTAGAAGTATCGATAAACCTCGTTTACACTTTATGGAAGACATGTACCTAAAATGTCTTAATTATCCTTAAGAAAATAAATATTATGATGACGACGACTAAGGATTGACAACCGTTAAGGAGTAAAAGTCCGCGCTTCAGACTTCAATGCCAGAGGCATAGGGATTGAATCCCACTAAGGGCAAGGTTTGTGTGATGATCACGAGCATTTTAATTATCATGTCTTGGATGTTTATAAGTACCTACTCATATAAGTACGTCTTACGCTTAATTTGGGTAGGAAATAAGGGCAAAACAATTTAGTCGTAACCAAAATGCGATCCCAGCAAATAATTTTCAAGTAACTAATGCCAAAATTAGCAAGGTAGGTATTAATAGGTTTATCTACATCTAATTAATAACAATTAGAAAAACCAACAATAGCTTCTCACTCTATCGTTACTCAATAAATTGTCGAAGCTCTAAAATATATCATCAAAATTTCTAAAGATTCCCGATTAACTTGAACATATGAAAGTATCGATATGTTTTCACAGCACTACCTCAACACAATCGATAATGGCCCATAGAACACTTGTGCCGAGTTTATGTGCCAAGTGTCTAGCAGTTTATTTATGTTATTATTATGAAAAGATTTAATTACCCCGCCGTTTACGACCGTTGTTAAGCTAACATATATTCTCACTTATACGGGCAAAGAGAAAAAAGTGTGGGTGAAGATTTAACTAACAATCTCTACGATGGTTTTACATTAATCGCCTCATTAGTCATTTCAAATCGTCAGCATGCTGACTTAGGCAAACTTGGGCAAGTCTGAATTAGCTATTCCGGAAGGTCCACTTGCGCGAGTCCGTATTAGCTAATCCGCTGGTTCGGATTAGCAAGGCCTATTTATTTAAAAAAGAGGTAGACCTGTCATCTTGTATTGCGCGGCGATTCAAATTTGATGCTCCGAGCACACGTTCTTTTACGTGTCATCATCATCATCTTCCTAGCGTTATCCCGGTTGTGCACTCGCACGCGAGTGTCCAGGGTCCGCTGACCATGATCCAGGATGTAGCAGATCAGGTAATTACAGTGGAGCGACTTCCATCTGACCTCCGTAAACCTGCCAACAGGGGAATCTTTTACGTGTCAAATGTCATATTTGAATGCAAAATTGAGCAAATTACACAATTTGATGCAATCAATTTCCGCGCGCTAATGACCCATCTACCACTTTTTAAATGCAATTGATAATAAGTATACTTGCATTCATTAAAGGGATAGTTACACATTATGTGCAACTAACTATGTGGCCTTTTGAGGCTACCCGAAGTCTATAAGTTAGTTGGTAAAGTCTCACTTAGATTTATACCGAGGCAGTTTATCGCACTGACTTTCATGTTAATAATATGAGGCAACATATCAATGGTGTAAAACGTACAAGCCTGCTGCGAGTGAGATATTGCTAACATGTCACACATATGGGTCAGTTTTAATGCTTTTCTAGACATATGTGCTGTATTGTAAGGTCGTTTAAATAATGTTCACACAGCTGAGATAACTACTAATGAAGTTCAGAAGGATCTCTCAACAGTAAAGTATTAAGCACCAGAGAGTACTTAAATGAAATGATCCATTGAAATTGGAAAAAATAATACCAATTTCTTGCTGTAATTTCTCGGAGTGATCAGGGATAAGTGATTATCCATGATTATCTTCATTAAGGTTTCCTGGTGTTTGCGACTTACCACACAAAGTCATAGTAAGCATCTTGTTTACATAAGCAAGTGTGCTTTAACTTTCTTCGACTAATATATTTGTTTCTTACGTTTACGCGAATTGTTGAACTCATTAAAACACAATTTTACGGATCACTTCGCGATTTATTCTTCGACTAAAATAAAGCTATCACCAGAATGTCTGCCGGAGTTTCATACAATTGGCTACTTGACACCACCAATCGTTTTCCTACTTTAAATGTCAGAACGCTCTTCGTCCATAGATTTTCTATTGGAATAGTGAATTGTGACATCACATTTTACTAACTTACTTTTTTTTGAGCTTAGCTTAATTTAAAACCAAATATTGCAGCTATTTAAAAAATATAAATGAACGTGTGTTTGACATAATTATGCTGTTATTTTCAAGGAATAGGATTTTGGAATTATTTATGGATAGTGTCAAGTACACAATTATAACCCACTTTTCTAAACCCCTTAACGGACAAATTTCTTAAAATTCTTAAATCCTAGTGTTTTTGTGCCTTCACTTAAAAGGAAGCATGGTGCAAAATTTTAAGTTTCTAATCCCAGTAGTTTGGGCTAAGTGTTGAATGTCACCGTCATTAAGTCAATATTCATTGTTGTATATGTAGATTCAACCACTGGCAGCAGGCAGACCGCCATTTCTCATTTCATAGAAATAAAACTTACCATCATCATTATCCGAGCGTTATCCCGGTTGTGTACTCGCACACGACAGACCAGGGTCTGTCGTGGCGCTTTGGACCATGATCCAGGATATGGCAGAGCAGGTTATTAAAGTAGAGCGACTGCCATCTGACCTCCGATACCATGTTAACAGGAGAACGTGACCAGTTTGGATCATGGTTACACATTCATTCGCCCGAATATGCAGGTTTCCTTACGATGTTTTTCCTCACCGTAAGAGCAGTGGTTAGTGAAACACAACACAACTCAGAAAAAGTCATTGGTCCATGGCAGTCCGTGGGATCGAACTGGTACCTCCCGCATGAGAATCAACCCGCTAGCCACTACGCCACAGACGCTCTTTCATTCAATTTAGTACCGTTTTCATTAAATTTACGGAAAATCTTGCCACCAGAAATATTAATACGAACATATACTTAAGTTACGATTTAAGTAAACTCTAAACTAAGTTAGCTAAATAAGAAACGAGAAACGACCTAAAACCTGGCAACCTTAGTGCCAAAAGTATCCATTACCAGTCCCTATTACTTGCCCATCTCACTACTGCTCACTGATTTTATTGCATCAGTATCTAGGCATTACGGTATACAGCCTAGGCAGCATCTAAATCCCTTGTTATGAGACTGCAACCCTGTATGAGTGCCCGGTTACAGTTAGCTGTCAATTGCGTGTGTAGGCTCCTTAGCAAATGAGATTCATCTTCGATAGTAGCGTAAGCAGAAAAAAAAAATCAATTATATGTATTAAAAATCTGGGTAACTTAGTGCCAAAAGTAGCCTTGTCTGGCTTTTTGGAATTTGACTGTTTGAGAGTCAGTTAGCGTATTGAGAATTTGGCATTCTGCGACTAATCGATTCCGCAGCTCACCGAACCCACTAACTAAAATGATTTTGATGAATTCAGCAACAGGGTTGGATAAAATGAATGTGGGTTATTCTTAGCCCTGAAAGAAAATTTTAACTGGAAGAATATGGATTCGAGAAAAAATATGATAGCTTGATCGATACGAGTAGATATTGGCACCTATGGACTTGCTACTGTCATATTTGCAGACAGTTTCCAATATGTAGGTTATTTTATTTTGGCACTATAATAAGTTTTTAGTTTACAGTTGAACTCGGGTAAGATGCTAACCTGCCCTGCACAATTGCACACCAAACACAGTAGATCTCTACAATTAGGTGCATAACTAAATCCCAACTATTTTCGGTAATAATAGTTTTTGCAAATTTATTTGCTGTCTGTATTGAAGTTACCATCTAACATTTAAGCATACTTAGCTGTACTTATTGTTAAATTATGTTAAATTTATGGGATACCTAACACATGATAATCGTAATTTTATTTCTTTACGACGATTTAACAGAGGTGTGATTTTAGATGTCATTAGCGACATTTTGAATAATTTTTAGCTTATATTTAATTTGATGCTTAATTTTAGGCGAAGTATTTTAGTAATAAACTCTGTTCGTTATCATTTACCTAACTAATGTAAATGTATAAATATATATAGGGCTTTCACTTAATTTTTGTCTTTGTCAAATACGATAAAGTAAGAATGAGAGGGAACTATTTACCAATTTCGATATTTTCATATCATCTGACATGTGATATGTAAGTCTATGGTAATTTGGCTATATGCAAGTACGCTTATCAAGACCTTTACGATGTTATTACAAAAAAATAGACCAGGTTTAAACTAGGTGCATGCAAATATAATGAAAAGTGTTTGAGGTTTAAATTATTTAGCAGATATCTATTTCTACATAACATTCTAATGTTAATATAAATGTAGGTTAATCTGTATGTTACAGTCAAAACTCACAACCGGTCAAAACCACTTTGGACGACAAAAATGAGGTAAAAAAGGTTTTGCATTTAAACTTAAAGTTTAGGTTTCACTTTCAGTTTTTATTTATTTATTTACATATGGTACATTACAATGCAGAACACCAAGGCATACCAGGTTACACATAACTAAATTGCAAACAAAATTTTACTTATAAAAAACATTCATTAAAATACAACATTTTGGTACTTAATTTCGAATAAAAATCATGTCAGGATTCAATAAAAATATTATGTCAAATGTCACACAAGGAAATAAAGCAACTGTACAGTATTTTCATAGTCCTAAATTAATAATTTTGACTAAAGGTAAAAATTAAAACCACTTTTAACTTGAAAAATGTTGGGTAATCGTGATTTTAATCATTATGTATCGGTAATCCCAGCCAATTTCGACTACAGCAGGCAATCTCAACAGAGATTAGCCCACTACGCGGGAGATACTTACTATAGTGCACAAGTTTGTGCGTAATCACAGGTGCTCTGTTCCTTCACTCTCATAGTTCGGTGAGATGACAATCCGACATGACCGGAGAGAGATCAGAAGGTTTTATCAACCCCGTTTTGATGATTTTTCTGATAATTTTCACTAAACATTACTTTTTATGAGTTTTTTTCCGAAAGCCTGAACTTTAAATCTGACTAAACCACTTTTGACTATGAACATTGGTCAAAATCACTTAAATACGAAAATCAGTAAAAAAAACTATTATTCTGACTATGAGCATTGGTAGAAATCAGTTTTGTTTGATTTTTGCAGCTAAAAGTGGTTTTGAACGGTTACGAATTTTGACTGTAACATAAGGTTTTAAGGCTAGCCTTCTGTACAATATCGCAGCAAGTTTGCCCAACTCAGTGCATTTAGGATTATTAGAACCATTACTATGCAACGTTTAATTAGTGTAACTAATAAGTACAGTCGTTTAAATATTTGTCAGATGTTTGCGGTTCATTTACGAGATAATAATGCAAATTGTACATGTTTAGATTACTGACCCTAACTATTCTATTGCTTAACGTGTGGGGCAACGCATACAAAGTTGTCTAGATATACAATAATTACTTATCTACTTAATATTGTTGAGAGAACCTGAATTATAAAAACGTCAGTTTAAATAAGAAACCGAAAATTCGCACACAGGTAGGTTTGAACCTACGTCCTTTGGCTAACCGGGCCAACGCTCTTACCAACTGAGTTACAGTGCAGTCTATCCAGTCGTGTAAAATTCTTGGTTTCTTTTGAATACGTCATTGCGTGACGTCAGCGACATCTACCCGAGCTGTATTACAACAGCAACAGCAAGTTGGTAAGACCGTTGGCCCGGTTAGCCGAAGGACGTGGGTTCAAACCTACCTGTGTGCGATTTTCGGTTTCTTATTTAAACTGATATAAATAAGAAGGAACAGTGTGAGTGTTAAAAATATTAAATACTATAAAAGCGTCAGTTAACAAATACAATGTTCTTCAAGAGCCAGTCGCCTACATAGCGAAGGACTACATAGTGAGTTCAATTAATACGAAGATATTATTATAAGTTTGCTACGGGAATGCAACCTGCCTTCTTGGGGTTCCGTAGTCCTGACAAGGAACCCTTTTAGTTTCGTCATGTCCGTCTGTCTGTCTGTCCGTCCGTCCGAGGTCTTGCTAAGAGACTGTTAGTACTAGAAAGCTGTAATTTTGCAGGTGTTAATTGTGAGTTTTCAATATTTCGGCACTATTTCAAGTGCCACGATCACGGAACAACTAACAAACGAACTATGAAAATTTGAAACAACAAAACTTTACTATTTTCATGAGGTACCTTATTTTTTGTATATTTGATTAAAAAATACTATTTCAGAATGACACTTGTGCCGCTGCATTCTATATTTCTAGGACTACAAAGCACTCAAAAATGAATTACACTAATATTTTATTACTGTTGGAAAACATGTTCCTCGTATAAGGTTTCAGTGTTACGGTGTATCACATTGTAAGTGATATAAGCTGGTCGCAAACTATCGACTTGGCGCTTATGAAGGTACCAACTGGTATTAGGGCTAAGATGTCAGTAAATATTTTGCATACAAATGTTTTTGTTTCACTCTGTGTCGATTTAGGTATCAAGTTTCGTATAGGATATTCCAGAATCTATGTACGATTGAATAGTGTGGTACAAAATAACAGCTAACGTTTCAAAGTAGGGCGTGTTATTTGTGCAAACTTAAATTAAATGGAAATAATATATATTAAGTTAGTATCTTAAAGGAAAGTTCGTTCAAATATATTTTTTACTTGTTCACATTAATATATCCAAACTAATATTATAAATGCGAAAGTGTGTCTGTTTGTCTGTCTGTTACCTCTTGACGCTTAAACCACTGAACCGATTAAGATAAAATTTCGTGTGGAGACAGTTCGAGACCCTGAAAAGGACATAGTATACTTTTTGTCGCGATATAAAACATTAAGGGGGTGAAATGGGGGATGAAAATTTATATGGAAAATCCAACTCTTGCGGGCGAAGTTGCGGGGTACCACTAGTATATATATATATATTTATTGCACAAACAAAGAAGTACAAATACACTTTGTGTACACCAATACCTTAAGGCATGTTCTAACACTCAATTAGTAGACGATGCGGTATACCATCTATAACTTATACTTTATTAAAAAAAATTTACATTGACTGACGAATTATTATTTGTTGTCATTTTTAATACAAAATCTTTTATGAAATCTTTGTATATTTTATGTAAATCTGAATGTACTTATCTCCAGCTATAATTTATACTAGTTCTTATTAATAAGTCATCTAGTGATGTTACAGAGCGAGACAAATTAGCATTAATTATCATTTAGCTCAACTGTATCTAACATCATAAGTCATAATTACAGACGTACCGCTAGACACGTGACAAACACGTTTGACGTTCCGCTTGCGGTCAGCCTAAAGATATAATAATTAAATTATATATTTTTTAAATCGCTTACTTATTTAAAAATTAAAAAAAAATATTATCTGATATCACTAAGAAATAACGTATCGTAGTGGTGGAAGAATTTTGGGAATTAGTGTATTTGTATTTGAGTTTATTCGTTACAAACATACACATAAATTCCAAATCGTTCCTCTTAATTGTATTAGTATTGATACTCGTAACTTGCGTTTCTGAGAACTAAAAAAATATATGTGTTTTTAAATTGATAAATAATTTTGACAATTTTTTTTCTGGCAGATTTTTTAAAGTTAGGTATCAAAATATTTCTGCGAAACCACAGAATAAATCCAAAAAAACATACTTTATTTTGAGGCTAAAGCCCCCATTTATTGTCAATTTGAATAATGAAGGTAGTAGGCCCAGCGATTAGAATTTATGATATGAATAAAAAATGAGCTTTCTGAAATATACAGAATCTAAAATTCTTATAATAATTTCCGCATATCCTGAGTTCGACTAGAGCTACATATTTTTTATATTATTATATTGCAATTATAAAATATATTATTAAATATTGTAAATAACAATGTTAGATGCTTTTGATTGCAGACTGGCCCTGTGAAATGTACAAAAATCGATAAAAACACATTAACTCGACAAATATTAACGACAAATCAAATCGCGTCGCGTGCAGACACCCTACAATCAATTGAAGACAGGCCTCGCAGGTTTCAACGCGAGATTTGCATCCGTTACAGTACATCTCAAGTGGATTAGTAAAACCCTTATGAACAGAGATATACGGTTCAATTTGGGACGCTTGTTCTGCGGTTGCTGTACGATGCTAAACTGTTATGGTAGGCAAAACCAGGAGGTCTCTTGTCAAAACATTAGGATAAGCGTGGCCATTTGACAACTTAGTTGCATACGTACTAAGTAAGTTAAAGGGATAAAGCTTGAATATTAAGGATAAATAAAATAGTCTTTATTTTGAGTAATTTTGAACCGAAATTACAGTTTCAAAAACATTCATTATAAGTTACTACTATTTTTAAGACGACCGTCTTGGTGTACTGTAGAACTTCCTTTAGTTGCGAAGTCCTCTCTATATCCTATGAAAGAATCTATATATTCGAGAAATTGTATTTAACTATATAACATAGAAACTACTTATCTTTCTTCCAGTTGTTTATTTCTTCATTTTTACTTTTACAGATAAAATCTTTATCAACGTAACATTTTCTGACATCGACTTGATCTTTTTCAAACAACTCCAAAATCTATCTTTTTCTCTAAACTCCCATTCTCTCTGACTTATTTCAAAATTGACGTACGAAGTAACTTTCTTTTTATTTATATATCGAATAGTCGAACGAGCGAGACATAGAGGTTTTACGCGTAGCTCCAAACCTCTACATCCCCCCCGGTCAATAAAATTTCAAAGCATAGCTGTGAAATTTACCTATCAGTCCATTACTTACAAAACCTTCCTATGTGGGAACATAATTTACAATACAACAATGTCTCATATGGTTGCAGCTAGCAACTAGTTGGAACGATATGAAAATAAACATTAATTAATTAATAAGTAAAACTAAATTATTTACAAATTAAAATCGTTCAAACTTTAGGTTGAAAAAACCCACATAAAAATCAAACCACACAATCAACATTGGTGTCTACTACTTTAACCAGATCAGACATAATAGTATAAATTTTGAAAAATTCAATTACTTATCTATCATTAAATTAAATAATTCAACCAGTTAGACTTGATATTACACATTGACAACTTGTGACACCAGTAAATCTGATCACACAACAAACTGTTTGAATATCCAAGACCTGTGATGAAAAATTCCCTAACTAAACTCTTCCCCCTCTTCTTCTTCTTACTGAAAATACAATCACCCTTCACTCCTTATCTAAAATCTCCCCAAAACTTGTAATCATTTATAATGTATAGTATCCAACATAGACACCACCCAAACGCTATGCGAATCAATGGGTTTACACATAAATAACCACTAGCTCTCTATCCTAACTACCTCTCTATCTTTACTTAACATCCCAATATTACACAAATTTACCCTAAAAATATCACACCTATATCTTCCCTACATTTCTGTTCATCTATTGGATGGTGTTTGGGCCATCCTACATCATCAAATATCTCTTCCCCATTTGATATACTAAAACAATACAACAATGAAAAACTGTTCACACAGTTATATCACTAACTAACAGTTCACCACTATATTCATCTATTATTTACACACCTATTTGATAATACAATTCATAATTATTGTAACTATTTCTAATATTTAAAACAACAAACAAAATAATTTGTTTACATTAAAATAAAACTGACACTTGACAATGACATTCAATGTCGATGTCATTTGACACTTGACAAATATCAATCAAAATCAATCTATGGACAACTTATTTTTTTTTTAATTACTTTTACGGTCTGTGACTCATTTATTTTGCCAAACTACTAACAAAGTGTAAAGTGAGTATTCACAAAATTAAAACTATTTTAACCGACAACGAAAAAAAAAGGTAACTTAACAAAATGTTTTTCCTACAATATTACATTACACTTCCTACCAAAATTATGTAATAAAATTAATAAAGTTATATTATTATGAATGATTCCTAAATTTAACTTTACGACCAAAATTTATTTTTTTATTTTCTGGTACTTTACCTACATTGCTAAATTTTTCTAAAATAAATGATCTATTCAGTTTCTTACATAAATCAATAAAATTATCAACGTGTCTGTTCAAACCAACTTGATAACATTTTACCTCAGACAATGTATCAACTTCATTTGTATATTTATTTTTAAAGCAATCAATTTTATTAACATATTTCCTATTATCTACAAATATTTTATTCATTTCTTCATTATTCTTACGAAGTTTCAATATTTCATTGAATTTCTTACTCTTCCCGTCGAACATCATATCTTCTTTCTTTTTCTTGCATTTCAATTTGCTTTTCATTGCTAGTTTTTCTTCAAATAACTGCTTATTGTCATCTACTTTTCTTTTTTCATCATCAGTTTCTCTTTTTTCATCCGTTTCTCTTCCTTCATACACTTCTATTTCTTCATCCGTTTCTATTTCTTCATCCGTTTCTATTTCTTCATCCGATTCTATTTCTTCATCCGTTTTTATTTCTTCATCCGTTTCCCATTCTGCATCCGTATCATTCTCGACTGTTTTTATTTCATTGTTTTCAACAATTACATCTTCACATACCTCTTCGATAGATTCACCCAAGTTTTGATGTTCTTGTAGAACTTTCTCGTCAGTGTGCACCTCTTCTTGCAAAACCAAATTATCAATACTTTCATCTTCGTTTTGTTTTTTATTTACTTCCACATCATGACACAATTCTTCATTCCTGGTAAATCCACAAAAATAAATATAATTCTGTTCAGATAACTGGTTTGATCCTCCTTGTTGATCCTCCTGTCCATCAACAAATTGCGAAGTATTTGATGCTACCTGAGAACTTTCTTCCAATAGTATGGCTTGGTTCATCGTTGATTCGTAATATTGTTTTTCTTCATATCTTGGGCTGCTTCTTAAATTATATCTAGGTCGGTAATTCTGGTTTAATAATCTTCTATATGTTGGTTGACCTCTTGTAATGGAAGGGCTGGAGGGCGGTTGTCCTCTCGTAGTGGGAGTGACAGAGTACGGTTGTCCTCTCGCAGTGGGAGGGACAGAGTGCGGTTGTCCTCTCATAGTGGGAGTGACGGAGTGCGGTTGTCCTCTCATAGTGGGAGTGACGGAGTGCGGTTGTCCTCTCGAAGTGGGAGGGACGGAGTGCGGTTGTCCTCTCATAGTGGGAGGGACGCAGGGAGATCTCAACTCTTGTTTAGCACTCCACTCCGCTCTGAACGTAGCATCACCAAATGACGGTCTTGTAGGTTGATAATATGGCGATGCACAAGGTGTCTGAAATAATTCGCGAGGCATAGGGCAATCCTCAGCCGATTGTGTGTTATTCAACGAACCGGTCAGTTTAATAGGCAAATTGAATGTCAAATCATGATTTTTATTAAATAATTGCTCTGACTGTACAAGAGCTTTTTTCAATTCTTTTAGGGACATAAAAGTGTGGAAGCTAAGTTTATTTTTATAGAAATTTGATAGGTTTCGTAAGAATTGATTAATAATGATTCTATCTTCTATTATTTCCGCTTTTGAGGCTAGTTCTTCGAGTCTATAGAGGTAATTTATAATAGATTCGTTATAATTTTGTTTGGCATTGTAAAAATTTGCGATATGGTCTTTTTCTTCAGAGAATTCGGACACAAACTTAGCTTTTATTTCCGTAAAACTTAATGAAGACTTATTTGTTATTTTCCTATAAAATGAAAGAGCAGCGCCCGATAAATAGGCTCTCAATACACTGGTTTTGGTCTCGTCTGACCAACCATTAAGGGACGCTATTGTTTCAAATTGTTCTAAAAATTCATGTACATATCCGAAGTTTCCATCAAAAGTTGATGCCATGTTGGCTGTTATAAATCTAGTACTTAGCTTTATATCCTGGAGATAGCGGAGTTACAATTCCTCTCGCTCTTGTATCCGGTTATGGCTTTTTCTTTATTATTGATTTTCTTTAGTCATTCAAGCTTCCATTAGTTATGTATTCTCCGATTTTGATCGTCTCTGAAATTATATAAAATTGTATATTTGTCCCTTTTTTTATGTAATTTACCACTCTTGTTTCTTGATTGGGGTGCGGGATCGGAACGGAGCCTCCACCATGTAGAACTTCCTTTAGTTGCGAAGTCCTCTCTATATCCTATGAAAGAATCTATATATTCGAGAAATTGTATTTAACTATATAACATAGAAACTACTTATCTTTCTTCCAGTTGTTTATTTCTTCATTTTTACTTTTACAGATAAAATCTTTATCAACGTAACATTTTCTGACATCGACTTGATCTTTTTCAAACAACTCCAAAATCTATCTTTTTCTCTAAACTCCCATTCTCTCTGACTTATTTCAAAATTGACGTACGAAGTAACTTTCTTTTTATTTATATATCGAATAGTCGAACGAGCGAGACATAGAGGTTTTACGCGTAGCTCCAAACCTCTACAGTACCTAGTAGTTCGCGCTCCGGTCTGCAAAACTAGCGGTTGCGGGTTCGAATCCCGCGAGGGGCAACTGTTTGTGTGATGAGCACGAGCATTTGTACCTAAGTCATGGATGCTTTTAAACGTATTTAAAGTATCCTAGTAAGTATCCGTTATCCTAGTCACCATAGCACAAGCCCACGCTTAGTTTGGGGCTAGGTTGTTGGAATCATTTATTTATTTATTTAGCGACCCGCCCAAGCCTCGTACGGGTGCAATTTAACAAATACAATATAAAAGCCATAGGCTTTAGACACTCAGGCAAGAATAATTGTACCTTCCCACTAGTAAATTATGAAAATCGGTTCAGTAGTTTTATCGATTATCTCTTACAAACGTACTCACAAACTTGACCTCTTTAGTACAAATAGCGGAGTTGATGCTTTAAGGCACAAATATTAGTATAGAAAATATATGCAATTGTGTTTACCAAGGGTAAATCTACTTCACTAAACCCTCCTCTAAACCACAAAAGCAGAGAGTAAGTTAAAGTCAATTGCATTAACAAGAAGTAACCAGGTAGATAATACATTTATAAACATCCATGACTTAGGTACAAATGCTCGTGCTCATCACACAAACATTTACCCCTTGCGGGATTCGAACCTGCAACCGCCTGATTTAGAAGTCCGGGGCGCGAACCACTACACCAGGACGGTCGTCGTCGACACCTATCTGACAGACATTAATTCCAAATTAGCCGTCTCATATTTATAAAAGTGTTATAGAAGTGGCAAATTCATTATTAAGGAGGTAAAAGAATCCATACTAATATTATAAATGCGAAAGTGTGTCTGTCTGTTACCTCTTGACGCTTAAACCATTGAACCGATTGAGAGGAAATTTGGTATGGAGACAGTTTGAGACCCTGGAAAGGATATAGGCTACATTTTGTCGCGATATGAAAATATTAAGGGGGTGAAATGGGGGATGAAAGTTTATATGGAAAATCCAACTCTTACGGGCGAAGTCGCGGGGAACCCCTAGTAGTATATAAAGAGAATATAAATAAACTCGTTAATGATATAACTGGTTCTTTGAAGTAATTTTCACCAAGCTTACTTTACTTATTACATTTAACAAACATAATTAAAGATCATTACATTCCTTAATTGTAACTATTTCGAATAATGCAGACAGAGTCACCAATACTACTTACTACATAGTTTACAGTTTTCAGTATTTAAAACAGTTTCTAAGTGTACTGATAGTCAAAATTAGTAGTGCAAATAAAAAGTCATATTTATCCATGAAACCTTTTTCCATCGACATCGAACATGCGAAATCAGTATTAGCAAAGCATTTAACAGTGAAAACCATTTACAGTGCATGCCATGGAAAGAAGCATTTATAAAATCGAAAACTGCTATTTTTTTATACTTTTGAAAGTCTAAGTCAAAAATATCATTCAACTTAAGACAGAAATGTCAGTTATGAACGTAAATAAAATGTTATTTTAAGTGGCAATTTAATCTGGGATCCAATTTTCGCGCATTCAATATTATATCACATACGATATTTATCGAAAAAACATGGCGGATATCACAAAATGTGATAAATATTCGATATTTTCATATTTTGAGAATACGCAACATCTAAATTTTGTGTTATCCGCCATGTTTTTTCGATAAATATCGTATGTGATATAATATCGAAGGCGTGAGAATTGGGCCTCTAGTGAGTAAATAGTTAATACCAATGTGATATTTAATAGTTATCTTTGTGACGACACACTAACTTCGTAACTTTTTCGTAACCACAACTAACATTTTTTTGTGCGTGAAAACGTAATTTAATAGTTTTAACCGGCAGTACCAATTTAATTTTTTGACTGTCCTATACCCGAAGATCTCCTAAATTGTACAAAAAATATCTTATCCCATCTATACTAGTGTACATTTTTGTCGCAATTCGATTGCAAAAAAAAAACGCGTAGAGGAAACCCCTATAAAATCACATCATGCAGCTCATCTCTTTATTAGCTCTACTTTTGAAGCTTATATTTTAAAGCTGTACTAAAAATGTATAGTTCTAAATACTTGGTCCTAAGTGGACTAAACAACTGGATTGCAAATATGTCGCAAGATGACGGATTCCGCCTTAAGCGTACCTGGTCCGGCCAAAGACAGATCTCCTATTGACCCGAATGAATCTTAATTAGATAATTATCGTTGAGTAACGCGGACCCAGTGTAAATGTTTACTCGGAAAAGTGTCCACACGATCAGGGAAATGGATACGTTGCTGTAGATTTTAAATGGCTCTCTAGCTTTATGAGATTTTCGCGATGATTTTAATTTTATATTCGTATAGTGACTGTGATTTTTCTGACCAAACATGATAATGTATTTAGACACAAACTTTTCCTCCCCTTTTATGCGTTGTTTTTGATTTCCTAATTGTACTTATTTTTCTTGGGCTAGCTGGCTATAGCATAGATAACGTATGCATCAAACGGCTAAGGACGAAGTCTGTTAATAAGAGTATTAAAAAACCTAATGGAATTATGTATTTGTACGAATAAATTAAATTAATTTTATTCGTTCAATGAGAAAGATAATTATGACTTATGTTGTACTTACACAACAAAACATTTTACAACAAATCGCTAATTTCAGATTGTCTAGTTTACCTTACACAACAAAGAAAGAAATAAAACAAATAAACAACAATCAAGTGAATACATAAACGCAACTAATTGATTTATTGCAAAAATACTTCGTTCATGAAATAAAAAATATCTTCCAAGATTCTAATTACCACTATCTTGACATAATGAATTTATAGTATCTCGTCGGAGTAAAATTATGATGTTGTTTAATTAATAAGATACGCACGTCCTCTCAGTGGTTAAACAGCTTCTACATCGATTTTAATTTGTATAATTTCATTATATTCAATACTCGTTTGCTCATACAAAATGCCATGTTTATTATAAGTAGACTCGAGCCGGAAATTGGGCTTCATAAGTTTATATCCTTATAGCAATAACGGTTCAGGTTACTTGTACAGGGTGCTATCGATAAGAGAAAACAGGATTGCCATCTTGTAACTTGAATGGTATCGAAAAGCTGTTAAGTTAAAAAAAATCACAAACAGTGAATAAAATATGTAAAGATATTATTGTGACGGTAACTTTCCAGCGCATTTCAAGGTTTTTTTGTGTATTTCGGAAACATAGTGAAGTGAAGAGTTTTTACCTTATTATTAAAAAAATATATCTTTTAAAGTTTAGGTATAGATACCTAAGCTAGTGGCCTAGAGGACTCGCTAGTGCTTTTGCAAGTTTGATTTGAGATCTTCAGGTATTGTGCAGCTTTACACTTTTTCTTTTTTTGTTCTGACTTTTTTGCGAAATTTAACCGTGTACAAAATATTTCGTGTTAAGTCTTCCCTTCGACACTGTATGAAGCTTATTAAATAAACAAATGATTGCAAAATACAATGTTGTATGCTCAGATTCAATGAGGAATCCAAATCCTAACTGTATAGTATCCTGTGTCCAATAAAACGTATAATATATGCGTGTTCCCTTAATATGGCCTGTAGTGTAGAAGGCGGAGATGTCGATTTCAATAAATGTTCTTAGAAGTATTTCAAAACAATTTTAATAATGGAAAAAGCATTACGCTCTTCGTTGCAGTAGGGTAAAAGAAACATAACAGTCTTCTTCTTCGTCAATGTTCTTTTATTGACATTTCGAGATAGTTTTGCAAGTAGGTTTCATATTTTAGAAGTAAGCTAATTTTATTAAGTAATGGTTTTGAGTATGCACATCTGAATACCCCCACTTTGACCTTGAGACCGCCTCTATTCCTACGTAATAAAAGCTGTTTTCTCAAATCAAATGGTAACCTGTCGTGCCGCCGACTGTACTAATAAAAAATCGGGGGAAACAAACTGTTTAAAATCATCTTGAACCAAGAAATCTTGGTTGTATTTAATTTCTGTTTTTGGAAACAATAGCCAATCAGTTAATGCCTGGTGCTTAGCAGAAGCATCGTCCATGGCTGTGCAGGGTGCTTTCATGCCAAATTAACGCTGGGGCTTAATCACTAAGCTCATGTTACGGTTCAAGTGAAAAAGTTGCCTTTTTGAGAATTGACCAAATGTTGTGACGGTTTTGATGAGATACTTGTTTTTTATAACATTATTTATTTAAACTTTTTGCACACAGTTTATTGTACAAATGGCGGACTTGACGCTAAAAGCATTCTCTACCAGTCAACCATAGGTCCAAACAGAGAAATACAGGCGGTGCAAGATATCGTAAATTAGGAAAATAATGATACCGAGAAAACCACTGCAAAAGAAGCATAGCAATGAAGCAAAATGAACCTAGCAATAGACATACACACTGCATACATAAATAAAATAGATGATATACATTATCACTTAGATAATGAACTGAGTCATAATCCACATTTGGGTATACGAAACCTAATATTAGGTACTATATTCGGTTAGAATACTTATGAAAAAATTCTTAGAGAGTCTAAGACCTTCCTTGCGCACTTAAAGCTGATAGTTAGTGTGTCATTTAAAATATGAGTGCTATATATTTTGTCTCTCTTTTCATGTCTTTAGACGTGTGTCATGTTGAAAAGAGACGGGGCTTCATTAAATATTTTTTACTTAGGTATAGATTACCTATCTATCTATACAGTTATTAGTATGAAATTACAATGTAAAACCATTTTAATAGGAGAGGTCACTGCCCAAGCCATTAAGTCGTTACCCTGATACGGTTACACAAAACGCAACCATTTCAACGATCCGTCAACTATTAGTCGTTACACAGAGTACCCGCATTTCTTTTTTAACGGCAACATGCATATTTTTCACACTAAAATCGATATGTTATGGTGTTGTTCAACAGATCTCAAAATTAACGATTCGTTCCTTTTAGAAACGCCGCATCTATACAAAATGTATGCGCGCACGCAACACGATACAGACATTTAGCTTTCTGGCAATTTGGGATTGGAAAATTCAGTTGTTGGAAGCATTATACTATTATTGAGAGTTTAACTCATGTACTCAGAAGCCAAAAGTACTACAATGTTTAGTGGTAATACATAAAAAAACTAAAATTCTTATAGGGGTGATTCCACTTCTGAAAAACCATATAAAATCTTTATTGAAATAATAATAATACCAACTTACAATACTTTGATTTGTTGTCTTTTGACTGTATCATAACAAATAATTATGATTTGATTGATAATGCTTATTAGTTAAATATTTAAATATAAAGCCCGAATTCGCCAACTTTTAAACCGCTGGTAAAAATCGATACACTGTTCATTTGACAGAATTCTTATAATATGTAAAATACTAGGTACTAAACCAGCTGATTAAAAATTAAATATGTGTTGGTGAACTCTAGGCCTAATGTTTTTATGACTGCCGAAAAAAAAGGGTCCTTAATAAAATCGGCCAAGTACTGTCCGTTTGTAAGACAATTGTTTAACGGGTAAAAATAGGATAGCTTTCCAAAACTAAGTACCGTTGGTATTTCGAGGACCAAACATGACTCATCATTACAAAACATGCCAACACCTAACACTCACTGGTCAATGTCACTAACTTCCTACACGGAATAGTACTCTCGTAATTCATTGAAATGCGAATAAACTCCAGGCAGTGACGACTCAATATGGCGGCCGGAAATTGTGGGAGGGGGGAGGGAAGGAAGTGACGTAACATGCGCGGGCGCCGATGCGCGAAGCCTGCCTGGGGGATATTTTTTCAATTAATAACATTAGTGTAACGGTTTTTAGGGTTTCACAGCAGATGGTAGTGCGATTTTGGCGGGTTTTTTGTTAACACATGTTGTGTCGATGATAATTTTGTTAATTAATGTGAGAAAGTTCTTAAATATAGCCCGCAATGTTTACGTATTTTTATTTGCAATGTCAAAAATAAAATGAGTGAGTAAAATACTCGTAAGTTTCTAGCCTGAAAGTAATTATGACTGGTAGATAATAATACATGGCTTAAGTCACCTTTTGTACTATATCTGGAATTTACAAGGTACTCGTAGCTTGAACAAATAATTTGTTGAAAGAAGTTGAAAAATGTGCAAAGTTTGGGTTTTGATTTTGTAGGGTGAAGTTATGTCGTGAAGTAAATTAATCTAAGAAATCTACATAATAATTTCGTACTTCGGTGTGTTATGACATAAGGTGTCCCATATACAATAAAATATAATACTGGAGGACTAAATAGAAGGAAGAAGAGGAAGAGGAAGGCCAATAAAATCATACACAAGAAAAAGTTGATTTCGTGACGTATAGGGAGTTAAAGGTGCTGGCAGTCCAGAGAGTCCAGAGAAGTGTGGAAATTGCTCCACCGACAAGAGCACATCTCTTAAGTTATGAATGAATGGTACAGTGGTGGGCCCCACATCAACCTACCCGAATCTGTCAAAATACCTCAAATAATATGGAACTCTATCTAATCAAAATAAGGTTGAACTATGGTTGCGAAAACAATAACGGCAAAGTTCGTTGATGCTCAGTCCCAAATGCTGGCATGTTTTAGTCTTTGGTGAAAAGCCTTAAACTGTATAGAGGAAAAAAATAATAAAACTGACATTGAACGACATTTAGTTTGGTGCATTATGTCGGACTGTTTAAATACAATGAAAAAATCCGTATTATCCGGTCAACATTGACGTTTGATATAAAACATTTACTTCATGTTTGACTGACACGTCAAAGTTCAAGTCGTTCGTTTTGTTTTTGCATCCTTGAAGACGATTAGTTGTGAATAATTTGTACATTCTAATAATATTTTAAATTTTGATTTAAAAAGCAGGCGCTTTTTAAATTACCATAAAATCATACAAGAGCCTGCTAATAAAGTGATATAGATAACTCTTTATTGCACACCATAACAGAAAATACAGTAAGTACAACGATTTACACAGAAAAATGTACAATGTAGGCGGTCTTAAAGCTATAAACGATATTTATATTTCATGTGTCTCACTTAGTATGGTGTCTCTATCTATTGGGTCGAATTATGCCAATCTTCCTTGACAGATCAGGGTAGGTTGATGTAGGGCCTACTGTACTTGCGGGTACTTATTTACTTTCCCTAACCATTCAATGCTTTCTCTACCCTCAGGGCTCCTAATTGTCAGAGCGCTCATTGTGCCCTTAGAAACGATGTGGTGTTGCAGCCATTGTGCGAACTCGTGTGAAACGTTAAATGACCTTATTTTGTTTTTTATTTACAGGTAAGCCGCGCTTTGAGAAAATGGACGGAAAATGTTAAAGGTAACATGATTTATTAAGTAAAGTCATCTGCACGATATTAATACAATATTTATGCAGGTAAGTTGGTAACGTTTTGTCAAGTCTATGTATACGATTGAAAGTGAAGTTTTATCGTGGAAATAATAGATAGATAGATACTCTTTATTGCAACCAGAAAAACACTTTACAAACATATTATAAAAAAACCATATTGGTAGGTACAATTAGGCGGTCTTATCGCTGGGAGCGATCTCTTCCAGACAACCTTTGGGTAAAGGAGAACACTAGTATAATATTACATTTAAAGAACTAATTATTGGAATTTTGATATTGTTAATGTTGCATTAAGATAGTTATTGTACCTATAAGGTATAATCACTAACTTACACACTTTAAGTAGGTAATATATAAAACTGTGCAATGTTATGTACATCCGATGTTTTGCACGTTCTGTTACCTTGTTTCGAAATCGTGTTTTACAATTACGTCAAATATAGATTTCAGCATTTTTATCGAAAAATTAAGTAGGTACAGACGGCAGCACGTCAGGTTACCCATGTGAACTACGAAAACAGCTTTTATACCGTAGGGAATAGAGCCGGTCTCAATGTCGAAGTGGGGTGGTGTATCGTGCGGCCGGTTATACAGGGTGGTCCGTCCTCAGACGTCAAGAATGTTTTGAATTCCTCCCTCCTACAGGTACCCAAAAATACCCCATGTATGTTCCCCGATTTTTTTTAGTTTTCGAGATACGATTTTTTTATGCTTTCATCGAAAATTTTGCTAGTGTTTACATAAAAAAAACTGATCGGTTTAAATCGGTCGGGACACATTGTATATAAATTTTTACATATATTCCAATTCAAATTCTGACCCTATTAATTAAAATACCTTACTTCCTTTCAACCGTAACGGGCTGGTAATATGTAATGTCTTATGTATTAATAAATAATGTGCGTAGTAGTTCATTAACATCTTAACTGCTTTCTTCGTGAATGAAGTCAGAATTCATTAAGTGTGACTCGAAAATAAGACTCTTCGTTACGCTCTGCAACATTATCGCTTAAAAAAGAAATACAATCGCATGCTTTATTGTTATGGCTACAAAGTCTAAATTGGGGTAAAAAATAAGCAGGTGCAGTCACACTTTACAATCTTATTCAAATTGCTGCTCAGTCCAGTGAGCAAGCAAATGATATGCCTTGGACCGCGACACAGGCCCTTTACAAAATAACTTGACCGCTAGAAATCCGTTGGGTATTTTTTTTAATGTAAAAATTTTAGCAGTTTTATATTATTTGCGAATGCTGACGAGTAGTTAAAATTAGTACTTTTTTACCTAAAGAGCAATAGAAAAAGCTACTTATATTTAGTTTCTTATTTAACAATCAGTTTAATACCTAGTATAATCATCAAAACCTAAGAAAATACATAAACTTCGCGTTATTGTCACAGATGCGTTGGACACTTGAGAGCACAAACTTGCATTATTCATTGGACCAACATAATAACTGCAAAAATCAGAACTATCGGATTTGACGCATATGACCTCATACTTTCAGACGACAAAGTTACTGAACTATGGGTAAAACGTGTTTTTCTAATTCTGTGAAAAAAAAGTATCAGCAGTTTTTTCAAATAAACTTTTCAAATTGTTAAACAAAATAAGCTACTATAATTTGTATATGGTCATCAGGAAAACTCAAGTTGACACATTGCAAAACAGTAATACTAATTAACCTCTGTAAATCTAGTATTTTGTAGTAATTCACACTCCTGATAACTTCGTCGGTTATATTATTATTCTAAAACAAAGGTACGAGTATCGCACCGTGAGAACATCAGTCAGTTGGCAAGCGTCGCTAACGACGCGGTCGGCCATAATGCTCGCGATTACTGCGCGCGCGCACCGTGGCGTATAGCGCACGCAGGTGTGGAAGGCTCACTTAGTACGGTTAAGGTAATAAGCAGGCCTGTGTAACTCCCCCCGTAGGTAGCAAAAACGTACCGACACGCAGCGACCTACTGCAATGGGCTAATCAACTTTGATGTCGCTGGCAAGCAACGACACGTGCGCGCGTTTTATTCACCGTCGGCAAGTGGCACTACGTTAACGTTGCTGGCTGGACGAGCATGAATAAAGTGCTAGAAAGGTAAGCTAGATGGCGTTAGTAGCTTTTTGTAGCAGTCAACCTCATCGCGTAGCATGATACTAGTACGTCACTGTTAAGTGTATTATAAACCATATTACAGAGCCATAAGAATAAATGTATCTTGCAATGGATTTCTATAGGTGTCTACTCGAAAATGTGCTTGAGTCTGAGGCGAACTAAATTACACCATATCGTTGACGACATTAAGTAGACATTTCTTTGAGTGTCGTTGCGAAGTAAAACTTCTGTACGGATTACTAGTAGTTATTCTGTGGTACGGTTAAAGCTACAAGTACATAAGGTCTGGTCGACGTTTGGTCGTTATGGATGTCACGTGCCGCAATATCAATTCGCAACTTATTGTGTCGTAGTAAATGTCGCTTTTTACTTAAATAATTGCAGAGTGATACTTCTGTACTTGTTCTATTAATTAAGATATTTGACTATTTTTGACGTAACGTACCTAATGCCTGAGATACAAGACAGATTTTTAAGCCAGGATAGTCAGCTTGTTCTAGTTGTTCTAGTAAGCTAGCAAATGCCTCAATCTTGCTCGAAAAAAGGTTAGTACCTACTAGTTTTTCTCATTTTAGCTTGCTTTTGGCGAAGATGCTAGTTCAGATACACCATCCTGGCTTGAAAATCTCGCAGTCAACCACCAGCTTAAAAATACTATGCCCAATGCATGCATACTCACTTATATATTTCCAAGTGTGCAATTTCAATTTAAGTATTACTTGCCAGTAAACTCGACAAAAGTGACCAGCATCTGAAAATTAAAAATCCTCTCCATTAAAAAAACACTAAATAAATATCTTGAGCTTTTCACAAATCAGGCATTTTTTTTTAGTTGGTGCCAGATTTGATGTACTAAAGTTATGAAAAAAGAATAACAAAATATATTTAAAAACCTTTACCTACCCATTTACTAAAACATTATGGTCAAAACTAAAACATGATGGGTAAAATAAAGTGTACACACTTAATTTCACTTCTCTTCGGCCTACTGCAAATTTTTATATTATGTTAATGCAGACGAATTTAATATACCTAATGCTATCATTTTTTCTATGCTTCGATGCTCTGGTGGTTACTTCAGGAAGGAAATGGAGTTCGATTCTCAATGCGGTCAGTCTGTGGAATCGGTTTAATGTCCCTGTTTAATGTCCCCCATATTTTTTGTCTATTTTTATCGGAATTCTAAGGCCTAAGTGTGGACACTTTTAATTACATTTTGTTATTAATATTTTATATGAAATGATATTTTAAACCTGCAATCTTAGATCAACCAGATAGACATGAAACCTGGGACATTTTCTAGAACCCATAATAAATATTTTGAGAACATAAAATCAAATTATGCATTTAAATTGACGCCAAAATGTTTAAAAAAATCTTCTTAACTAGTAATGGATGAATAACGGTCACTTGAAAAATGTTCGTTGAAAATTGTGCACTATTTATATTTTAATTTTATCAGGTGTGGGCCCACATTGGGCTTCATATCAACCTACCCTATCTGTCACATTTCCGCAACCATTTTTCATTTTTACAAAATTTTTAATTTGTTGATCACATAGAGTTTTATATCATTTAATATATTTTGACAGATTTGGGAAGGTTGTTGTGAGACCCAGTACATATGCTAGTGTAATAATTTTGAAGGAGTCTGCTGGTTCTTATATAAATTGAAAGACACCTTCAAAAGTATAGATTAACTGTATTTCCACAGAAAAATTAATTTATAGTAAGAATAGCTTACGACATCGTGTTAGGCCAATGGCGCGGGCGCCTAAAACGGACTTCCTTACTTACGTTATTACAGTAGTTCACAGACATAATCCATCTAAGCCAGAAATACTAAACTTATCAATAGATTTTCGGGCATTATAAATTAAAACTTTTATCATTACATCACAACCATTATTATTTTTAAATACAAATGAGCAGAATAGGGGTCAAGGAAGTATCGCCTGATGGTCAACGGTTAGCACCACAGGCACCTGCTTCGTAAGGGGAGCCAGTGATGCATTGCGAAGGTTTGAGGAACTTACAGCTGAAGCCCTGCGCAGATGGGCCACTGACCATATGTAGCCACCGGTAGCTAGCTTTAGGGTTGCCAACCGTACTATATATTAAAGTATAGTACTGTATTAATTTCGGATCTGCGTACTATATACTGTTGAAGAAACATAAAGTACGAAAAATCTAAATTTTTAACACCGAAATGTAACTTACAACTCATATGTAAAAAAAATGAACAGGCCGCTTCTTTAACTTTTGCCATTAACTTAATATAAAAAATAAATAAGTAACAAATATATCTTCGTCTATTTTTTGCGTGTTCCATAAAATACTATATATTATTTAGTGTACTATATTTTGTTAAACCTTTTTTGAAAAATACTATATTTCGCTGAAGAAATAAATGATGGCAACCCTACTAGCGACCAGCTATTTACATTGTTTTTGATACGTTTTGTGTGGAATCGCCGCACACGTAAAGCGAGTGGCGGCCACTCGCGACTCACTGAGTCGCCCCGTTGTTTTGTAGGTTTTGGTGCTAAATAATACTTTTTCTTTCATTATTTCTTTCCTTTTCAAGCAAATGTCTTGTCATTTTTATCCTCTCGCAAGACGCATCATCGTTTAGCAATAGTCATAAAAATTACAGAATTAAGTAATAAGCTCAATTTTCTAGCATAAGACCTGTTGTAAACAAACATTTATGTGACACTTAGTATACAAATAAATGAATATATAAATTACTATTTTCCCTTTTAAAATAGACACCTTAATATCGACTGCCAATACATACTTACTCCAACTTTGACTCTACAAATTACCTACTTGTGAAACATGGAAATTTTCCCTGTGTTCCGTTTAGTTCTTTCATTTCCGTGGACAAAGAGCTTTTTCTTAAACGGTACAGTTGCCTAACTTGCTACTACATGTACAATGGGATTATGGATTCTATCCGTCTCTCTACATCAATATTCAGGAGGTATTGTTTGACGTAGAGCTGTTGGATGTTGAGCAAATATCGATGGCATATCGATATTTTAACGTAATTTGGTTCATCTAATATTCCAAACGCAAAGGAACATAACCCGCTTAGTTTTTTACCCGACTGCGGAAGGAGGGTTATGTTTTTGAGAGTATGTATGTATGTATAATTGTTTGGCACGCCCTACAGCCCAAACGGCTGGGCAGTTTTTGAAATATGAGTTGAATTTGACAAAATTGTAAAAGTGACATAGGCTGTATACATTTAAAAATGGCGTACGCAAATGTTAATAAAGGGGGGAGGGGGGATTGATTTTTTCCTTACCATAGCAATATGGGTATCAAATGAAAGCTAGTAAAAAGACCATTTCAAAAAAAAATAGGCCATAGGTATTACAATAACCGTAGTTATTGTGTAAAAAGATGAGCCATGCGCTACGCTATCGATGCACTAGTTCCAAGCTATCAAACCAACACGTAGCCAACTACGAACATTATCGATATATTACGAGCACACCCCTACCGGCGCGCGCGCACGTGTCATTGACCTCCGTGCACGAAATTTGGAGCTAACGATTCGTGAATAGGGCGTTATGTGCTCATCTATTCGGTTTTAGGGTCCCGTTGGAAGGTTTTTAGGCTATTTTTGTTAGCAATTGTTACCTATATGAAAATGGTATTATTATATGACAGGTTAAGATATTGTTTGTTTTAAAACTTGAGACTTATTTTTAGAATAGAACATAGGTAGTACCTACCTCTTCCTATCTATCTTTTGGTTTAAAAAAATACCAATTGTTTATATACTTTAAGATTTTTTTGCAAGGTTTTACGAAATATATTTCGCTTTCTTTCATATCTTTTGCAAAAATAATTGACCGTCTTCTAGGCTGGTCGATCAATTTTTGTGAGCGAAAGTTACGTAAAATATTACTATGTATTAATTATTTCAAGCCTTGGTTTTAAGAAGTTGCGTACATACATAAGATATTTTCTTTATTTCAATAATTTTCTTTTGTTTTCAAAGATGCTTTTCAGTTTCTTGTTTTGTTTTCAAATTTTTTGCTGAAATACTGGACATACCTACTTTAGAACATAACTTCAACTGTGATTATGCGCTGTATAATAACAATAAATAAATAAATAAATTGTTCCAACAAACACACCAATTACCTAGCCTCTAAGCCTACTAAGCGTGAGCTTGTTCTATGGTGACTAGGATAACGGATAGACATACTTAAATACTTTTATAAACATCCATGACTTAGGTACAAATGCTCGTGCTCATTACACAAACATTTGCCCCTTGCGGGATTCGAACCCGCAACCGCCTGGTTTAGAAGTCCGTGGCGCGAACCACTACACCAAGACGGTCGTCTTGCGAAGAACCGCTTTACTTAACAATGCAACTTAGTCTTCACACGTTGTTTTCTTAAGTATGTGTAATTCCAGATCAGAAAAGTGTGACTAAGCTGTATTTTACGACGTAATGACTTGACGATCTTGTTGACAAGTGCATATTTTGAGTAATTTATAAAACTTATTTTGTAATTTGTACGGCTTGTTACGCTATGGAAACTGGTACCTGTTTATAACTAAAAATATTTAAGTTCTTTTATGTTTGGTAACATAACACACAGTAATAAAAAATAGAATATAAGGTGACAAGAGTCATAAAACTAATATGACTAGACTAATGTCCTTGGTTGTTACACATACCTATGCCTCGAATAATTTGCGTCAGGAAATATATCAGACATCTCTTATATTTGGTGACATAACAGGCAGTAACCATCGTTACATGGATGACACAAACCATCGTGTAGACCCTAGAGAAGCAAAAAGGAGAAGAGGCAGACGCTTGAAAAGGTGGGATGATGATACCAGAGAACTGGCAGGAGTGACGTCACTCCTGTTTCACGTGGAACAGAGTAGCACAAGAGAGGTACGAATGGAAAAGATTGGAGGAGGTCGTTGTCGATGGGCAAACAGATTTACAGAAAATAACGAAAAAATAATTATTATAGCAAGTTTTTTTAAGCTTAATTTATTAATGTGTTTATAGTTAAATGTTTATGTGAATAATATGCTATTTAATTTTATTTATTTTTTATATAACAGACAGTAATAAAAAAATAAAGTACGTACTACGCAAAAGGAGTGAAGTAACTAACAGACTATTTAATGTCCTAGGGTGTTACACATAATATGCATCAAACAATTTGCGTCAGAAATTGACGTTATGCAAAACCAGAACCTCAAAGATGACCTAAGTGTCACATGTTTGTATCTTTGTCTAATTGCATTGGTGGGTTTTATTTGTTCACTTTTCGCATAGGTAACACCGTGTTACAGCTATGCAAGATTCACAAAGATACAAAGTTAGGCAGCAGGGATTTAGCAAGTGTATGACACTTAGGTCATTTTTAAGGGGTCTTCCTGGATTTTCATAATAATATTTTCAGGCGTAAAATTTTGCCTATTGAAATGGTCGTCTTTAATACATTGACCTCGACAAAACGTGTTGTTCATATTCCTTTTTGTCTGAAATCTTTATATTGTGTTTTTATGTGTGAAAATGAGAACACAAAGCAAAGAAATTCAGTAGCTTTAGATAGATTGATAATCTTTATTGCAGATAACATACAGTAAATATGTACTTAAAATAAAAGTTAGTACGGCGTTGAAAACTATTTTAAATAGTAAAGGTTAGTGATTAATTTAAATGTGTACGATATATGCATACACATACGTGTTAATAAGTACATACCAAAATATCTACATATAATTATTTTTATAACTTAAGCAATTTATTTTGCAAGTTTTTACGAAATCAAAAGAGCACTCGCCCGGATAGCGAAGGGATGTGTCCCACCGGATAACACAGTCGATTATTTTTTGTGAGCGAAATTCAATTTGATAAGTATACTGGATGACTTTTTTACCGTCAGGAAAATAATTGTGTGAGATAGGTAAATGATATAGGTGACGATGGCGTTATCAGTAAAAAAAAAGGATTTATTTTTTTGTAAATTACTACGCACCTAACCATCTAATTCTAAGTTAATTTTGACTATTATAACATTTTAAAAAGCATATTGGAAAAATAATATTAAAAATACGAAACTGACCAAAACTCAAACGCATACCCTACTCCGAACGCGCTAAACATCAATGAATCCGCCCGAATTTGTGACAAATTCGGGCGGATTCATTCATTCTTCTCTTTTTTTTTAAACTGATGACGCCATCGTCACCTATATCATTTACCTATCTCACACAATTATTTTCCTGACGGTAAAAAAATTCATCCAGTATAAGGTACTATCCACATACATAAGTAGTATTATAATGTAAAAGAGTGTTTTGTTAACTTTGTACTCGCATATTGGAAACCACAGGCCAGTGTTGAAAACCCAACAGACTAAAATGCAACCTAAGCCTATGTAGGCAACTTTTTTTAAAATTAATAATGTTGCCTTTGATGCAACAAATTGGTGTGCCAACATTCCTATGAATTAGGTACTTGACACTATCCACAAAAAAATCTGAAAACCTATTTCTTGAAAATAACATTATATCTTAAACACACTTTCATTAATATTTTTAACTATCTGCAGTATTTAATTTTAATTAAGCTAAACTGTATAAAAAGTATGTTAGTTGAGTATAGTGAAATGTTTACTATTTACTAGTTTTATTTATTTACACAGTTTACTATTCCCATACAAAATCTATGGAAGAAGAGCGTTTTGATAGTTCATTAAAAGTACGTTAACGATTGGTGGTGTCAAGTAGCCAATTATTCTTAATTTAGGACATATCCTATTTTTTTTTATTTTGTACGCTATTTTTATTAAAAAAAAAAATTAAGTAGGATCTTCTTTACATTTTTTAATTGCGACCAAGAGCTACAGACTGTGACTAACTCGGTGAGCGATTTTTCACTCGATTGTTCGGTGTGCGTCTGTTTATTTTTGGCTTTACACAAATCGCTATGGACTAAAGATAATTGCTGGTCTATCGCCCGAAGTCGACCTATCCGTAGGTAATCCAAGATTCAAATGAAGGTGTTTGCTATTTTCGTTTCTATTGGACAGTTCACGGTAGTTTCAGCGTGTTCATATCAGCCTATTGCAGTCCACTGCTCCTCCATAGGCCTCTCCAAGTCGGTGCCAACTTTCACGTTTCACCGCTTCGCGTATCCAGCCACCACCGGCAACCTTTCTCAGGTCATCGGTCCATCTAGCAGGGGGGCGTCCAACACTACGTTTCCCGAGACGTGGTCTCCAATCGAAAACCTTCCTACTCCAACGCCCGTCAGTTCTGCGACAGACATGACCACTGCCACTTCAGCTTACTGCACCTCTGAAAGATATTTATGACTTTCGTCTTTTGGCGGATGATCTCGTTTCTGATTCTATCCCTTAGCGAGATCCCCAGCATAGACCGTTCCATAGCTCACTGAGCGACAGGCATTTGGTGGGCCAGCTTGACTGTTAAGTTCCTCGTCTCGGCCCCGTAGGTCATGACAGGTAGAACGAACTGGTTATATACTCTGCTCTTCAGGCATTGCGGTAATGGTGCGAGAAGATGTGACGCAACTTCCCAAATGATGCTCAACTAGCTAGCCAAACTCAGCGTGTTCAATGGATACCAAAGATACCGAGTTTGACTTAAATGATCTATCTCGGATTGGTTATTCATTTCGGTCGAAAGTATTGTGTGTATTAATAAAATTATACCTACGTAAGCGAATGAAGCTGCTTCCACTTATTAGTGGTCCCTTAAATACATATATAGCAAATTAACAGTATCAGAACCTAAAATAGTGTGTCTTCCCCATTCTCTGTATCAGTGTCATAGAGACAGAACAACAAAAGAAAATACCCGGTTATTTTATATTGTACTTGATTATACTAGTCTACGAGGACAAAAATAAATATTGGGCCCGAGAGCCTTTTTGAAGTTTTTGAGTTCATGCCGCCTATTTCTCTGATGAAGAAACGAACAGAGTCAAAGTACAATAATTAAGAAACGTCAAACTATACAGCTGTCCGTTGCTAAGAAAATAACAGAATCCATAGATAATTTAGAAGGGATCTCGAACGATTTGGACGAAAACAAGCGAAAATTTCAAAAACTGACCAGTTGCGAGTCGGACTCACGCACAAAGGGTTCCGTACCATAAATTATACAACAATAATAATGTTTTTTAGCCTTTAAAATGGCAAAACTATTAAGTTTGTTGTACGGGAGCCCCCCACAAATATTTATTTGATTCTGTTTTTAGTATTTTGTTCTTATAGCGGCATCGTAATTAGTAAAAATTTCACCTGTCTAGAGATCATGGTTCATGAGATACTGCCTGGTGACAGACAGACAGACGGAAAGACAGTGGAGTCTTAGCATAATAGGGTCCTGTTTTTACCCTATGGGTACGGAACCTTAAAAATTCGTTAGCAAAGAACATCATCATTTAGACGTTTCTAAATTATAGTACTCTATCTCTTTTTGTTTGTTTTTAAAAGACAGAAACAGGGCTCAATCAGGCATCTCTCACTCGATGTACTTGCGCGCGATAATAGCCTACTCTCGAGCGCACCAGTCTCGACTGTTTGCACTTCTTAAATCTTAATTAGTCATCATAATTTTAAAGCAGGTTGAAAGTGCCCTCAGATGCTTTTTATAACTATGTCTGTATATCTACATTTTCTAAAAACATATTTATCACAGAACAATATGTTCTATGTATGTGAGCGAAATTAAATTTAATTTCGTAAAAACTTACAAACAAATTGCTTAAGTTATAAAAATAATGATAACATCTTTGATCCTTAGAATAATAACCTTTGATCTCATAAAAAAGTGACTTTCATCCCACCTTGCCCTTGTTTTCCGCATCACTACTTACTTATTAAAACTGTTTGTACTATTCCGTTTTTTTTTTCGGGGCAACCGGGAATTTTGCACATGTAATTTTTTTAAAACACTAGTTTATATTAAAACATTTTAAACCAATCTACAAATGAATAAACCTTGTATCTAAAGAGGCAACCCTGACTTAATTATTATTACCGACGCGCTGCACCGGCCGCGCGCAGCTGCAGAGGAATAATAACGTAATGTTTGATGCTCAAGGTACATTTTCGTTCGCAGTGGTGTGCTACAAAAATTGTAGGCTATTATAAAAGTAGGTATGGACAATTTTGAATGGAGTGATTTATCTGTTACTTAGTAACTATGTATTATATAATCTGTGGCTCAGTGTTCTAATTTCTAAAGGTTTGTAGTCGACGTGTTTTTATTTATACCTAAAATGCTGAAACCCCATGATTATTCTCGGAAGCTTTCTCGACGTGCTTTTAGCGAAGCTTGTGAAATATGGATCCAATGTGTGGCTTATGGCTTCTATCACGCTACCTTCTGTCGATAAAATAGGTTATTTTTTCATAGAATAACAATACAAAACATGTGCCATTTTGACAGGGCGTCTTTAAAAATAGGAATGATAATATTCTTGTACTTAATATTAGTTGTCTGTAATAGATGGCTGCCAACAGTAATACCTAATGTTGAAGTGCTTGTGAAGTGAACTGATGTACCTACCTGTTTATTTTGATTTGTTTTATTTTTGTGGCAGCTAGTGGTGACTGAGTTTGTTCCGGCGTTTCTGCTCAGCACTTGCCAGATTATCTGTTTCTTGTCTCGAAGCGCTAGTAGGGCCCAAAAGATAAGGAGACATGTTCTGGCCCCATATGGGCCATAATTAATTGATATTTTGACGTTCATAAGTGGCATTGAATAAAGAATTTTTGAATTTTGAAATAGGAGTTAGGTATTTTGGGTACGAAATCTATGACGCAATAAAGCTACAACATCAATAAAAACACTACGCCATGAATCCGAGTATTTTCCTTCGAAAATCAATTTTAAGCAATTTGGTATTCGTTGAAGGATTAACAAGTAAAAAACTATAGTAAGACATGTAGTGTCAGCATACAAAACAACAATACCGACCCGTGCGAACAGAGAGACTGTCTTTTGTTTAAGTAGGTACATCGTGAATGTATTATATTGTCTCACGGTTGCCAATAAAATGATTTAAGTTTGTAAATAAGTACCTAGTAAATTAGAGTTTTTTTTCACCCATTACTCTTATCATACACTGTACAAAAAAGTAACGACCGACCTTGTAAGTATTTAGTTTAGACCTAACGATGTTAGTATGTTTTAAGAAACTCTAGCTATTTTCCTATTTTTATAATTGTATTATTAATTTTAAGTTTGCAACTTAAAATTTAAAGGTGGCCCAGAAAAAATACAATATTTTTGCTAAGTAAGAAACAAAAAAATAAAATTAAATTAAACTGTTATGTTTCAACAATTTGTTATTGTGTTAGTTTTAACAAAACAACAATAAATACTTATAAAAAATTTAAGGTAATAAGATAAACCTAAGTCCAAAATATACTACTATTCCTGACGTCACCACTCATAGTATTCCCATCATAACATGTCAACTATAATTACACTTCTCTAAAACGTTTTATATGCATTAATCGCTCCTTAGCAAGCCACTCAAAAACTAGTCGCACTAGTTTATTTTTAAATCATAAACGCAAGGACGACTAGAAAAACCGTTTCGAAATAGGAGCTTATCCCTAGTTCCCATAGAACTAGTATTAAATAATGGCAACCAGTCTGGCACGGAGAAAAAAAATATGTCATCACCGACTAACGGGCATGACTAGTCCTGTCTAGTTACTAGTTTAGTAAGGACAAGTTGCAGATAATATTTAGAGTAATCTGAAGTTGATCGTCGTGTTAATGAGATATTGCTTGGCGGCTGGTAAGCATATGTTGTAGATACTATAATATACACAGCTGCGCAGAAAGGAAAACCTACGGATCCATACACACTGAGTGACAGGCTTTATTTGAAAATACATGGGTACGGTAAATGAAGGTCCTTTTAAATGTAGATTTGTTATCTCATGGCCTATTTTACCTAAAAAAATACTAAACTATTATTTAATTTAAAAAAAATATCTAACCAATGAAACAACATATTTTTTTTATACTTTCATCATGTGTATTCTTAAATTTTTTATAAGCAAGAAATAAAAAGGCTTATTTATTTATTTACAAGTGGTTCCCCGCGACTTCGCCCGCAAGAGTTGGATATTCCATATAAACTTTCATCCCCCATTTCACCCCTTAATGTTTTTATATCGCGACAAAATGTAGCTTATGTCCTTTCCAGGGTCTCGAACTGTCTCCATACCAAATTTCATCTCAATCGGTTCAGTGGTTTAAGCGTCAATAGGTAACAGACAGACAGACACACTTTCGCATTTATAATATTAGTATGGATTACTCTAACTGAAGTGCACCAATTAAAAATATTTACAGACTGATCTACAATATGTCCCAGTTGCCATCCAGCAGCAAGCTGCAAGTCTCGCTGCAGATCTATGATTTTTTCCAATAAGCCCTTTTTTAGAGTCGGTACCGTTACCATGAGTTTACGGCGGTTTTACTCGCTGGCGACGACGTAAAAAAAGTGTATAGAAAATTGCACAGCGCCTCTAGCAGTTACGTGGAGAACTAAAATTTTCCATACACTTTTTTTACGTCGTCGCTAGCGAGTAAAACCACCGTAAACTCGTAGTAACGGTACGGGTATCAGAACTACTCGCTAAGAAGCTATTTTGTTTATGCACATTATGTAATAGTTGGTCATTTCACAATCAACTTCAAATGAATTTCACAAAGCCTGATCAAATAAACAATTGCGCAAATTCAATTGTTAAAACAAAGATTCAATTAAAAGACAATTACTGAGAAGTGTATCAATCGTTTCGCAATTTACTTAGAAACTTAGTTGGTGTCAATTACCCTAGTAAAGTTTTCTCATGAAATCTACTTGTAACGTACTTTGCAAGTACTTTTTCTTTTAGTGCAAAATAAAATTATTTAGTGTGTGATTTATGACTATTTTGTAGCCAGTTATTTAGCTATCAAAAACCTACTGTATATTCTTTCTTGGATTTTAATATAAAGTCGTTTGATCTTATGTAAGTATCTCCTAAACAGGAACCTGATTCCCGTACCTAAAACACAATCAAATTATTGCCAAAAATCATATTTTGCTCTTATTTTGTCGTTGGCAAAATAAGAGCAAAATAAATAAAATATACTAGAGGTATGAGTCTCAGAACACATTGGATATTTTGAAAAAAAAATAAAGAGTAGTTCACAGAATACTAGTACAGTTAAAAGATGGTTCAACTGAAATACGAACTCTTTAGCCTCGTGAGTTCACATGTTTATTTTTAATTTAGTCGACTTAAAATTATTTGACACTAGTGCTTCCCCGCGACTTCGCCCGTAAGAGTTGGATTTTCCATATAAACTTTCATCCCGCATTTCACCCCCTTAATGTTTTTATATCGCAACAAAATGTAGCCTATGTCCTTTCCAGGGTCTTGAACTGTCTCTATGCCAAATTTCATCTCAATCAGTTTAGTGGTTTAAGCGTCAAGAGGTAACAGACAGACAGACAGACACACTTTCGCATTTATTGTATTAGTATGGATAATTTGTGTGGGAGTTCTGTCAAATTAACCGTCAACCTACGTTTACCAGCTGTACCTGTCAAAATCCACAAGACCCGCGGGCGGGTTGATAACAATTAATTTTCTATTGTGTCTGGAAACATGATACCTGAAGGTTTAAGGATTGGTGAACTCAGGTCTACATTCGCATGGCAATTGTCATTTGTCATAGCCGGCATTGTGGTCGCATTGTCATGGCGACCACGTAGCGGCGCTATGGCGGACCACTAGGTATTGTTGTTGATAAAATACATACATTAAAATAGGTACTGACCTTTTAAAGACTTATTTTGTTAGTTTTGTATAGGTACACAAGTGTGTACCTGGATGAATTATAATAGCTGACAGGTACTGCGTCTTACAAAATAAAATCAAACATGTCAAACAAACTAATACTAAAATGCAAAAAGAGACAGTTATCCATTATTGGTTAATAGCAGCAGATATGATAATTTAAACACACGTGACATCGGCGGAACAGTTTTTCCACCAATGCGGAAAACGTATCTAAGCTCGCTCGCCATAAAAAAAAACTTTCCCTTAAATACGGACATCAAAGCTCATTTTGCATCAATGGCATTTCATCACTCCAACTCTGAAAAAATAAACTGACGAAGCTTGGTATAAATGGAATTGGAAATCTTAAATATAATATGCATAATTGACGGTAGGTATTTGACTTCTTTGCATGGTATGAATGATGATTGTTTTGATTTACATTTCAATTTACATTTTTGGGGAGATGTATAAAATTTTTCAATAAGCTACCCGATAATATTGCTGAATTACCTCTACATAAATTTAAAACAATTGTTAAATGTATTTTAATGTCTACAGGATATTACAAAATAGATGAATTTTTAAATGACAATAATAAAAATGTATGGAATAGTTTTAAGGAACACAAATCTTGTAAAACTTTGAGAAGAGGCTATGACGATGTGACTGAGTTTCTTTGCTGCTTCTTCTTAGCACTAGCCCACAATTGTCCCGAAGCAGTGGTAGTGTTCAATTTTATGTTGGGACGTGTATAAGTGCTCCTTGCGAGCCTATGTACAGAAAAAAATGAATTTTATGAATTTTTATATTACCATGGCGGCTGGCGAAGCTATCATATGGCTTTTGCAAGTCAAAAGTCCCGTCTTACTAATTCATAGCTTTTCTATTACGTCACGACACATAACTGTGCGTACGCGCATAGACGTGATTTGCCTAATATGGGCGTGTGAAATAGTTTTTGATAAGGCGTATTTGGAATCTGAATGTGCTATTAAATTTCGGGATTGTTTGTGATGTTTGTTGCAAAAGTTGTCAATTTTTGGAATTTTTATGGGAACTTTAGAAGTAAATACCTCTTTTTGGTTTCAATTAATTTATTAAATGAGGAGTTTACGAACTCTGACTATTAAGTCGAAACTAAATACAAAATTTCTTTTTATTTATAAGATAAATTGAAAATAAAACTTTTCAAATAGGGACAAAAATGGATCAAAATATTATTTTCTTTTTAATATCGATTTAATTGAACTGAAAATACCATTTAAAAAAAAGTAAAATACTAGAAGTAAAGAAAAGTGTTGGGTGTAGTAGCTACCAGCTACCATCCAACTTTAATTTGACAATGAAAAACACAGTTTCCACAAACGTCACGCAGCCATACATTTGACCTTGTCACACACAATGACCGACAAATGGCCGACGGACAATCGGACAGACATGGGAATAGACCTCTCATTTGTCATAGCCATACAATGGCCCATTCAGGCCGGCTACTGAATATTCTACGCATCTAATGACAGCTAACATCTTGGACCATTAAGATCTGAATGGTAATTAGCCGATTGGGAAGCGGAGACAGTGTTGATCATCAATGGTAAATATTAAGTATAAGTACCTATAATGTTAGTATGATGATGTACTCATTAAATTTTTGTTACCTGCTGTGGCCTTTATAACTCAGACTTTTATGAGGACTACGTCAGAAGTCTAAGTCAGAAATATTTCACGCGTAATTGGTAAAGTCTGAATTTTGGTGCTTGTTTTTGATCTGGGTTTTGATTGTTTTATCGAAATAAGAAGTTTGCGTTTTTTTTATCAAAACATAAAATAGCACTAGCCCACAATTGCCTACACCATTCTAAAATCCTGCCTTTTCGTTCTAAAATTTACATATTACCTTCGCGCAAGTCCAATCTGGAAAAAACTACAACTTGTAGAACTTATCGATACCACTCTTAGAACATATCTTGAAAAAATTCTGAATTTGCAGCTAAAAAACGACTCTTGGTTACAAGCAACGCTTCCTATTCCGTTTGGTGGTATTGGCGTTCGCAAAATTTCTAGTATTCCCGCCTTTCTCTCCTCTCTTCACAGCACTGCTGGTCTTGTAGACAAAATCTTTAAACACCCTCGCCAGCTAACTGAGTTGAGAGAGGCGGAGGAATGTTGGCGAAGTCTCTGTACTAGTGAAGACATCCCAAAGGAAACACACAACCAAAAACTCTGGGATGTCCCTTTAGCAAGAGAGACTTTCAATACCCTGCTTCAAAATTCAGTCAGTGATTGTCATCGAGCAAGGCTCTTGGCAGTTTCCTGCAAGGAATCAGGTCACTGGCTTCACGCCCTCCCTTCCAAAAATATAGATGCACTTTTTGACAGCGAGACATTCCGGGTGTGTGTGGGTTTGCGAATCGGGGCCCCGGTTTGTGAACCATTTACGTGTCCCTGTGGCAAGGAGGTCGACAAATTAGGTCTTCATAGTCTTTGTTGCCAGCAAAGTGCGGGGCGTCTTGCCCGCCATGCAGCACTTAATGACCCTATCAGAAGAGCTCTTGCCAGTATTCACGTTCCTTCCACATTAGAACCTCGTGGGTTGCTCCGTGATGATGGCAAGAGACCTGATGGCCTCACGCTCATTCCCTGGGAGCGGGGACGGGCCTTGGTATGGGACGCAACTTGTGTTGATACTTTGGCCCCTTCTCATCTCAGGGAATCAGCTCTTAAAGCTGGGTCTGCCGCTGAGTCGGCAGAAAACGCCAAGCGGCGCAAATACGAGTCTCTTGCAGGTGATTATGTGTTTGCACCGTTTGGCGTTGAAACTTTTGGACCATGGGGACCTAACGCCAAATTACTTTTTAGAAAAATAGCCCCTAAATTAAATACAATTCTGGAAAACAAAAAAGCTGGCTCGTTTCTCGCTCAGAGGCTAAGTTTGGCTATCCAACGCGGAAACGCAGCTAGCATTCTCGCTTCCTTGCCTCATGGACACGGTTACATTTTTGAATAAGTAGATTTTTAAGTTATGTTAAGTGTACATATTTAATTAATTGAACAAACATAATATTTGCTTAAGGTTTTTAAACATAAAAAAGATGTTTAAAAGTGGGATGAGAAAAGTATCAAAGTGACAAAGTCACCGTAAACAATGCATTGGTCCCGCTAGCATTTTCACTTTTGATTGCCGCTAACCATCACAGTGTCAATATGACGTTATAATGGCATCGTACGGTGAAAGGTGGGAAAATTATGTTTTCTAATAGAAAATAACTAATATAAAAACACATGTCTATTATGTTGTAAGTTCTGCAGAACCAAAGCACACGTTGAAAAGCAAACCATAATGAAAACCTCAGTGTTCGAGTGGCTTGCACGTCGGAGGTTCCAGATTCGATCTCCAGAAGGGTTATTATAGAAAACCTTTACTGTACTGTCTCGGGTCTGGGTTCAGTGGTACCTCCGTTGTTTTTGGTTTACACAAGTGCTTATAGCGCTTACTTTGGGGCCTTTTGTTGTATATTTATGTATTAATTTACTCTGGCATTTTGATTGACTAGGTACTGATTATGCGAATGACACGTCAAATCTGCTGGCTGCCGTCTGCTACTTGTGATTGGTTTGTGGTAGCTTGGTATCGTTAAACTACCTAATCACAGTAGTTAACTTTTATTGCTGACCATCCACCCCGGCTACGCATATAACCTACTTAAGCCACTCAGGAATAATGTAGCTTTTAGCTGGCGCAGAAATTTCCAGTACTTTAAGAGATTTTTTTTTTAAATTGAAATAGGTGTGCACTTGACACTAGACTAAGCCAAACGTGCCGTATACTGAGTTGACGGTGGAGCGAGCTCACCCAGAAGGTCCTGGCACTCCCACTCACCGACGAAACACAGCAAGCACACTGCTTGGCGCCGGGCTCCGGCGGGAGGATGGTAGCTTACAGGGCGGCACCTAACGGAGCCCACCACCGCTATTAGGATCGTTTAGCCGCTATGACAAACTGAAGTTTGTGATGTCGTTGCCCTGGGTGGACCATTAGGAGGTAGATCTTTAAACACCACATCTTACTTCATGATTTGGGAAAGATTTTATAGATTACGATGTTTATTTTCTTTTTTGAATATTATCTGAACGATATCATAAAAATTAAGGGGGTTTCATATCCCCTTAAATAATTGTGTAAGTTATTAAATAATCTAAGTATGTTACTATCGACGATTATTTATAAAGATTCCCATAGCCTTAAGCTTTGAACAGCAGCACGCATTGTTAGGCAACAGACTGGTCTGCACCATAACTCATAAACTAACTTTGAACATTTTACTCTATCACGAACTAACCGTAACCGCTTCGTTTAAAGTATCAACAATTAAAACGACCTTAGTCACACCGACATGTAACATCCCGGACATTTGTTATAATTTAAACCCTTTAACGAGTATGTTTTCAACTGGTTTTGGGCCATATAACAAGGAAGTTCAAGATACAGTTAAGGATTCAACAGGTCAAGGTTCATAATGTTACTTGGACAATCTAGGTTGCGTTGAAGTATTATTTATATGCCTATAACTTGTGCTAAGAGAAAATAGGCTACAAAGTAGATGGAAATGTTTATTTATTTTATGAGAAATGTGTAAGAGGAAGTCGTACGTGTTTTAGTATACGATCATTATAGCTAGTATTGTTTATTTAGATGTTTACTAGTAACAGTAATACTAATCTATATGTAGCTGTGATTAATAATTAAATCAATAATCTAGATTTAATTTGAAAATAATATTATACACGGCATTTTTTTACTATTTCCTATGTTCTGAATTTATTGAAATAAATTAATTGAATTAAATTTGGCCACAAGATTTTACGTCAGTCAAGGTATAAGGCATCAGTTTGGAAGCCATTTCAGAAGCCATCGAGTTAGATGGTAGGCCCGCAAATTGCTGTCTAATTGCAATAGTTATACTCGTAGCTTTCAAACGAATGCCACGAAAGCAATGTTATCAATGAAATTAAAGAAAAAAAATGCAGTTTATATTACATTGCTAGATGGTTGAAATTCCGAAATCATGATAGCGATAGCTGTCAAGTTAAGCGGTATTCCTACTGATACATTTCAGTAACATCTTCACTCAGAACTGCTGCAAATGTGTAAATAAATAAATATAAATGTTCTGCTTCTGCACAAATCTTCCTGATACACACCGGTTTGATTGAAACCACTTTCGTCTTCACCCCACAACTCGGGCCAACTGCTCGCGCGCATCAATTACCGCGTTCGATCTGCGTTTGCAACACAAACCCTTAGGTAAAATATAATAGGATATAACTAGGTAGATACCCTTACATAATCAAAACCTAAGCAGGGCTCAACTTTCGAATAACACTTTCAGTGACAGATCCATTACTAACAAAACATACTAATATCCATATCCATCCTCCATACTAATATTATAAATGCGAAAGTGTGTCTGTCTGTATGTTACGCCTTGACGCCTAAGCCGCTGAACCAATTTACGTAGAATTTAGTAAGGAGATAGCTTGGGACCTAAGGAAGGACATAGGATAGTTCATATCCCAAAAATCTACTCGTAGACGATAAATCAAAGTCAAAAATCATTTATTCAATTTAAGACAATCTGGGTACCTAATTCGACAAGATTTTGATTGTTAAAAATGTAATACAACTTTCAAATACATTTTAATACAATTCACTTGTATAATATTTAAGTTTTAACAATGTATTGATTTGAAGTTGTCTTTCATAAATGTTCACTGGCGTTAATTTTACTATTCTATCTCTTTGGCCTGTGATTTTAGCATATAATTTTAATGAAAGGGATATTTCAATGCAACTATAGCAAAATTATAAAACCGGTAGGTACCTACAATTCTACAAGGTTTTAGTCGACCAGATTCTATCCATTCCATGAAATCTGTACACTGAATTATTGTATAGCATTCGATAGCATTTAAGATGGCATTAAACCCTATTAAAGGTACAAATAGTCTATTTATCCCCAATCGATAAAAAGCATATGAGTTGCATGCCATTTCTGCAGTTTTGCACATGGAATATTTAACTCACCAATTATATTCCAGGAATTTCTTTACCCCTCGCGCCACTGTCATAAGGTTGTTAACCGTGTGGCAAGCGGTCAAGGTGGTCAATTCCCATGGATTACTGAATGTTCAATGGTTGATGTGTCGCCGTTCTAAGAAAGGCTGACCTAAGATTTCGTGTGAGGTGTGGTGATTCGAGTTGACAATGAATTGGCTGGGAAATGTTGAAGACGCGTTGTATCTTATACCTTTAAAAGTACTGGTATTTATTTGTATACTACTAGTGGTTTCCCGCGACTTCGCCCGCAAGTGTCGGATTTTCCATATAAACTTTCATCCCCCATTTCACCCCCTTAATATTTTTATATCGTGACAAAATGTAGCCTATCCTTTCCAGGGTCTCGAACTGTCTTCATACCAAATTTCATCTCAATCGGTTTAGTGGTTTAAGCGTCAAGAAGTAACAGACATACAGACAGACACACATTCGCATTTATACATATTAGTATGGATCTCGAAAATGGCTCTAACGATTTCGCTGGGTGGGAGTTATCGGGGGTGAAAAATCGATTAAGATTAGCCTTATGTTTGGGAAAACGCGTGTTTTCATGTTTTCATACGTTTTTTCGCAACTGTTTGACGCAGAATTTGGTCGCTAATTTCGTCCCGGTAAGCATTCTTCTTGGCGGAGTGCATAAGACGTCGGACTGAAGAAATATAGAAGACGTGGGATCGAATGTCGCACGGTGACGAAATTTTTTTGCCTTTTTTCGTATTTATTCAAATAGATTATTGTTTTTTATATACGACTTACAAATTAAGTAGATATAAATGGTTTTTTTAGCTCGGTCGCCCAGGTACTATGTGATTAGAAGGAGTAGGTAAATGTCATTTAAAAGATAAATTAATTTAAAAAAAAAACAAAGATGCACTGTTTTTTTAATTTATTTATACTACTACATACTTACTACTAGAAATATTGTTAACTCGAAGACAATGTATGTAGATAATATTTTTTTCACGGTTTCGGTGATGATTTAATAGTAAAAGTTGTTGGTATTGATGATCATATTCACACCTATAAATGATGAGATAGGACTGTTTTTTTAAACTTACACTTGGTATATTATATTCTTTTCATATTTTCAGGTATGTATGAAGTAAAGGCATTAAAAAAATCAGGGTTTTTATCAAGTAGGTAAATCGAAAATCAATTTCCTTTGTACTATGATTAATGACCATCATTGTACTTGCAGCTCTACTCTGCTCACAAGAGCTTTAATCATCTACTATAACTAATCTAATCTCTCAAATCAAATACTATCTTAGAAGAACTTTTGTTTTATATGCTCTATAAAAGCCAACAATTCACATAAGTAGTTTATTTTTGTTGAAAGCACCTGTCAAAGTCATAATAATAGACAAGTTAGTAAATATTTACTAAAATTTATATTTATAATTTCTAAGAAGTAGTGGAAAATTAACTATTCAGGAAGTAGTTGTTCATGGTCAAAAGTATTTAATTAAAGTATATAACTATTTTGAGAAAATACTCCTTGTAGTTTGACTCATTAACTAAAAGTATAGTATTTTTGACAATTTCGTGACTGCACACAGTAAATGTGATTTCTATTAATCAAAGTTGTCTGTGTTACAACCCCATTAGTATGGAGAATCAAAACTACGTATTTTGTTCAAATCGGATTTAGGTTTGATGGAAAAGTTAGTTATATTGTTTTAATTGGTTTACCTACCTACCTAAAAAAAATTTTTAATTGTGTTATTATTTAAAAAAAATTTTGGTACTTATGTTATATTTGGTAACCCCGTACTATATATTGTTTGCATAAATTCAAATTATTTTAGGAGATTAAGCAGTTTTATTAAATTTTCTCTTTATCAACAATATTACTTTACTTATAAAGAAGTTAAGTTCAGTTTAATAATCTCTTGGATTGCTTCGAAATTAACACGCACTTTTAAAAAAGTTGTTGCATTTTTTACAATTTAAAAACAGTGTGTAAATACCCTATTATTATCACGGTATCTACTTATCTACAATCTTGCATACATAATCACTTTCAAAACGTGTGCCGTTGATCAGATTCCGTACCTATATTTTGGGGGAAATCACGGTTCTTTTCCTCTATAAATCATATTTGCCCTTATTTTTCTTTTTCGAGTTATTTTTAATTAACGTTTCAAAGTTAAGCTTAGGGTACACTTGAGTCGACATAATTCGTGAGTTATCGTGCTGTTAATGTACTTAACTAGGTGCCTTACTTAACGCGTGACAAGAATTAACATGATCAAGTTAAACTTATGACCGACTGTATTTTACACCAAAAATGATTGTTTATGTCAATGCTATAAACACGCCGATGACAAACCTTGTAAGATCGGACGGCAATCGCTCTACCGTAATCACCTGATCTACCATATACCCTTAATCATGGTCTAAAACGGAACCTGGGCTCGCGCGTGTGCATAGCCGGGATAACGCTGATTATTTTATCCTACTTATTTTGGTAATATACGTATAATATGGGTTTATATGTGTATACTTGTAATAAATATGCTATTTTTACCAAAGAAGAACTATCTGTGCCTCTACGCTATCCTCGCCCAATGTTATATATTTCTCTGCGGTGTAGACTCGCCCTAATTAGGCCTTTCTTACTGGGCAGGGCAATATTTTTAACATACTACTTTGCTGACGGCTCCAAAGCACTCAACATCTAATTAATATAACATCACACAACACAGTAGAAACATCTTCTTGCATTTATAAGAGCCCGTTCACACGAGGACGATTCGTGTTTTTGACGATTCGTCTTTTTTCACGATTCGTTCTGTTTTTTGACGGTTGCAATGCTTTTTAAATGCCCATGTTCACACGGATCACGAATCGTGAAAAAAGACGAATCGTCAAAAATCACGAATCTTCCAAATACACGGATTTTCACCAAATTCAATTAGGATATTTTGACGAATCGTGAAAAAACACGATTCCGTATGCAATGTGAACGTCCATCCGTCATGACGTATCCTGTATTTTGACGAATCATCAATGACGGATCCCGTGTGAATGAGCCCTAAAGGGTGTTTAATCGAACACCATTGTAGCTTTTATGAGATCATCTTTTGAAGACTCCGAGTAACCAAACACGCTGTATAAGCAGTCTGTATGGAGAAATTCGGTATTTGTAATGTTTTTTGTGTCAAGGCACGTAAATAAAACAAATTAATACTCCCCCTATTTTTTTGTTACGGTGCGGCTATACCAACTAAGAATATCAGGTATACAGAACATAAAGTGTTCAAGTGCGTATTACTCAGGTATTCTCGTTCTCTGTTCCGTTATTCTCACAGCTCGGTGAGACGTCAACCCAGCATAAACAAAAAGAAATCAGGCGCAGGATCAATGGCTTAACGCTCCTGACTTAGGGGCTGTTTCTGAGTTATTTCAAGACAGAAAAACCTAGAAACAAATTTTGCCTAACCTAGAAACAGCCATGCCGACCAAAAGACCAACGAGGTGGTCAATAAATATGTAAACAAGTTTTAAATCGGCGGATATAGTGATTCATGGCACAGCAAACATGGTGATTGCGTTTAAAACATTCAAGTATGTTTACTAAAGGCTACTGGGTCTATCGATTCGCTCCTATTGTTGGGGCTACGTGTGTCTAGGCAATAACGTATGGAGAGCCGCCATGCATTTTAGGTAAATGTTGGTACCGCGTGTAAAAGATAAAATATATGTGTATACTTTGAAGTTAATATCTACGTTTTATTCTGACGATAGAGGTTAAACTAAACAGGGTTGGGGTGCTCAAAATCTTTCGGTGTTATTACAAAAAAATTTGACCAGGTTTAAAATAGGTCTAAATTTAAGCCGACAACATAGGAATGAATGACACATTCGTGACATAACCTAATAAAGAAGCGCTTTTCTAATTGGCTAGCTAATAGCTTAGTCCTGGCTTAAACCCGTTACTAAGTTTTTAGAATAGGTTTAAGTCTAAAAGGCGTGGAAATTGCTCCACTGACAAGAGCGCAGCTCTTAAGTTATGAATGAATGAATTATTGAGACCAATCTCAAAAATTGCAAAAAAATATTGCTTCCGTAATCCGTATACATACAATTTTTTATGTATAAAGGTTCCGTACCCAAAGCGAAAAAATGGAACCCTATTACTAAGACTCCACTGTTTCTTTTTCTGTCTGTCACCAGGCTGTATCTTATGAACCGTGATAGCTTGATAGTTGAAATCTTCACAGATGTTGTATTCCTGTTGCCGCTAATTAATAATATTAAGTGGGGTTCCCATTCAACAAACGTGTTTTTTTCCGTTTTTAGAACTAAAAAAACGAATGTTGTATAGATAGTACAGAACCCTTCGTACATGTGGCCGACTCGCACCATGACCAGTTTTTATATTTCGATGTTAGTTTTATAGAGAAAGTTAATGTATCTAAGCACCAGAATCGACTAAGCTATTTTGAAAGCTACGAAGTTAGACGCTACCGTCTAACTTCGTAGCTTTCAAAAGCCTCTTCTTTTCTTTAATCAAAAGTTTGATAAAAAAAACGGTTAAATGTAATAAAGTACCGCAAACCTCTAAAAGAGCCTATAAATAAATCAGACCAAGGCCGAATCATCTATTGAAAGCCAATTAACGCTACTTTTAATTAAGAAACAAATTAATTTGTCTCGAACGAGCTAAAAGTGGACCGATGACTCACTGTTACTAATTTTAAAATAAACCTTTTAATCAATGACCTCTGAGACTATCTACCTATACAAGAAGAGAAGATACCTACGGGATATGCGACTCATAATTGGCAGAAATTTAAGGGCTCATTCACACGGGATCCGTCACTGACGATTCGTCAAAATACAGGATACGTCATGACGGATGGACGTTCACATTGCATTCGGAATCGTGTTTTTTCACGATTCGTCAAAATATCGGAATGGTGGCATCAGCGGATCCGTCACAATAAATTCACGATTCGTGTATTTTAACGATTTGTGCTTTAAAAAACACGATTCGTGATTTAAGACGTATCGTAAATTTTCACGATTCGTGATCCATGTGAACATGGGCATTTAAAAAAGCACTGCCACCGTCAAAAAAAAGAACGAATACTGACAAATGACAAATACTGAAAAATTACATGTGAACGAGCTCTAACCAAGCTTAAATATTATGTCGAGCAGAGAGCACAGAGGGAGAAACATAATTAGTCAATGGGAAGAAAGAGTTCGAAATCATACTTAATAGGTACCTTGTACCAAAGTAATTTTATTCTGTGTTTGTTTCTCCAAAATTATTAAATATTCCTTTCTTTTTTTTATTTATTTATTAGGATAAGTATATCTATTTATAATAACTAGTTTCCAAACTTAGAGATACGAATTGCCACTTTACAATATCAGCACTAAAGGTCCGCATATGACTGTTGCACCAACTCACATGCAACAATACAAGCAACAAAGTACAATAATATTGCATAACATGCATTTTCCCATTTGGCCGTACTTTACGACCATTTGAAGACAATCTTGAAGTTTTCACACAGCCATAAAGGTGTTTAGGGAGAAAATACACGAAAATATACGCTGTTGTTATGATTATTTGCATACAAAGTTTCATATCTGTATTTTTTTATTTTAGTTGACAGAAGTTAAGAAAACCATTACTGAAAGAGCAAATTCTGACTAAAGCATCTTTGAAAATTGTTTCCTTCCAGTAGTTTTATATTGCAATCTGAGGTCCATACTCAAAAAGCTTTCAATGGTTCTCCTTTAAAGTAAATAATAGTATAAAGTTTTTTAATTAATAGGCAGACATTTGACCTCAATCTCACCTGATGGTAAGCGACGATGCGGTCGAGAATAGGACTAGTCTGTCTATAAACAAACTCTTCACTCTTTTCTTAAAGGAATCCAAATCGTAGTGTTTAGGAAACACTTCAGCCGGCAACGAATTCCACTCTTTAGTTGGACGCAAGAGGAACGTAGTAAATAAGTTTAATAAGAATCCAAAAACCTATAAAAATAATAAAAATAACACTGTGAGTATTAAAAAATCTTAAAGTTAGCGTAGTCAATAGTTTTCCATATTCAACGTTCACTCTGCGTCTTTTCCCTATTGATAACATGAGAATTAGAGTATAATATGCTTTTATTATATAACTAGTGGTTCCCCGCGACTTCGCCCACAAGAGTTGGATTTTCCATATAAACTTTCATCTCCCATTTCACCCCCTTAATGTTTTTATATCGCGACAAAATGTTGCCTATGTCCTTTCTCGAACTGTCTCCACACCAAATTTCATCTCAATCGGTTCAGTGGTTTAAGCGTCAAGAGGTAACAGACGGACAGACACACTTTCGTATTTATAATATTAGTATGGATAGTGAAATTATGTCTTTGAATCTTTTCGTAACATTGAAGTTCATAAGATAAATATTGACATGATGCCTTTACAATGCAACTCTTAAACTATCGAAAGTGCTTTCATAATGCACCATAATAGCACCCTTTAGCTGTCACATCACGTCACGCCGTGGACCGTAACCCAGTAACAATAGAGGGTAATTTCGCAAAACATTGCGACAGTGCATGCAGTGGCGTGTGCGCATCTCCGTCTCCGCTTGCGTAAGGAAACACGCTGTCTTGGAGTTTTTTGAACTGATCTACACTAATATTATAAAGAGGAAAGATTTATTATTATTCTTTAAGCTACATTTATGTGAAAACTATAGGCAAAATGTTCATTGTTTTGTAACTTTTATTGCATTGTCAAAAGCTGTTTGTTTTCCTACAAAAAAATATATATTTATTATCAATGATGGTAAAGACAATACTATTAACTCTGAAGGAAACGCTGATTGGTCGATGAATATGGAACTATTTACTACCCAATCATCTTACTCTATAATATTAAAAAGAGTCAAGATTTGTTTGTTTGTTTGTATTGAATAAGCTCTGAAACTACTGGACCGATTCAAATGAAATTACAGATGAGTGAGTTCAGAGATACTTTGAGACCTTGGAAAGGACATACGCTACTTTTTGTCGCGATATAAAATCATCAGGGGGTTAATTGAGGAATCAAAGTTAGTATGAAAAATCCTACTCATGGCGCAGGCGAAGTCGCGGGAAAAATTGCTTTATTATATTTACAGTACTATACAATTCAATAGGTACTAACAATCCCTAATTTGGACCCGTACTATCAGCAAAAAAACTATCCTTTGAATTGCCATCAATCAGAAAACTACCCAACTTTAAGATTGCTAAAACTCGTTCTATGAGCGTTTACAAGATGAAAGAGCGAGATGGGGCTATACGTCCACATATATTTTCATTTTATTAGGACCTGAAAAAAAAATGCAGATAAATTCATGAAGTATTGTTTAAAAACAGCATTATTTGATAAAACAATACTCCTACGGGGGAGCTATTGTCAGTGTGCCAAACCACAGACTGTAACGCGATTGCAATAAACACCAATTTAGCAAATCGCCGTTGCGTCATCTTCACGCGGTGCGCGTACGCATCTCGCGAGCGCATCTCCGCTTGCGCAAATTGATACACACTGACGTTGCGTTTGGCGAACACAAGCCGATACAAAAACTGTCCCAAAAATATAGACAACATTGAGTAGACATTTCTTTGAATTTCATTGCAAAGTCAAACTTCTGTACGGAGTACTAGTATCTTACATGCTATGGAGCCGGCTTATGACATCCATTACGATAAAACACCGACCGGTCGATCCGCGCATATACTTGTATCTTTAAGCTAAATTGCAGCATATCCGAAAGATTTTAAACAATTGGACCTTAATGGGGCTTTTATTCTACACCAAAGTTCTTCATATAATAGATTGCATCTTGTCTAGCCCTGGTGTCTGTAATAACTACCGCCACAAATAACAGAATTTAAGAAAACATTTATGCCAAGTATGATGTGGTCTCCGCCCAAAATATCAATCATTCAAGAACCGACTTAACACTCATCTAAACACGCTCAATACGATATGAAAAAATAGATGGCAGAGGCAGGTATCAGTTGTGTCAACTGCTTAACTAAAATAATAATAAAATTTAAAAAAGTATTGAAATACTTTTCTTGGTCCTTCCATTATTAGTCAGTGTAGGCACCTCAGAAACTTGTAGCAAAGAAAAGTTTTAGCATCCGATAAGGGAAGTCCCGAATGACAAACATTTACATCGATCTCGCGCCTAAAACCACGCTTGGTTCCACCATAGCTAATTTTATTTACTTTTGATGACTTTTATTGTACAAGTTACACAGCAGTGTATCACGGCAGGAGTTCATTTCGCAAATCTGTCACGCGACGTTGCCATGTGGAGCGAGCGACAACGTATTTCCGCCGATTGTTGGATGAATAGACCAAGGGATACGGGACCATACTAGCTAAGTGTGTATAAAAATTGTATACAAACCAGCAGGAATGTGCAAGTTTCAAGAATAATTGTGTAGACTTTAAAAAGACGGACCTATAGATCCAAAAACCGGTGTAATGATTTGGTCAGTTTTAAAAGGGGTTTGGTTGGAGTTGTTGAATGATGGACAGAGATCAATGGAAGAGTTGGAGGAAGACCTCTACCAAGAAGAAGGATAATCATGCTACAGCAGTCTGCAGCGAAATCAAAATGTTATCTCATACTTTTGAAATACTGTATACAAAATCTTATGTCAATACAGTATTTCCCTCTCATTCTTGCATTAGCAACTTTGACAGAGACCGAGCGGCAACGAACTACAATGATGTCGAGAATTGAGTAAAATAAAATATGTCAATAGAACAACGGTTATTTTTATTTAGATCCTTTTGTTCTACTATACACCATAGCTCCTAGACTATTTCAACTAGGAAAGAAAGTAAAATCAGTCGTCAAAATGTTGAGCGTTTTGCAGCATTATGCAGTTAATTGTCGGAAAACATCCAGTACCTGTACTGGAAGCTATTGTTTGAAGGTATTTAGAACGTTGGACATGGCAGTAATGCAAGGAAAATCTGGGTGAGATCTGTCTGATAAAAAGCAAAGTTGAGATTTCTCTGAAGTCCTGAAAAGGAGGCAATCGAAAACCTTTGTACGGAGTACAGCACGGATTATTAATACGAGTATGTATACCTATATCACAATAAGGATCAAATTTTGGATTATTAATAGATAGATAGATACTCTTTATTGCACACCACACACAGTATACATTAACATAATTGCTCATAGAGTATGCTGTAAGCAACTTCTTTTTGATTATTAATTAATATACTAATAATTTAAGACTTTTCAGAATGACCCAAACAAGGCTATGTATTTATTGTACGGTTAACAAACGGCTTGGATGAACCAACCACTAGTTTGTCCAAGACAAATGAGTATACCGAAAAAAACCTTTGGTCATTAGCAGTTTGTTTTTGCGCAAGAACTTCTGAACTCGATAGACTTAAAGAACTCTTTTGATATAATCATATCTGACTTAGAGATCGTTCGTAATTATATTTGTATTATCAATATTAGTACTTATGCAAGAATAACATTTGCTGTGATTAACAGTACAGTCAGGTTCAATAAATCGTAAAAAAAGAAAATAATGTACTCAAAAATGTATCAACCATCCTCAGGTCGAACTGACTGGCAGCATTTTCGATAAAAGCTCCCAAATGAATCGTTAATCAGAGATAATATACACTAGTAACTGAACTATATCTGTAACAAATATACAACTTATCAATAAAAATTAAGATCAATTATTTAATACAATAGAAAAACAACAAGTAAGGTTCCCAGGATGCTGGCAGCATTACCGCGCTGGATAGCGATGCTTATCCGCTGAGCAAGGTAGCTGCCAGCTGTTGGGTCACCACTGATGTCAACCAGCTTCTTGGAAATCTTTGAAAAAAGAGATAGCGTTGGGACCCCACGGACCCAGTGTTTCGACTACAAAAATATACACTTAATCATTCAACAGCGATCACACTGCATGAAAATCCGATGAATAGTTTCGAAATTATCGCAAACATACATACAGACAGACTTGATTTGGGCCTTTACTTATAGTTTGTAATAGTGATAAAAATTAAGATAGATTACTTAATACAACACAAAAACAAAAATTATAAAAAGGGCATTGTGGTAAGGTTCCTAGGATGCTGGCAGTATTACCGCGCTGGATAGCGATGCTTATACGCTGAGCAAGGTAGCTGCCAGCTCTTAGGTCACCACTGATGTCAACTAGCCTCTTGGAAATCTCTTTGAAAAAGAGATAGCGTTGGGACCCCACGAACCCAGTGTTTCGATTAATAATAGTGATTATCTGCTTTCTTCTTCTTAGCGAGTCGATGGAACACGAGAAAATTACATCGTAGCAGCCCAGAATTCAGCCACTTCTATTGCGGATCGACTGCCGTCCATTAAAACCTCTAGCGTGCAGGTGTTGGGGCACGCCGGGCACGATGTTAAGTGTGCCATAGTTTGCACCGCACCACAAACACAGTCCACATCGGAGCTTACCGAAAATCCCCACCTGACCATGTTGTCCTTACTTCGGCCAACCTGAGTCCGAAGCCTGTTTAAGGACTTCCAGATCAGCCATGGTAAATCATGTCCAGGAGGGAGATTCTCGGCAAGCGGGACAAAAGGAGTAGGCAGAGAGGCTTTTTTGCGCCAAAGTTCGCATCTGGCCTGTGCGGGTTCGGTAGAAAGTGGTCTATCTGCTTTGATTATCTTATTATCTTGTTTAGGCTTGATCCCCAAGCAATCTAGTCAAAATGCATTTTCTACCCAACCAGGAATTTATCTTTTTGTGCACCTTATTTATTCGATAACTACAGTATAAATCCCAGTCATTATCTTTACGAAACAGAAGCTCGATTCCGAGTTAATCGATACCCCGACTATATATCAATCAAGCTGTCAGTCTGTGTATAATTTAGCCAGAAACCATAGATTAGATAGTTGTTTGAGGATGAAAATGAGTCTAGTGCCCTAAAATTAGTACGGGTGAAGGGTATTCATTGTGTTTTTAAATGATGATGGCGGTACGATAGTGGACCTCAAAAAAACTTTTGTTTTTAATTCCTATTTGAATTAAGTTTTAGTACTAGTTTCCTACTTAGTTTGTCGCTTATTGTTTTACATGTTTTGTACGCAACATAACATTACGTATTATCCATACTAATATTATAAATGCGAAAGTGTGTCTGTCTGTTACCTCTTGACGCTTAAACCACTGAACCGATTGAAATGAAATTTGGTATGGAGACAGTTCGAGACCCTAGAAAGGATATAGGCTACATTTTGACGCAATATAAAAACATTAAGGGGGATAAAAGTTTATGTGGAAAATCTAACTCTAGCGGGCGAAATCGCGGGGAACCACTTGTACCACTGAGTAAACTGAAGCTTCCATAGAGGTATTGATTCTGATGAACTAACATGGCGATTATGGGACTTTCCAGTTTTAAGCCTTGTTGTCCACTTGATCGGTCCCAACACAATGCAATATGACATGGCACTCATCAGTAAAAAATTAAGCGAAGCTTTCAAATCATAAATGGTTTTACAGGGTGCGACTTTTTTGACGTTAAGTTTACGTAGTTACAGAATCTAAAGATCATTTTCGGACATCAATAAAAATAAAACAATCTATCGATTACACATAGTAGTTATGTAAAACATTTAGGTAAGTGCCTTTAATTTGCGTGCTAGACTATAATTATTTCATATCTAAGAATGGGTACCAATAGAATTCTTTCTATGTGTTAAAAATGTGTCAATAATTTTCCCATTCTACAATCAGACAAACAAGATTACGTGTAGTGACTTCCGTTACTAAGTACTAGAAATACCCAACATTGAGGTATAGTGTGAAATCGCATTGCGTTACATTTCGACATCCTGACATGCTGTCCCAGTGGACATTTAGCACTAATGAGACCATGTGACGGTACGGATTGAACGGCCAGTTTATTTGGTTACAGACGTATGTGTTATTTCAAAGCCAAGTATGAAAGGCGGCGAAAAGACTCGAACTAAATGAGTAGACAAGAAACTATATAATGATATGCGTGTATACGTGTAAGGATTATTTAATGATTCATGTGTCTTGTTACAGTTTACTGTATTTTTTTATTTTGTTTCGATTGAATACCTTTTTATCATAGTTAAATTGCGTCAAAAAGTTAAACAATCTTTCAAACCACATTTAGTAAGAGTTCTAATAGTCAAAAAATCAGCAAGCCTACCGGCCGACTTTAAGCTATGTTGATAGCGACTGCATTGCGAGTGCATGTTTGGAAGTTTGGAACATTTGAATTGTATTTTTTATTAGTACTTACCTATCATTTCCTATCTGACTTTAGTTTAATAGATATTATTGCTTTTCTAAAAGATATGACTATTGCAATTTGAAGAATTTTTACGAGTTGTATCTATACTATATATATTATAAAGAGAAAAGATTTGTTTGTTTGTTTGTTTGTTTGTTTATTTGCAACGAATAGGCTCCGAAACTACTGAACTAATTTGAAAAATTCTTTTACCATTAGAATCCTGCATTATCTGCGATGGACATAGGCTATATTACATTGTCAAAAAAGTTAGGGTTCCGTATGAAAACTTCGATTATGCAACCAAAGGTGTAAAAGGAAAACCATTAAATTGCGAACGCTGCGAAAACTATTGACAATAGAACAAAGTAATGTTCTACAGTTTTGTAGAGGACATCATTATCTACAATAAAGTCTGCGATAACATATGTCTAACTATAACAGTTAAGTCACAATAACTCCTTTTTTAGGTAAAAATATGAAATTTTTGCGGCGGCAAAAAGAAAGCCACAGTTTCAGTATGTCGGTATTAATCCTTATTCAAATAAATCACGTCATATTCAAGGCTATATCAGCACCTGTAAATTACTTTTTGAATTATTCAAATTGGACATACCATTAAAAAAATATCATGAGTAATATAATATTGTATCGAAGTTAGGACGGCAGCAAAGTTGGCCTTTTGCTATATCGTCAATAGATTTTTTTTTTATTTAAAAACTTTATTGCACTTAGAACAGTGTACAAAAGGTAGACTCAATGCTAAAAGTATTCTCCTCCAGTCATACCTATAAGTCATGCAGAAAAATTGTAATGTGCAGGATAATGTAGTCGAATAGAAATTAAAAGACGCAACAAAATATTATAATGTAGTTGAGTTTTTCCCAATAACTTAATAAGTAAGTAGGTAATTACTAGGACGTACGATGTGTTGAATTGAAGTTCAAGCAAAGATATCTCTGCCGCCTCCCTTACTACACTCACTTATTGTCGCTTGCACACACAATACGACAAGACGCAATGCTTTTTCTTTGGCCATCGTGGTAAGGCGGTGGTGACCAGGATAGTACTTTAATATTGCTGATTTCTTCTTGACTTTTGTCTGATTGATTGTTTGAATGCACTTATCTCAGATCAGAATTACCTATTCATGGTCCGATTTTGAAAAAAAACCTTTGTGTAAGGTACAACGTATCTAGCAAGGCTATAAGATAGGTAATTTAAAAAATCACGTTATGTCTTTCAGGAATGGAGTGAAATCAATAGGTGCGCATGAAGTCCTCGGGGACTGCTATTTTTTCTATACTAATATTATAAAGAGGTAAGGGTCGGTTGCCTTATATCTCACATTGTAACTGGAAAAACGGAGGAATAATTTTTTTGTTTAAACATGCTAATCACAGGAACTGCTGAACCGATTTGAAAAAAATATTTTGTGTTAGATAGCTTATTTCTCGGGGAACGCTTTGTAAGAGCTATTTGTATAAGCATGATACCTACCTAGAAATCAACGGGGAAGCAGTTAAATCAAAAAGCACGGACGAAGTCGCGGGGGACCGTTATAATTAATATGTTCATATTATTTATTTTCGCTTAAGCATACTGTCAGGTACTATACTCAGAGGGGGACGCCTGTGTATGCTGCTTTCCTGGATCTGTCCAAGGCATTTGACCTGGTTAATTATAAGTTATTATGGTCGAAACTATCTGACATAGCGTTACCACCTGAACTAATAGCCACTTTTGAGTACTGGTATGGTAATCAAGTTAACCAGGTCAGGTGGTCTGGAGCGTTGTCTGACGAATATGTCCTCGAATGTGGGGTAAGACAGGGTGGTTTGTCGTCTCTCGCTCTCTTCAGCCTTTATGTTAATGAGCTTATCGTGGAGCTCAGCAACATCAGGGTTGGCTACTCAATAGACGGTCTCATGGTCAACATCATTAGTTACGCAGACGACATGGTGTTTCTGTGCCCCACGGCGAATGGTCTGTGTAAATTACATTTACATTAAACATGGACTTCTCTATAATGTTAAAAAAGTGAGCTAATGGTTTTTCGTTCAGGTACTAGGAAGTCGATTCCTGCACCTCCAGTAAAACTCCTAAATACTGAACTGAGGAGAGTTAGTCAATTTAAATACCTGGGACATGTTGTTACTGAAAAACTATCTGTGTAGTCTAATCTATCTGTAATGATGACTGTGACATAGAACGTGAGAGGAGGGCGTTAGCGGTCCGATGTAACATGCTCGCTCGCAAGTTTGCCAGGTGTACAAGAGACGTCAAAATTACTCTCTTTAAGGCACTTCCAGACATTTTACACCTGCAGCCTGTGGTGTACTTACACGCAGAGGACCTATAACGCTCTCTGTGTCCAGTACAATAATGCCTTCAGGATGCTGATGGGGCTACCTAGGTTCTGCAGTGCGTCGTCGATGTTCGCTGAAGCTCATATGAATGACTTCTACGTTATCATTCGGAAGCGGACGTCGTCGATGCTTGCTAGGATACGGCGGTGCCCCAACAGCATTCTGATGGTTACCAGATATAGGCCATCATGTTCCATCTTTAAGCACTGGATACAAAAATGTGCAGGGATTCAGGAATCGGTTTTTTGACTGAGCACTTAGTAGTTTTATTTTGTATGTGGTAGTTTTAAGTTTTTATTTTTAAGTAGTATTAACAATAATTCTAAGTTATATGTTATTAACAACTATCTGTAGCTATGGATCATTGATTTGGTCTGAAATAAACGTTTTAATATTATTATATTATTATTCTTATTCACACGCGTTTTGATTCTCATCTTAAAAGATATCACAGTTTAAAAAAATACTCCGCTCCTAACAATGCCCACAGAAAATCCTAAATTTACGCAAACGAAGTCGCGGGGGACCGCTAGTCTATTATAAAAATATCTCTTCATGCTGTAGACGAGAATGGCTGGCTCATTTCAATAAACTGTGTCTACCGTTTGAATACGCGATTAATTCACACTAGTGCAGCATAATTCATAGGGTGTCGTGAAATAATAAATATATTCATAACGATATGTCTAATGCTCACTAATGAATTTGTCGGAAAGCTGTTAATTATCGATCTTATCTGATAAATAGATGTTCAAATAGTCATCGTGTGAGTGATCATTTAAAAGGCGCGATAGCTGAGTGGAGAACACTTCTCAACTTATCAGTAAGGTCGTGAGTTCGTTGTTTCGTAATGTTTATTTATTAATCCCTTAAAACCAATTTGAGAAAAATCTTGTCCGCATACATATTGCAATGAACTTACTAAGCTTTAACACGTTCACTGATTATCTTTGATTTTATAAGTTAACCTAGAATTCATAAGTCTAGTAGATGTTATTTCTATTTCGCTGCATTATTTTAAAATAAGTGTAGATTTCAAGGTTTTACTATATGGCTGCATGAACGGGCAAACATCAAACTCCAAGAAGTTAGTTTTGTATAGAGAATGCTTCTTAAAAATGAAATTGTTGAAATTTGTCTGTTTGTACGTTTAATTAGATTAAGTTGACCTTACATGGATTATACTAATAATAACTGTTGCATTTACTAAAGGTGGGGAGTAATATTACATTGCTAGGATTTTGACCGGACTTCGCTATCAATAGCTATCACATCTGAGGTTGATTTGTGTTTTTCCGTATATCCGCAATCCGGAAATTATCTTAAATGTATAACCCAAAATATTCGGAGTATAAGATGTAACAGATAATTTTATGTTATTACTACACAGACTAAAGATCGATTGTGACCTAATAGTTCTTACTGAGTGCTGGGTATCTTGTAATCCAATTATCCCAATAATTGACAATTATACAGGATATGCAACTGAAAGGTATATATTACAAAATGATGGTGTTGTAGTTTATGTGCGAAATGGAATTAATGTTACAGTAGAAGAACCAGACTTTCCTGGAGGAAACTGTTTGTTGATAAAAAAGGGTTTTGATCTAGCTATAATTACAATCTATCGTTCACCTTCTTTTAAAAACAGTATTGACTCATTTATTATTTCTTTGGAAAATATGTTAAAAAGTCTTATTATGTTCCAAAATATAGTACTCATAGGTGATATAAATATTGATATTTCGCCTAACAATTATGAAACTCAAACAGAAAAAAACGAACACTATCTGACTTTAACTGCATTTTATGGCCTTTGGCCCGCACATACGTTGATGACTAGGCCAAAGAGTAATACCTGTATTGATCATGTTTTATTAAAAACTAGAAAACCCTCACTGAGAGTTGTTATTCAATCCGATATTTCTGATCATAACGCCGTTTTGTTATGTCTCGATTTTGTCGTCATTTCAGAATCATCACCTAAGATTACCTCAAAATTCAATCTTGCTAACCTGGCGTCTGACATGAAAAATACTGACTTTAGTTGCTTGTATGATATTCAGGATCCAAACGCTTGTGTTAGTAGATTTATAGAGATGCTTACTGGGCTGCATCATTAAAACACGGTCTCCTATAATACAGTCAATCGTAAGAAAATACTCAAGCCATGGATGACGCCAGGTTTGCTTAGATGTATTAGAAATCGAAATAATCTTTTTAGAAAAGCTAAAGCACATCCAACTGATGATATAATACAAACAACTAATAAGAGGTGTAAAAGCTTCTGTAACAATCTCCTTAAAAATATTAAGAGACAATATGAAGCGGATTTGATTTCTAATGCTGGCAATAATAAGAAAAAGCTATGGAAAGTTCTAAAAACTATAACCTTTACAAAAGAATCCAACACTTCTCCAGACGAACTATTGCGATCACATGACTCACCCAGCTTAGCTGTCGACCACATAAATAATTATTTCATTAATATAGGTGTTTGAGAGTTTAGGCAGTGGATTACACGTGGAGGGCGACAATGATAGGTGGAAAATCAGTCAGGTCTGAGCACTTATAGCTAGGTACTTGCCACATCAGCTTTCAGGGTTCAGGTATCACTTCACAGGCCACAATCACTCGAAATGTCTGTAAGGAGCTTCACAGGATACACACGCGGCGAAAGCGCTCTGGTCGGTCTAGTACATGTGTCATAGGGAACGTCTCGATGTCGACTCGATCGTCGGGGTTCTCACAGTACGTTTTAAACAAATAAAAATAAGGCAGGTATGCGTGTGAGTGTGCGCGGCGTAGTATCAATAGGGTACACAAACAAATCAAAATATTGTAGTAAACAATAGGTAAATATTTAGCTGAAAAATCCTAATCACCGATGTTTCTTCTCGCACCCGCAACTTACCGTTACCCAAAAATTATTTTGTTACACTTGATACCGATGAGTCCGAAGTCGAATCCCTTGTTATGAGTCTTAAAAATGATTGTTCTATTGGATGGGACAACATTTCAAATATATTTCTTAAGACACATAGAAAAATACTTGTTCCAATTTTAATATACATCTTCAATAGGTGTCTCGTTTGTGGAGTGTTCCTGGATGCTTTCAAGAAGTCTATTGTAATACCCATACATAAGGGCGGGGACAGGGACCGAGTAAATAACTATAGACCTATTGCTATTCTACCGGCTATGTCCAAATTGCTAGAGAAAATTATAAATAAACGACTCACGAGCTATCTAGAATCAAATAATTTACTTACTAACAATCAATTCGGCTTCAGACCAGGCAAAAACACCGAAGGAGCAATGCTGGAATTGACTAAATTTGTAACAGAGAACTTGGACAATGGTAAAAGATACTTAGCAATATTTTTAGACCTAGCCAAGGCTTTTGACACGGTCTCTGTCCCAACACTCTTGAGCAAACTTGAGAGGCTTGGAATACGCGGTAACCAACTAAGCCTATTTGAGAGTTATATGCACAACATGTTGCAATGTGTCAAAATTGGCAACTATAGAAGCACATTCTTACCTGTTAATTATGGTGTGCCACAGGGCAGCATACTGGGCCCCACTCTGTTTACAATTTACGTAAATGACCTTTGCAACTATCAGGGGGGTTGTCCATCTGTTATGCAGACGATAAAGTGCTTCTTTTTTGCCGGTAAGAATTGGAACCAAACCTTCCAATGCACAACAATCTTTTAATATTGTACAAAATTGGTTGTGTAGAAACAAACTTACCTTAAACACAGATAAGACCAAGTATGTAACATTTTCCATCCGTAATACAACACAACTGGACAACACGTATAAAATATATGCCCATAGTGGTCGCTGCTCTTTGGACACTTCTATAGCATCTTGTCAATGCCCATCGTTAGAAAAAGTCGAGGCCGTTAAATATTTAGGTGTTCTTGTAGACAAAAATCTAAATTTTAGGCAACATCTGCAATTATGAATAGGACGCGTTCGCAAATTAATATATGTCTTTAAGAAATTAAGACATGTTGCTAAACCCAATCTTCTTAAAGAAGTGTATCGTGCTCTATGCGAACCCTTAATAAATTATTGCATTGCTTGCTGGGGAGGAGTCGCTAAAACTAACCTTCTTTCTTTAGAAAGAGCTCAGAGAGCAGTGCTAAAGGTTTGCACTTTTAAGGCATTAGATTATTTTACGTCACTTCTTTATGAATACTGTCAGGTACTAACTGTTCGACAAATGTTTATACTGAGCATTATTAAGAAACAACACCAACTTCTAGACTTTGACGCTGACAGCATAAATAGGAAACGATGTAAAGACTTGGTGGCAAATCGTGAGTTTAAGACAAATACAAAATTTTGTAAGAATTTCTTTAAGTTCCTTGGCCCATACTTATACAATAAGTTAAATAGGCTGCCTATGATATATCCTTTAAACAGGCACGCATGCAGCAATGTTGTCAAAGTGTGGCTACAACAGCAGACATATGATAAAACGGAGGAGCTATTATCTTTAATTGAATAGCTGCTGATTAGATCATAAACAGTAGGCAAAACCTACAATAACTTTGTGTGCACTGTTTTTATTTATTAATTTTTTCTTCAAGTCATACTCAACATAGATATTTTATAGATAATAATTGCTCTGTTAGTACCTACTTTAAATCTGTATTAAAGATAACTAACTGCATCTTTCTTAGCATAATCATACAACTTTATTTTTGGATACTTATTATCAGTGGCAGACGACAACACTTCAAGCTTCGATATCTTATGCAATTGTTATATTGGTTATTTTTCAAAAAAATTATGGCCTGATGTGCTGGCGACTGTACATCGAATGTTAAAATTGTGTATACCTACATACATGTGTAAAAGTTATGGGAGGAGCATTTTGCTTATCCTAAAACACAGGGTTTTTCCCTAACTTAGGAAGCAAAGCTCAAGAATTAATTAGTTTCTATAGTAATTAATTAAGATCCATTGTTAAAACTACATTGTACTTACCTTATACCGAAATAAACATTATTATTATTATTATTTATTATTGCTATAATCAGTACCTATTACAGAACATTGCTATTATACTTCACATTTTTATGTTTGTAACAATTTTAATTTTTTTTGTTTACAGGTATGTCACATGATCTAATTATCAGGATATCCAGCAGGTTCGGAACATATCAAACCGTCTACAGAGACTGCAGTGGCAAGTTTAACTAGTTTTATACAAAATCCTTTTTCATACTTAACAGCCGATATCTTGACACACCGAGAAACATTAAAATTCATTCGTTACAATTAAACTTTGCTAGCCGCCGGAATTAGGTATACTTCGAGATAATATGTAGTCAGTTTATTTAATGCTAGTCTTAGCTAGCTAAGTTAAATGGTAACTAGGTAGTAATGGTTATTTTAAAGTCTTTAGTTATGATTGGTACTGCAGTGAGAAGTGCTAAGAGATAACTAGGTAGCAATAGTTATTTCGAAGGCTTTAGTTGTGTTAGCTATTGCAGTGGGAGGTGCTACGATCTTGGTCAGCATTTGTCAATGTATACGAGTATAATAGGATCGACATTTTTTTGCAACGTGTTTGCTCATGACTTTAGACTAAGCCAGACGTGACGCAACAAGCTGCTTGGCGCCGGGCTCCGGTGGGAGGGTGGTAGCTACCAGGCGGCACCGAACGGAGCCTACCTCCGCTGATAGCATCGTTCAACCGACAAACTATTTGTGATGCCCAGGGTGGATCATTAGAAGGTAGATCCTTCACCACCCCATTTTCTTCTACTGGGCCCTTAGACTTTCTACGGCCAACTTTAGTTTTTTAAATCAAAACAGGCGTGGCTTTACACAGAATAGGTCTAATATTTTACAGTTTAAGTATCATACGGTACGATTTATCGCTGGAAAATGGCTGTGAAATGCTTTATTAATTCAGTTGACTCATTAGAACTTGTGTCCAGTTGATTTGATACAGCAGTGGTAGGCTTGCGGCTTTGACTTGTCACTAATCTTAATCAGCCTAGATAGTAACTCTGAAGGTATGGAATAGCTACTAAAGTTGAAGAAATAAGTAAGTTTACTACGGTTTGGAAAAGTTAATTTATTTCAAACTAAGTAAGTCCAAGGTATTAGGGTCCATAGCGTGAAATTTTTCAATATTCTGCGTTATGATGTACATAAAAAAGTGTTCTAGGGTGCATTTGGTGAGATGCAAATACCTATCCTTAATTGTGATGATGACTTAATTCAATAAAAACTATGCATCTGTTTGATAAAAACTATGACGTCCATAATGAACTAGGCTTATTATGTACATTTGAAAAGGTGACGCATTTTCTGGATGTTTTTTATAGCGTCTAAAATAAACGTTATTTTAATGGGATCGTTCATCATTTCAAAGATTGTAGGTGATTAAATTGGCACCCTGTAGATATCAGCCTGCCTGCTGGTTCATTGCCATTAAATATATTGGTAAAAATATCACCTATTCACAGCTATTTTGGCACGAGTTTGCCACTACACACACCCATCTAAATATGACAACATAAAATAATTAGTGCTCTATAAATTTTTGAAATTAAAATATTGTGTTACAACTTCACTTAATTGGACATAAAACTACTGGTTTTCCGTTTTGACACACTAAAGTTAGATGCAGAAGGTTTGCTTGATATTAATGTTTACTTACACATGTAAGCATTTATTCAAAAATAAATAAATATTGACAACAACCCAAAGTACCCACGCAAGTTAAGCTTGTGGTATGGAAAACTAAAACAACGGTGGTATCATAATATCCAGAACCAAGACAACAAAAATATGAATACTGACTCAACCGGGAATCGAGCCTGCGACCCTAGAGATGGCGACAACTTGAAAACCGATGTGCTACTCGGCTAGGAAGGTCGTCATGAAAGAATTACACCTGTAAGAATTTATTTAAGACTAGTGGTTCCCCGCGACTTCGCCCGCAAGAGTTGGAATTTCCATATAGACTTTCATCCCCCATTTCACCCCTTTAATGTTTTTATATCGCAACGAAATGTAGCCTATGTCCTTTCCAGGATCTCTGTCTCCATACCAAATTACATCTCAATCGGTTCAGTGGTTTAAGCGTCAATAACAGACAGACAGACAAACTTTCGCATTTATAATATTAGTATGGATTCTTTCAATAATTTCGATGTAGACCTAAATCGATTGCTTTGGGATTGCAATGGAAATCGCGATAGTTTTCAAGTTAAATTGTAGGCTTACGAGTTTCACAACCCTAGTGTTAGACTTAATAAGCCACATATAGGCGTTTGACATGGCATAATGAGACTGACGAGATAACACGCCCTAACTGAAAGAAGCACTTTATTCGAAACTTCTAACAACTAACACTACGCGAAAAGAAGCGACACTTAAGCCTGTGTGCACGTAAAATCGCTTGCGGCTATGTGTGGGTATCTGGGTCTGTCGACCGCATGAATTAATACTCTTTAAGTATAAAACTTTTGGATTTATTATATTTATCTACGTTTGACATCTTTTATTACGTTAAAAATAAATATGGTAGTGTCAAAATATCTCGTTGGTTTTGTAGGGTATATTTTATGAAAAACCGATATAAAAGTATGCTACGGATGATAAGATGCATCCTACGTGTTGGTTTGTTACAAACAACCATGATTAATGATATGCCATACCTACTGTGCTTCGCTTTGAATTTCAAATAATAAACACAACTAAAAATTTTCGTAATTAGAAATAGAAACTATTTAAGGTCTCCTAACTGAACTGGGTACCATAGATACTTCTAATATTTTCGATTTTCATCGGAAAAGCTGTTTTAGCGATTTTTCAAACATTATGACCTTCCGCCACTATGGCCGAAAAGACGCTTTTCATATTTCGTTAGTGAATATACAAAAAAAATACTTTTTGCAATAAATTGCCTATTTTGGAAGAACTGTATCTTGTGAACCAAAAGATAATCTGTAATATGAATCATAATACACTGAACCTATTCAGTGAAGTACTAGCTTGCGACGCGATAGGGTTGACTGCTACGAGGAGCTACTTACGCCATCTAGCGCACCTTTCTAGCACTTTATTCATGCTCGTCCAGCCAGCAACGTAATTCACACATAGTGCCGTGCGCCGCCGGTGAAAAAACGCGTCTCGTTGCTCGCTCGCAACACCCAACTTGTTTAGCCTCTTCCAATGGGTCGCCACGCGTAGGTACGTTTTTGCTACCTACGCGGGGAGTTAAACAGGCCTGGCAAGAACAGAAAATATGTGTTTGATATTTCGCGCCCGCCGCCGCGCCCGTGCTAAGCCCGCAATGTGAGCGAACCCTTAGGATTGTAAAACCAAATAAGGCAAGACTTAATGATCTATCTACCTATGTCATTAATGCGTACTTCACAGCAAGTTAAGCTATTATTTTGACAGACGCCAAGTTGCATACTTTCCTGGTAACCCCTACGATAAGAAAAAAGAAAGTTCTGATCATTATTTTGTGGTTGCCATCAACACGATAGAATAATTCAGATGATAATACATCAAGATTAATACTGTGGCATCTTATGTAGCTGTGATAGGGTTGCAACGAAAATGTAAGTACTTAAATGGTCTAAAGTAATTTATTTACACAAGATAACAACTAGTTTACATATAATTATTTTTATAACTTAAGCAATTATTTTGCAAGTTTTTTAGGAATTCAAATTGAATTTCGCTCACAAAAATTAATCGACTGTGTCATCCGGTGGGACTCGAACCCACGTCCCTTCGCTATCCGGGCTTACCAACTAAGCTACGGAGGACGTTAGTCAGCCGACGAATTTTCGTGAGTGCTTGCTACGCCAGTGAGCCGACGTTCGATTCCATCAAACTAGTTTACATAATATAAACTCTGTCGAAACTATTTAGTACCACCAGGCCTGTGTATCTCCCCGCGTAAGTAGCAAAAACGTACCTACGCAGGGCGCCCCTACTTAGAAGCTAAAACAAGTTGCGTGTCACCGGCCAGTGACACGCTCGCGCGTTTTTTTTACATTGCTGGCTGGACGAGAATGAATAAAGTACTAGAAAGAGGCGCTAGATGGCGTTAGAAGCTTCTCGTAGCAGTCAACCCTATCGCGTCGCGTGATATAACGTCATTGAATAGGTTTAGTGTATTATGTATCATATTCCAGAGCAATAAGTATAAAATTATCTTGCAACGGATTTTTGTAGGTGACACGAAAATGTTCTTGACTCTGAGGCGAACTAAATTACGCCATATTGTTGACGACATTGAGTAGACATTTCTTTGTATACAATTGCTAAGTCATACTTCTGTACGAAGTACTAGTATTCTGTGGTACCACGTAAGAATATAAACTATTTTAGAAGAAGAAAAAGTTCCCACTATTGTGTGGTGTGACCCAAACAGGCATTACTGCCTATTCTTACACTGTGGTTTTGAAGTAGAATTATTTGCTTATTAATTTACAAATATCCGGATCTTTATCAAGATTGGGTGTTTAATGGCGTTTCTTATCGAGAACCGTTTAATTGTACAATTTAATGTCAGAAAGTGGTAAAGAATTAAGGTTTGCTATTGTGAGGTATTGTAAAGTACCTAAGTTAACAAGAATCATAAAGATTAGGCATAGTTAAGATTTACTTAGCATATTCAGTTATGAGGTAAGACTCAGGAAGAAAATTAGGACGTGTATCCCAGTGTCTGCGTGAGTAAACGGGAACCGCTCGTATTTAGGGTTCCCTACTCAAAGAGTAAATACGGCACCCTATTACAATTTTTTTTTTGTCTGTCTGTGACCTGTTGTTTGTTGAATTTTTCACAGTTGGTATATTTCTGTTCCATTATAGTGTATAATCCATACTAATATTATAATAGCGAAAGTGTGTCTGTCTGTCTGTTGGCTCTTGACGCTTAAACCACTGAACCGATTGAGATGAAATTTGATATGGAGACAGTTCGAGACCCTGGAAAGGACATAGGCTAAATTTTGTCGTGATATAAAAAAAATAAGGGGGTGAAATGGGGGATGAAAGTTTATATGGAAAAACCAACTCTTGCGGGCGAAGTCGCGGGGAACCACTAGTGTTTTATAAATACGGAACACTTAGTGCGCGAGTCCGACTCGCACTTGGCCGGTTTTTTTATATGCGCCAACAAGTAAACTGTATAAGCCGAGAAGAAGCAAGACTGCATTAAAAATTGATCACATTATTGTGACCAAAGAATGGTGCACCTAGTAATTATTATTGGTTTCTTTTTAATGTTAAAAATCCACTTCACTTTAATAAATTTCCGTATGCTGCGTCCTTGTCTCGCATAGTTATTGAGCTGTTAATAATGTTTCATGGCTCAATAAGTTTAATAATGACTCGATTAAGGTTTTAATACACATCTCGAAGATAAATACAGTTTGTTGGTAAGTAAGTACAGTCTAAAAAAATAGGTAAAAAAACTTTTTAAGTTAAACGGTTTTATGTTAAACATACATTGCAATGTTTAAGATAAATGTACTAAAAACCAAAAAATAATAAAATAGATACAGTCGTGGGAATTATAAACATATGCATAGACTAGACTAAAATAAAACCGTGGGGCACGTCAATTGTCTATAAATTATCGACTTAATGTGCGATAGAAGAATCATTTAATTCGTCGTTAAAATAGGCAGTTGGCCCGCAGACGGTGAGGAAATTACTTACTATTTTCTTGCTCATGGAAATTCCAATAGTTATACACTCCATGTAAATAAAAGAGATGTTTCAACTAGTTTATCGTTGGACATTCACACTGCTGGCTGGCGAGGAATCGTTTCACTGCTCGTAGTTTGTCTTTAATCGACAAAACATATGATTAAAGTACTACTCGCTCACCACTATGAAACCCTAAAACTCACTTATAATCGAGCTTGCTAGCTTGTTTCCACATTCTAGCCCTACTTATCACACGTCCATCGTTGTCGGTTGAACAACTGCCTAATTATAGTGTAACATTACAAAACAAACATTTTAATCAACGATTGTAGACAATTGACGTGCCCCACGGTTTTATTTTAGTCTAGTCTATGCATATGTTTATAATTCCCACGACTGTATCTATTTTATTATTTTTTGGTTTTTAGTACATTTATCTTAAACATTGCAATGTATGTTTAACATAAAACCGTTTAACTTAAAAAGTTTTTTTACCTATTTTTATTTTCTAGTTAGTTTATTGCAGTCCAACTCCTCTATACGTAGTCCCTGCAAAGATCTTACTCTACTAAGAGCCACGTAGGCTTGACCTTCTTCAAACAGTTTCGCACCTAAGTATACGACTGCGTGATCCACAGTGCTGCCCTGCATTTTATGTATTGTAGAAGCCCATGATAGTATTAAAGGCAACATTCTTCTTTCAGCCGTCCCGTAATTGTACTTAGCTGGAAACTGTATGGCTTTCGAGTGTATAAGATGTACTCCGTCTCTTGCGAAATCAATTCGGACGGAAGGTACATCTGTTGCATATATCTGAGTTCGATCAATTTCTAAATTTAAATCTTATTATTATACGCCATTTGGTGGCTGCGCCCATCTTAAATATTAAGGTTGTATAGTGCACTGTATTCTTCTTGTCAAGCCCTTTTATTTGATACCCATATTGGTGGGATTAATAAAAAATTGTTATCAGCCATTTGGTAGCGGCGGCCATCTTAGATTTCAGTTTTGCATAGTAAATTGTATTCTACTTGTTTAGACCTTTTATTTGATACCCATGTTGATGGGATTGATAAAACCTAAGTTATCCGCCATTTTGTAGAGGCCACCGTCTTGGATTTTAATTTTATATAGTACATTGTATTATACTGGTTGAGCACTTTCATTTGATACCCATATTGATGGGATCGATAAAACCTACGTTATCCGCCATTTTGTAGCGGCCGCCATCTTGTATTTCAATTTTTATAGTATATTGTATTCTGCTTGTTGAGCCCTTTCATTTGATACCCATATTGATGGGATTGATAAAACCTACGTTATCCGCCATTTTGTAGCGGCCGCCATCTTGGATTTCAATTTTTTATAGTATATTGTATTCTGCTTGTTGAGCCCTTTCATTTGATACCCATATTGATGGGATTAATAAAACATAAATTATCCGCCATTTTGTAGCGGCGGCCATCTTGAATTTATAATGATAATGAATAAACATAATTGTATTGTCACCAAAATCCAAAGTGTATACAAAATTTCAGATTAATCGGTTGACAGGAAGAAGGTGAAATTTGAATTACTAAATTTGACCCAAGAATAATAAATAAAACAAACGGGGTGAGCTAAATAAAACCGTTTAAAAAATAAAATAAACAAACAAAAAGGAAAACTGACTGACATTTAACGCACAACCTAACCTTGAAATTTGGAAACTTGGCACCATGTTTTCTTTTATAGTGTATGTAGGTGGAAGGACTAAGAAAGGATTTTTTGGAAGTTTTGAAGCTAAATCTATAATAAATAAAAAAAAGTATTTAGTTCTTTGGTTCGAAATTAAGACCAACGTTACTCAGGATTTTAAAAAACTGAAATAAGGGTGTGGGGGTTAAAAATAGGGGTAGAAATATGTTGCAAAATTGCCCCTATCAATTTATAGCAATTGTTCAAGACTAGAGTGCAACCCCTTGAGGATCAAAAGACCGCCCGCGGTCTCTTAACAATTGATTTTCTATTGTGTTTGGAAACATGATCTCTGAAGTATTAATCTAGGTGCAAGGTACATACCTAATAAGGTACTATCAAACAACTTTCCTGACATGTTTTAATTGAAGAAACTCACAATGGACTTACACAGTTATTATCGTCTAAAAATAGACAAAAGAGGGCGACACTTTCAGCATTAATAATAGTTTATTCTAGGAATAATTGCGTAGTGACCGTAAGTGAAGGACTGAAGCTGGTAAGTTGTAGTATTTGTTTCATTATTAGGTATTTCTGAGAAACTTAGGTGTTTCAAACGCAATTAACTAATACATTCTCAGACCAATTCGAGAGGTGTTAAGGACCTTAGTAGGTAATAATAATAAATTGTTTCAACAAACAACAATTACCTTGCCCAAACTAAGCCTGAGCTTGTGCTTTGGCGACTAGAATAACGGATAGACATACTTATTTATATACGTTTATAAACATCCATGACTTAGGTACATAAAAATGCTTGTGCTCATCACACAAACATGCCCCTTGCGGGATTTGGACCCAAATCTTTAATTTTTGTAGTCCGAAGCGTGGACCACCTAACCAAGACGGTCGTCAGGTACATATCCATTAATTTTGTTCAAGAACTTTGAACAGATAAATAATTAGTGATAGTGATTTCATCATGATTTCTCAGACCACTTCTGGGGCTTTCAAGGACCCTCTGTGGTTCGCAGTTCGGTTAAGATACGCTACGCTTGTCATACTTTTATAATAAAATATATTCTTAAAGGAATAACACTTTTCTCAGGTCTATATGGACCAGGGATGGCCTCTGGGTTTCCAAGGCATCCCTAAGGTATAAGGACAATAGCCACCACCGGGGCAACGGAGAGGCTGCGTTAGGTAAACCTCTGTCGCCTCACCATAGAGTGTGAGGGAACTCGCGGAGGTTTTACTGGTACACCTGGTGAAAGGGTCCCACATAACCCGCTGCTATCCCCATGCTTAAAGCATTTCCTTAGGGCATTTTTTTAAATCGGTTTGCTACAGACTAAGCCAGATTCGACGGGCGTAGACAGAGTCGACGGTGGAGCGAGCTTGCCCAGAAGGTTCTGGCACTCCCACTCACCGTCGGAACACAGTAAGCTGCTTGACGCCTGGCTCCGCTGGGAGGGAAGTAGCTACCAGGCGGCACCTAACGGAGCCTACCTCTGCTGTTAGGATCGTTCAGCCGCCATCTCAAAGTGGAGTTTGTGATTTCGTTGCCCAGATATGCCCGTTGCTTGCATAATTACTTACACTATCTTATAGCGACATTATAAAATCGCCGGTGTTTATCTGACAGCGTTTAATTTAATTAAAAACTTATATTTATTTCCTCAACACGGCAACACCTCATTATCAATATCATCCCTTCCTGATCAGATAGCTAGGTAAGTTCGTTCAGAATTTCACATCGAAGCAATAGTTAATCGGTAATGATTAAAATACTGTAATTAAAAGGTTTGTGCCAGACAGGTGTAACGGACTAGAAAGGAAACTGGTATTCATTTACTTGGTATTGGAGTTTTGTTAAATCGACACTGGATTTAAAATACGGCTCTGTGAGCTATTGTAGGGCTCAGTTCATTTTTGTTTTATTATTGGCAAAAAAAGTTACATTCGACCATTTTGACGACCATCTTGGTGTAGTGGTTCGAGCCCCGGACTTCTAAACCAGGCGGTTGCGGGTTCGAAACCCGCAAGAGGCAAATGTTTGTGTGATGAGCACAAGCATTTGTACCTAAGTCATGGATGTTTATAAATGTATATAAGTATGTCTATCTGTTATCCTAATCACCATAGCACAAGCTCACGCTTAGTTTGGGGCTAGGTAATCGGTGTGTTTGTTGAAACAATTTATTTATTGTTTTGATATGTTTGTTCTCCACAGTAGTGGAGCTAATATCGTTACGTTAACGTAATAAGCTAGTCATTTGTTTTTTCCTAGGTCAAGTGTTTGAGAGTTTAGGCAGTGGCAGGCAGATTACACGTGGAGGGCGACAATGATAGGTGGGGAAATCAGTCAGGTCTGAGCACTTATAGCTAGGTACTTGCCACATCAGCTTTCAGGGTTCAGGTATCACTTCACAGGCCACAATCACTCGAAATGTCTGCAAGGAGCTTCACAGGATACACACGCGGCGAAAGCACTCTGGTCAGTCTAGTACATGTCTCATAGGGAACGTCTCGATGTCGACTCGATCGTCGGGGTTCTCACGGTACGTTTTAAACAAATAAAAATAAGGCAGATATGCGTGGAGTGTGCGCGGCGTAGTATCAATAGGGTACACAAACAAATCAAAATATTGTAGTAAGCATATCGCCCGCCCTAAACACGTCAAGTGTTTACGAGAAGGTTAGGAAGCTAAGAGAAAGGAAGTTCACTGGACAGGAAGACGAACTAATTTCGTCAAAGATCTCTTTAGGCTACCGGTAGGAGTTTTAACATCTACCACACGAACAACTTGGTCTTTGCAAAGGGGGAAGTTTGTCATCTTTTATGAGTACTAACTCACCCACTTTAGGAGGATCACAAGGAGAGGTCAATTTATTTCTAATTTGTAATGTATTTAAGTATTCTAAATGCCAGCGAGACCAAAAGTGCTGGGTAATTTGTTGGATTAGCTGAAACCGTGTAAGGCGGTGCAATTTTACGTCTTTATAAGGGTACTCCGGAAGTGCAGTTAAGGGTTGTCCAATTAAGAAGTGGCCGGGAGTTAACACTTCGACATCATTAGGGTCCGGAGAAAGTGGGCACAATGGGCGTGAATTTAAAACTGCTTCAATTTTAGCAAAAACAGTAGTCAGCTCTTCAAACGTAAGGGGGGTATCGCCTACTACTCGTTTTAGGTGCGATTTCACCCATTAAACCGCAGCTTCAAAAAGACCTCCCCAATGAGGGCAAACAGGAGGATCGAAAACCCAGGATATGTTCCGCTTTGAAAGCTCAGAACCAATAGCCGCCTGGTTTTGAGACAGGAAACACTCTAACTCTTTCAGGTAATTGTTGGCACCGATGTAATTTCGACCGCAATCAGATCGGATTAGGCGAGGTACACCACGACGCGACACGAATCAGGAAAAGGCCGCAATTAAGGCTTCAGTAGTTAGGTCTGACACAACCTCAAGGTGAACGGCTTTAGTGGAAAGGCAGACAAATACACACAGGTAACTTTTCACTAACCTTTTGTTCCTATAGGCCTGGACTTTGGTAAAAAAGGGTCCTGCAAAATCGGTACCTACACCGTCAAACGGTCCAGCAGCCGTGACGCGGTCTTTAGGTAGGTCACCCATGAAGGGTTGAGATACAGCCGCCTTGAGACGATAACAGGGAAGGCATTTAAAAATCACATGCTGAATAGCTCTGCGTGCCGACAAGATCCAAAACTCTCTATTTAACATGGCAACAATTGCATTAACACCTGCATGAGCATTCTCGCGATGGTAATGTAAAATAAGGATGTTCATGAAATTACCATTCTTAGGCAGAAGAAGGGGATGGCGCGCATCAAAGCATAGATCGGAGTTTCGTAATCGGCGTCCAACTCGAATTAGGTCTCCGTCATCCAGAAATAAATTTAATTTTCTCAGGGAGTTAGTGATAGGATCGCCACGCCGTAAGCGATCAAGTTCATCAGAAAAGGAGGTAAATTGAACAATTTTCACTAAAAACAAAAGGGAATCTCTCCGTTCCTCAGGGCTCAGGTAGGACGAGTAAGATTTAGGAAATAAAAACCGCCTTAGGTAACAAGTCACGTTTATTAGCTTCTTGAAAGAACTATACCGCTCCAATAAGAATGAGGGATCCGGGGTAGGAACATCGGCAGAGACTACTAAACAACGTAGTCCAGGGAGATCACTACTTGGGTTAGGTTTCGAAATACCGGGCCAGTTGTCAGGAGACTGCGTCAACCACAAAGGTGAAAACCAAAGGCAGTGGTCGATCAGTCGGGTGACTGACATATCTCTCGATGCACAGTCACTAGGGTTCATGTAGCCTGAGACGTGCCTCCATTCACTATATGTAGGACTATTATTAATCTGGGAGACACGATTTTACTATCCGGACTTAAAAAATCCATGATGAGGGATAAAATAATGTTCCCGGGTCGTGTCATATGAAGAAAGGGACATATGGTTTAGGCCAAGGTACTCGCGCATAAAGGAAATATATTTATCTCGAAAATTAGGATTGGCTTGCAAACGCTTCTCAAGATTGTGGAATCGCCGTAAGACATTGGTTTTAGAATCACCGAGAGGTGGACGATCATGAAGAAAAGGGAGTCTAACCATAAATCGACCATCGCTTTCACGAGTGGTAGTTGCTTTAAAAAAGGTTTCACACTCTATATCCAAGGGGTTCGCTACTGAAGATTGGGGGGCCTCTTCGATTTTCCAGATTTTTTCAACTATTTGGGACAGCGAGACTCCAGTCATGGGGGGTTCCAAATCAGTAAATCCTCCATAAACAGGACCACACAAGACATAACCAAATATCGTCGAGATAGCAGTAAGGCCATCAGGGGACACAAACAACTCGGACCTTAAAAGGCGACCAATGACGTCAGCTCCAAGAAGTACACTTATAGTACCAGGTTTGCAAAATAAAGGGTCAGCAAGAGGGAGGTGCTTAGTACAGGTAATTACACTTTTAGGTAAGTCTACCTCTGGGAGGGTACCAGCAATCACATCAACAACTATTGCACTGGTGGAGATTTCTGGAAAGGCAGAATTAACTGGCTTAAATGAAAAGGATACAATGCCCGGGAAATTAATTGCTTGAACATTACCTATTCCACGAACAGGAACTTGAGAAGGAATGATAGGTAAGTTCATGTAGTCCACAACAAGCTCAGTAGTAAGAAGGCAGCCCTGAGCACCAGTGTCACATAAGGCACGCGCTTCCACATAATATCCAGACGAGGTTTTAACATGAATTAAGGCCGTAGGTAAAAGAACGACAGAATTGCGAGGTAAAGATGTAAAAGCGGGTATGGAAGGGGGGCTGCTATCTAGTCAGAATTGTGGGGCCTCATTGTACTTATGATAAAATGCACGTTCATCCTGGGTTCTTTGACCTAGAGGGGCATTATAAGTACGGTTACCGTTGGGTGCAGGTGGGGATCGCCCGCCCGAACGGGGAGGTGATGCTCTACGGGAATCACGAGGGGGCGGGGTACGAACACGGTGCCATTCAGTACGTGGGGGTGACACACGGTCCGTTAAGTGACTTTGTGGAGATTGCCGCGGTTGGTTAGAAGCTAAGGCCGCGACGTCTCGGTATGAGCGCTTGCGATCGCAATTCACAGGAGAGGAGTCATCATAACACAGTGACGTGTGATGACTGGAACGGCGGCACGTGCGACAGCGATAATTTCGCGTGCATTGGGATATGGAGTGTTTATCCAGGCATCGACAGCACAGTCGGGCCTCTCTTACAAAGGCAACACGTTGACGTGAAGGAAGGCGAATAAAATCGGGACATTTGCGTAAGTAATGCGAAGTACTATTACAAAGGTGACATTTAGATGTCGTCGCAAAAGTAACAAAGGCTCTCGCAGGAGGTGGGGAACGCGCGTTAGGTTTAGGCAAACGAGGGGAGCTCACAGTAGGGGGGGTAGTAGTGTCAACGACAGAAGCACTACCTACATTGTCGTGGTGCCTACATTCATCCTCAAGAAAGGTAATAAGATGATCAAAAGAAGGGAGGTGATTAGGATTATAGCCATAACGACGTTCAAATCTCGATTTTAACTCTGAAGGCAGTTTAGCAAGGCATAAGTGAACTAATAGGTACGACCAATGTTTAACAGGAAGTTCCAATCTCTCTAAGCATCGATAAGTCGAAAGCAGGGGGTTCACGAACGACACACGTAACCGGGAAAGTTTACGCGTTATAATAGGGAGCATCATTATTTGAGCTATGTGGGTATCCGCTAAAACACGAAGGTTATGGTACCTACGTTTTAGGAGGTCACGGGCCACGGTGTAATTGCCCGCCTCAATCTTGAGGTGTTGTATCAATCGACGAGGTTCATCCAATAAGGCTCCTACTAAATAGTGTAGCTTCAATGTCGGGGTAAGGCTAGGCTGGTTGTCCACCACGCTATCAAACTGGTCTATAAAACTGATCCAACTATCGGGACGGCCATCAAACTTAGGTATAGGTAGGTCAGGCAATTTACTAGCCGGGTTATCAATAGCCAGGGATTTATTCTCCTTGAAGGGGGTGCTAGTACGGGACGTCTCAAATTGGTGAGGTCGTATTTCGTCTAACTTAATTTTTAAGTCGTCTACTTTGTCCCTTACAACGCGCATCTCGTTCTTAACATGTATATATTCTTGTTCATAAATCGCAGGATCGAGATTACCTCGGTGGGAATCATCAACCCAGTCACTAATATAACGGAGTTCACCTATAGCTTCACGGTATTCAGCTGTATCCGTGTAAAGTACGGCCCTTAGGGTCTCGTTGCCGGTTTCGGTATCCGACATTTTATTTACTTTAAATCGCAAGAAACAAGGTAGGTAAATTAAACTCACAAAAGATTCCAATAGGATGCGTAAAGGAACAAATAGTAAGGGACGGCACAGATGCACCGGGTATAGCAAACGTAACTCGTAAACAACTCGCACGCGGTCACGCGGTAATGGCGTGATCAATAGGGAAACAAAGCGCTCGCGCACCTCACTTGCACTCAAAGGGTAGGTAATTAACGCGCTAATCGATTTAATCGACACTTATGTAAAAGGGGTTGTACTCGAATGTTATTAAGGAATTTACTGTAAATAGGTTAGGTATATGACGAGACGTTTTGTTCAAATTACAAAGGAAAGTAGCAAATAAATAACTCTCAATTAAACAAATTACGTTACTAATAAGGGGTCCTAATGAAAAACTACGCTCTGCTACCAAAATGTTTGAGAGTTTGGGCAGTGGATTACACGTGGAGGGCGACAATGATAGGTGGAAAATCAGTCAGGTCTGAGCACTTATAGCTAGGTACTTGCCGCATCAGCTTTCAGGGTTCAGGTATCACTTCACAGGCCACAATCACTCGAAATGTCTGGTAGGAGCTTCAAAGGATACACACGCGGCGAAAGCACTCTGGTCAGTCTAGTACTTGTGTCATAGGGAACGTCTCGATGTCGACTCAATCTTCGGGGTTCTCACGGTACGTTTTAAACAAATAAAAATAAGGCAGGTATGCGTGTGAGTGTGCGCGGCGTAGTATCAATAGGGTACACAAACAAATCAAAATATTGTTGTAAACATCAAGAATAGATATAATTTATTTCACACCGTAACAGAAAAATACAGTAAGTACAGCGATTTATACTTACTGTATTCTCTTTTCTCTTCCAGACAACCTATAGGTAAAGGAACATACCTACTCATTCACAGGAAGGAAGAGTTTTCAATGAGGTCAAACTGAAAAATAATGTAACTACTGTAAATATTGCCTCGTCTAGTGGTTGACACACTGGCTTCTATCCGCAAGGTCCCGGTTTCGTTTCCTACTCGGTATTAGTAATATTTTCACTGTCACTCCTAAGACTAGATTTAAAAATTATCGGACCACTTTCATACACGACCATTTGTTAGAGTTATCGATAAAGTTAGAATAACGTTGTAATCTTCTGTCAAAATCCGTCCAAAACACCGGTTATTGTTACTGTTACAGATAAATTAATTTGTTGCAACTCATCCTTATTGACTTTCCGTTACGGGTCGATTTTATTGAGCCTAATTTTAACGGTAAACTTAAAATCATTAGTCATAAATATTTATTGTGGAACACAGGTATACAACAAGGGTCTTTAGTTTTTTTATATTTTTAACACTCACAGTGTTCTTTCTTATTTATAAAAGTTTTAATAAGAAACCAAAAATTCTCACACGGGTAGGAATTTAAACCCACGACCTTGTGCTACACGGGCCAACGCTCTTACCAACTGAGCTACCGTGCAGACCATCCACCCGTGCGAAATTCTTGGTCTCTTTTCGAATACGTCTCCTGCCGCGTGCGAATTTTTGGTTTCTTATTTACACAAGCAAGGGTCTTAAAAAAATGACATGTTAAGAACTAACCGTGTTTTGCCACTAGGGAGTGTCACTGCCATTTTACCAATATCGTGCAAGCGAGCTGAAATAATAATACTTGCTTGCATTATATCAGTGTGGCCTAGCCTTTAGCGTCGCACGCCAATACTCCGTGCGATCGCGTTCTAGGAACAAGCATGCCCATAGCTCGATAGTTATGCCGCAATGCGCTTTTTGACTTGATGACATTATCCAGAATATAATAATATTTATTTATTATTACATGCTTACATACTAACAAAAACACTGGTAACTAAATTATAATAGTAATGTATATGCAACTATTAATAAAAATTAGGATAAATTATTTAAAACAAAAGAAAAACAAAAATTATAAAAAAAGTCTTTGTGGTAAGGTTCCCAGGATGCTGGCAGCGTTACCCCGCTGGATAGCGATGCTTATACGCTAAGCAAGGTAGCTTTATTTATTTAATTTGGTACACCAACAGGTTACATGTTACATTGACCGGAACACTTAATCTAAACGAATATGCATCTGGTATGCAACCCAATATAGGTGAACACGACATTGCTAGATAGGTAAACATAGTTAACAATATAAGTACACTTACAAAAAATGGTGTATGCTTGTGAGGAAATATTGTTCTAAAATGTAAATTAAAAACAAAACACTTAAATGCTACTGTTGATAAAATGACTGGATTTTGCTTTTGAATTTAGATTCGAAGGAGGAGAAATTACGAATTCGAAGCACTTTCCCACCACTCCTGTTTGGCCGTTTTACTCCTATTTGGTCAGGATCAACAGCTTGGTTAAAGCCATCGCATCACAGAACGTACAAGTATACATTAATATTATACTTAAGTAATAAACGACTTGATAATCTTCTTTAATAAATGTTACACGTATCAATTGATAAAAAATAAAATAGACGAGCAGCCTTGTCGAAATGGATACAAACTGTTGATTTTAATGAAATATTACAAAACAATTACTTAGTAAATTGTTGAAGAGCCGTATAACTAGTCATATCATAACAGATCTGTTAGAACCATTTAATGTTAAATGGTATTCACAATGTCACTTTGCAATAATAATAACAATAGATTGATGCGGTATTTTAACAGAATTCATAGTTTTGTATTTACAAAATACCTACTTACTTGCTTAATGCTTAGAACTTAGTATTTAATTTAGTTCATGGCGTTAGTAGTCAGTTGCATCGTGCGAACGACTTACTAAGCACAGTTATCGAGTTATTATACTAACAGCAGTATTGCTTTAGAAAGATACTATTATATAGGTATTCTTTATTGCAACAGATACACACATTACAGACATACACATTAGCACAATGTAGGCGGTTTTATCGCTGAGAGCGATCTCTTATAGACCTTTGGTTATAAATTGTATTTATGTATAAAAGTATCTACTTGTATCTGCTTCTACGACAATTAGTTTCTTTTGTATAGAATGTTAATGCTTACCATGCTGTGCACACTGCATACTTTTGGGGTGACAACCTACTTCTTTATCAGTTACTGTCTTTTTTTCCTTAGGTTTATCAATCAATCGTTCTAACTATTAAGTTTTGTGTACCAATAAATAAAAAATAATAAACATAGGAGAACATTGGCTAGAAAATGGGAGGGTACTGGCAAAAGAATGGTACCATATTAATATTCTACCAAAATTTATATACTAAAAAGCTTAGCCTTATTTAAATATTGCCCTATTTGTTCTGAATTATTCCTACTGATAATGCCATGAGGCATTGAGTTGGCCAACTGCAGGAATCTCAGTGTAATAATATAATGTCCTCCTAGCCGAATTTCGACTACGGTGGCCTATCTCAACAGAGATTAGCCATCTGCGCGGGACATATTATATGGGCACAAGTGGTTGCGCAATACACAGGTGCACTCCCTGTTCCTTCACCCTCATAATTCGGTGAGACGGCAGTCCGACATGACCGTAGAGAGATCAGACGCAGGACTAACGGCTTAACGTGCTTTCCGAGGCTCGGGGTGTTAACACCACCAACTTCCTGACTCCAGAGCTGTGTCTGAGTAATTTCAAGACAGAAAAACAATTCTCAGTGTAATGAAGTACTAATTCAGTAAATCTATTTTTATGCATATACCTACTATTTAACATTAAGTATAATTTTTTCATGATGCAGTGTTCAGAATAACAACATAAGGTAACGGACACAGCACAGCGGATCCGTAAGCTCCCAGTGACAGTGAGCAGGCCACATTGCGCGAAGAGCTGATTGAGGTTGGAGCAAAAGGGTTCACGATTGAAGACCAATAATTGATTAAAAACATCACGTAGGGACTCCTTCGGCAAGATGAACGACTTTACAAAGGTCATGATTGAAGACCATTTGATCATAAGCATCCAACGGCTAGATGGACGACGACCTTGACTCACAGTATCGCACTGGATGCAGGCTGCTTGTAACAGGTCACTTTGGAAATCTATGGGGGAGGCCTATGTTCAGCAGTGGACGTCCTCCGGCTGATAATTATCAGCCAACTTGTAAAATTAATCAAAAATAGACAGACACCTTTTTCTTTCTGAAATCATACTTTAGGTACGCGAATCCCTTATAATCGTGTTTTTTTAAACGAAACAGCCATGGAAGGAGAATAAAAAAATTTACCCTTAAAATTACGTATTTACAAGGCTGGATGAAATTTTATTTTCTGGTTAATGAAAAAAAAAATCCTTTTGCTGTCATGAGATTATTTTGTATTTAAATGATTGTTTTATTACAATTTAAATATTTGTTAAAATTACACCAATTACGTAGCCCCAAAGCGTGAGCTTGTGCTATGGCGACTAAGATAGCGAACATTCGATACTTGTATAGTTTTATAAACATCCTTGACTTAGCTACAATTGCTCCTGCTCATCATAAAACATTTACCCCTTCCGGGACCCATACCCGCAACCGCTTGTTTCGTAGTCCGAACCGCGCACCGCTACACCAAGACGATCGTCGAATAAAGATGCCATCATTAGCCATCGTATAATTCATTCTTTAAGTCTACGAAAATTTTAGACCTTATCAAAGGGACTAGAAAGAAATCAAATGGGAAAATGGATGGTATTCGTGTATTTATAGAATTTCCCACTATTCTAGACGTTTCGAACCTCTAAATTGTTGAACTGTACAATCAATCACCCTTACACTACATAATTAATATCTCGCCTTTGCCTGAAATCACCACCCCCCGTCAATTGTCTGCCCCACCAACAGTGGTGGTTTTGCTTATCGGTCCATCATAGAAGCAGGGGTGCAAAATAATCAATAATGCCCCACCCAGCCCCACGCATGCGTGGTGGTGGGCCGGTGATGGGGACAGCCCCACAGAACCAACCCACGCCACCAAACCATTCCACATTTGAGTACCAGGGTCGGGAGAGTATACACGTCGCCATGTATCTAAGAAGTGCTGGGGACTGGTCTTTTAGACCACCATGTAAGTTGACTGGTTACGCAATTGTTTTTTTATTGCCAAGCTGTGCTAAGATTCGATTTCGGTGTGCATTCTTGATGTCAGGTCTGAACGGCCATTTCCAAGTTTTTTTTTTAATAGGTAATTTAGCTGCAAGGATTTAGGAGTTCTTGATCTTTTAGTGTCCTTTAAAAAAACAAAGCTCTTGAGTACAGCTTGGCTGAATTGTGTGATCGATAGAAGTGGATATCGATTCTCCCAAAATAGATTAAAAATGTAACAAATGTTTGCAGAGTCGAAGGCCGTGCGGCGAAAGACGGTAAGATGAAATCCAAGTATTTTGAGGAGCTTTTTATTTTTTTTGGTTTGAATTTAAGTTGGTTATGAACGCTGTAAATAATTTAAGCACACACAGTGAAGTGTAAAGTATACCACGGACGTGTACTAACATTTCTATGTACAGAGTTGAATAAATATGCTTCACAAACACACACGCTATTTTTTTAGCCTCACCTTTCCGTATTACACCACCAGCGCGGCCCATTAGGCAGATTACCTTTTATTTTTATACCATCACAGTCATTTGGGAAATTAAAATAGTTTCCCGTTTGTTTTAGTAGTAGAACTAATAAGTATATAATCACTTTGGACATACTGTCAATATTCCAATAATAATATGTTTTTTTTAAATTCATAAATAGACAAACATTTGACCGCAATCTTATCTGGTTATATTGAAGCTGTTTTTTTCTTGATTAGATAATTTTCCCAGAAAACGTTATTTTTAGTTAATAATTCTAAGTAAGACTGCATTGTACTTTTAATTTGTTACTACGTACCTAGATAAGATTACAGTATATATTTAGAGCTAAGATAAAATAAAAAAAAATAGTCTTAGCGACAAAGCCTTGGTTTTATTCCAATTTCAAGAGACATTCTTAATACAGAAACTTTTTTATTTGAAATGAGTCGGATCATTAGGTAGTAAGTTTCATACAATTTATACTTACGCATTACGGTGGATAGCAATTCCCAATGACTTTTAAACTTAAAAATTTCACTTAAAGCTCTTTCGGCTTATCTATTTGACGTCATTTTTAGGGTTCCGTACCCAAAGAGTTAAAACGGGACTCTATTACTAAGCCTGTCTGCTGTCTGTCTGTCTGTCTGTCACCAGGCTGTATCTCATGAACCGTGATAGCTAGACAGTTGACATTTTTAACAAATGATGTATTTCTGTTGCCGCTATAACAACAAATACTAATAGCAGAATAAAATAAACATTTAAGGGGGCTGCCATACAACAAACGTGATTTTTTTGCCATTTTTTCTCGATATTCATAATGGCAACAGGCAAACGCTTAAAATATATAAATAATTAAAATTAAATTTATAAAATAAATGTAAGGGGACTCCCATACAAACGCGTTTTTTTGCCTACACTGTCTGATATTGTATGATAATGGTACGGAACCCTTTGTGCACGAGTCCGATTCGCACTTGGCCGGTTTTTAAAAGGTACCGTATAGAACCATTTATTTGTTTTTAGATCATCAGTATTTTTACATTTTATTACAATAAAATATAACTACTTAAATAAACTTAAAATATACTGTTTTAAAAAGAACATAAACACACAACCGATTTTACTACCAATATTTTTTGTGTAATTCGATAAAAGAGAATGGATCGATTCTCGAATTCACTTGTCATCGATCTTGAGTAGCACGTAATATTGATTTACATAATTAGGAAACGCAACGATTATTGTGCAAGTGAAATCTAAACACCGCTCTTGATTTTTAAAACCACATTATTCTTAAGAAAACCGCTTTATTGTACGAAATAGATGCATACTTCCTTATGTATTAGACAACTCGTGTCACCCAACTACTTCAAAGTTATCTTACACGTACTTATTTTGTGGCGAGTACATAATTTGTTATAGTATTTATTGGTGACCAGCATCACCTATAAACCTTCTTTTTCGGCTTTCCTTATTCAATATCATCAGTTTTTTTCTAATCCTTTGAATCATTGTTTTTTTATAGTCAGTCAAAAATTGAACTCCACGTTACAACATTAAAAGCCCTGGTTTTACTTGTCTTCTACAATAATATTAATTAAAGGGTGCGTATATTTTAAATTTTAATGCACATTGTCCTAATAAGATAGTTCCTAGATTTTTTGAACTAGCGTTTGGTGTCATTTCTTGACACAATTGCAAAATAAACGAAGCAACAATAAAGTTTTATCTCCGAACTTACTCAACTTTACCACGCGACCTCTTTCGACAAATTACAGGTTTACTGTTAATTTCACTAATTTATAGCTCGACATTTCTAGTATTTGACCATAAAAGAATTTAACAGCATGTCAGCATTGTTAATTTATTATTTTATGCCGTCGACGCGTGCCACACGTCGGGAAAAATTTACGATTGTTCTGATTTCGTGTGGTGTGGACCCGCCCACTGGACCATTACGGCTCTTTGGAAATATAACAATGAACAGTTAAAAAACTATTAGTAGCCATGCCTACGGAGTTGACAACAATGGCGAAAAAAACTTTTATGTTGCACTCCTAAATCGTACGTTAGTGGTCATTTTAGTGTATTTGAGGTTACAGTTAGACGGAGAAAAGTATCAAAGTGATTTGGGTTAGAAATTGTATTATAGTGCGATTCTTTTAAACGATGCTTTCAAACTCTTGATATCATTTTATCTTACAAAGAAAGAAGAGAAAAGCGTCGGTGGCGCAGTAGCGGGTTGTCTCTCATGCTCGCATGAGAGACAGTGGTACTGGGTTCGATTGCCGCTATGTACCAATGACTTTTTCTGAGTTATGTACATTAGTTATTTCACTAACCGATGCTCTTACGGCGAGGAAAAACATTGTGAGGAAACCTGCACATTGAGGCAACTAAATGTGTCGCTCCATTGTAATAACCTGATCTGCAAAAAGATCTTCCTAAATAAATAGGTACTTAGGCGAATGGAAAAGCTTAATTTCGACCTCTAGTAAAAATCACAAGACTAGTGACAATTGCAGGCTTAAAAAAACCAACCTACTTAATAAACACCACTCGTAAATTATGCAGATAACTTGATATTAATTAATCATAATAACATGATGAAATTTAAAATGTCGATACTCAATCGCACGGCTATCGAAGCTATTATGTCCAATGAGTAATGAGCCATAAATCAGTGTCCACCCAGTGTGTCCAACACCTATGGGTTGTACGACGTTTTGTAACAATAATGGTGGCCCAGATATGTCAGAGATAGACGACCAGTTTATGATGAGCTTTGTTTTTAAATTTTAAGAATAAACGTATTTTTTAAGGTTAACTATGAAACCAATATTTCGCTTACGGATATTTTAAACTTAGATACTCAAGTCGCTTTTACACTAAAAGCGTATCTCTTTAAACTTACTTTTTGTTTAGTGTTTAGATATAGTATAAGGTAACGTGCTTTCATAGGCACGAGGTATTATCACCACCTATGATCACAACCAACTTCCTGACGGCTGACGAGTCGTTTCTGAGTTATTTAACGACAGAAAAATCCAGAAAACAATTTCGAATTTTTTTAGTCTTTTCTTTAAGGCAGTCAAAAACCACATAAGTTGTACTTAAAATAATCATTTAAACGTGGTTTTGGTTTATATTGTCAAAAAATAACACAAGATAATAATAAGATGACATTATTGTTATCCCACAGGTCACCTTACACTGGCTACAGCGAACAATTAAAATTGTCATTTAACGAACGATGTAATAATTAAAAGACAAAATGTTTTCGCATAGATCGAATTAGATAACATGAATAAATTAAGAATGACTATCGCTATACGACCATGGCACAGTTTTGTCTGTCTGTAAGTTTTATCTTTTACTATGATCATTGTAGTTGCTTAGAAATCTGTCGCATTGTTATTTATTATGGACTGAGGTATATCTCAATAAATAGTTAAGTTTTAAGATATTTATTTTAAATATTCTTTGGGCCACGCCCAAATGTAGGGTTATAGGCAAAGTCGCTCTTGCCATAAATAAAATTACAAAGTTATTACATAAAGCAGTTGATTTTCTATTTAGCTATTTCGAAATTTCCCCTCTCCAGCACCTTGATTCACAAACACTCGGAAAGTTTCCGTTCCGAATCTTTTCCGAATTCAAATGTCAAACATTGTACTTATGTCATTTGTTCATAGTAGAAACGTCAAACTTTTCGATTCTGACGTTTGAGTATAGCAGTTTTTGACGTCTTTGGAAACCTGCATCTCAGATTAGAAATCCGTAGTTTCCGATGTTTGTGAATAAGGGTGCAGATACGTACAAATTGGTCGACTAATACTCGAACTAGTAAACAGTGATAGTTTTCCTTTTAAGTCCATTAATGTGTCGCTCTCCTAATTTTTTATGCACTAAAGATAACCTAGGTGGAAACTTCATTGTACCAACCCATTGACGATGTATTAAGTAAACCTGATCTACGTTTTCCTTAATTAATTTCCCTTAATTCAAGTGAAAAAACAGCGTTTAAAATTTTAAAAGCGTATCGTGTGGCAATCGATTCTAGGTCGCTAAGTGATCGTCGATTTGCGATGTCGTAACGACTATTAATTAGTCGAGAAAAAATCAGCAACGTCGTTTGCGGCGTTTCTCCAAGGCTTCCTGAGTAGTTGAAGGTGTACCGATAGCAAAAACAGATGCATACCTAATTAAAAAATGCATTTAAAAATCGATCGACCGTCTTAGGGGGGTTTTCTCTAAAAATCTTACAAATATTATTTCAATTACTCTTCCGATACCCTCTCTGCTCTTCAAGATAAGCATCCTCTTTCAGCATCCCATGTCCCGCTCCCTGACCATCCTGACTCCTCGTTTCTGTCCTTGGAATCAACGCCAGATATGGTTTTAAATGCCATTAATTCTTTTAACAGTGGTTCTGCTAGAATGGATGGCCTCACTCCACAACATTTAAAAGATTTTTTAAGTGCTAGCTGTGGGGAAGCCGGCACGAGCCTTTTAAGAAACCTGGTAATCCTTGTCAACTTAATGTTGTCAGGTAATATAAACCCTCTATTTACCGGTTTCTTATATGGTGCAAACCTTTGTGCCCTTAAAAAAAAGGATGGTAGCATTAGACCCATCGCTGTTTGAAGCACTTTCCGTCGCCTCGCCGCCAAGATATGCTGCAGAGCTATTTCAGATAGCCTTGCAGCATATTTTGAACCTGTACAACTTGGTTTTGGCATTAAAGGTGGGTGCGAAGCCGCTATCCATTCTGTCCGGTCTTTTCTTCATAACAACCCCGATGACATTTTGCTGAAAGTGGATGTTAAAAACGCCTTTAACTCCGTTGATAGGGGCACCTTGTTGACACAAATTAAAAATCACACTCCTGAAGTATACCCTTTTCTTTGGCAGTGTTACAGCACTCAAAGTAACCTCCAATATAAAGACAACGTCATCAAATCTGCGGTAGGATGTCAACAAGGTGACCCTCTCGGGCCGGCTATTTTTGGACTTGCAATTCACCCATTTCTTAATGAACTGAATTCCAAATTGAACGTATGGTATTTAGATGATGGTACTCTAGGAGGCGACCCAGATGCTGTTTTAGCAGATCTTATTTCTCTTATTCAAAATTTTAACACTGCTGGTCTTGATCTAAATTTTTCTAAATGTGAATTATACCTCCCTGCTTTTTGCCCAAATCCAGATCTTATTATTCAAAATTTCTCAAACTTAGCTCCTAACATTAAAATCATCGGAAACGACTCTCTTCGCCTTCTCGGTTCACCAATTTTAGATGAATCTTTCGCCCCTTTTGTCGCTAAAAATTTCAAAATTTCAACATAATTTCGGATCGTATTGTCAAAATTAACACCCATATTGCTTTTACTATTATGCGTTATTGCCTTTTTGTTCCAAAATTTACTTATTGTGTTCGTTCAAGTCATTTTTGGAAATTCCCAGGTCTGACTTCTAAATTAGATAACGCCATAAAATTAATTGTATCATCTGTGCTGAACATATCTTTAGACTCTCGGACTTGGACCCAGGCTTCTCTTCCAATCAGGTTTGGAGGCCTGGGAGTTCGCCAAATTTCTAGTGTTGCTCTCCCAGCTTTTTGTCCTCGGCTCATGGCACCTCTGGGTTGGTTGCCAGGATCCTCAGTAAGACCCCTGGCAACCCGCCAATTGCTTTTCTGTCCGAGGCCATCAATGCATGGAGAGAGTTAAGCTCCGAAGACCTGCCTCAGTCAGTGTCTTCGCAGCGGCGGTGGGACGAGCCTCTCTGCAGTCTAGTTCGGAATAATTTATTAAATACGTCTTCTAGTCTTGCAGACTGTGCTCGTCTCCTCGCCGTAGCGGAGTGGGAATCAGGCCTTTGGCTTCATTGTCTCCCTTCCAAAAATCTGGGTACTCTTCTAGATGACACCACCTTTTCGGCATCAGTAGCCTTACGTTTGGAATGTCCCACATCGCTGTCCCTGCGGTGACATGGTGGATCCTCAGGGTCACCACGGCCTATCGTGCAGCAGAAGCGCTGGAAGAATCTCCCGTCACGCTAGCCTCAATGACATAATCCGCAGGTCTTTTGCTAGCGCTTCGATTCCAGCCATTCTTGAACCGAATGGTCTGGTTCGAAGCGATGGTAAGAGGCCTGATGGAATGACTTTGGTTCCGTGGAAGCTGGGAAGGCCCCTGGTGTGGGACGCAACTTGCGTAGACACACTGGCCCCTTCTCATCTTCTACAGACTTCATCTGGGGCTGGCACTGCTGCTGCATCAGCAGAGTCCCTCAAGCGGCGCAAATATGCAGGCATCAGAAGTGCCTACATGTTTGAGCCGTTTGGGGTAGAGACTCTTGGAACGTGGGGACCAAGTGCACATCGCCTGTATAGTGATTTGGCCAAGAGGCTGATTGACTGTACGGGTGATCGCAGGGCTGGCGCATTTCTTGGCCAACGTATAAGTTTGGCCATTCAACGAGGAAATGCGGCCAGCCTTCTGGGGACGATGTCTCGGTCCTTGGACGGCGATTTGGGCCATGTATTCTATTGTATTGTATTTGTAATTATTTTTGTATATACCTTTTTTTGTTTTGTGTTGTAATATGTACATATTTATAGTCTATATATAGGAAATTATTATAATTGTTTATTCTGGTTAGAAATATTGACGATTAAAAAACCAAAAAAAAAAATTAAAGAATAAAACGCTTAAATAATCATGAAAGGAAACGTATATAGGTACATATTACGAGTAGAAACCTTAAAACCTTAAAATTCTTACAAATATATTTTTAATTAAAGAATAAGACGCTTAAATAAATATTAAAGGAAAAACATTGTAAATAGGTACATGTAGAAAATAAGAACTTACTCTTTGATGTTTCTGATTCGAGAAACCGAGCGCTGATTTTGCTGACGTATTTATCGAAATTTCATTGTAGATAAAATTTATACCCAAACATTAATCTACAATTATTACTCGATAAACAACCTTAGCTAACCTTTATTAGTGACCCTTACAGTGCTAGCTTTGAGGCCTTAAGCTAACTTTGAGTCTTTAACTGTCACTGTGCCATATCATGATCGTGCTAAACGTATCAGCCAAAAAAGGATTACTTAGATATTTGGCATGAAAAGTATTTTGGGACGATGCCCACTTGTCCGTTTGGTCACAGAACAACACCGCGCTTGTATTTTTTATTGATACCTTCATAGCATGGTATGGCACAGCGTAGTAGGCATAGACCTTAAACGTAATACAAACTTCACCCGAGTTTAGAATTTTTAAACAGCTAGTAAACCCCAATTGACGGTTAATTTGACAGAATTTCCACACAAAATATGTCAAATAATGCTAAACTATGCTATGTGTTGGTGAACTCCAGGCTAAGGTAATTAATTTTGTAATCTGCTGACCATACAAAGCTCTAATTAAAGTAATAAGTAGGTACAATTAGGTCGTAGGTAGACTCAACCGTAATGAGGGCTTAAGTGATGATATGTGTTAACAATATTGGCTAATCAAATACCTAATTTAACAGAAATAAAGGGATACAAGTCAACCTATTTTAAAATGAACTTTATTATGGCCGTTTAACACTCAAATTCTCACAATGCCCCATACAAAGCAGTGATAAAATCATTTCTTAAGTATCCCAGTAGCACAACATTCACGCAATTTATTGGCACTTGAGATTCATAAATAAAACTGTGTTTATAACTAATTTATGTGATTCAGTTTTGTGTAAAGATAAGATAAGATTTATTTAACTGTGTCTGCCTCGTTGGTCTAGTGGTCATCCACGAGGTCCAGGGTTCGAATCCCGGGTCGGGACGAGAGTGTTTGGGTTTTCTCTCTTGAAATTACTCAGTCATTCGGACTTCCGCCTCACCGAATTATGAGAGTGAAGGAACAGAGAGTGCACCTGTGTATTACGCACACACTTGCGCACTATAATATGTCCCGCGCAGTTAGCTGATCTCTGTTGGGATAGGCCGCTGTAGTCAAAATTCGGCTAGGAGGACATTATTTATAATTATTATTTAACTGTACATGCCTACAATTGAATGTACACCTGTTTGTACTGTAGGTCAACTTACATAAAGGATTAGTTGCTTTAAGTAAGTTTAGTTTGCGTATCTTAGGACCTAACCACACTGGCGGGTTGCGAGCGTTTTCAAATCGGAGCGGATGCGCGGCGAAGACGTCGCGTCCGCGCAGCGAACACGTTGCGGTCGCGCAACGTTTCCATTAGGTACCCGTGCGCAGCATACACTCAGTAAATAGTTGATTCCGACGAGGATCACTTCTGAGCTTTATTTCTTCGAAGACACAAGAAACGTCGTCGAATTTGGGAGGATCGGTTATCAAGCAATCGACTGAAAAAGGGCGACTACTATGTGCCGTTTTGCAAAAGTATCAAAAATAATAATAACCAAAACAAATTCGTTCCTACTTACAAATGGCAAAACCTACATTTTATGAGTTACACCTGATACAAACTGACATAGTAACATAATGTCCTGAATAGTGTGCATGATAGTTTTTTCAAAATGCCTATAACCTTCATTTTAGCATCTATCTTATGATCAGGGTGCATTGCTCTTAAATTGTGACAAAACAATTGGAATTCGGGAAGATTGCACAAAATGGCGTCCACGGAGTTATTCGCAGCAAAAACGTGATCGCTACGCGGCCGCGGCGTCTTCGCTACGCGTTCGCTCCGCTTTGAAAACGCTCGCAACCCGCCAATATGATAAGGCCCATAGGGCACGTTTCCACTATGTCGTGACTGATAATTTTTCGTTGACGAATGTCGACGACTGTCGTCTCTAGCTGCCTTTATTAAGATATACAAGTCATGACGTTAAAAGCCGCACAATATTCTGTCGTCACGATATGCAGTTATATATCCTTTCGAATATAAACCATAATTAGTATCTCATAATTGTTCACAGATAACTCTTGGGCGAGTAATCAAAAATGATCCCGTAATGTCGCCAAGGCTATAAGGTAAGTTCATTAAGAATTAACTTTGATAAAGTTGAGATAAATAAGTAAATTGTTACAACAGACACACCAATTACCTAGCCCCAAACAAAGCGTGAACTTGTGCTATGGTGACTAGGATAACATATGGACATACTTATAGACATTTATAAACATCCATGACTTAGGTACAAATGCTTATGCTCATCACACAAACATTTGCCCCTTGCGGGATTCGAACCCGCAACCGCCTGGTTTAGAAGTCCGTGGCCACAATATTGTAATAAAAACTGTTTGGAACACCACACTCAGATGTTGCTACCGATCGTTATAACGAAGAAATGACCGGTGATTACATCAAGTAGCTGGCTCTTCTTAGTTTTGAATTTATTTTCAATTTTACAGTTCAACAAAATTAACCCTTTGAATATTTTTAGAGTTTCCAAATGAATGTAAAAAATTACAGAAAATTTTGAAATAATGTTGATACTAATAACACCCGATTTACGAAGACGTAGTTTTGCCCCTTGTAGGCGCTTAATACCTTATGGTTCTCAGTACTTCCTTTTTCCGTAATACCTGGGTGTAAGTGACATTGGGTACGAACGACAAAAAGTTATCACCAGCTTGTTATCTCCAGCAAGATAGATGGACGACCTTGTAAAGGCCGCAGGATCCCATGGAATGCAGACCGTTTGACTGGGAGGCTTACTAGGTGGTAGTTCGACTTCGATGGCTTTAAACTGACGTCTGGAAAACAATTGAACTTCAGTTGGAAAGCAATTCATTCATTCATTGAGTTACGCAGTAAGCCTGCATGTTCGATGACTTTTAAAAATTGATGTGGGAGCCAATGTTGAGCAGTTTTGGATGTCCTGCAGCAGAATATGATGAATAATATCAGCACAGAGTAGATAATTTATTGGGTATCAGAAGTCTCGCTTCCATAAAAAAATGTACTTAAGCCGTTTTTATATCGTATGCAGGGAGTCTGATCAAAAGTCTGATGCAATTTAATATAATTTGAAATGGGTTTGCTTGTGACTCTATACAAAGCTAGACGTGGCGTACGGCGAGCTTACCCAGAAGGTTCTGGCACTCCTACTTACCGACGGAACGCAGCAAACTGCTTGGCGCCGGGCTCCGGTGGGAGGGTGGTAGCTACCAGGCGGCACCTAACGGAGCCTACCACCGCTGATAGGATTGTTTAGCCGCCATCACAAACTGGAGTTTGTGATGTCGTTGTCCGGGGTGGACCACTAGGGGGTAAATCCTTCACCACCCCAATATAGTATTTTCTGTTAAATTCTCCAACTGTGATAAAAACATCGAACTTTAGGGCACAGGAAAATTCGGCCGTTTAGTATCCGAAAATCAAAGATTTGTGCGGTTTAAGTGTCAGAACCACTAAAACATGCCTTTTTTCTGCAACAATCAGCTCACCCACTATCACTCTCATTGCTCTCAAACGTCATTCAACCACAATCATACAACGGTCATACAAAAAGTGTATATTTATACCGGGTTGTGTATGGTCAGGGCGAACAAAAACTGGCTCTGTTAGCAACTTGTATGATACAGGTTGTTCCGCTAAATTACACATAGAACTAATAATCAGACATTTGAAGGTTAACTTGTTCAAATGGACTCAAATAAACTATTTTGTATTAGTAAATTAAATTGGTGATATAATAAAATAATGCATGCCATTTTACTAACGGACGCCCGCGTCTTTGTCCGCATAAACTTACGATAACCCAGAATTCAGACTACAGTCCAACAATCTAACTTAATCGGTTTCAAATTAAAACAGATGTAGCTTTTTGAAAAGCAATAATAAAAGCATTCAAACTAGCGTTAGGAAAAAAATCAAAGCTGTTAAAAGTTAAAAGCGGCAAATCATATTGTCATTGCTTTGGAACTGTAATCGCGATAATTTTTAAATTAGACAGTAGACCTGACCAGTAGAGTCATACACAACTTGTAAATCACTCAAATCAATGAAAAATGTTTACTTTATAAAACAAAAAAACAGAATACAAAAATCATTCTCTTGTGCGAGTGTCAATGCTTCAAAACGAGTACAATTTCGGCTGAAAAATATTGAGTTTCGGATGTGACGCCAAATCATTACCTACCTACCTATATAAAGTCTGCACATGCACATTCGCACCGATTATAAATCGAATCGTCATAAAATGTGTCGTACCTTTCAAAATGATAGCTCATAGTTACGTAATGTCATGAATATGCAATAATACGAGTAGTTATAATACACACACTGTACATGAGAGCATGGCTCATTGAACAGTCACGATTCAGCGGTTTAACTTGCGGTGTATTTTATAAATTAACTAGAATGTAGGTTAGGAGGGAATTTAGCTTCGTTGATGAAAAAGTTTCTTTGCAATGGTAAAAGTAAAGTTAGCCTACATAGATCCGACTGCTGGGCAAAGGCCTCACCTCAACTATGAGGAGGTACGAGCCATACTCCACCACGCGGCCTCAGTGCGGATAGGTGGAGAGGTGTCTGTAAGGCAAGTGACCAACCTTACTGTCAGGTTACTGTTACTGTCTTTGCAATGGTTTTTTTTTTTGATGTAAAATGAGAAAGAGCGCTATGCTTTTGTAAAGGAAAACTGCCTTTGATGATTCAGTCACAAATTAATAGTCCTTCTTGCTGAATTTCGACTACGGCGGCCAATTTCAACAGTGTAAATAACTGTGCGAGAGATATTATACACTGCACAAGTGTGTGCGCAATATACAGGTGCACTCTCTGTTCCTTTATTCTCGGTAATCTGGCATAACCAAAAGAAAAATACAGGGTGTCTCAAAAAGAGCGTGCCAAACTGACACTGGCGTTAGCTTAGCCATAGAGCTTTGAAATAAAAACAACATGAGTCTTATAAAAGTGTCATGGTTTGGGAGATAATGCCAATTTCTTGTTTTCTTCATACAAGAAAAGTACATAAAAATGGCATTTTTTTTAATTTGAAAGGTCTATGGCTAAGCTATCTTTAGTGACAGTCTGGCATGCTCATTTTGGGACATCCTGTATGTACTAGGAGGAAGAGCATGTGCTAAAGCAACATTTATTAGGGAAAATCACAGAATAGATAATTCTGGTATATTAACTGACTTTGGCAATAACAAAAACAGTCAACCAGCTTTTATAGCTACCACACACGACGCCCTATAATCACTGTCTACATTGTTTGCTGTACTTACCATCATACTTAAACCTTGATAGCCTCGATTGGTAATTATACTCCAATATTCACTATCTTAATTTGTGTTAAACTGCCTTCACAATCCTTGGGCATGCAGTCACGTATGCAAAAATTCTTTTGCATATTGTACATTTAATTGAATTAACAGAACTGGGTACCTACATGACGTATAATAATATTGATCTTTTTGAATAGTTTGCAACAAAATACGTCCTACAAAAAAGTTATTTTTTAAAACATTTTGATAATGTCACCTTGCTTCTCTTTAAATATTCCTTTGCTTACTTTGTAATTAGGTATAGTTACATCAATTAGTACACTTTCAGGTAGGTTTGGTTGTAGTGGCAAAACCGATTTAGATGTTTTTTGGCTTACTACAATACAAGGTACCCTGAAGAAGATTGATATGCAAATTTGTCGCGACATTAAAAATTTTAAGAGGCATTCATGTATGTACTTAATAATGGGACATTCGCCAGACCAAGTCGCAAAGAGCCGCCAGTCATATCAAAGTTAAACAAAACCGTGATCAGCTACTAGTATGCAACCTATTATCAGAATCATCGACTGGTAGTTCCCGTTAATATCCAGTAAGCATTTATGGCAAAAATCTATACTATTCTTCTGACAGTCACGCTTGAATGAGAGAGGGTATTTAAATGAATAATTGAGGTAATTTGATGTTAATTAAAAGCAATGATAGTACTTCTAATTAGCCCTGAATTCTACGGTGGTCTGTGTAAGAATTTATTCCATCTGACAGCTTTAGTAAGCTATGGATGTAATTCGTGGGGTATGCATAATATGGGTCTTTGCTTTGCGACTAAGTAATTAGGGTAGCAGATGTTGACCAGGCTAGGTAGCATTTCTTTTTTTATAAATAAAACTAATATAATACTACATAACAGTGTGACCGGGTTTGGACTAGCGATAATTTATGGGCTATTTGTTCATCAAATGTTATCGACAAAAAAACCCATATTGGGTTCTAACTCCCCCCCTCTTGAAATGGCAGCCATTTTAGTTATTTAAAAAAATACTATTTCTGTGGATCTGGAGGTCCTAAAAGTTATGAAAATAATTGATTTGAAAGGTAACGATATCGCCTATCTAACGAGGCACTATTGTTAATTAAAAAATAATTATGGGTTGGCATTTTTAATTAAATTTTACCAGGGTAAATTTAAATTTACTTTTAGATGTTGTAATACAAATTTTCCTTTCTTATTGTTTTTGCACCATTTTTATTTTGTAACGCAGTCCAATCTATGACATTGGAAGGATTTAATTGCCTACGATACAGGTTTTACCTAGTGTAGGCGGTTATCGATTCATTTGTACTAAACTGTTATGTTTGTGCCAAATAAATATATATTTGTTTGTTTGTTGTTTAAACCTATCACAAAACTAAATACAAAAATATGTCAAATAATGCCAAACCGGCTGATATAAATAATAATTTGTTACCTTATGTTTGATGATTTTATTGACCGCTTAGTGGTGTTAAGCTAGTAGCGATTTTGCCACTGAGTCATTATTTTTAATTTACTTTATTGATTACCGCACCTACTCGTTTTACAAGATTTATGTCAAATTGCGCATAACTTTTTTGAAGTGAGTTGCTATTTTCCGAATAGCTAACTACATACCTTGATCGAAGTTTTTGTCTGAAACATTTACGTTTAACTACTTATAAGTGTTCATCGTAAATAAGTTTTATCTGAACATAATTTTACAACATCTCGCTACATTGTAAGCGTGTAAGAAATCGGAATCCACACTTGATTTTTATTATGTTTACGTTCGTAAAAAAACCTCAATAAAAGTTTAATAACTCGAAACGTAAAATAAATCAAATAAGCCATATCAATTAAGCTTATCTTTATTTACATCTTGTGCTGGTGCAATATAAGGGCAAGAATGTCTATTGTTTACACTATACCAAATCCATAGTTAGTTCTCTGACGCAGCAAACATGTTATTGATAGTTTTAGTAGAAAATCAAGTCGAGAATCGAATGCCGGGTTACTGGCGCAGCAAGCACTCATAAAAAATCATCGACTGACTAACGTCACGGTATATAGATGTACAGTACTTTGACTTCATACTAGAGCGTACACGTCATTTACACGCCCGCTGAGCAGTCTTGGGGAAACAAACCCATGAAGTGCCTCACCGCACGCAGCGTGCGCCGCCGTGAGCCGGTTCGCTGTCAAAGACAGACTTTCAACATGCAGTTAGATGTCATTGAACAAACCATAGTGCTTGATGGAACAAACAAAGTAGGTTATAAGAAGCGTATTTTAAAAAGCCGCATTTTTAGGGTTCCGTAGTCCGACAAGGAACCCTTATAAGATCGTTCAGTGCGTCTTTTAAAATTACAAATAAAATAAAAATATATACTTTCTTTTGCCTATACTGTCTAATGTTTTAAGTTAATGGTACGGAACCCTTCGCGCGCGAGTCCGACTCGCACTTGGCCGGTTTTTATTTCTTTTGTATCAACCCTATAGTCCGTGCCATTTAAACTTGCCAAATAGTGCTCCGCCCAACCGTAGGTTCAAATTTCAAAAATACGGCTGAGCTAAACTACTGTATGAAAACAAATCTGTATATTGTGGTAACGTCCTCCGTAGCTCAGTTGGAAGAGCATTCGCTAAGATAGCGAAGGGTCGTTGGGTTCAAGTCACACCGGGCGACACAGTCGACCAATTTTGTTTACACATTTTACTTTAGAATTTCAGGTTTAATAAACTTACGAAGTGCGTTTCAAACTAACGATGAAGGAAATTGCATGATAGGGCAATCACGTCACCACGACCAAGTCTTGAAATCTAAATCAGAATATCTATTAGGCAATCACTTTGCTATTTGTAAACTGTTTTACTCCACCACTCCATAAAACATAATTCGTAGTTAGTGGAGTGCTAATTAAAACGAATAGTCTGCATTTGATTTAATGACAGGATACACTCCCTTCCTCATCTAAGGTGGTACAGTCAGCGACGAAAATGACCGTGACGTTTTTAGCATATTTTTTAGGGTTCCGCAGTCCTGACAAGGAACCCTTATAGTTTTGACATGTCCGTCTGTCTGTCTGTCTGTCTGTCTGTCCGAGGTTTCGGTAAGAGACCGTTAGTACTATAAAGCTGTTATTTTGTAGGTTAGTATACATACTTTACCAATTACGCCGACAAAGTGGTAGAATAACATTTTGGAAAATTAGGGTAGCTCCCCTACAAGAGAACTGGGGAGGTTTTTTTTTCGTCATCTACCCCATCGTGTAGGGTCTCGTTGAGTAGGTTTTCTTAGGTAGGGTTTCTAAAACAATTTTTCGATTTATTGAACCATTTACGAAATATTTAATGTAATTTCTCTGTCTGGTAGGGCGTTCCCCCTCTAAAAGCTTAACTGCTGGCCTGAAATATCTGAAAAAAAAATATGATAGTACATTTCATAAACTTTAAAGGAAAACTATAGCGGTTAAGACAACTTTATTATTTTAAGATATTCGCTGAACTTGTGTATTGGATAACATCGTACCAATTTCAAGATTCTTAGAATAAATTCTCTAAAGTGACTAAAGTGAAGCAGATAATGGCTTGGGCTGGTTTTTAAGTAAATTAAATAGGAACGTAGGTAGGTATAACAAAAATAATTTTAAGGATTAACTGACTTTAGGCGTGGTAAAAGTTGTGGTAGGTATTGACATAAGTCATGGTAGGTATAAGGTATGATAACAACATAGAAATTATAAGTGGTCGATATAAAAGTAAGTATATTATCCGAACACATAAAAGTTTAGTACCCTACTGTACCTTACTAAGACCCTTAAATCGAAGAAATGTGTTACAGATTATCTATTGCAGACTGTACCTACTAACATCCTCCAACTTAATTATATTATGATAACAGCATAATCACAGCCGTTAACTTCGGTAAATCCTGGATCGTTAAACCGGTGTTTATCTTGTTAACCGCCGATTAATAGCGTGAGGCCTAATTGATGGTAACTGTAAGTTACATTGTAAAAAACTTAGCTATTATGCTGTGATGTGATCCGTGGATTATCAGTTCGCGATTAGGGATCCTCGATCTAAGTAGTAAAGGTTCGATTCTCGGGTAAAAAAAAAAGTAAGTCAGCCTATTAGATCCCACTGCTGGGAAAAGGCCTTTTAGTTACTATGAGGAGGTAAGGTACAAGCCATACTCCATCACGCGGGCTCAGTGCGGATTGGTGGAGGGGTGTATGTAAGGCAAGTGACAAACCTTACTGTCAGAAGTTATCAAGTAGTTATTAGTTATTCTCGGTTAATAGTTATTCTTGGGTAACGTACTGATAATAGACTCCTTTCGAATTTGGGCTCCGGTGGTCAATATTAACAGGAATTACTAAACATTTATGTTATATATTAATAATATTTCTAAAGCACAAGTGTTAGAGAGAAATCCATACTAATATTATAAACGCGAAAGTGTGTCTGTTACCTCTTTACACTTAAACCGCAGAACAGATTTGGATGAAATTTGGTAATGACAATTTTTTTTAGTCCAGGGAAACACCTTTAGATATTTTTTATCCCAGAAATCAAACTCATGCGGGCAAATTTAAATGAAGTTGTCCAATATTTATTAAAAAATCTTTATACAAGGTGTTATTGAAATAACGCAAAACCTCTTACAAGCAGGTTCTGCTGCTCAAATACAACCACTTTTATCATGGGACCAACATAGAAATCTAAAAAAAATAAGTTCTCCATACAAACTGATGTCAGCTGGTTATGGTTTAGTATGGGCGGAGTACTAGTACTTATTCTGTGGTATGGGGAAGCAAACTTAAATTTTGCGATTTCGATATTGGTCCCATAGAAGAAGTTGTTGTATTTAAGCAACAGGATCGGCCTCTTAGAGGTTTTGCGTTATTTCAATAAAACCTCGTATAAAAAGTTTTTATCACGCAGAATAATAGAGGCGGTCTCAAGGTCAAAACGGGGTAGTCAGACGTGCCTACTGATATTATAAATGCGAATGTGTGTCTGTCTGTCTGTCTGTTGCCTCTTGACGCTAAAAACCACTGAACTGATTGAGATGAAATTTGGCATGGAGACAGTTCGAGACCCTGGAAAGGACATAGGCTACATTTTGTTGCGATATATAAACATTAAGGGGGTGAAATGGGGGATGAAAGTTAATATGGAAAATCCAACTCTTGCGGGCGAAGTCGCGGGGAATGACTAGTAAGAAATAAAATCAGTAATATCTATGCATTTGCTTTCTCCAGCCATCATCTTGTAGATAGAACACATTTACAAAATAATGTACGAATAAGTTCGATAGTTCCTTTGTCCCTTCATTGTACCCAATTAAAAATAAGGAATTCTATAAGCGGTAAAATCGATTCCTTAACCCACTTTACGATGCCTTAATTAAGGGTGCATCTGCGTGTGCGCATCAAAATATGACCTTCGGCTCAGAGAAACTGGATCAGAAAGGTCAAATGTTGGCAGATGAAAGACTAAAGGGGTTGCCACAAAGTTATTTGAGTATACCTCCCTATAACCTAATGTATTATTCCTTACTACGTGTGTTTTAAAATACTTTTTTTTTTAAATTATTTTTTTAACCTGTCTTTTGGGCCAAATGTATTCTTTGCTAATTTCCAGCATGCCACTTAATTTATTTCAATAATATTATTCACACAAGCTTAGCACCAAAGTTTTGATAATTTATAAAAAAAGATCAATTGATAGTTCCCAGTATTTTTTCTTAAGCAAATACCGTTTTGCTTGGTTTTGCTACTTTCCCTCTAACTACAAGTTATTTGCACACCATTAACAAATCTTAGAAATGAGCTCGTTTGATCATCACTCTCGTAAAAATAGACAAGACACTTTTATTGAAATTCTTCTTTAAACATTGTGATAACCCCCAGGACTTGATTTTACAATACATATTTAACATAGCCAGTGAAACAAAGGCTATCGTGATATTCACTAACTGCCGCACTCTGAGACGTCAATTAAAATTATTTTATGATTAAGTCTCGTGTGTCACTTTCCTTGTCAAAGAAATAGAAAAGGGCGGCATGAGAGTTAATGAAGGATTAACTTTAATTGACGTCTCTGAGTACGACAGTAAGAGATCTTTTAAAAACTAGCAGCCGCCTAAAGCTTAAAATTTTAAGACCCTAAGCATTATTTTTGTGTTTATAAGTTTCTATAAATGTGAAACTTATTAACTCGTCTTTTAACAAATGCTATTAAATTGTCTCCTACTTTATCCGAATCGGTTCAGCCACTGGGACTCGTTTTACTATCAACGTTTCTTTGAATAATACTATCCTTACAAGAGACATAGAATTAGGAGATCTTCCCGAATTTATTTCTACGTCTTAGTACCTAGTTTATTCTCTTTTTATGTACGGACGACAGCATGTCAAGATAAACACTATAGCATATTTTACAGTTGTAATAGGGGTTCATTTACAACAAAAATGTATAGTATATTGTGTTGGCCATTGTACTATCGAGGACAAGTGCACATTTTATGTTAGTGTAAGGAACTGCCTAAGACTGGTAGTCTTTGACAGTTACACTGGCATACAATTTTTTGAATACTGACCGTTGATTCAAATTATGAAAACGTCTGAGGCCTGCCAAGCGATCTCTCTGCAAAGTGGTAAGGCGCTATTGAACCCGATATACCTACACTCTGCACCGTAAAAACAAGAATATTCGTGATTCATGCATTAAAAATCTATACTCAACTAATAACCAGTCACACTATCATTACTGTGATAAAATTGCATGCCCGAACACAATTTGGTATAATAATTCTGGGTAAAAACAACTGCATTCGTGTCGTTCTGTCGGCAATTTGAATGCATTTTTGCATATTTTTACGTGCACTTGCTAGGAGAATCGCGTGCCGATCGATATTGTACTAGGAAATAGTTGTCGTCATTTTGTTATGATAAGTATAAATATAGCGACTTGGTTTTTCAATTCGCAAATTACGAAAAACTAATACTTATAAACGGAGTTTCATTTTGTTTGTGTACTGATTTGTTTTCCCGTATTAATGTAGATTTAGATAGATAGATATCTTATGTAGATTTATATGGTTTGTTGCGTTATTGCAAGCACTCCTAACTACTGTTATTGGTTTAAGTATCACCCTGTGTATATACTGCTGGTATATATGTAATGAAAATAAATGAAGTACTTGTTGGTGAACAACACGTAATTTCTTTTCTTTCATTTCTTTTGTGATACTTCTAAATAAGTAACATTAAAAGCGAGTTTTCTTAAAATCGATTTAGTAAGTAAATAAAGACATTAGTACTCCTGCGTTAAATTGGGTTACATATCTGATTATAGTGAAAACAATATGTTTTCAGAATTTTTCAGCTTACTTACATTACTTTTAATTTTCAGAATTAGGTGCACGTAAGTAAAACATTAAATTAATTTGCTAAATAAAAATTAATTGTCATAATCTTTCATCATCACGGTGAGAATCACATTGCATGTCACTTGTACATTAAGATATAACTTAATGTGATGTAATTAAGATTTTTTTCCCATGGCAGCGTTACTAATTGCGAAAAAAAATTTATGACACTTTAATTGTATGACCCTAAGGGCATTTGCGACATAAGCTATGGAACAATTCGTCTACGACAGAAATGTGAGTACATAGTTATTTGACAGACAAACAATGAGAAATATCCAACCACATGTACTTTTAAATACTTACGTAGTAGATATATAATTAGCATACTAACGCAGGTTGTAAAATTAGTGAGTTAATTAACTTTGAAATATAATCGAAAATACTAATATATTATACTCAAGAGCATTTAGCATCGCTATCCAGCGCGGTAATGCTGCCAGGATCCTGGGAACCTTACCACAAGCACCCTGTTTATAATTTTTAATTTTGTACATAATCATATAAAATTTATTTATTGTTAAGTTGTGTATATATTATTATGATGATTAAATAAATAAATAAATTGTTTCCACAAACACACCAGTTACCTAGCCCCAAACTAAGCGTGAGCTTGTGCTATGGTGACTAGAATAACAGATAGACATACTTATATACATTTATAAACATCCATGACTTAGGTACAAATGCTCGTGCTCATCACACAAACATTTGCACCTTGCGGGATTCACACCCGCAACCGCCTGGTTTAGAAGTCCGGGGCGCGAACCACTACACTAAGACGGTTGTCAAATTAAATCGACGATTAAATCGTTTATTATACTTACTAAAGGAATTTAAGAGCGAAGATATTATTTCATTTTGAAATAATGTTTTACACAAAAGTAAAATTATTAATATACCTACTTAGGTACAGTAAATACTGTATATTAAATTTATTATTTTTAAGTAGGTAGGTACTTTGGTATGACGACTTGGTTCTACTAAAATTGACAAACTTTTGCATCCATGTCATTATAGAAAAACCTAACCTTGTCACGTATCTCCTCATACATTAATACTTATCTATATGTCTATGAAAACAACAACAAAAGGTCGCCTTCACAAAATAACAAAAGCATGGGACATTTAGGCCAGCCCTGTTTATGGGGTCACACCCACCCTATAGTGGGTTTGATGCCCGCCGAGATTTTTAACACGCGACACACGCCTTAGGAAATAGCGCGAATAGAACAGCCAGCACGATTCGGACGAATACGCTCACGCAAAAAAAATACGTGGAATTAGATCTTAACGACCAAAAGTTTTTAATACTAGAGCCAGAAATTTAAGGGTTTTTTTAAGTATGTATATGTAATAAGTAGATTTTGAAGTTTGGTTTATTGTGCATAATTAGTTTATTGTTTATTTTATATGTGTGTGTGTAAAGACTGGAGTAATTAATAAATATGTTATAACTTCGATTTGATGTTCTACTTAAACACGATAACCTATTTTACCCACATCACTTAACATAGATGATGTGGGTCATCAAAATAGGTATAGGTTTGCGGATTTATCACTTTTTGAATCGAACAAAAATATAACGGCAATTTTATTTATCAAAATACAACGACTTGAAACTACACTATGCACAACCTTTCACATTTGACAAGTGGAACTACCGATTAGCTAATCCAGACTTGCGCAAGTGGGCTTTTAACTCAGATAATAGGCCTTGAACAAGTCCGGATTAGATTAAAAGTGGGTATTCAATCAGTAACTTCTTTTTCTTCAGGCAAAACTTACATTTTTAAAACATTACGTCTCGGCATAAAAAAAACATTACTTACCTAATAAATAAATGAGTAATAGCAACAAGAGTGAATGTTGTATACATATGTGTACACATCCGCATTGCCAATGGGTTGTCTGTTCTTTTTTAAACATGGCAAGTACTTATTTAAACAGGTACTTTTAAGTCAAAAGTAATTAATGAGCATAAAGTTTTAATCAAAGTTGTTGTACTACCTACTCTGCATGTTCCCATATCATTATACTAATTTGGGGTTGAAGTTTTATCCAGCGTTACTTTGTAACAAAGTGGTGGTTGCGATGTTTTATTAGTGAATGTAGGACGTCGTGTTGCCACCAACAATGCAATTTAATCACTTATGGCGCTTGAAATATGGGTGAGAATGTCTACCTGAAAATTAACATAGTTACTTACTTAGTTACACTCGAATTCAAATTGATAGTAAGTTAAAGGAGGTATTTCTGTAGTGAATGGTAGATGAAGGTGTTGCCATGTGCAAAGATAATTAAAGATAATGAGATAGCAACATAATTGCTGATTCACACATAAGTGGTATGTTGTTTACAATAGTTACATAATCCGGACGCCTTTAACCTTTAACCACCGACCTGGCCTAAAAATACCACTAACGCCGAGGTAACGTCTAGCAGACAGGTAATATTTGAAAATTAATTTAAAAAAAACAATTCATTTTTTATTCCTTCAACTCGAATGATTGATAAGATTATAGCTTTAGGTAATGTATTTATAGGATGTAAATAAAAAGCGGTCCAAATAAAAATTAAAAATACTGTTTATTCTTGAGATCAATAAAGTTACATCAAAAATTTCAGGAACTTTTTTCAGCCTTCATATTTTTTTATATTCATATTATAATCATCAACAAACTTAAAATTTTCTTACTTCTATATATATTTATAAAGTTACAACAATAATAGTATTTCTAAACATTACACAAAAAAAATGACAGCCTTTACATATGGCACATAATTGGCAGTTGCTGCATACTTGGTTGCAGCACGTAATGCACATCGGTTGAGCTACCTCAAGTTGAGGTGTCCTGTTCTCATCGCCATCATCTTCAGATTGTTCTGACTCCGTATTGTGGTTACTTTCTAAAATATAATCGGGATCGCCAACATCATCGTCGAATCCACTGCAGTTTTCATCACTCTCATTCATAATGGTTCCAACGATTTCTGCATCCTGCAAAGGTCTGTTCCACTTTCGCTGCTTTGGATACGATGACGTGGATGCCAAATCTTCATCATCAGAAGGACGTTATCGCGCTGATGATGGCGCTTTCTTTTGCTTAGGCATTCTAAAACATATAAACCGACGATACGTCTGTTAAACACTGTGAAGATACACACACAAATACCGTGGAGACGAACAGGAGACGTAATAAATTTTTGTACATAAACACCGTACTTACGTCTATGAGACGTCGATGACTCCGTTCTGGACACCTATGCACTCGTCGCGCTCGCCCGACTGACGCTTCAAGATGGCGGTTGAGGAAGGTAACTGAAGGGATGACCTTGAGCGCGCCGTACATCACAAAATATTTAAAAATTAAAAGTGTCGCCGTCTGTGAGACGTATAGGTCGGTGATTAAAGGTTAAGCTCTTAGAGGCGATTTCCAAAGAAATGATTATAAAAACTTTTCAGAATTTAATCACATTAATAGTTAATAAATTAAAAATATTTGATAATACAAATAAAGAGAAAAGAAGCTCCATTTGCATGTAAAGTTCGAATTAATCACCATCTCTTTTAAATAAATATGATGAAGATATGATGAAGGGTAGCTCAATTTTGTAAATTAGGATTATTTTGATTTATTTCTACTGCCTAAGTAGGTAGATTACTTATAAAATATATGCCCGCGTTTGCTAACCACGAAAATCTGAAATGTAACTGGAAACACGATATCGAGCTTAATAAGCATGATCATGACAGCTATAACATAAATATCGTAACCTAAGCTACGGAGTACTAGTACTTATTCTGTGGCTACGGTAAAGAAAGCTCACAATAAAGCTCAGTCGAGACCGCAAGCTCAGCTTTCAACTTAAATGTCACGGTGCATGGGATTGTAAGGCGTAGTGCATACAAGGTGTGAATGGGTCATGGTATCAAGTAATTTTGACTACAGCGGCCAATCTCAACAGATTATCCGACTGCGCGGGAGATATTATAGTGCACAAGTGTGGGCGCAATACACAGATGCACTCTCTGTTACATCACTCTCATAATTCGGTGAGACGGCAGTCCGACATGACCGTAGAGAGATCAGGCGCAGGACCAGCGGCGTAACGTGCTTTCCGATGCACAGGGGTGTTATCACCACCAACTTCTTGACTCCAGAGCTGTGTCTTTTCTTTCTCTCATTGTCACCTATCCAATAACTATCGCGCGCCGTGGGTGGGTTACTTGGTATTAAGTACTAAACTAACCTGTCATTACTATGAAACGAAGATCATGCCAGTGATTGTCTTTTTCCATTAAAATAATAATAACAAATATACGTGGTCGTTAGAATCATAATACCTTTTACAGAGGTGTCCTTTCTAAACATTCAAATGGGTCTAATCAGTGTGCACTAACCTTAATCAAATGTTTATAGAGCAGTATACATAATGTTTTTTTAACAACCCTATACGTCTCCATGGCAACCAAGGTAACAACACAATAACGCCAAAGGGTATTGGACTTTATGCTAGCGAGTTAAAACTAAAGTTAAAACATTTGAACGTTTACTATTTTGTGGACTGTAATAAATACCTAAGTTTAAATTCTAATTATAAGGCGTTTTAAAGGACGTGTGATAAGGATCGTATCATTTAATTTGTTTTGTGATATGGGAGCTAGGTATTTTTTAATATAATGAATTTAAGAAAATATGAGAAGGCATTGGTTTTAATTTAAACTACCGTTGGTTATCGTCAAAATTAGTAATCAAACAATACAAATACAGCGTTGGTTACAGACCTGCGACTTCATTAAAGAAAACTTTATCGTTTTTTTATCATATACTGTAAATCTAATTTTTTGTCAGTTTAAAGTTTTATCCAAATCCATTTTTCATTCGATTTCGCACAGATAATAATTAAGTTCAGTAGCAATGGGGCATTATTCCTAAGGGTATAATTCGTGCCTTGTAGTCTAGATAAAGATGTTGATGCCTTTACGGCATTGAGTCCGCCATTAGTATTTTTTGATTGTTCAATGTTGAAATGAAGTAAAAGTACTTTTAAAAGAACTCGCATTGTGATACATAAATATAATAAATAGGAAGCATACATATTGAAAACATAGATAAAATGTACTCTTTCACCAATTTATCAAAGTACATATAACTTCTATGCGAAAAGTTAAACATTTTTTTTTACCAAAATAAAGTAGGTATAGAAAACTGCGTGTCATCTCCAAGCTCGCTTACTCATTTTTAAAATAACAAGGAGAAATAACTCTTTGTAGTCTCTATCTTCATTTAGTAAAAATGGTTGCGAGTTCAAAAGGACAATGGATAGACTACTCGTAGCACTAGGTACGTAATTGCCTTAGTTGAATTTGACAGAAAAATATGTAACTAACACGGCTATTTTTACTGCGTTTTACGTTAGTTTTACAGAATCTATTGTTTATTCTTAAAGCCTTAAAAAATATTAATATCTCCTCTTCATTCGTATACCTCATGACTGAGGGTCGTGATCATTATGTGGATTGAAACACACACAACGACTTTCATGGCAATTTAATGGTGTGGTTTGCCATTGCCTTCTCCATTTCACACACTAGCTAACTAGTGTGCAGGTTTCTTTATTATGTTTTCCTTCACCGTTAGGCAGCGACATCTTTGAAAAAGACTGTACCTACTTACTTAGTTTTTGTACAAACTCAGTGGTACAGGCGGGGATGGAACTCGAGACCTTACAGATGAGAAGTGAAGTTTTCGCCGCTCGGATACCGCTTTTAAAAAACTGATAAGTACTTACCGTACAAGATACCGTAACCCCGATTTCATTAAACTTACCTGTAGGTATCTAAATATATCCCTTTACAGTGCGACAAACCTACAAATACCTTATTAAATTTTCTCGCTTACTAGCAATATTTTTTACTTAAATATTCGTTTATCGTTCGTATTTCGTTCCACTTCTGTCAAAACATTCATGCTTCGAACACCGATTTTATCACTCGTCTAAGTTCCCACAACGATACACTGATCAAATAGATTTTATTTATGGACTTAGTGATAAAATATGTATGAGACACCAATTAACATGATGATTAACGTCAAATCGGGCTCATTTACAAGCTATACTTAAGCACCGTTTCAATTAGTATTTCTAATTTAGTAGACTAAACAGATTTATGCTTTTGACGGTGTGTAAGCGTATCTAAAGCCGAGCGGAGACGAGACGAGAACAAAAGTGACGACAAGTGTGTGGCCTGTTTAGCTTCCTACACATTGATATAGGTGCAAAAGGGATAAGAACATTAAAATACAATCATTTTAGCGGGTAAATACGCGCATCTGTCAAGCGACCTCCAGGAACCTTTGGACAGACAGTGGTTTATGACAGAAGCCTTTAGGAGGCTTGTGGAGAGACAAGGAGGCTATCAATATAATTTATATTAGTTGCTTAAGACACATTGCCTCGGCCCATGTCCGTAGGTTCGCTCTATGTGTAATATGTATGAATGGGGAGAAAAATTGGTTCAAATATTAAAGAATTATCTTTTATTAAATATATTATTGCACTTGAAAAAAAAACGACCACCAGAGGCGGGAATCGAACCCGCTTTCCTCGCATACCGGGCGTTTGCAATAATATATAATATATTGGGCAATAATATATTTAGATTGCATAGTGAATGCTTATCACTTAAATACAATAATTATCTTATTTGCAAGCTTCATCTTTCGATTGTCAAATACTTGCAATAGTATTTCTTTCGAGTGTTGAGGGTATAATCCCAATAACATTGATGAAAGCAACGCGGCATTACAGCGTTAAGAAGCACTTGAAAATTTCGACAGGCTCTGCCAACGCCAGGGTGGCCGAGAGGTTAGGCAATCACCCGGTATGCGAGGAACGCGGGTTCGATTCCCGCCTCTGGTGGTCGATTTTTTTTTCAAGTGCAATAATATATTTAGATTGCATAGTGAATGCTTATCACTTAAATACAATAATTATCTTATCTTTTATTGTTTCAGGAAACCGTGAAACTGGAAACATCAGCTTACGCATGAGGTAAGTAGTGTCTAATATGTAATAGTATATCTATATACTCGTATACCAAGTACTCACACTAAAATAAGTCTACCCGCATTTTAAAGCAGTCCTTCCACCACTACTTACTTATTTTTTAAGGACAATTTTGACAAAAATACACCTTATAACTATGTAAATAAATTCTCATGGCTAACACAACCTTATAGGTAGAGTATACTCTTACTAGCGTTGATAAAATAGAGTATTGTATCCTATATCCAAAACCCAAAAAAAAAGAGACCTAGATGTAGTGCTAAACAATATGAGGACTCTACACTAAAATAGAAGACGCTAAAATACTCTTTTTTACACAATGTTTACTATACTAGTGTCAGTAATCCAAAGAGTTGTATAATTATTTAAAAAACAGTGAGAAGCTACCTTTTTAAAAATGTTTAATAAATTATACCCTTTTTTATAAGTCCGTACTTTTTATTTGCGTCCTTTGAAATGACATATACTCTCTCGCATTTTATTACTTTAAGTGCACTTATGAGTATTTTCCCGACGAATTGGAAATATTCCGCATACTTTCCTTGAATTTGGGAATAAACCCAACAGTTGGAAATATTCCGGGGAGTAAACCCAACGCTAGTCATTCTCCTAATAAAAGTTGGTAACCCTAACTCGTCCGACATAATATAATTTATCTTTTTAACACTAAAAATTAACCCATACATTAGATCCGGATAATAAAGGCACTTTTGACATTATTGAAAGTTGAGAAATAATGTTGTTTTACTTATGTTTAGGTAGGTACTTCCTCCTTGTTATCAACTTCATGTAACTGACTTTTAAATGGCCCTTATCAAATTCAGCTAACAAGCCATGTTAATTGGTCCCGCATTGAAAACTAACTACTGAGCTGAGCTAAGCCTACGTGGGTTAAAACCGATAGTATTAAGTATTTGACATTCATGTAGTAGATATGATTTGAAAAGGTCGGAATCGTGGTACAGTTTTACTGGTACTCTGTTTTGAGACAAATTTCAGTTTAGTTTAGGATACTTGTCACCTGTAGCAGGCTTGGTAACATTTTTCTAGTCGCAATACCTTTGACATATTTTTAAAAAAGGTTACAATCCGTAAGCTTTTGTTTTAAATGTGCTTTTGAATTTTTGAATCTAGGTTTGGCTTTTAATATCTTTTATTGTTCAACTTCACATAAGTTACTTTAGTTTGAACTAAAAAAATCGAGCCATTTCCTAGCATCCATGATACAGTAAAATTCCACCAACTTCCTGACTCCGGAGCTGTTTCTGCGTTATTTCGTCCCGACTCGGTATTAGACCCCGGGACCCAGTGTGCGAAATACTAGACAATCCAGTCTTAGCATTTTATAGGAAACCGATAAAAGTCGGAACAATAATGTCCTCCTAACCGAATTTCGACTACGGCGGCCTATCTCAACAGAGATTAGCCAACTGCGCGGGACATATTATAGTGCACAAGTGTGTGCGCAATACACAGGAGCACTTTCTGTTCCTTCACTCCGAATGACCGTAGAGAGATCAGGCGCAGGACCAACGGCTTAACGTGCTTTCCGAGGCACGGGGGTGTTAACACCACCAACTTCCTGACTCCAGGTAGTGGATTATGTAACTTTGAATGAAATTATTTCAATGAAAGTTTTTTTGCTAAAGTTGCCCATTCACGGCCAGTTACACTAATTAGTCGGTCTGAGGTACGACCAAAATTTTATGTTTTCAATATCGGTGATAAAAATCTAGGCTATAGGCATAAGTACTAAAAAAGTAACTTAACGTTATTATTTTTAACCACAATTGCCCATATTTTACCGGTTCTAAGACTGAACTGACCGTGAATGGTCAGCTTAACAGAGTAACTGAAGTTGTCAAATGTGTCATTTTTAAGCGATTTCAATCCTGAATTGTTAGCAACAGAGTTACGTAATTAGCCCCCAGAGCTGTGTCTGAGTAATTTCAAGACAGAAAAACCCAAACACTCTCGGCCCGACCCGGGATTCAAACCCGGGACCTCTTGGATAGTACCCAGTGAGCTGACCACTAGACCAACGAGGCAGCCAAGTAGTAAATACAATAAAATGTTTCTATATTCACATAGGATCAATTCACAATGGAAAATCACCATGAGATTTTATAACCATGATATTAAATCAGCTAAACGGATAGGAAATTTGCGGCTACCCACAACTTCATCGCTGAAAGGACCGAACTAGTCTCCATAATGATCTCCAATTTTGCGTTAGAATTTACCGTAAAAACGGAATGAAAATCCGTTATATCTGAAAACTGTATCAGTCATTTTGGTGCATGTTTTCCTAGTTGTTCTAATTTTATACACGTTATAAGTTTAAATAAAAAAACATAAATGTGTACACGGGTAGGATTTGAACCCACGACCTTTGGCTAACCGGGCCAACGCTCTTACCAACTGAGCTACCGTGCAGTCTCTTATTTAAACTTATATAAATAAGGGAGAACACTGTGAGTGTTAAAATATTAAAAAAAAATAACTATTTTATCCACGTTCTCATCTTATTGGATGAATGGAAAATGCTTTTATTAGGTATTAATTATATGTCTATAAATATATAAATTACTTTCTTTTCTTTGTTATCTTGCAAAACTTGCTAACGCCAATTATTTAGTGAAAGATTTGTGCTTACCATCAAAATGCAAAGAAATGGAGGAACTGTACATATTTTTGCCCAAATTTATCAGCTTTTTTTTTAAATCAATAATTAGTAAATTACAAAAATCAATCGTGGCGCTAGTTAACCTAAGCTATCGCACAATAAGTAAATTAATAGCCCACATAATCATATGATATTAGAAACTCCTAAAATAGGGAGGCATCACCAAAGTTTGCAAAGATTAGAAGATTAAAGAGTTACAGAAGAAAGAAGAGCAAGAAAGAAGAGAAGAGAAGAAACGACCACACAGTGTCTTGGCACTGGGAGAATTCACAGGAGTTTTGTGAATACCCGTGAATTTCCTGATGCCTCAGCTCTGTGTGGTTTCTATCATCGAGAACATAGAAGCAAGAAGAAAGTTGCACCAGCTACCTAACCTACCCAAAATATAAATCCTACACTATTCTAAGATTACCTAGGCTCTTACGCTTTTTGGTTCGATTCAGACGCGAGTAACTTACGGAACTATAGTCTACACTATATAGCTTAACTGCTTGACTGGTCATGTCTGTCGCAGAACCGTCGGGCGTTGGAGTAGGAAGGTTCTCGAATTGAGACCACGTCTCGGGAAACGTAGTGTTGGACGCCCACCTGCTATAGGTGGACCGACCTGAGGAAAGCGGAGGACCGTGAAAGTTGGCGCCGTCTTGGAGAGGCCTATGTCCAGCAGTTGACTGCAATAGGCTGATATGATGACCGCTTAACTGAGACCTCGCCTGTAGGGTACAGTGAGCGGTGGGGGCGGCGGGCGTTTCCATTTTAATTTTGAAAGAATGCAAATTTCAAAATTACTGAATTCAAATCACAAGAGCCCGCCACTCCCACCGCGCATGGTCCCATTTCTCGTCTACCCTCGCACCCCTGTACCCCACTGGCGAGGACTCATTTGGGCGGTCGGACTATGCAGTAGCAAATACAGATTAGTGCCCCTAGATAGGATACAATTGATTGTATCCTATCTAGGAACGCGGTTGTGGTTGGTGTGGTTTTGGTGCCTGCGCTAGCGTCTCTTAGCGGAAATTTAAAGCAAAATAATTGTATTTTAATTTTTCCCATCTGATAAAATATGTACTTAGGTACGCATAAGTCACAAGAGTTTCGATTGCTTATTTGGGTATTTACGTCAGTTTCAAACATCATAATTATTTTACTTAACTTAAGCAATTTGTTTGCAAGCTTATACGAAATTAAATTAAATTTTGCTCACAAATATTGATCGACTATGTCATCCAGTGGAACACGAACCCACAACTCTTTGCTATCCGGGCGAATGCTCTAACTAACTGAGCTACGGAGGACGTTAGTCAGTCGACGAATTTTTGTTAGTGCTTGCTACGGCATTGAGCCGGCGTTCGATTTCATCAATACTTGGGCACAGAATAAGTACTAGTACTTACTTCGTACAGAAGTATGACTTAGCAATTGTATTCAAAGAAATGCCTACTCAATGTCGTCAACAATATGGCGTAATTTAGTTCGCCTCAGAATCAAGCACATTTTCGTGTAGACACCTACAAAAATCCATTGCAACATAATTTCATACTTATTGCTCTGGAATATGATTCATAATACACTAAACCTATTCAGTGACGTAATATCACGCGACACGATAGGGTTGACTGCTACGAGAAGCTTCTAACGTCATCTAGCGCCTCTTTCTAGTACTTTATTCATTCTCGTCCAGCCAGCAACGTAGCCGCGCGGCCGCCGGTGAATAAAACGCGCGAGCGTGTCGCTGGCCGGTAGCGACACGCAACCCCTTGTTTTAGCCCCTAAGTAAGGGTCGCCGCGCGTAGGTACGTTTTTGCTACCTACGCTGGGAGATACACAGGCCTGACTTGGGGAATATACCCATATGTATCCGATGGAAATATTTAAAAAAAAACATTTTGTTTTGTTAGCGATAGTAACTTTGTTGCTGTGCCAAGTAGTAAGATAGTAAATTATCTGAATGCTTAGAACTATGTTAGAACTTGTTAACTTAACCACAATATTTTAATTCTACCAATCTTAACACAATCCTGTTTAATGACAATGAACTTGTAGTTTTACAAGATTGTAGCATTATGAGATCGAGTTAGAGTATAATAATGGAATTATCCGTCTCGTAAAGATGTGTATCGTAATTAAATCACAGCTACAATGCTCTGAAGATAATTGCGGTGGATACACGACCCTGCTAGATTTAGTTGGTAGCCTGAGAAGAAATGACAGAATATCTTGTCTTATAAAATCCTTGATTTATTTAAGTCCTAAGAACTAGGAAATGCAGTCGTACATCTACATATTATCGCTAGTTTTTGTTAAAATGATATTATTTTATATCTCCAAAAAAATTATGATATTTGGTTACATGGTGTATCTTACCTGGTTTCTGTACATAAAACACATCAAATTACATCAGATTAACAAATAATGTTAAATGTCACAAGAGTTGTATTTCTTTTGCATTTTCGTAGGGAAATTTACAGAGACAACATTAAAAACGGCAAGTTTAACGAAATTTTATTCAAATAAAATAACGGAATAGATCCCCCAAGCTCTCGACTAAAGGCATAGTATGTCGCCAAAGGCGTAACTCAGTCATGTATAAATTAAGTTAGCAACATGTTAATTAATGAAACAAAATTGAAATACCAGAAAAAACGGTTAGATTAATCATTAAGTTAAATTGATTTACTAGCGTCCTCCGTATCTCAGTTGGAAGAGCATTCGCTCGGATAGCAAAGGGTCGTGGGTTCAAGTCCGACCGAACGACAGGGTTGATGAATTTTTGTGTGCTAAATTTTACTTTCTTAAAAACTGGCAAAGGAATTGCTTAAATTATGGGAATAAATATACATTTATAAATTGATAAAAAGTTATTAAATTAACTAAGTTTGTCAATAATGCGTATGTAAGTACACATAAGCGAGCACTTACGAATTTATGGCTCATCTTAACCTTAATGACTATGTGATAAAGCTCACAGAAAGCGGAAGTTCACGCGAGGAACATCCATATGGATAAATGCATCCCATCTCATTGTCTTACAAGAAACGGATTATACCTGTCTCATTAAAATTGGTCCAAGTTATAAGCATAGCACTTATGGAAAATACTTAACGATAGTTACCTCTTTATTTTGTGACTGCCGCGTTGGACTTCTATACGATTTTATTCTAAATTTTTATTAAATTAAATAAAATTCCGCTCAAAAAAATTGATTGGGGGACTGTGTCCCACCGGATGACACAGTCGATAAATTTTTGTGAGCGAAATTTAATTTAATTCCTAAAAATCTTGCAAACAAATTGCTTAAGTTCAAAAAAATACAGATTTTCCTGTCTTGATAATAACTCAGAAGCAGCCTTGGAGTCAGAATGTTGGTGGTGTTAATAGGCCCGGGCCTCGGAAAGGGTTGAGCCTTTGGTTCTGAGCCTGATCTCTCTCTGGTCATGTCGGGTTACCGTTTCACCGAATTTAGAGAGTAAAGGAATAGAAAGAGAATGCAATTGTGTATTGCGCAGATATCTACTTACGAACTATAATATCTCCCGCGCAGTTGGGTCATCTTGGTTAAGATTAGTCGCCCTGGTTGAAATTCGACTAGGAGGACATTATTATTATCTTTGCCTATACTTGAGTAGGTATAAGTAGGTAATATGTAGCCCACCTGTCCGTTCTAGTGTTAGGACGCTGCATTATCAACATTTTAACTTGATATTTGACTCTACTTCACTAATGTGTATTAATATCGGCCTATTACCTGTATGTATCTCCTGCGTAACTTCATTAATGCCTATTGAGAATATTTTCTGCCATATAATTAATAGAATCAGGCGTTACTTTGCGGAAATGCATTATTAGATGGGAAAAATATAATACAATTATTTTGCTTTAAATTTCCGCTAAGACACGCTAACGCAGGCACCAAAATCACACCAACCGCAACCGCGTTGAGTACCAGTTCAGGCAAATGCAGAATGCACCGCCCTCCCTCCCTCAATACGCATGCACTACAGCTAATGCAGTTGTTAGTTACCAACACCAACGTGCAAAAAACCTCGACGCGTTTCGCCACTCCACGCGGCATCCTCAGGAGATGTTGTTGCCTCGGCTGAGCACGGACGACTGAAATGAGTTGCTGGCGAACAGGTCTTTTATTACAGGAAATTTAAAGCAAAATAATTGTATTTTATTTTTCCCATTTTCTGCCATAGCCGAAAGACGGTGGGAGCATAATAGTATCTAGGTCTTCCATTTTCTTTCCTTGATTTGTCTAGTTACAGTGTAAGCGATTTCGCTTCAGCTTATGAATTGCGTCTTCGATTAGAATGATGGCATTAAGAGGACAGTTATCTTTGCCTTACTCTGTGGTATTGTTACCAGATTTACTGTTTATAATCATCGGTTGTTGTAATCAATAGCTGCCAGTTCCGAGTAACGGATATTTATGCAATAAAGGTCACATAAAGGTGTTGCGTAGCTCAGGTTTAGTTTTCTATGGATAGGGTAAGTGGGGGAAAGGTGATTGGCAAAGCTATTGCCTCTGCGACATTTTGAATTGATTAAGATTTGTGAAAGAAGGTAATATTAATAAGTCAGATCACGTTGTTAGCTATTAGAATGTTAGATACTCTTGATTGCACACCACACACAGAAGGCATTTACAAAATTTTCATAATAAATTAAATTTGATTTTTAACATACCACATAGGTAAGTTTACTTAAAGAGTTAAATAGCTTAAAAAAATTCCTTATTACTTTCCGTGTAAATGCAACTCGTGACATTGGCGGAACAGATGTCGTATTCTGTAAAACCTAAGTTCGGACGCCATAAGTAAAGAAAAACATGGTGTACTTGTTCTGTGTAAGACACTCTCTCACTTCTATTCTGTGAATTCTCATACTGTAACCTAAAGTAACTTCGTGCAACGGAGCCTTAGAAGCTTGAAGTTCGAGAAAAAAAACTTTAATTGCAAACAAACGATATCAATGCTCAGATAATCTCCCACAATGTTCCTAGTAGCCATGAATAGGCTGCGCGTGCGTTCAAAAAAACGTGTTTTTCTAGACAACTAGTCTGATGGGAGACACTGACAATGATGAGAGTGTCTTTAGAGATGATAAGGCCCTTATAATGCCTTGATTGTTTGGGTAAACACTTTTTGTTAACAGATTCGGTTCCGCGTCGAAAGTAACGGGTTAAATCGCAGTGCGTCATGTACTTTTGTAGTTTATGAGATTCGGTGGCGTTTAGCTTGTCGATAAAGGGTGTCACAGAAGTGACGCAAGATTTTAACCTGTCAAACTCCATATAACCCGCGGGCGGGTTGATAACAATTAATTTTTTATTGTGTCTGGAAACACGTTACGTGCAGGTCTAAATTGTCGCTATTTGTGCGGGCAACCCTAAAATAAACTATTGTCTTTATTTGTTGAATATAGTCCCAAAAAAGATTTACAGTTTGCGAAAATTTCATGCAAAATAAGGTCGGAATAACTGAAAAATAATGAAAATAACATCGATACTAATGCTGCCTATTGCTTGTCACAACACTTACCTAAATATAGCCCAGAACTTGTCCCGAAGCAGTGGTAGGTAAAAAAAATATGTTGGGACGTGTATAAGTGCCCCCTAGTGGGCCTACATGCATAAATAAATGACTTTATATTGTTTTTCAAAACATAACTTTTTTTAAAGTAAAGCAAATCAAAGCCTATGGAAGACTCACAACCAGATTCCAGGAACGGCAAATGACGGCAGTTTGGCGCGTGATACAGTATTTTTGTTAAGCGTCGAAGCGCCAGACATTCTTCGAAACGGTTACGAACTTTCTCGGAATCATTTTGATTTTCCCGAATTAGATTTTCTACGTCCTGTTGAGTGAAAGAAAAATGAAGCTAGTTAGGTTAGACGTAGCTCAAATTGATCAAATTTTGTAAACACAGATTAGTAGGAATGCTGTTTCACAGGTTTGATATCGACAATGAGAAATTGTATTGTCCGATAAGTAAAAAGGTTTTGGGTTAGTAAAAAGCCCTCATATAATAATAACACACTGATTTTTTAGGTTTTTTTATATGTCGTATTGTTTCAATCGATTCGAATAATTCAATGTTTTATTCAGTTAATAGTCGTTGAAAAAGTTTTTTTTTTCATTGTTTGTGAGATGAAAAACTTATGATGGTAAATGGGGCTATTTAAGAATAAAAAATAAATTTCACTCAAAATTCAACGACCGTCTTCCGGCCCAGATTTTTTTTGTAAAAACTTTCATAAAAATGTGTAGTTAATTGTGCCATCTATGAGGAAGTAAGGCAGTAATAAGTCCCTATTTAAGATTAGTACTTGTTCAATTAAATCTTATTATTATCATCTTATTATTTTATCTTATCTTAAGAAATTGCTTTCAGCAATAAGACCGCCTAAATTGTACCATTCTCTATAAACATTTATGTAAATTGATACTGTGTGTGGTGTGCAATAAAGAGTATCTATCTATCTATTTTACTTCCCTAACGCCGTGAAATGAAGCCACTTTGAACTAATAAAAAGAGACATAACCAAAAAAATATAACTTATTGGCAAAAACAGCTATCTTTTATCATTCTCAAAACTCTGTCTTTTAATATATTACTAGGTTAAATAAAATAAATAAGTCAGCCTATTAGATCCCACTGCTGGGAAAAGGCCTCACCTCAACTATGAGGAGAAACGAGCCATACTTCACCACGCGGGCTCAGTGCGGATTGGTGGAGGGGTGTATGTAAGGCAAGTGACAAACCTTACTGTCAGAAGTTATCAAGCCGCCCTAGGGCCTCGGACTAGGCTTAACGACTAATACCACAGATATTAGCCGGGACCAACTGCTTAACGTGCCTTCCGAAGCACGGAGATGCTTGTCATGGACGTCACTTAAATGGTCGGAATGGTCACCCATCCAATCACGACCGCGCCGTGGGTTGCTTAACTTTTGGTATCACTACCAAAGCGCTGCCGCCACTGCGCCACAAGCACCTCAATATTATTACTGTATTACTAGGTTATTGACAACTTTATCAAGCGTTCTCACTTATTCCATCAACATACGAAACTGTCAAGTGTGAGACGGATTTCATTATTGGATCCGCAATATTGGATGAGAGGTTTTTACTTCAACTATTTTCGTTATTACTTTTATTTATTTAACCACATGTTTAAGGTTTTGGGTAGGTGTAAGGTTTTGGGTACTTACCTATTAATGCTTAGCTGTTCATTCCATATAAATTTTGTTCTAAATAAAACATGGCTCGTTTTTACCATCACAAAATTAGTAAATAGGTATCACAAAAGGCACAACACTAGTTATGATTAAATTATAGTAGTGCCACTGAGACGAAATGATCAATTTTCGTTTTAAAACTGAATTTTGATTATAAAAATAGATCTATTATCTAATTTTAACGTCCCAGAAATAAAATTATGTGATGTTTAGCTAAAGCTAACGCAATTTTTGATGATCCATTACAATGGAACCCTAAAAATACTAGTTTCAACCAGAACGGTAATCGGTATAATAGAACGGATGCATCTGGACATCTCATACGGCAGATTAAAAAACAATATCTCTTTGTTTACAAGCGTTGTAAAACTTTTGGTTTATTTTTGGGACTCACAGATGATGAAAATGGCGAGCTTTGAAAGCTCCTTTTCTTAGAGCCCTGTTTCACTAGGACGTGGTATGCCACGTTTGGAATCGGTGAAATTGGCTGCGCAACCAATCGGAAACCAAGGCCCGTAGCCAAAATGGCAATCGTTCTGGAGCAAACTTCGCTATCGCCAATGAAATATCAAAAAAATATGTATGCAAAAGCCACGTGATATTTCGATAGCTTATGTCAGTTTCATACATTTTGTTAGCGATAGCGAGATTAAATTGCCAATTGGCTACGGTCCCAGGTTATATACGCTACTACTATCAGACCAACGGTCCATACAGTCAATACGTTTTATTCTTAGTTCACGATCAGTGAGGCCACCGTGGTTTCTCGTGAGTAAGAGAACGTGTAGGTAGCCTCTTGCTGGGTCTATAAGCCAAAATAAATTGGGTTTTTCTGTTCAAAATAAATTTACTTTCTCTTGATTGGTACTATTAAAGGCTATTTTTGTAAATATGCAATTCAGTTTTTATTGTTTTTCAAAAATTCGCTCGCCACTCCGTCTAGCAATGTGTCGCGCGCAATTTCGTACGTCCTTGCATGGAGCGGCGCGCTCCTGTTATTACGCGCGAGCTACCGATAATTTGCCTTTAGTGTTGTTTTATTTATCGATAGATTATAATGCGCTCAATTAGACAGGTGGTCAGCTCCCTTTGTGTGCGCTTTTGATTTTTTGTGGCCGGTGATTTGTGTGCGATCCTTAGCAGGTTTATACCTGTGGTTTCTTAAAATCAATGTAATGCAATTTAAAAGGAAATATTGTGGTCCCATGTTATATTTTAAAGCAGTGAGCAAGAAATCACAAATGTAAAAATTATATGTAAGTAGATATGGTTGATAAAATGGTTCCTAGTAGCCTAGGTAGGACATAGTAAGTTTAGATTAATTAAGCCTTTGACTGCCACGAAACTAGACACAATAGAAAAACATTATAATAATAATAATAATAAATCATTTATTAATTTCATAATTGCAGAAATAACATTAATGCTTAATGTAACACAGGTGCATTCTCTTCTACCTGAACTAGGTTAATTAAACCTGTATCTCAGGCTAAAAGGAGCTTACACAAAATTGTTTAGCCTTATATAATTTAACAATAAATTGAAATAATAAATTTAAAGGTTAGATAACTAAAAATAACTAACAAGGTAATTATTAATTTCTAAATCAGCATTCTGTCACAAACGAATTCGTTATTAGCGTCATCAGCATAATATTAACTAGGGCAAAATGAATGCTGTTGCTACAATATTATTATTTTTTAGTTCAGTGGCTCAACACTTTGCCGAGTCAGTAATATCAAGGGTTAGTAGGTCTAGGTGCAATGTTATTTATAAATATCTTACATCATATTACTTTTTAAAATACAAATTATTACTACGATACTAGAAATACTTATTACAACACTAATCACTTATAAAAAAAAAGAAATTTAAATAAATTAGCTATTTTATGTGCCTTCATAGTCCACAGAGTCAATGTACCTAGCTTCAGCCGCTTTTTTGGCTGGACAGTCGACATCTCCCGTCTTGTGCGCGTTTGGCTTATTAAAGCGCAAGCATGTGGCACATTTTGATGGCTCGGTCTTCTTCGTGCAGTCCTTCAGAGCGTGGCCCACTTCGCCGCAGTGCCCGCACGTGCTGGTCTCCTCCCGACAGGTCTTGGCTGCATGACCGTACTGTTGGCACTTGTAGCACCTCGTGACCAAAGTAAAGTCTCTTACAGGGCACGAAGACCAGTTCACAAATACTCTCTCATTAGATACAAGGGCTTTGCGTATTTGTGCGGGGACTTGTATGACATAGTTGCAGGTTGCAGCATCCTTCTTTCCCGATTTATGATTGAGCTTAACAGCGGATAAAAAGGACTCGAGTGTAATGTCTTGAAGCTTGTCAGGTTCTGTTGGTATAGACAATTAAAAACTTCTGTCTCCTGTAAAGAAGTAGGCACACCGATGACTATTATTCTAGGCTGGCGTTTATGTGGCTCATCTACAGTGAGCCCTGAGGTCGTCAATTGCGGCAACTGCTTCAACTTCTCTACATCGTCCTTGGTGTCTGTGCTGATTATCACGCCGCCGTTTGTCGTCTTGCACAACCCTCTTACATGTAGCTTCATTTGCTCTGGCCGTATGATTTTTTGGACAAGGCTTTTGGTGTCCTCACTGGACTTCATTTTATCGGTCGGATAAATTGCGACGGACCTGATATTACTCGGCTGAACTAAACTATTAGTGGTTTTCTTGACCATGTCGGCGAAGGAAACTGTTCCCGGGGCAAGTTTTGAGCTTTCTTCAACGCTCTGTTTGAGGTCTTGCATTCGCTGCGAGAGGTCGTGATTTTCTTTGAGGGCTTGCATGTTAATATGGGCTTGGATCGTTTTTCGTTTTACTGACTGATATTGCACGGCTAGTTGAGATGTTCCATGACTTACTTTTCTGCATAGGTTATGTATCCTGACTTTCTGGTCCGAGTTCAATTTTCCTTCTGCTGCGATACTGCAAACTTTATTCAGGCACTGCTCGATGCTAATCATCCAGTTCTGGATCTCCGACGTAGGAACAACTCCGAGCTGGTCGTCCTCTTGCTGGGCGGGCGGCGAGTGCGTGGGCGTGGGCGGTGGGCTGCGGCGCGTTAGCGCACTTCTGTTGAAGGGACTCTCAGACATTTTGTTAAGGAATCACACTGCACATCATTACAAAGTACAATATAAGTGACACAGATACGACGTGCGTAATGTAGAACTGGGTCAAGAAATTTTGCAACTTATAGTTAATTTATAAAATTAATACTCAAGTCAACACGTCTGATCGCATTGTCGGCTAAATGATATTAGTCATTGTTTGCGGGTCAGCGGTGACCACCATTGCGCTCAATGTGTTAATTGGCTGTTGATTGAAACTGATTCCCTGCTTTAAAAAACATCTGATGAAATTGCAGTCCGATCGAATCACGTCAGATGCCTATGATTTTGGGAAACAACCCCTTAATTTTTCACCACTTTGTGTTTTCCCATCTGGGTATCGAACCCAACACTTCGGGTTGTTCTTTTCTACTAAGTATTAAATCATGGAAGCAGTCGTGTCAGTCAGTGCGATATCGCATTTTCATTTATCGATATACAAGTATCGATAGATAAAACCCTTCTCTCTACAGCCATAGAGCCTCAATCTAGCTTAAGGCGTTGGACAACGCGTTTAATTTGACCGCAAACGACTACCTGTTTTGCGTCATACCTACAGCGGTTTTGTGTGAATCAATCACAATAAATTAGGGTAAGCTCAAGTGGCAATGGGCAGGGCACATAGCGCGAAGAACTGATGGCCGTTGGGGCAGAAAGGTTCTAGAGTGGAGACCCTTTGATCAAAGGCGAAGCGTGGGACTTCTACCGGCAAGATGGACAGACGATCTTGTAAAGATCGCAGGATCACACTGGATGCAGACCGCTTGCAACCGGTCGCTGTGGAAAACCGGGGGGAGGCCTATGTTCAGCAGTAGACGTCCTACGGCTGATAATGATGATGATGATGATGAAATTAAGGCACTAGTTGGTGTAGATAAGTTCGCTCGCGTCTCTACTTCCTTTGTTAAAAGTGACGAGGAAACTTAGTTACAGAAACAATTTTTTACGTAATAATATACGAGTAAGTAAATATAATCAAAAATAGGTAGGATAACTACCTGATATCTAGTTCGTGTTAAAATAAGTGTACTGGTATTTGTTGTAACACTTAAAACGATATTATGCACAAAGACAAAGAGTGATGAATCAACAGAATTGTAAATGAGTACTATGTTTTACCAAACTGCCTAAAATAAACACTAAATTACCAGCTCTACTAAAATTGTTCGGCCTGGGGTAGGCTACCCTGCGCGTGCCTACCACCATACAATTTTCCTAATAATGATCTATTAGGTCCAACGCAGGATGTTCTCTTTCACTTTTTGCACAGATTACGACAGGTTAAATGCAGCTAGGTAAATTAGAAATAATGCACACTTGCATGCATACCATGATCACCAAATGGAGGGTACTTTTGCAATATTTACGTCAATTTTTGTTTTGTTCTGGTCGTAACCTGTTAGAAAATCAAGACTGGAGTTATTCAGTCTTGTGATTTGAAGGTTCCGTAACTATTGTTTTTACTTTTAAAACTAAATTTCACTAGTGAGTTATTTTGATACCAGCAAAAATGTGCGACCCTTCCAGATCGATAACTTATGACATTCTCCACCATGATTTGAAGTCAAAAAATTTCAGTTGACTATTGCATCGTTCCTATCGCAGTATGTAAAAAAAATAAAAAAATGGATTAGTACATAGTTATTATAATCCTTTCAAAAACGTCCAAAAACCTAACAAAACATTGCATCTAAAATCAGTGTCAACTATCCCTTATTTGCCTTCCGACGCTATCATACTGTATAGGTGTGCCCGAAATGCCAGGAAGGGTGGAAAACCCAGGAGCGAAGAATAGGCGAAAAGAGGGCAAGAGGGTGTGCGAGTAGGGATGCAAAATCTATGTTTTAAAACATCGATATATGGTTCTTAAACATCGATTGTAAAGCATCTGGTGACTCAGTAATGTCAAAAGTTTAGAAAAGAAGTGTTTCCCCGCGACTTCATCCACGAAAACGTAAAATTTACTACATCATCATCATAAGAGTCTTTTCTATCTTTTCCTACCCTACACATATCCTTTTATCTCATTTTTAGTTTTCTGTTTGTCAATGTCCCATCTAATTTTTAATACCAGGATTAATCAAAATCGGTTCAACGATTTAGGCTTGAAAGGGTGACAGACAGACTTCGATTATATTGGTAATATTCGTGCTCTCAGAAACGGCTTTAACGATTTCAATCAAAGGTATAATAGGATAAAAAATAGTGGTAAATACGACCTGAGTAGCGATCGCACATCGGTAGAAGGAGCGTAGGCTTCCCACAAGGTAGACTTACAATCTGGTGAAATTTTGCGAAATGCCACTGGATGGGAGCAGCGCGAGACTATATATGTAATAGGTTATATTTACCGTATCATGGTGGATGTCTTTCGGTTAAGACTATATTTATGAAAAACATCCTATATAGATTATGAGCAAAAGCGTTTTCCCCCCGTAGATCAAAGCATAGCTCGCTCGCGCAGTGTTTATTCAAAAACATCTATAGTTTTACAGCCGATGGTGCATCCCTAGAGGTAAGAGGGTGAGAGGGTGGAGGGTAGTAAAAGGAAACACCTAATGGTGCCTAGTCACGAACTCAACACTTAAATTACGTAGGTAGGCACAATGTTAATGTTATTCGTAAAATAAACTGTGGTATGGATTTATTATTTTATAACGCTGCTTTTATGGCAGTCTAGACTGTTAGCACGCTATTCAGAGATTAAAAGTGTGGCATTAAAAGAACTTTGATTACATGCCTAACGTTGCTGGTATTAGAGAGATTAGCAGGCATATGAGTTGGAAACAGTATTGATTTAAGCTTTTCAATAATCGACTTCGAAGAGGTGCTTGTGGCGCAGTGGCGGCAGCGCTTTGGTAGTGATACCAAAAGTTAAGCAACCCACGGCGCGGTCGTGATTGGATGGGTGACCATTCCGACCATTTAAGTGACGTCCATGACAAGCATCGGAAGGCACGTTAAGCAGTTGGTCCCGGCTAATATCTGTGGTATTAGTCGTTAAGCCTAGTCAGAGGCCCTAGGGCGGCTTGATAACTTCTGACAGTAAGGTTTGTCACTTGCCTTACATACACCCCTCCACCAATCCGCACTGAGCCCGCGTGGTGAAGTATGGCTCGTTCCTCCTCATAGTTGAGGTGAGGCCTTTTCCCAGCAGTGGGATCTATGTAGGCTAACTTTACTTTTACCATTGCAAAGAAACTTTCATCAACGAAGCTAAATTCCCTCCTAACCTACATTCTAGTTAATTTATAAAATACACCGCAAGTTAAACCGCTGAATAACTTAGGCTGACTTAACTCTGCAAGTTTTCGCCAAAGTTTCGCGCAAAAGAAGTCATCGACCGTCTGCTGGCAGGGGTTAGGGATCGAGCCCACGACCCCTTGCTATCCGGGCGATAGTTCTCGCAACTAGCAACTGAGCTACAGAAAAGTTAGATTCTTTTCCCCAATTTTCTGTTGTTTTCGTCTAATTAAGACGTTATCTTTCCAAAGATATTTGTGTGTGTGATATCCAAAGACACATACAGGGCTTTATCTAAGCTCAAACTAACACAGCGTGTGCCTTACCGCCGCCAAAAATGCAAGTCTGCAACTTGCATGACGCAATTAGGGTTCGGTATTCCCCAGTTCGAACACGTAATAACTGGTTTAACCCCTAGACGTGCCAGGCAAAGCTAGGCGCCGAGTTTCCCTTCGTGTCGCCAAAGTTTAGCGCTCCACTTTGGTAGACTAAAATTCGGTATTTTAGCATAGGCTTGGGGTGTTCATTGACCCCTACTATACGCGACAGGGCTGTTATCTAGTAACTTGGAGAAGGACGAGTAAAATTTATGTTATTATCAGTTATGTTGTACGAGAAGGATGCTTAAAGTGTATCATTAAAGTGGATGTTGTGAAGATTACATAGAGAGAAAAACAGACTGCGCTGACCCCAAAAATACTGACAACATCATTATCCTAGCGTTCTGCACTCGCACGAGACTGCCCAGGGTCGGGTTTGAACCATGATCCAGGATGTGGCAGATCAGGTAATTACAGTGGAGCGACTGCCATCTGACCTCCGTGACCCTGTTAACAGGGAAACCTGACTAGTTTGAATCATAGTTCCACATTCAGTCACCTGAATGTGCAGGTTTCCCTCACGATGTTTTCCCTCACCGTAAGAGCATCGGTTAGTGAAACAACTAATGTACATAACTCCGAAAAAGTCATTGGTACATGGTGACATCTGGGATCGAACCGGTACCCGGTAAGAGGCAACCCGCTAGCCATTGTGCCCCCGACGCTTTCAAATACATACTGAGAACAAGGCAAGAAAAAACTACTAGCTTGCGCTGAAAAGGGAAAATAACTTGCACTGGTTTCGTTGCAGCTCACACTCAGTTTATCAAAGTTGTCTTAACTGAACTAGTTTGAAATCAAGGAAAGTGCTAAATTAGAAGCTACATAATTAGTCTAGACCATCTCTATATCAACAAATGGTGATTTAGAAGCGCGTAGTCTTGCCTGTCGCCGATTATCAAATACTATGGGGCCCAACTTTGCCATCATTGTGTTAACATGACATAATGAATTGTACACCAATACAAAAACACCCTCTCCTATTTTACCCTCCAGGAAAATAGCAATTAACCTAAATGTACCAACGCCACCCCAGTGACGTGGCGTCGTTCTAGGTCAATTTCAACGAAAGTTGTCGTTGTAAGTGCAAGGCTTTTATCACGATAGTTTTCAGTTTCTTAAATCACCTGGAATTAGCTCTAGTTGAAATCTAAAGACCTAAATTTTAAAGTATGAATATTGTCCAAGCATCCATTCAATTACAAAAAACGCACAAAAAATTCGAAAACAGCTTTTTTATTGCCAAGTGAAGGAAACGTGAAAGGTCTGTGCCAATTCAGAGTATTCATACGTGTTATGATCTATATTACTCGTACGTGTCTGTCTACCATATTATTTATTCTGTACTGGTACCAACTTTCTTCTTTCACATTTATTACTAGGTATTATAGGCAATAGTTATTGTAGCCCGCTTCTGTGCAAGGAAGACTGGAATCTGAGTAAGTGCGCGTACGAACTTTAGGCACAGAATATCTACATACTAAACTTTATGTAGGTAAATATTACCCACTTAAGACGGTCAACAAACTTTTGTGAGCGAAATAGGTGTCTCTATGCATCCGAATATCCCAACTCTACACTTAACCTGGGTACCTACTCCCGAGCTCAATCGAATCGAAATCAGAATAGAGTCGAGATCGACCTAAAATGGCGAACGCATTAGCTTGAACTCTATGTCGTTGGCGTCGGTGGTCGTGGTAAGGATGTAACGGCGGTTTTTGATTCGATTTCAAGTAGTTTACCGACCACAACTCGATTGGTGGTGATTGGCAATTACTGATTCTCGACTTAGATTCGATTGTGATCGTAACTCGAACTCGTCAAGAGTAAGCCTGCTGGTTTTGGATCCTCGTCTAAACGCTATTTCCATTGGTCTCAGGTGACAATGGAGCCCTCGTCCTCGGACTACAGCGACGAGGAAGTGGGGGTGGTTGCGCGCGGGCAGAAGCTGTGGGTTCGCGGCGTGCGCGCGCACACCACCTGCGCGGATATCGTGCGCGCGCTACAGGATGCGCCTGAAGGTATGCAAGTGTGGTATTAACACTGACCTCTTAATAGAGGTATTTACTTTTATTATTACAAGTACGCTGGACTGCGTATTGTAAACCTAAAAATGAAGCCATTTGATTATCGCCATTTTGGCGCTGACTAGTGAGCGTGTGGTGACCGTCCACGGAACTAATAAGAGTTGACATAAACATAAACAAGTTACTCTATTTTAGTTTCCTAGACACTCGGTGGGGGCGCTTTGATTCGGCACAAAAATTATGTCATTTGTTAGAAAATTTTTAGTCCAGCGTTCTTGTGTTATAAAGGTCAGTGGGTATTAAGCAACTAAGAGTTAGCTACAAATACAGCTTCTATTAGAGAATAGAGGCGGTCTCAAAGTCAGTGGTAGTCTGACGTGCGGCCGTGTGTACGTTCATTGACAGCCAATGCACCTGAGACTCTAATTCTTTGTCATAAGGAACTGTTCCTGAAGTCTAAGCTACTTAAATGGTCCCAGGTATGTCCCAGTGTAAGGGTCTGCATTGCGCAATGCATAGGAGATGCGCGACGTAGGAAGCGCCTGGAGGTATGCAAGTGTTATTAAGCAACCAACGAGTTTTAGATCTTTGCTCTCCGTCCTACGTTGCTGTGACTGAACAGTTACAGTCCAAGCTGCTGAAATGAGGAATGCCATTGGCAGGTTTGTCTCAGGACCTGGGTCATCTTTATCTTTCTTATTGCTTCTGCTGCTCGCAATTACAAAGTATCCCTACAGTTTTTGAAGCCAGTCTACTAGCGTGGTCAACCCAAGTGTATGGTAGGGCTAAGTGCCCGATGCAGCTTAATATATTTTCTGGTCTTCTTCATTACCAAGTCGAAATTCTACTTATCATGGTTCGTATGTAATTATGGCATGGCAGCAAATCTGAAACTAATAAGAACTGCAAGTTGTCTTACTTATAATTGCCCACGTATCTTCAATTTGAATTATTTCTTTTTCAGCTGGCAGCGGAGTCTGCGACCCTGGCGAGTGGGTGTTGGCAGAGAGGTGGCGAGGCGTGGAGCGACCTCTGCCTCCAGATGTGCCAGTGCTGCACGTGTTGGCCGCTTGGGGAGACGCCAGGCACGAGGTAGGCCCACCAATTTTGGCTTACACACAAATATCATAGATGGTAACCACGCAAAAACACAATATTACTCTCTCTGATTACATAGCTTTACAAGCAGGCTGCGATTGCACTACAGATGTGCGAGAATGTGTTTGTTAATAAAAACCAATAGAAAGAATCGAATTTATTTACCTATCCTCGCTCAGCGCAGCTCAGCAAATAAGGTGATTTTATTGGTTCTTACAAATAAGAATAATAAGGATTACTGGCGGAGCAAGCACTTAGAATTCCTTGATAGACTAACGTCCTCAGTTGCTTAGTTGGGAGAGCATTCGCCCGGATAGCGAAGGGGCGGCGGTTTGAGACTCATCTGAAGATGGACGATGAATTTCTGTGTGCAAAATTTACTTCAATTTTAAGATTGTCTATCTACACTCCTATTATTAATTTCGCCAAAAAACCTCATCAACCATCTAACTGCTTCATTCTCCGATCCAGGTACGGCTCTCCCTCCGAAGGGTATCGAGTGGTGGCGAAGACGACTCAGGCAGGGACAGCGACGGGGGCAGCCGCGCGGGGGGCAGGCGGCGGAGGCGGAAGTGCCGGGCAGGCACCCCCCCTCCGAGGGCCAAGAGCGAAGACCCTGCCGCCAGACTGGTCTCCGTTATACAGCATCAGAGCAAGACTATCCATCAGCAGCTGGATAAGTTGAGGTTGGTTCTCATACTACGTTTACGTCAAAGACATAGTTTATAAGGCGGTTTAAATGCGACTTTAGAACACAGGAAAAATAAAAATAATCGTTGTATAAATAAATCTATCGGAAACGAATCTACTTCATACAGAAAACATCTATTAGGATTAAACACATTTTTGTTTTATTTTTCCTGTAAGTATTTTAATGTCGCTTCTGAATTATAATATAACCTTTAATTTTGGCTCGTACTTTCTTACAATCTGTATAAGGATAAGATTTAATATCCCTAGACAGTGTTGATTAATATAGATATGGTAAAATAACAAGCTGTAAAAAAATATAAAAATAACCTACAACGAACAAAGCTAGCATATGCAGCACAGTAATACAACTCTGCGATATTACCTCCAAAAAATAGCACAAAAAGACAATAGAAGTCGATAAGGAGGTAAAGTAATAAGATTAATGACGCAAAACACATGAGAAATTAATAAATGCAATACAGTTCCAGTCTACGTCTACTTGGTTCAACTTAATTCTAAATAATCATACATCTTTTTCATTTCAGAGAGCAAGAAAAACTCATCGACCAGCTAGAAGACCAGACGCATAAGAGTCGGATGGAGAAACACGGCACCAACTACCTTCTGGAGTCGTACCTTCGTGACTTAGGCCGGAGCAGCGAAGTCAACGACAGCCAAGCCGGCAACAGCGACAGTGGAGTCGGCGTAGGCAGCGGCACCCCACCCAGAAGACACACCAAGCACAAATCCAGAAGAGAACGGCATCTTATGCGAGAACACTACTTCACGAAAGAACTCACCGACATTTGCCAAGTGAACTCGGAAAGGCTCACGCAGACACACAACGACACAGACTCCGACGCGTCGGCAGACGAACTGACCAGGATACGAGAAGAAATTGAAATGTTAGAGAAGCTAGCGATAATAAACAAAAGACTGCACCGAGAGGAAGAGCTGGTTGTCAGGTTAACGGCGAAAGTGAAGAGGTATATGGACGAAAACAAAGCAAACAGCTGCGAAAACGTCACACAGGTTACAATGCTAATCGACAAAATAGAAGAAGAGTTAGATAAGACTGCGAAAGAGATGCACGATAATGCGGTTGAGCTGGAGCGAGCTGATAAAGAGATCGAAATGAGAATGAAGATGCTGGACGAATTGACTCTGGAGTTAGAAGAAGAGGAACTACAGAATACAGTTTTAGAGAGGCAACTGAATGAGACTTCGAGTAGACAGCCGATAGTCCTGCAAGATAGCTACGTACCTGTTTTAGACCAAGTCAACGTGTGCCAATTTACGCATGGCGCTGGATATGTCTTGGATACTCTCGTATGACATAGGTCTTAACAAAATTCTGTCCAAAGATATTACTGACGAATTACCAATTATAGATAGTTTCTAAAAGACAGACTGATGAGTGTGTTCGTGAGTTTGCAAAATAAAAATACCATATTGTACATTGTACCTGCAAGCCTGACAAAAAATTATAGGGATTCTGTTCTAGTTTCATTCCTTGAAATCACATTATCAGTTGATACTAATTAATTGTAGTAAGAAATAGGCAGCCTCCACATTATATGGAGACTAATTTATTCGCGATTTTACCATGGCTTTCATACTTAAAGATTATATACTTTCAAGGATTCAAATTATTACATTACCCTGTCTTTGAAATATGCTGGTTTGAGTAAAACTCTGAAGAAAAACACTCATCATACATTGATCTCCTAGACGGAGGCGTGATCCGATCCAAAATCAAAGTACCCCAAAATGAATATCAAGAATATATCCCTCGTATTATTGTAAATATATCTATAGCATTATTTAGACAATAAACTTGGTGCTAAGTAAATAAACAGTTAACGGTTAGTTTTACAAAATATTCGAGTCTGATGCCAAAAATGTATGACAAAAACCACCAATTGCAGTATATTTAGCTAGGCTAGTCAATAAACTTCAATTCTTAACTTTCCTGGGCCCGTAGCCAAGTGGCAACTGATTCTCAAGCGAAGTTCGCTATCGCTAACAAAATGTATGAAACTGACATAAGCCATCGAAACATCGCGAGATTTTTGCATACATATTTTGACATTTTATTGGCGATAGCGAAGTTCGTTCCAGAAAGATTGCCATTTGGCTACGGGCAAATTTTAACCAATATATGTAAATAAATGTTCTAACATTGATAATTTTTGGTGCAACATTGTATTCCTTTAGTTCATAATATAACTCTATTTTACTGGCCTATCCCTTCCCTTGATTCTGTAATGATGATAAACTCTATAGTATAAGAAGATGGGTGTTCTAGCATTTCCTCGATAATGTTTACACCACAAATTGACAATCGCCTACAAGGTTCATAGTAGTGTTGCCTATCGACAGTTAATGTAATATTAATAGTATCGATAGTCTATTGATACTATCAATAGAGTAATACAGGACAATATTATCGATAATCATCAATAGTATTAGCTCCGATAGTATGTAAAGAGCAATAGTATTGATATCAGTAGTATCGATACTTTCGATAGTTTACTACTTTTCAAGGTCAACTATCGATAGCGTAACTATAGGCAGTCCTGCAACTCTAATTCATAATTTCATAGTATAAGGTATGAAACACTAGTGATAGTATAAGTAGCCGAAAAAAAAATATTCCTAGCTTCTAGATAAAGGATTGTACGTCGCTTATTTGAAGAACGAATTTCTATATTTATAGTACGAATAGTTAGCCAATGGATAACTAGTATTAATGGATTTTAAATATTATACTATAAATTAACTTGGAACCTATTATCATCGATTTGATTGATTGTATTACTTAAATGGACAGTTCGTTAAAAAACAATTTGTTTTTTAAATAAAGAAACAGGGCATAACTACTTATGATATTATCGATAATGTTGGAGTAAAATTGAGGATTTTGTTAGATAAACAATAATTGTCTTCTCTGTACAATTAAACAATGTTATATGCAATATATTAGTGAGTAAGAGAAAATAAACAACGATTATACAGTTACACCATGTTTTATTAAGACAAATAATAGTATTGAAAGTTATAAAATGCATAATTCATTTCTTTTGGTGCCTTGGCCAGTGCTCGGATCAATTTGATGCTATACCTGAGTATAATAATGCCCTCCTAGCCGAATTTCGATTACAGTGGCCATTCTCAACGGAGATTAGCCAACTGCGCGGAAGATATTACGGTGCTCAAGTGTGTGCGCAATACACCGGTGCACTCTGTTCCTTCACTCTCATAATTCGGTGAGACGGCAGTCCGACATGACCGTAGGAGATACTGATATACTCTAAATGACTCTAATGACGACCGACTTGGTGTAGTGGTTCGCGCCACGGACTTCCAATCCAGGCGGTTGCGGGTTCGAATCCCGCAAGGGGTAAATGTTTGTGTGATGAGCACGAGCATTTGCACCTAAGTCATGGATGTTTATAAATGTATATAAGTATGTCTATCCGTTATCCTAGTCACCATAGCACAAGCTCACGCTTAGTTTGGGGCTAGGTAGTAATTGGTGTTTGTGTTGAAACAATTTATTATTATTTATAATGATATTTTGGTTTTAAAACTGCTAGAACTATACAGATTCAGGTTATTTCAAGTGTTTGAAGCATAACTAACATGTTTACAAGTAGGTATGAGTTTAACAATTATTCCATTAGGACATTTGTTTATTAACAATTTACTATTTATTTTATTTCTTGATAAAAACAACATTAATGATAATTATGGCCTGTTATGTATATGAACAAGAAGACCCGGTTGAGTCAATAAACTTTACAAAAACAATATTTTGAGGATCATTTTCAGAATGACCAAAGCTAAATCTTATCGAGCGCTAATTACATAATTGGCTATTTACATTGACAAAAAACATTGTGGTAAATGGGCAAACATTTTTTTTACGCGACAAGGCAATGTAAAATTCATTCGGCGCTAAAAATACTGTGACAATCGTCGTTTAATACAGGCTAGGTTGCTAAAACACCTGAAGTGCATACATATTTTTAATCATCTTGGAAAAATGAGTTTATGAGTATCGCTGACGAACTGACATAAGTCATCGAAATTATCATGTGAATTTTGCATTCATTTTTGGACACGCCATAGGCGAAGTTCCCTTAAGTATACTCATAGGTTTAGGAACCCTGGGCCCTTAGATAAGAAACAATCTATTTTGTATCAAACTTCGCCATTGCCAATTGAAATGTCTAAATGTATGCAAAAGTCACGTGATGTTCCGATGGCTTATATAAGTTTCATACATTTTGTTAGCGATACCAAACTTCGCTTGAGAAAAGTACATTACTTACATTTATGTAAATTGTACTGTGTGTGGTGTGCAATAAAGAGTATCTATCTATCTATCTAAAAGATTACAAACTGTCTACGGACCCTAAATAGAGATATACCTACAGTTACATAGCACCAATAACCAACCTTAACACTGGCCAAGGCATGCCTTTGCAAATGAAAGAAAAGGAAGGGGAAATGACCGACTTGGCTTGCGCCCAGATCCTGAAGGTTGGGAACCCCTGCTCGACCAGGGTGTCTTCCGGCTCTGGGCGGACTTGGAGCCGCTCAGCGGTTACTCCGTGTCCATGGCCACCTGAAAAGAAAAAAAAATGTTAGATTTAAGCTTGCCATACACGTATAGCTTACACGAACCCGCGTACAGTCAAATTCAACTGCGTGAAGCTGTCATTGATTGACACACCAATCTCAAGCATACAAACACACACACACACATATATGTGCATATATATTCGCTTTAAATCAGCCGAGTTCAACGAATATTACCGCTAAACTAATACAGTTATCTCAACAGCTTTGGTTTTCCTTTAAAGTTTATGAAATGCATTATCATAATGAGTTTTTTGAGATTTTTCAGGCCAGCAGTTAGGCTTTCGGAGGGGGGGGGGACGCTATACTGAACCAAAAATTGCACTTTAAAGTTTAATATATCGTAAATGGAGCAATAAATCGAAACAATATTTAAGAATAAGAGTTATTCCGTGATCATGACGCTTGCAACAGCGCCGAAATATCGAAAACTCGAAAATAAAAAAGGTACATGGTAGCAATTCCGTAAATAACTATTCTAATGATAATGACCATGAAAGTTTAAAACAGGTTAATATTTAAGAAACCCCAAAGTCATTTTAAAAGACCTATTCAATGATACCCCACACGATGGGGTAGACGACGAAAAAAAATTATCCCCACTTCACATGTAGGGAAGCTACCCTAAAAATATTTTCCAAAATTTTATTCTACCACTTTGTCGGCGTGATTAATATTCGTATACCTAAAAAATTACAGCTTTCTAATACTAACGGTCTCTTACATAACCTCGGACAGACAGACAAACAGACAGACGGACATGACGAAACTATATGGGCTCCTTGTCAGGACTAAGGAACCCTAAACAGCGAAAACATGTTTACTCTCTGCCTATACTATTGCATTGTACAATCGACACATAGAGAACAAAGGGTTGTTATTGTGAGCAAGTAATAATAATATTATATAAAATAGTCTTTATTATGTAAATAAGAAACTCGTAGTAAGATAAAGCTAAATTGATACTAAGAAAAAGTTATTTCACGACAATCTTGTGTACAGTCGCAAGCAATTAAATTTATACAATATACCATTGTAATAAGGTTTAAAATAGAATGCAGATGTATACATATTGATGCTCGTTACTGTACGCTCCATATTGGCATCGTTACTAAATCTTTTATCGCGTAATTGAACCTCTCGCTATGAATGCGATACAGTCAACCGTCAGACTGTATCGCATTCATAGCGAGAAACCGGCGCGCGCGCACGTCCCGCCATGAAGGAATACTTATTATTGTTATTCCTCACCGGGACAGTATACGCCTTAAACCTAGACTACTTAGACCCTATCAAGCTCCAAACGAAAGCACCAGCCAACGTGCAGCAGCAAGCGGCCTCAACGATCATCTCGAAATACATTAGCAACGTGAACGTCGAAGTAAGCCCGCTACTGTTCAGTGACCACAAAGATGTGTTCTCCTTGCGTACGTCTCAAGGACAACTCCACATCAGAGCAAGCTCGGGTGTCGCCGCCGTGTGGGGCTTCAACTACTACCTGAAAAAGTACTGCAAAAGCCAGATCGCATGGCAGACCCAGCGTGTGTCTATACCAGACCAGCTTCCCGAAGTCGATGAGGTGGTGGTAGCAAGTGACAGATTTCGTTACTACCAGAACGTGTGCACCGTGTCTTACAGTTTTGTATGGTGGGATGTTGACGATTGGAAGAAACATGTTGAGTGGATGGCGCTAAACGGGATAAACTTGGCGTTGGCACCGATCGCGCAGGAAGCGGCGTGGGCAAAGATTTATCGCCAGCTGGGTATGACTCAAGAGGAAATCGACCAGCACTTCACAGGGCCAGCGTTTCTATCTTGGCTCCGAATGGGGAACGTCAGAGGTTGGGGTGGGCCGCTAGTACAGTCATGGCACGACAAACAAAGAAACATACAGGATTCCATTGTGGACTACATGTTTCAGCTGGGGATAGTCCCAGTATTCCCAGCGTTCAGTGGACATGTGCCGGTTGCTTTTAAAAGGCTGTATCCTAACACTAATTTCCACACAACATCTACGTGGAATAAATTCAGTGATCAATACTGCTGCGGCCTGTTTGTGGACCCGAGTGATCCCCTATTCGAGAGGGTGGGAAGCATGTTTCTCAGAGGAATCACTGCCGGTACAGCTTCGGGACACATCTATTCTGCTGATCCGTTCAACGAAATCACAATATCAGATTGGTCCGATAGCTTTATACAAAATACAGCGAGGAATATATTCTCAATACTGTCAAGTAACGACGAAGACGCTGTGTGGTTGGTGCAGAATTGGATGTTTGTGCACGACCCTATTCTATGGCCGGTAAGCCGAGTGAAATCTTTCCTAACCTCTGTACCGAATGGCAGAATGCTCGTCCTCGATCTTCAGTCCGAGCAATGGCCACAGTATTTCCTATACGATATGTATTATGGACAACCATTTATTTGGTGTATGTTACACAACTTCGGCGGCACTCTTGGCATGTTCGGAAGCATGCCGGTAATCAACAGAGACGTTTATACAGCAAGAAATCGAATTAACAGCACGATGATCGGTATTGGTCTAACTCCTGAAGGTATCAATCAAAATTATGTGGTATACGATTTGATGTTGGAGGCGGGTTGGCGGAAGACTCCTGTAGAAGATTTAGAGCAATGGGTTGTCGACTATGCCCAAAGAAGGTATGGATGCTACAACACAACTAGTGCTTGGAAATCTCTATTGAGAAGCGTTTACAGTTTTGATGGACTAAACAAAATGCGAGGAAAATACGTTGTCACTAAGCGACCGAGTCTGAAGCTGAAACCATGGGCGTGGTATAAAAGCAGAGATCTGTTTGACGCTTTCAAAGAGTTTGCTTTCGTTTCCAACTCAGATTGTTTCTCTCCTGGGTTTTATCACGACCTCGTTGATGTAACGAGACAAGCATTGCAATACCGAGCTGAGCAGCTGTACATTAATATGATAAACAACAGATTTTCTAACGTTTGGGTGTTCAATTCTACGATAAACCAGTTTCTGGATGTTATGAACGATATGGAAACGATTCTGACTACTAATTCTGACTTTTTGATATCCGATTGGCTGTCTAAAGCTAGGGGGTTTGGTACGACACCTCAAGAGACGTACGTCTACGAATTGAACGCTCGGAATCAGATTACTTTGTGGGGCCCGAACGGAGAGATATCTGATTACGCTTGTAAGCAATGGGCCGAGGTGTTTCATTACTATTATACGCCAAGGTGGTCTATGTTTCTGTCAGCAGCTTTAGATGCGATGGCAAGAGGTGAACGATTCGACGAGCGGTCCGCACAGAGCGTCGTAAAGTCGTTAGTTGAGGAGCAGTTCTTATACATTGGAATAGACAGCTTGCCTCAGCGAGACCCTAGAGGTACAGCATTGAATTTGTATAAGAAGTGGGCGTATGTACCAGATCTAGCTGATCTGCCTTTGGAAGTGATAAAAACAAGTAATCGTAGGAGGACCACATTGGCAGATATTGTGGAAGATGGCGAAGAGACCAACGAACATCCGACAGTCACAATGATTTTATCAACTACTCCTGCGTAGGTAATAATAATGTATTTCAACCGTATAATATACTGAATAAGAATATAGTTACAACGATCAAATGTTTGAGATTAAAATACAAATGTAAAATTGTAATATTAAAAATAAAATAAAAGTCCTTTAATTTAGCATTTATTCATTCTCATTACTTATTGTTTCTCAAACACTTAGTTCTTAGTATAGGACTTTGAAAAGCAGTCATGACACACTCCCAACCTGAGGCATCTCATAAATAATGTAGACTTTAAATAATGATCCAAAGCACATCCTACCCAAAGAGTACCTGTGATAGCTAGACAGTTGAAATTTTCAAAGATTTATATTGCAGCTATAACAACAAATACATTAAAACAAAAAAAAAAAATGAGAGGGGCTCCTATACAACGAACGTGATTTTTTGGCGTTTTTTGTTCGATATTAATAACGGCAATAGGTAGACGTTTGAAATATTCACAGAATATTTTTATAGTATATTCACTTTGAAATAATAAATCAATCATAAAAATAAATGATTTAATCACTAAGCTAAAATATATCCAAGGGGGGCTCCAATACAAACGTGATTTTCTGCCGTTTTTAAACTAAAAAATTAAAAATTTAAAAACCCCCGACACAAAATAATAGATGCACATAAAAATTCTAAAACGAGGTTTTATAACTATGGAATTATAGCTGGATACAATACAGTTTGTTTGAATGGAAACCCTATAAAAAGCAAAAAATAAGACTCAAATTTTGACCCTACGTAAGTAGGCCAAAGCCCTTTCATTTGATACCCATATTGAAGAAGTTTAAGAAAAATATGTTATCTGCCATTTTGATACGGCGGCCATCTTGGACCGATTTTCATCAAGCATAGCTAAGAACACTCCCGACTAATTAATCATTCAAACAAAAAAAACTAAATGAAAATCGGTTCATCCGTTCGGGAGCTACGATGCCACAGACAGACACACACACACAGACACGTCAAACTTATAACACCCCGTCGTTTTTGCGTCGGGGGTTAAAAACAGGTCGTTATTGTTAAAAAGTTAAAAGCGCCATCTAATATTTTTTTAAATGGCTTGAATATCATCAGTTTAGCATGGTGATTAGTTATTATTATTAGTTATCAGGCAGGCAGTTGAGACAACTGATAGCCACCTGTATCCAGTTCATCACATTAAGTTTAGCTAGTTTAGATATGTGTCAAGTCGGTTTTTGAATTGATTGATATTTTGGGCAGAGATTACATCTTCAATCTTCTTAGTTGCTAATAAGTTTACCGTAATTTAAAGAGACGTCGCTAAAACATAATCAGTGATTAGCATTGTAACTCATAGCAAATGTAAATAGATGTCGTTAGTTTTTATCGTTTGTATGAAGGCATAAGCCCGCCCCTGTATTCGACCATTTCGATCACGGTTCCAACCAATATACACGGAATATCAGCAGCATAAAACCTACCGTCTTTAATAAGTTACAATAATATAGTGTCAAAATTCTATAGATGACGGTACGGAACACTTCCGTGTCCGAGTCTGACTCGCACTCGGCCGATTTTTACCCGTCTGTGGAAGGAGGGTTATGTTTTTGAGAGTATGTATGTATGACATACGAGGTGTCGTTGAATTTGTCAAAATTGTGGTAGTGACATAGGCTACATATATTTTTAAAATGGCGCCCGCAAATGGAAATAAAGGGGAGGAGATTGATTTTTTCCTTACCATAGCAATATGGGTATCAAATGAAAGCAAGTAAAAAGACCATTTCAAAAATATAATAATTATTGCAGTCGGGTCTTTTGTTTTTTAAAAATTATGTTCATTCTATCTAGATACTCACCGCAGGCTGCGGTTCCCTCTCCTGGTCCCCCGGGGGGTCCCTCTCGGCCCCCGGGCCCGCGTCGCCGGTCGCACTGGCCCCTCCCCCGCGCCTCTCCTCACCCTCCACGAGCGCCAGGAACCTGCCAAGTTCCTCCTCGTCACAGATGCGGAGAGGCGTTTTAGGGCCCACTATAGCTATGGATACGTTCTGTGGAGATAAATATTTTGGGTTAGAAACAAACTTAGATTTAGGGAGGTATGTTTTAGAAAACACAGTTTTCTCATATTTATCAAAAATGCACACTATTAGTGAACATTATCATAATTCACTAGTAATGTTCTATAGTAGTTCTTATTGATTCGCTACAAAGCGCTTCAGAAATATATATGTTGTTTCATCAGTGTATGATTATTTATCAGAGATCTGAGTAGGTAGGTTGATTTGATATACTTTCACGATGCTGGAATAATATGCATATGCCTTTTTTTGAAGAAACGATACCGAAAAATTATGGCTTATATCAAAATATCTTACTCATTCTATGTCATCTGAAATCGTTCTTTTTTATTTACAACTAGAATACCATTTATGTTCCGGTTACCGACCGGAGGCATGTCCATTTTATTTTCAATGTTTGCGATCATTAACCCCAAATCAATCTACCTACTCCAATATTTAAAAACGAAATGTGACACAAGCCCAACTTTTAAAACGAAATGTAACACAAATCTTATATAAATAAATAAATAATTCATCATAGTATGCACCTTGTTATTGAGATCAACTTCATTGGGCAGCGTATCTCTCAAAGCTCTTAGTCCGTGAGCGACCAACTCCTGCAGTTCGCAGTCCTGGAAAGTGGCCAAATGCTTCTCGAGGTACGTCCTGGCTGACTGGGACCGGGCACCGATGGCCATGGCTCGGCAGTCGAAGAAGTTGGCTGAAGGACAGGTCTGGTAGATATGAGGACCTTGATCCTGAAATATAATGATGGAAAATTATTATTATTATTAGGCAGACACAGTCAACAACTGATACAGTCTGCATCTGGCTATTATAGTTAATTAAAATATTTTTAACTTTGAAAAGGCAAGTATGTTTGTTGTTGCTACATCTTTACTAATATTATGAAGAGGTAAAGTATGCAAGTATGTTTGAAAGAAGCAAGGTAAGAAGAACTAAGAACTTTTTAAATTGCACCAGCATTGCAAAGTCTGAGCCAGTTGCTCGTTGCTTATATTTATAATTATATATAAATTCATTTAGACAACTTCTATTTTGTCACTAATTCCAGTAATTCCAGTAATAACAACAAAGTGTCAAGGGATATTGACAGGTTTTTTAAACAAAAATTATGACATTTCATCTGTATAGGTTATGTGCTCAGTGCTAGAAACAGTCTAGACTATGGAAATTTTACTTAACAATTTGGTAAGCACAAAATAGTTTATCATTACACATTTCATATTAAAATGTTTCATTCATTTCTTGTTCTGTTGTTGTTGTAATCATATAAAATATATAAATATCATACCAAGATAAATTTAATAGTACTTACATCATAACCAGCTACAAGCAAGCCAACACCGAGCGGCCTCTTGTCGTATCTTTGCGTGCAGATCTGCATCTTGTTGCCAACAAGGCCAATCAGACGACCAACAGGCATTGGGGAATCATGAGCATACTTGTGGTTCAGGCACTCGGTGCGCATAAAGCGGCTGTAATCAGTAAATAGTGTGGTCATCATTACCATAATTAATTACTATGGTTCTGTGAAGTAAAAAAGACACATCATGCACAACGGGATCAAGTGGAAAGACACACAGCACACAGAATGGCTAGATCAAGTGGCTATGTGTGGAAATGTCCAGCAAAATAAATAATACCACTATTACAATACACTTTCAATACAGGGCTATGAAGAGGATGTTAGAACTTAGGTAAATAATACGAAAAAATAAACCTCAATATAAATAGCACACAAAAGTTGAATAGTTATGTAGTTGTATGGGACAATGAACTTTTGTGTTCAATATAAAATTATCTATAATTTTTGCAATTAATTTGTCAAAACTTGCAAAATTTAATTGCTAAACTTATAGAAAAACTTTAAACAAACCTCAGCATTCTAGCATCAGCAGTCAGACCAGAAATCGAAATGCCAATGTGCTCATCAATTGGGATAATCTTCTTTTGGTATGCAGACAATTCGCTGACTGCTCGTTTCAGCGCAATGAGCACTGCAAACTGTTTGTTCTTCAAGCCAATTGTAGCAGAGCCCAACTTGACGGCTTCCATGGCATACTCCACTTGGTGGAGACGGCCTTGGGGGCTCCATACTGTCACATCACTGTCATACTGATTTCTGAACTGAAAGATGAAAAAGTTTGACTTAGCGAGGAAACTAAGTTGCTACTACTAATGTGTTGAGGCTACTTTTGGTAGTACACTGTCAGTGGCTATGATTTATAATTCTAAATTTTCACTAGAAGAAATCTTTGTCCTATACCTACACTAAATTCTGTCTGTGTACTACATTGGAGGTTATGTTCATAAAGATTTCGAAAGTATACCATCAAACTAACATGGATTTTTAATTGATTAATTTATTAGCCGTTACGGGACCAATTTTAATCGATTAAAACGTATAATGCTTTATAGTTTATGAATAAAGAAAATAAGTTTTGAGGTTCCGGCAATGACATAGCAAAATCAGCTTGTTAAAATTCACTAGAATGCCGCGATTATATAACTTATGTTACTGAACAAATATTATTTCAATTGCAAATTTAACTTACCATGATTATTAGTTACTAAATAGAGCAAATAAAATGGTAATTTCTTGAAAATAATAACTTTGCTTGCGGGACGCGATGACTATGTTAAATGTCAAGTTGACAATATAATGTCAATAAGACATTAACAGTTTTTATCCACCCACAATATCAGTGACATAGGATAAAAGCGATAGATTTTATAATCCTCGTTTATTTATTTAGAAGCGTTTGACTGTTAAGATGATTAGCCTGTTTCGATGTTAAAAATAACAACTACAAAACCAGAATATGCAAGAAGCCAAACAGAAAATCTGTTTTTCAAATAGCGATGGGCGATTGTTTGAAAAAAAATCGAATAAATCGGCATTCGACCATTCGAATGTCGATTTAGTTTGAATTTCATTATTCGATTCGATTTAGTTTCAATTTAAGATTGGGAAAAAAATAATCGTATAATAATCGAAAATCGAATGATAATCTATACTCGGCCCTTCGATGCATTCGATTGAATTGCCGCGACTGTGCGCACAGGACAGGCAGTGAACGAACGATTAATCGACGCGACGAATGACGATTCATTCGTTAGTAGTACGGCCTGCGCACTGCAAGCTCCGGTATTGCTTGCCGCATAATCGAAGGAAAATCGAATGACTGCGGTTGCTTATCGAATTCATTCGATTACAGGACCATTCGAGTATATCGATTAATTTAGTAATATACGCCCATCGCTATTCTCAAAAGCAAAAATCCAAGTCGATCACATTTGGGAGCTTAAGTACAACGAAACGTTTTAGCCCAAGCGGAAAAACAACATGACAACGGTGTTGGCGGGAGTTTTAAAACTTTTTAACCCGACAAATGGTGGCGAATGCACTAGTCGTGCAAAGAACCAAAACAAAACAAAAAAGCCGACGAATGTTCTACCTACCATTAATTTACATACTACTCGTACTACCACGGTAGATGTATGAAAACAAATTGTCTATTGTGCTACTACCTAGAGTACTAGTGGTACTAGTACTTATTCTGTGGTATTACGCAGTATTTAGCACGTCACAGTGGTTACTTGCTCAGGGCCCGACCACCTTCAAATCAAAGGCTTGCACTGGCTGAAGTTTTAGGTACTTACAACAATAAATTTAAAGCTTTGTAAAGTTGATATGCGTGTAACGCTGTACTTTATGTCGAGAAAAAGCTGCATAGTGACTTTTTATTGCACAGTGGCTTATAGTTTTTTTTAAAGACACATGCATAACTAAATGAATTAGGCCTTACAGCCACACCTTCATTTAGTAAAATTAAATATGTTTTTAAGAGATTAAGGTTAGGTATAATCTTCATTGAATTATGCATTATTTAAAATTTATCTATACTCGAAAGGATTCATAAGTCAACAACGTTGTTATAAGAAAACATTGGTGGCGGTAAACTAATTATCATCGTCATAGCTAGCCATTTGTTAGTTTTTGTTATGTAACTTTATAGTGTGTTATTATGTGAAGTCCAATCATTAATAAATGTATTTTCTTTCTTTCAATTTCGTCTTGTTGCTGTTGAAAATTCATTTATTCGCAATCGAAGTGAAAAGCAGGGTGTAAAACTCGAGCATAAATCCTATTTTACCCTTGACGCCGAATTCACCTATCTGCCCTCGTTGTACCGGCTCGGATGGATGTATGAACGCCTCGGGTAATGAACGCTAAAAAGCAGCCTAGGATAAAAGTTTTGCTGGTAAAACTGGGCCCGTACTATCAGCAAAATAACTAGGTATCCTTCGAATTGCTAACAACCCGATAAACATCCTGATTTAGGATGGCTAAAACTCGTACCATGAGCTTTTAAGAAAAGGCCGCACGGTGACAGGATGAAAGAACGAGATGGAGCTATACATTGACATTTGTCTATTTCGTTCGATTGTTAAGATGTCAAAGATAGAGACACAGGTAATAATTATTTATTGGATGTAGGTAAGTAAGGAGGTCTAAAATATATATTTTGTGCACTTAAGAATAAATAAGTAATAAAAATATGGAATGCTTTTTTTTCGTCATCTACCCCATCGTGTGGGGTACCGTTGAGTATGTCTTTTAAAATGATTTAGGGGTCTCTACACTATTTTTTTGATTTATTGCTCTATTTACGAAATATTAAACTTTAAAGTGCGCGTCCTCCCGCTAAAAGCTTAACTGCTGGCCTAAAAAATAAAATGAAAAATCATGACGATAGTGCATTTCATAAACTATAGCGGTTAAGATAACTCTATTAGTTTAGCAGTAATATTGGTAGAACTTGGGTGTTGAATAATGTTGTACCAATTACAAAATTCTTACAAATTCTTTTAAGTCACTAAGATGAAGAAGATAATGGTACGGAACCCTTCGTGCGCGAGTCCGACTCGCAATTGGCCGGTTTTTACTAGAGCTATTGTACAAAAAGAAAAAAAGTAGAACTAAATTAGTCGTGGCTGTTTATTCTTGATTTCTATGCCGACCTAGAAGGTGGATGAAAAAAATATATTTATGAGGAAGAATAACGTATATCTATCTCATGTGAAACGTATAGTAGTAATTTTGAGAGGGAAAATTTAAAAAGGCTGACTGAATGTTCAACAATAAGCTATATTTAATTATAAAAATAGACAATTTCACAGAATCTTCCGAACTCTCACAGGCGAAACTCAAGATCTTCACACGTTTCTGTATCTCTCTGGAAAATCTTTAGTTGTGTTATATGTGTTATCTTTAGTGCAAAGTTTTCTTATCCTGAAAAATATACAACAATTTGGTAGATGCTTTGTTAATTTACCTACTTACTGATTACCTAGCAAAAACTAGGTAGGTATATAAGGTGTTTCTTTTTAATTTTTTAGCCTTCTTCCAATAAAAACTTTCTTGACATATTTAATGTAGGTAAGTAATTTTCAATAGTGCAACCAATACATACATTACATTCTACTTGGAAACAGTATATACTTTGCTGGTTTTTCATGCAATAAAATAGTTCTATAGCATTAGGAAGAAAGGAAAAAAGAATCATTAACTTGGTACATACATTAGGTAGATAAAATCCTACACTAAAGTCGTAAGAAGAATTAAATACATAAAATTATTATGAAGTACCTAAATATGTGTAGGTAGGTAGGTTAGCAAAGACTAGATATGTGTACTGATGCAGTAAATACCTAAACTATTGAATTTGTGGATAGATTGAAAGTTTGATCAGTAATAATCTCTGCTCGTTGGGAAAAAGTTCTCGCATAAAGAAAATAGGTAGTTACTGCCTAGGAAAATGAATATTCACATCTTAGAACCTAAGGCTGCAGGTGTAGCCTATATGATGGTTTTATTGCAATTTACGTACCTGCGTTATATTTTACCTGTAATTACACAATAAAGTCACTTTATCAAAAATAATTTTAAAATAGCCATCAGGCTTCTACGGAGAAATCTGACTTCATTAGATTAACGTTCACATCTCGTAGATATTTCTTCAATTTGCCTTCAAAAATCTCACATTAGTTAATTCGTTGTATTAACATTTAACATTTCGTAAATGAATCCTAAAATTAACATATGAAACAAGAATTAATCATAACAATTTTGAAAAAGCTACTCGATGGGTAATTTTTTTATGATAGCTTAACTGACTTTTAAGGCGGGCAAACTGACACTAGATTGATTTCAGATGGAGCGTCATAGTACGAAATTGCATACAAAAAAAAAAGGTGACAGTATAAACGAACTTCCTCGCTGCGGGCCTGCTAATTTTCGGGGTCATGATATGAATTATAGGAACTATCCTGGTTTAGCGATTGCATTGTTTCTGATGGTAAGGTTCCTGTTCTGTATAATGTTTTTTTTTTAATTTGAAATGTTTGCTCTTGACTAAACCAGATGTGGCGTAGAGAGAGTCAACGAGCGAGCTCATCTAGAACAGAAGGTTCTAGCACTCCCATTCACCGACAGAATACGGCAAGCTGCTTAGCGTCGGGCTCAGGTGGGAGGGTGACAGGTACTAGGCGGCGGTAATGGAGCCTATCACCGCTGACAGGACCATTCAGCCGCCATCACAACTGGCATTTGTGATGTCGTGGCCCGGGGTGGACCACTAGGAAGTAAACGTTTACCACTCCTTTCGATCAATTTGATCATTGTATTCGTAAAAAGTATTTATTCTTAAAAACTCTCTCTTTTTTATTAATAGAATCTATAGTGGCAGCGCCATTTTGCAAAAGAAGTGCGGATGTGGCAGATGATTCGCGGACAGTGTCAGGTTTATAAGGTGCATGTGATTGGAATTGTCATTGTCATTGTAATCAAAACAGATATGAATTTAAAAAACGGATTTGAATATTAAGTCCGTCGTTTGTATTTGATAGCTCTTTACTCAGAAATAAAGTAAGATAAAAGATAAAACTATGAAGTTTAGTTTTATTGCGCTCAATGCAACCAACATAACGCTTAATCAAGAACAAATGTCACTGCCAATACTGCAAAATACGTCATAAACATATGCTATCTAATTTGTGCATATTTGGTTCCGGCTCTGTATGGTCTCGTTCACTAAAATCTGTTTGTTTCGTGATAACGGTATTAAATATCATGGCTTTTAATTTAAAAATAACGTTTTTATTATAACAAACATCATCATCCTCCTAGCGTTATCCCGGTTGTGCACTCGCACGCGAGAGCCCACGGTCCGCTGACTATGATCCAGGATGTGGCGGATCAGGTAATTACAGTGGAGCGACTGCCATCTGAACTCCGTTATTATAACAAACATATAAAACTAAAATTCATAGTTTTATCTTACTTTACTTCTGAGTAAAAAGCCATCGACGGACAAAATGTTTAATGCCGTTTTTAGGGTTCCGTAGTCCCACAAGGAACCCTTATAAGATCGTTCAGTCCGTCCGTTCCGTCCGTCCTAGTCCGTCACAGCAGAATATCTTCTACATTTATGGACTGATTTGCATGTAACTTGGTTCGAGGATACTTCACATATAGATCGCATTTTTAAAAATACAAAAAAATAAAATCACCCCTTTTTAAGGGTACCTCCCCATATGCGAGATATAGCCCGCCAAAGTCGTTTACACGGTGCCCTCCCCCCCTGTAATTTCTAAAGTCTTGAACTCTTGTTTAAAATTATTTCGGGTACCCTGTGATGAATATTTTAAAATTATAAATAAAAAAATATATATACTTTTTTCCAAAAGAACAGTATAAACTTAAAAAGTTTTTTTGCCTTTACTGTCTAAGGTTGTAAGTTAATGGTACGGAACCCTTCGTGCTCGAGTCCGGTTTTTTGAAGTTCATATCTGTTTTGATTACAATAAAACTTGTAATCAAAATGGAGCTAAGTTCATGACAATTTCGATCACATGCAACAGTTTAAGAGTTTCTTTTATATATAAACAATTAATTATCCTTATTACGACGCGCGGAATGAAACCTGACACTGTCCGGGAATCATCAGAATTCTACCACAACCGCACTTTTTTTTGCAAAATGGCGCTGCCTCTATAGGGGCTAATACATCGTATACATACCGCTGTCGCTTTAGATCTAAGTCTGTGAATCTAACCCTGTCTAAAAAGATAAAAGAATGTTGGTACGTGCACCCACTATTTTGGGCCTTGGTGGCGTAGGGTTTTCTTTTGATGCGAGAGACACATTGTAAGCAGTTCTTTGAAGCTGTCAACCGTCTTGAGAAATGATATAATCTGTTTCGTATGCGTCTTGCATCCGCAAAAGAGACAAGTATATTATAATAATATAGTTACATTATATACAGTTAGAGATGTGCCGCAGGGAATTTCCCGCTCCCAGTAAGTTCCCCTTTTGGGAATTTCCTAGTAAGTTCCCAATGTGCCCGGTATCGTTCCCCAAAGCTCAAAGGGAACATTGATCTAGAGAAAGTATTCAAGTAGATAGGGACTCTGTACGTAACTAAGTATATACGCATTCTTATGTATACCATTGGGTATTATTCGTGCCTATTTCAAACATCCACTGCATTACCGGTACCTGCATTAGTATTTAGCGGTATTTCGTCCTCGGAACTGTGCGGTAGTTGAGTATGTTAGTCTTGCGCTTGATGCAGGGGTGTTTGATTTATGTTTCAATGTAAGTAAGTTAGAGATAACTATATAAATAACTTACGAACATGATTTTACAAAAAACCAGTACTTGAAATTTTGTCGTAACGCACAGAAAGATAATTATTTGTCTCTGATGCAGTACTAAAGAACGCTTGTTTGTAAACGTAATTCTAAGTTTGATTCCGTAAGTCTTATTTCCAAAAAATACAAAAACATATATACACACAGTTAAAAACTTGAATAAATACAAAAAATGTTTTGCCACTGAGTGAAATTCGAACCCTAGCCTAGTAGAATTCTCAGTCCTACGTCATACGCACTCGAACATGACGATCTTACTTAGCCGTTGCGAAATTAGCGACCATATTCTGCATCGAACAATGTAAAAGAAAAACGCGTGTAAACTTGAAAACACGCGTTTTCCCATTACCTACACAAACTTAAGACTAATCTAGATCGTTTTTTCAACCCCTCACAGAAATGTGGCCGATTCCGAAATATTTACATTCCGATCACAAATATAAATAAATATACAAGAATTGCTCGTTTAAAGGTCAAAGTTTTTTTGTTTTACCCATCCATGTTTTTACGGTGAGGGAAAACATCGTAAGGACGCCTGCACATTTAGGCGACTGAATATGTAACCGTGATCCAAGCTGGTCTGCTTCCCCTGTTAACAGGGTTATGGAGGTCAAATGGCAGTCACTCCACCATAATTACCTTATGTGCCATATCCTGGATCACGTTCCAAAGCGGATCCTGGGTTCTCACGTGCGAGTGATAACGACTAGCCGAACGAACCGGGATAGCGCTAGGATGATGATAATGTCACTCACTGGCGCAGCAAGCACTTATGAAAAATCGTCAACTGACTAACGTCCCCCATATCTTAGTTTTTTAATTAAATACACTTAATTAATGTACTTAAAAAGGTTGCACTATACCTTTATTAGCTGCGAGCGAGATTAAATTGTTATTGTTGTCGCTAGAACAGCTATTTGGTTTAATCCTTAGCAAACTAAGAGCGATGTAGTGTTAAAACGATGTTGGCCCTAAAATTGTTAAGGTTTTCGATATAAGGTACTTATTCTTTTGAGTCAAAACATAGTTTATGTTGTGCCATCCTCATACTACAATCTAACATGTTAAAACAAGTTCAAAAGATAGCATCAAAATAAATTCTACAGATTTTGTGTCTTAAATGCATATGTGCAGAAATTAAAAAAACTAAATTGTTTGCACTCCACTGACTAAACTAAGGTCTAAGCCCTAGACAGAACAGCCCTTGTCTACTCTAGGGGTATTTTTAATCGTAACAATGTCCCGTATTTGATTTTCTACATGACTATGACACGTATAGCATCGGCGGAAGGATTTGTTTTTCTTGCCAAACGCAATGTAAGTGTCAATAAAATCGCCTTGTTATTACAAAATAATGAGATTAAAGAGACAAGTGGTAAACAAATAACATTAAATAAAAGTTTTATGTTTATTAAAATGTTAGAAGGTCATAAACGGGTGATTTATTATAAAACATACTTTAACTTACACACAAGAGCGTATTTTTTGCAAAGACGCTCTTAAAAGGTCTTTTAAAGCCATGATTTAATAATTTTAGATTACAAGAAAAACAAATTTTATCGTTCTTCAAATTTCCCAGTTAAGGGAACGATACCGGTATCGCTACTGGGAATATTCCCTGCCTTGGGAATGTTACTGGGAACGGCACATCCTTACATACAGTAGTAGTAGTGTAGATACTAGATAGCCATTTAAAAAAAAGGTTAGGTAATACATACATATCTTATTCTGTATTTTTAAATTAGTACTTGGTCCGTAAGTTGGTAGGTACATAAGAAATAAATAAATATTGTATGAAATAAAACATCGCAGTGTCTGTCTGCATTCTTCTTCTTCTTCTTCTTCTTTCGTGTCGGCAAGAACACGGCTAAATCTTACTTGCCCAGAAGGCGGCTACGGTGGTAGCCCTCTGGTTACTGACAAGTAAGTCCTCACGAGAGCAGGTGGTAGGGCACGCGGGACAGTTGTGATGTGAGCCATGGTTTGCAGGGGTTCTCCACATTCACAGCTGGCGTCTGCGCTGCTTGAGTACCCCCACCGACACAGGTTATCTTTACTTCGACCAACCTGGGTCCTCAGCCTATTTAGACTTCTCCTTGCCCCAAAGTCGGTAGGCTGCGTATATCGCAGGATGCTTTCTTACTATAGTGACTGGCCGTCTTAAGCCAACCCCGGTCGGTATGCTGTTTCCTCTTGCGGAAATAGCTCCACCCAGAGACCGCAGAGAAGTGACATGTTTGCCTGAAAAACAAAAACAGGATAGCGACCCGCGACATCCACTATACGGGACTCTCCCCCGCCACAGGTCGGTTGCAGCTTCCTGTCTGCATTTACTATCCAAGTATTTCTTCTTATACATGGTCCAAATAATTATGAAAAAGAAGTCTGGAAAAATCACTAAAACACCCACAAAAATATTCCTGTGCCCAGGATCGAACCCAGGTATATTACGGTACTAGCCAACATTCTTAGCCATTTGGCCTGTTCGAGACAAACTACTGAACGAATTTTCATGGGGATGTGATAGCTATCTAACTTGAACAGAGAGAGATCGCGCTGCACTATATGCTTTACGCGCTTAGTTTACGTCAACTAAGTCCTTACACACCGTTTTTGTGACCAAGACAAAAGCTGAAATTATTACAGGAAGGCATGTAACACTTAAGTACCAAGATAAAGATACTAGGTAAGACCTATTTAAAACTTCACTGAAAGTGATGGCACCTGAAACGCCACTTAAACGCCTTTGTTTCACAGTAGAAATGCTTTTGTTAACATTTTTGCCGTTGTATTGCCGGTATTGTTAGATTGTTCTAGAACATTAAGAAAGAAAGAAAGAAAATACATTTATTAATGAATGGACATCACATAACACACGAAAATAGACAGCGTAAAGGGCACGGGTATAAAATAAAAAACTAAGTAAAATTACAATTTATAGAGGTAAACCAGTCGGACTGTGCAGTTGTGCGCCTGCGATGTCCATATTAAAAGGGCGCCACTCAGCTTAAGTCGTGACCCGCTAGGGGCCCCGACACTGGTTTTCAGTAGACCATTATGCACATATTATGCACATTATGCACTACTCGACCAAGCCAACTAGACAAATGTCAAACTACTTTCGACGACTTATACAACGGATTACCTACGTACTAAGTGTCCTGATAGCCGAGGGGAGAAAACTCATCCATGAGGTCGAGATTTAAATCCTATTAGTTTCCATTGCAATAAAAAAATCATCGATACATAGGGACATAGAGACAAATTTTTCAAAAACTAAATTTTTAACTCCACATTCACTCACCTAAACTACCTTTTGATTGTTTAAATCAATGTTGGTAGATACAGGATTCCACTTTTTACAGTTTTATTACTTAAATGCATAAAGATTTAAATACCCAAGTCGAGTGGAAAGTTTTGCCTTTAAATAATGCACTATTATTTTGTAATAAATTGTCTCCAACTAATAGTTAAGGCTAAGGCGCCAAAGAGTCGCCATTAGAATCCAGAGTCATGTTTCAGATAGCTTATTTGGTGTAGGAAACTTAATCATTATCAACCATTTTGCTATCATATTTGCATAACGGGTGAATGTGCTAGTAGCTGGCTAGGGTGACGTTTCTTATAACAAGCATTATATCAACTTTGAATCGTAGCCTCTTAGGTATAATACTTTTGGAAAAAAGTTTCATTATTAAGTCTAATAAACACGAAACATAAGTAGGTAGAGTGAGTCTAGGAGAGTTCCTATTGAAACTCAAACAATTAAAAATAAAATTGTAACAATCTTAATGACAATAAAGATCATGAGAATCATAGATAAAGCAATTTACCTACAAACACAGAGTCAATTTGTACTACTTGATATAACACTTAATTTAAATTGATTTTGGAGGGATGGGTCAAGTCTCTTGAAGACACTATTGCATAAACGAGACAATTGTAAATTACATTGACAATTTGATGTTCATTGCTTAGCTAATATGAAGCTACTTACAAAAAGCTTCAATCACTCACTCACTCCGCAATGTATACCGCATTGTCATTGTAATTTACATTTGTCGCCCTTATAAAATAGGCCCCAGTTTAAGTCTCCTGTGCTCCCTACTGTAAAAAAATTATTTTTGAAAAAAGTTAATTAGCTCTAGGGGTTCCCAGGTAAAAATACTTAATTTCATAGAAAAAAATAGTCTTGAATTGACAATGATGTGAATGATTCTTGGTCGTTTATAGGTCCTAGGTATTTATAGGCCTAGTGTAGTGATTGCCCCATGACTGCGTTCTCGGAGAGCGGGTTCACATACTAAAACTCTATCGTTTAATTCCTTTACTAAATCTCTATAATTTAATACCTATTACTAGTAGTATTATATTATCTGTGCCTATACTAAACCTCTATCAATTAATACCTATACTAAACCTCTATAATTTAATACATATACTAAACCTCTATCTTTAAATACCTATACTAAACCTTTACCATTTAATACCTATACTAAACCTCTATCATTAAATACCTATACTAAACCTTTACCATTTAATACCTATACTAAACCTCTATCATTTAATACCTTACAATCGATTGATTGAGTGAGGATGATAGTGGTTTAACATGTAGGTACCTAGGACCTATTATGCCGCCTATCTTTAAAACTACAATCTTTTCACTTTTTCTATGAACCGCGTGTTCTGCAATAAAATCCATACTTGTGACGCAGATCTACGTAGCAATTCGACGTCACTGAAATAACGATGACTAAACTCCCACCGCAAACAACCTTTTTTAGGGTTCCGTATCTTATAAGGAAAAACCCTAGGTTTACTTTATCCGTCTGTCTGTCTGAACCCTGTTTCTCAGGGAGGCGTTGAGGTAGGTATCAAATTGAAATTTACTTCAAATACTAATGTCTGCGGCCCTTAAAGTTGTATAAAAATCAAGCTTCCATTCAACGCAAATCTAAAGCCTTATTTTAAGCCTTATTTTCTAACGCTTTGCAGGGAAATCAAAATCTATAGATATACTTCCCAGAAGGAAAGTCTTACACCACAAGTAAAGAGGAAAATTCAAAAATGTATTGATTTGTTGTTCCATCACAAAAATAATGGTTGTTTGCACGGAACCCTCAGAGGGCGAGTCCGGGTTGACCGGTTTTTTGCACAAGACATTTATCCCGTAGAGCCTTGAGACACCCCATAAGTTTTTCAACGAATGTCTTCGCTGTCTTGAGTGAAATATGTGAACACTTCGACAGCATTTATTATGATATACTGTCAGTAATGGCCGACCAAAATAGCCGCTATACTTTGTATGGATTTTATACTTACGCGCCGATGTTGAAATCATAAAGTTATTATAGGAATATTAACTTTATGGTTAAAATAAAAAGTTATGTAATTTTTAAATGAGCAGTGAGCAAGTAGCTATGGTTGCAGGTATTTGAAAACTCCTTTCTATATGTTTAATATATTTTATAAGGCATTTTTGAAACATTTGTATAAAAAATTACGTTATAAAAGTAGAAATATCAAGATCAGTGTATTATTTTATGTCTGGCGAAAGTTGGCACAAGATAAGTCGACACAGTTATATTTCTACTAACGCAGAGAAGCAAGTAGGTATCTTACAAAAGAAATTGATGTACAATATGTCAAGTTACCAATTTCAACTACAAAACAGCTCGTATTACGTAAGGAATAGAGGCGTTCTCAAGGTGGAAGTTAGGTAGTCTAATGCGGCCGTATGTACTGTGTACCTACCTAACCATTACGGTTACGTCAACTTCAGAGCATCAGTTATTCAGCAATGATTGACAGGCAGGATTCAACAAAGCAATGAGTCAAGAGATCATAAATTGGGATTTAGAGCAAAGGGATAAGGTAGATACACCTATGTACCAAATCACAAATAAAATATTTTTTCAGTATTGAAATAATTATCATTATGTACTCAAATCTAGACGTCCATTGATATTTTCAGCTGTAGCACAGAGTTTAAGAGATTTTATAACAATTAAATTACTAACCTACTAAGGCTTAATATGCTTTTTTGAAAGAAAGAAAGAAAAGTGCTTTATTAACTTACGACATCACAAACACACACACACGCTTACAAAAAAAAGAACATAAATACTTACATTTTACAGGTTTTCTCAGCTCGACACCGCTTCGTAGGTATAACTATGGTAAAAACTTTGGTGGAAAATGCCTCTTAATTATAACCTCCACTATAAATAATAGCCTTTAGTTCACCAACACATTTTTATTAATTATTTTTTAATCGGCTGGTTTAGAATTGACGATGTCGACCGTCTTGGTGTAGTGGTTTGCGCTCCGAACTACTAACCCAGCGGTTGCGGCTTCGAATCTCGCAAGGGGCAAATGTTTGTGTGATGAGCACGAGCATCTGTACCTAAGTCATTAATTATAAACGTATATAAGTATGTCTATCCGTTATCCTAGTCGCCATAGCACAAGCTTACGCTTAGTTTGGGGCTAGGTAATTTGTGTTTGTTGAAACAATTTATTATTATTATTATTTCTAAATTAGCAGTTCCCCGAGACATCGCCCACGCCACAAGTCGGATTTTCCATACAAACTTTCATTCGTTTTTATATCACGACAAAATTAAGCCATGTCCTACCCCGGTTCTCAAACTATCACTGTACCAAATTTCATTTAAATCGGTTTAGTAGTTTAAACGTGATAGCGTAACACATAAACAGAGTTACTTTCGCATTTATAATTTACTTAGGAATTATAAGGATTATTCCTATTCCGTTCCCTCCGTATTATCACTTTAGGTATGCAGAGATCTAGTACTGTCAGAATGGTCACCCATCCACTCTCAACCGCCGCGTGGGTTGCTTATGTTTGATACCTAAAACTTATAATATGCTGACACAATAATCCCCATCACAGACGCTTGTAGTAACGTTATTTACAGACAAGGCTCGGTTTCATTCATAGGCTATAATTAGCCGTAACTTGGCCTCTGACCAAGTAAACGAGCAGACAATATAATAACTAATGGTCTACAATCAAGGTGACATCCATGGCGTTTGCCGTGGGAGGATGATAGTGTTGGGAGGTTGCCAAGACACACCAACTAGCTGAATATGACTAATTTATTATTTGCTAGTGCAAAAAGAATACTTGTCCGTCTGAATTCAATTCAAACTGCAAAAAATGAAGTGTGGCACTATATTTTTATCTATACTAATATAATATTTTAAAGAGGAAAGATTTGTTTGTTTGTTTATTTGCATCGAATAGGCTCCGAAACTACTGGATCGAATCAAACGAAATTTGGCACAGAGATAGTTTGAGACACTGGGAAGGACATAGGCTACTTTTTGTCGCGATATAAAATCATCAGGGGGGTGAAATGGGGGATGAAAATTTGTATGGAAAATCCGACTTTTGGCGCGGGCGAAGTCGCGGGGAACTGCTAGTAATGAATAACTTCAAAGCATATTTTTGTCAAAAAAAAGTTTGTAATACGACCGATGCGACTTCCTACTGCTGCGTCGTTGGCTTCAGTTTGTGCTATCACGGCTAAATAATTTAATAGGTTCAATTTGACAGTTGACTTATAAAGTCGGGTGTATACGAATCGGTGGGTAGAATAATCGATTCAAACATCAAATCGATTGACAATCGATCAAAAACATTCTTAATCATTACAAAATATTTTTCACACTACCTACTCGGCAATGTTCATTTACACATCAAGTAAACCTGACTCAAAGTGAGTCATTGCATCCCTAGGGACGTAATGTTGTATGAAATTTCATTACACCCCTAGGGAGGCAAAGTGATTTGAATTTCAAAAAAGAGTTCGTAGGCATGATCACACTAGCCCGTCCCGCACCAAAGAGAACATATTTGAAATTTGAACCTGGCAGCCAAGAATTTCAGCACGAATGGAATAAAAAAAAGCGCACGCTTCCACAAAAAGAAATAAAAAACCTATGTATTTTAAGAAATTACAAACAATATTTTCGTAAAACTGTTGAGTGACGAAGTTTATGACACCGGAGTCCATTAGATGTAAAGCTGCTGGTATTGTTAATAATAATAATTTACTGCCCGAAAAGTCAAAGGATATATACTTATAGATAAATTAACCACCACCGGATGACTCAGTCGATTAATTTTTGTTAGTGAAATTTGATTTAGTTTAGATAAAATAAGGTATTTGTAGTACATTTTTTTATTGCTTCGTAGGAAGTGTGAAAAGCAGAGTATTCTCCTCGGGGATAAAGAATGTCTTCGTCTTGGGCGAGCTTAAATCCCTCGCTCCACTCAGGATTCTACTTTTAACTCCCTCGCTATGCTCGGGAGTAAACGCTAAACTCCCTCGCTGCGCTCGGGAGTCAACTCTCAAATCCTTCGTTACACTCGAGATTAAAGATGACGCCCGTGACGTAAGACATCACTTTACCCCCTTGGTGAATAATCTACTATTACATTTTAGTGGCTCATTATTTCATGATACTCATTTTAAAATAACGTTATAAGAACCACAAGTAAACATAAGATTTCAAACTAAAAATTGCATATTGAAAATGTTATTTGTTCAATATCAAACGATGAATCGATAAATCTGTACTACTTGTTAGTATTAATTGTTAGTATTAATTATTTGTTAGTATTGCTAGAATAAGATTATGGTAAATTATTAACTTAATAATTATGGATTTTAAAATCTGAAATAAAAGCATAATAAATCCTATAGGGCTGTGTTCCTACAGAAACCTAAGCCCAACAAGATGCAATCTACTGTACAGCAAAGTTCGCATCGCTAACAAAAGCCATCGACACTACATGTGACTTTAACATAGTTACATTTAATATTTGCATACATAAATATGATAAATTGTATCTTATCTAGGGGACCTATACTATTATTATTAAGTATAAATCGTCAAAGAAAGAAGTCTTTCAGGTTCCATAATTCATGTATCAGTAATTTTCTTCTTACTTTTATACTAACTTCTTTACATGCTTGTCACAAACGAAGTCGCGAGAAAACGTAGTTATTCTTTATTTATTAGTCGTTTGTACCACGATTAAGGGATGAACAAAAAGATTGTCCCGTCACTTTGTTTACGTCTTATTAGTAAGAACATTGCCTACCCTTATTTGACTATTCGTTGCAAATACAACCTTTTGACATGAGAAAACAGTTTGTTTTTCCTTGCATGATGTCATAGGATCTTGTTTACGACATAGTTAGATGAGCCTACTTACTATGATTTTGTAAATATCAATGAGATAATATCAGATAATTATATTTTCTCAGAGCTATGACGGCTGTAGTAAGCAATACGTCAGAAAACACGCCTATTGTTTTAGTTATTCTGTGCTATTACTAATTTGTGTTATTTATTTGACTATCTAATCAATTATACATCTACTTAAATACTATCATATTTTTTTCTTCAAGCAAAGCAAGACTGTAGGTACAGTCGCTGGCATATCAGACTTATTTTATTCCTATTTTTTAAAATACCTGACGATCTGCCACGTAAATAGTTTAGATTTAAGTTTATGTGTATGTGTGTTATATAACATATAACTGTATTTTAGTATAATAATTTATTTTAAAAAAATCTAAAAACTTGTGCAAATAGTTGAAAAATACCATACTAGAACTGCACAAGATGTCACAGTATTTAGATATTATTATTATTTAGATATAATACTGTTGACTGCACCTGGGTAAGGGTTTCTTTAAATAGGTAGTCTTATTCTTAATGATGAAATCACAAAAATGAACATGAATGAAATACGAAACTGTAAGAAAATATTCGAAAACAAAATGATGTGTACTTTATTTAAACTTTTAAATAGTTATTTTAAGTTCAATAATATATTTAGATTGCATAGTGAATGCTTATCACTTAAAAAAAAAAAAAAAACAATAATATTTATTTATTCTACATAAATCGTGTTGCACAGTTACTGTAACAAAAAGTATCTTTAGATTGATATTTTTATAGACTTTTTAAATAGAAAGAAAGTGATTGAGAGCTGTTTATTATGCAAAAGCGGTATCACAACACAGCAAGCATTTAGTATTTTAATTAAAATAGAGTATTTACACCACCTTTTTTTTTTTTTACTTCAAAAGTGTACCGTATTTGTAAAATTATAGTCCGAGTACAGATAGGTAGATACATACATATTCTTTATTGCACAATAAAAAGCAAAAATCAAGCAGAAAAATTAAGCGTACAATATTGCGGTATTATAGCTGCGAGCGATCTCTTTCAGACGATCTTAACCTGCCAAATAAGACCCGCAGGCGAGTTGATAACAATTAATTTTGTATTGTGTCTGGAAACATGATACGTGAAGGCTTGAACACAAACTTCTACTTACCGTACATAAATTTATTAAAATAGTAAAAAAAACAATAAATTAAAAAAGTCCGTAGTTGTTCGTTGAAGTCTTTTACAAGGCACGCGGTCGCCTCCGCAAGTCACTGCGGGCCTTGCCCAAAGATGTACAGGCGACGACAAAAGGTTTTTATTTATTTAGAATAATTTTACAGGTTTAGTTTTCATGTTGCAATTTAGTTAATGTAAATGTAAATAAACTAAGTGATCAATTAATGTGTATTTTTTAATATAATAAATTATTGTTTTTAAATGACTTAGGGCTTCACTTTGCAATGTAAAGATTAGTTAATTAATGCACTTGAAAGAAGGACCTTCAGATGCGGTAATATTTTGCATTTTGATTTGAAGCATTTTTTGTTGTTACTCAGCGATTGACCAAGCAACCTAAATATGAATTTGTAAAAAAATAATAATAAACGGACGTAAATATAATTATAAGGTAAATGTTTAAAAAAGCTAACATAGTGGGCGATTAACCACACAACTTAAAACGACTGAAACTTGTATAAACATCTTAAATAAGTTTCACTTAATTTTGAAATCTAATACTCAGGTTCTTGGGCCGTGAAGTAAGGATGCTCATGAATCGTCACAACGTTGACGTAGAGATTTAAGTACTGCGTAGAAACAGAGTTATACATGTAAACAATGATGCTATCAACCGTGTAAATTACACTAATGGCCTATATTCTTTGAATACTTTTAAAAAACGCGTAATACTTTGTAGATATACCAAATTCCTCACCTTGACAGAATTAACAAGGGGGCAACAATTGTCGCCTACTTACATTTTGTCAATAGAAGCAGTAGGTATCATGTTTGGCATCTGCATGAAAGCTATACTATTTAAAACCTAAACTCATCTCTAGTAATTTAAACAAAACATTTAATTATCACTGAGTACAATTTACACAATCACTGTGTGCTTTTTCCAGCTCCATTACAATGTATTTAACAGACGTAATCACTAAAAGCTAAAATGCAATTTGGTATTTGTAAAAACGATAGTATGCATTTATAAAGTAATAAAATAAAAAAGGCGAGTAGCTAAAATCTAAAAAAAATGATTTGGACAGTCTGAAAAAGCTCCTTTTCGATGCCTTTCATACCCGTTAAAAGAAATATTTACCAATTTTGATCACACCTGTACCCACAGAATCAGGGATACGTGTCATCTCACTGGTATCATCCCACGCCATGGCTCATGGGCCTGACGTCACGGGCTCGCATATAACCGTAGCACTGGCACTACGGGGCGCAAAGTGAGCCGGCCTTCGCTACGGCGTAGACGTGCTACGTTGCTACGAAGTTCGCGAGTTTTTCAGTTCGGCGGCAAGTTGGGTATGTAGTTTTTTATTTTTTTTATTAGTTAGGGCTGTGTGTAGGATGTTTTTGAGTTTGTGTGTTTGAGATGGAAACTTTTTTTAGAAAAAGCTTGGAGGGTATTTTTGAGTTTTAATTAAAAGACAAGTGCATACTCCACTTAACTAGACATTAATATTTTTTATTTTGAATATCTCACATTTAAAAAATAATATATTAAAAAAGTGTAATTTAGTAAGCACGCAAAGTTTAAAGCTTTGAGTTACTTTAACAAAACTACGTATACATATCTAAGCGAATTAAATAGCTATCGTAGACTCTAAAATTGAATTTTTTTTAGTATAAAAAACCATAGATAATCTTAGATGAATCGAAAAGGTTGTTACCTTTTCGATCACGGATGAACTTAATACCTAAAAAAATTGCATAATTTCATAAAAAAAGTGAAGTACCTATTATAATAGAGCTAGTAATATTACACGATAAAAAAAACTATATATAGTATGTATAATTCATATGTAGTCTTGTAGTTCTACATATTCGTCGTACAAGGAGCTAATCAGGCAATGATATACCTCATACCTAACTACGCAATTACTATACTATACTATACTATAAAAAGTAGAATTAATATAATTTTCCTGTTTTTTTTTCAATATTTGAATTGTTTAGAGTTGAACCTACTCTACTTTCAAAGTATGCTAATCGCTCTTATATAAATGCTTAAAAAGTTTTCAAATACTTTAGCAGTATCGAATGCCTGTTACATCTAACTTTGTAAAGGGAATTCTCTAAGAGATCGTTTACTCAGATTCCGTAAAATAACACCCGTTTGTACAATTTATAAGTGTTTTTAATTATTTTTTAACAGTCTTTTCTGAAACCACATAGTCCAAGTATTTGTTTAATAAAAACACGTCTTAGTGTCCGAATGATTATTAATGTTCTTTGTTAGTACAACTTTTTATTTAAGAACACTTTTTATTTTAATAAAGTTTTTAAAACACTAACACTTACAATACATATAAAGTGTAATTAAATTCCTTGTAATCTTATAAATCGTTTCAAGAATGTGTCCACTAGAAGCAGTACCCACATCAAACACAAAATCAATTGTATATAAAATTATAGACATGGCAAGATCAAATTTGTTATTCTATCGAAGTAACTAAATGGTTATTTTTAATATCTGTATTAAGTTCCATAGACATCGCTTTACAAAAATTGTAATTTAAAAGAATCCGTTTATAAGCGTAGCAAAACAAAACTGAATCACTATTTCCAAGTATCTGCGAAACCTTCATAGTTGAATTGCAAAAAAAATATCTCAGTCACAATCACAATCAAGAGATATCTTCATATCTTTGACCCCTAACGCAAAAATGAGAGGTATTATTCTTATATAGCTTGTATTTTCTACCCCAAAACTACGCATTATAGGATATTAAGACAATAAGTGTGAAAATAGAGCTCTTATTTCCTATAGTTTTCCGGGAAAATACCCATTTTAGGGTATAAAGTGAGTTTAACAGCCTGTTAAGGATCCAGTGATGGCCGTCCTCATTTTTATAATCCATTTTAGATATGATAGTATCGCCAAGTTTTAAATAATTCATAGGAATCATACATTTGAGGTAAGGCACAGTGACTGTTCGTATTTATAAGCTTTTTCTTTGAGCCTGTATATGCGTCTCTACGTCCTAAATCAGACCGTCAAAAAATATCTTAGTGTACTAAGTCATCTAAAGATTGCAAGTATTAAATTGCAAATTTATTTATTTATTTTAGAAAAACCAGGGTTTACATATGGATGATAAAAGTACAGTCTAAAAACAATTAAACCTCTTATAGGTCTTCACAGATACCAGTTGTTTAAGATAAAGAAAAGACTACGTATCGAGCACAAACTGAGTACTGAAAAGCAAGTAGGTATACATAGGCAATTGATTTAAATATTAAATACTACCCAAAAAGAGAAAATATAAATAGTAATACTATTGATTTGCCCTATTATATAAGTCAGCCTATTAGATCCCACTCCTGGGAAAAGGCCTCACCTCAACTATGAGGAGGAACGAGCCATACTTCACCACGCGGGCTCAGTGCGGATTGGTGGAGGGGTGTATGTAAGGCAAGTGACAAACCTTACTGTCAGAAGTTATCAAGCCGCCCTAGTGCCTCTGACTAGGCTTAACGACTAATACCACAGATATTAGCCGGGACCAACTGCTTAACGTGCCTTCCGAAGCACGGAGATGCTTGTCATGGACGTCACTTAAATGGTCGGAATGGTCACCCATCCAATCACGACCGCGCCGTGGGTTGCTTAACTTTTGGTATCACTACCAAAGCGCTGCCGCCACTGTGCCACAAGCACCTCAAATGCCCTATTAAGGCCAATGATTATGGCTTGGTAAAAAATTGTTCACTTAACAGCCGCCTCACCGCTGCAACATTTTGTGTAAAATATATCAATGCCTCAAATATACAAACACAAAGTAATGTCTGCTATCATACTCTGTGCCACTGAGCTTTCTTTTTAGGGTTCCGTATCTCAAAAGGAAAATAGAAACCCTCATAGGATCACTTTGTTGTCCGTCTGTCTATCAAGATCCTTTTTCTCAGTAACACGTGGGTGTATCAAATTGAAATTAACATTAAATATTTTAAAAAATAAGGCTGTGGTACCTTGAAATTTAAAAAAAAACAAGCCTCTAAGTTAACGCAATTCATACGACTATTTTAACCGTATTTTGTAACAATTCGCAAGGGAATCAAAACCTATAGGGTACTTTCTACAGACCTAAAATCATGAAATTTTGCAAGAGGGAAGGTCCTAAAGCATAAGTAGAGGTAAAAGTCCGAGAACCGCGTGGTACATCGTAAAAAAACTTCTGTTTGTGCGAAACCCTCAGTGCGCAAGTCGAAATTCAACTTACCTAGTTTTTTACAAATATATAGTTTATACTCTCATACTTTTTATAGTATTAAAAAGGAAGTTAGTACATAATTCCTTAACACATTCACGCGAGCTACGTCAAGTAACGTCCTAAAAATTTGTCGATAATGGAGAACAACGTATCACTACGTCGTTACAAAAAAAAATCTATCACGAAGAACGTAGGATCACGGACCTTGACAATACAAAATCCTTAGAGTGACGTAAATGTGTTACATCATATCAAAATATTAATTCTGCAGCGTCACACTGTATCGAAAATTTACAATGTTAAGTAGGCATTGACCACTCCTAAACTAGTCCTTATTGACAGGTGCACTACGTCATTATACGACTAACCGTGCATACAACGCTTTGAAGTCAGTCGGCCTGCGCGCTCGTGCGAGACGGCAGCGTGTGCGCAATTCCCACCAATCGGCGACTATTGTTGAGAACTGTAAGTTTCAAGTGATTATATGCATTATCCGTTAAAAAAAATGTGGTGCCCGTGTGTAAACATATGAGACATAATATTCTGTTAATGTATTTAGTTAAATAATCATAAAATAATCGTTTAATATAAACAAAAAAGACCGAAAATGAAAAAGAAGCTTTCCAAAAAGGGTTCAAAGATGCAACCATCTCCGGAGCCTTGTTCGTCAAAACAACATACCGTAAGTACCATCTCTCAGAACCTACTACGTTTATTTCTCGTAGGTACTGTAAATAAAGTCTAACAAACAAAAATGAACAGATAACACACCAATTAACATGGTTTTAAACGAGTTACGTTTAGTTATACGTACAATATTTTAACGGGGACGTCTCCCATAAATAATTCAATCCATGTTATAACATATATAGACGTGGTTACACGTTGTTCATAGTTGAATGATAAGTAATGTTGCTATGAGGCGGAACGTCATTAATTGTTGACGTGTTAAGACGTTGTTTACAAATAATAAAATATTTTAGAATCATATGCATCAGAACGTGACCGTCTATTAACGTCAGTGTCATTATTTGACACATTTTTCGATCATAATTAAAGAGGGACGTCGATGAACGTTGGGACATTTGTATGGAAAAAATCTGTGTCATCTCACAGAGTTTAAAAACGGAACGTCACTATACATAGTTCGCGTGAATGTGTTAATATCGAACAAACAGAAAAATAATAGGTCAATATTCAATATATTATAATACCATTTTGCGGAAAACATTTCCTTATCCGATGTTTTGTTTGATTCCGACGGGAATCTATCTGTTTCTTTTTATAAGCCTACAATGGGTCGAGTTCACCAATACATAGTTTTTAAACAGCCCGACATATTTTGAATGTGAATTATGTCAAATTAAACGACCTAATAAAGGTCGCAGGAACGCACTGAATGCAGGTCGCTTGTAATAAGATCGCTTTGGAAATCTATTGGGGAGGCCTATGTTCAGCAGAGGACGTTCTGCGACTGATGATGATAGTAAAATATTGTTAAAAAGACAAATTAAACATTTTATAGAAAACAAAAGCGCTGGCTCGTTTCTCGCTCAGAGGATAAGCATTGCTATCCAACGCGGAAACGCAGCCAGCATTCTCGCCTTCTTGCCTCAAGGACACGGTTTTGTTGTTAAATAAGTCTTCATTTTTAAGTTTTAGGTTAATTTATTAGTGTATTTAGTTAAATTGATTGTGTATATGTGGCTTTTAATAAAGGTGATATCAGCTGTAATGTAAAAAAGGGACTTGATAGAGACATTGTCGGCTGTCAATTACATGCAATATTTAAATTGTCGCGGGCAAGGTAGTTTAAAAATATTTCTTTGAGACAACAAAGAGATATAATTTTACTATTATGATGGGTAAAACCTTTGTTTAATAAATCATTCAAGCATTAAATACTTTGCTCTAATGGTATCGCGAGACAAAAAGTATTTGGCCGGCATCCAGCAGGAAAGTTACACTTAGTCAAATGTAGTGAAGTGATTTGTGTAGTGCCGCCATTTTTCAGTCTTTTCAGAAGGTGAAAGAATAAGCTCGGTAATAGGGTAGTTTTAAATCTCTGCAAACGTCTTAAACTAACGAGGAGTGTTAGTTATTCTTTCGTTATGTTAATTTGCTTATTTCGCAGAGTTTGCATTACAGGGAAGAAGGCTGTAATGTTTAAATTATTTTCACAAGTTATACGAGGGTCAAACTGAAAGTTCTTAGAACTGGCCACTTATAAACAATATAATAAAAAAAATATTCTAAAATTTGAAAATAGAACTCTTTGCCAATATTACTGAGTATATATTTCATTCATTTGTCATTTGTTTTACGACTTGGCGGCAAATTGAAAATTGTCTGTGTCACGTCAAAATGAATTTAACACGAGAAAATTTTCGTGCAATGATTTTTTATGACTTTCGATGTCATTTAAGTCAACAAGAAAGTTATGATAGACTACGATTGGCCTTTCACGATGAAGCCCCATCTCGTGCGACTGTTTACAACTGGTTTAATGAGTTTAAACGTGGTCGCACTAATCTCACTGATGATGTACGTGAGGGACGGCCTTCTACGGCGACGACTGAAAATAACATCTGTGTTGTGCGGCGTATGATAGAGACTGACAAAAGAGTGACCTATCAGCAGATTCGGACAAGCTTAGGCATCGGTATGAGTCAAGTGCACAAAATCCTCCACGAACATTTAGCGGTCAGGAAGCTTTGCGCCCGGTGGATACCTCATAATTTGACTAAGGCTCAAAAACTCCATCGTGTGGATTGGTGCCGTAAAATGATTGAAAGATTTAACGGAGGTGACTCAAATGCTGTGTTCGACATACTAACAGGTGACGAAAGCTGGATTTACTGTTATGATCCTGAAACCAAAAGACAATCTGCTCAGTGGGTGTTTCCTTTCGAGGAGTTGCCAACTAAAGTGAAGAGAGATCGAAGTGCGGGAAAAAAAATGGTGGCCTCGTTCTTTGGAAGGATAGGTCATTTCGCAACAATTGTGTTAGAGGATCAAAAAACAGTTTCTGCAGAATGGTACACTACCAATTGTTTGCCACTTGTCTTGGAAAAAGTTCGAGAGAAACGACCTCGCAGTAGGATCCTCCTTCACCACGACAACGCCTCGTCGCACACCGCCAAGCGAACGATCGACTATTTGGCGACATCAAACGTTGAATTACTGGGTCTCCCGCCGTATAGCCCCGACCTCGCGCCTTGTGATTTTTATTTATTTCCAAAAATTAAAGAAAAACTTAAAGGAAAGCGGTTTATGAATGCTGAAGAAGCGGTGGCTGCGTATCGCGATGCCATTGAAGAGACCCCTAAGGACGAGTGGGCAAAGTGCTTTTCCCAGTGGTTCCATCGCATGCAGCGGTGTATTGACGTCAATGGACAATATTTTGAAAAGATATAATAAAACTAATAACTGGCTAATGTAATCAGTTTTTGATTTTCTAAGAACTTTCAGTTTGACCCTCGTAATTTATAGAATTTCAGAATAGGTGATAGTTCCAAGTTACGTGAAAGTTGCCGTAAGCATTTGATATTAGTCAGTATTTTACTTAGTTAATAGATTTAGATCTTAATTTTATATAAGATCACATAAATATCATTCCACTAAATAATAGTAGAACTGCAACTACTTAGGTACCAACAGAAAAAGAAGGCACGAATAGTTGATGTACTCTTTGGACCTCATTCCCGTACCTAAATGCACGGTCAAATTACAGTATCAGATGCAAAAATAGTAATTTTTTCTCATTTTAATGCTATCAAAGCATAGACATAGTAAATTGAGTAAATTGGCGCCTTAAACTGTCTTGCTGTTCTTTTTTCAATTTAGATCTTGACCCTGTATTAAAGTTATAGGTATTGTTGGCTATAGTCACCGATTATAGACTGTTTACAATAATAGATACCATATATAGAGCCCCTTTCAAAATATATGTTTGCAAGGTGAATACCTGGATCGAATGATCCCACCGCTGATTCTGTCTAACCCTATTGTTTGTCATGTGCAAGTGTTAAAAGGGTTTTAATAAGGTTTACAATCCTTAGGCATTCTGAAAGTTTCTGGTCAAGTTCAAATCATATTGTTTGTTGCATTAGGAGCTCCATGAAATGCAGACCTGAAGATTTTTCTGGCTCGTGACTTAGCACAATATTTTTATAGGTAGGTAAAGTACTTATATATTACAAAACGTAGAAAGTAAAACGTGCAAAAAGAAACATTTAAAACACTTGATGCAACATTTTTTGTATTTAATACATTTCCAATTTAACCGTTTGGCGGACTCTTTTAAGCGATCAAATGGGTCAGTCCCAAAATCGTTTTAAAATTGTACCTGAGGAGATAACAAACATACAAAAAATGTGTAATGAAGACGGTTTTAATGCATTAGAGTCTAGAGACCATTCGATTTTAAATTAAGTTGAAACGATCCCTGAATCCCGAATAAAATGTCATTCTGTCTCTTTGAACTTTGCTGCAAACAATCAATGTATGTGATGAGATCTTCCCCCGTGACTTCGCCCGCAAGAGTTGGTTTCCATATAAACTTTCATCCCCCATTTCATCCCCCTTAATGTTTTTATTTCACAAAAAAATGTAGCATTTGTCCTTTCCAGGGTCTCGAACTGTCTCCATACCAAATTTCATCTCAATCGGTTCAGTGGTTTAAGCGTCAAGAGCTAACAGACAGACAGTCAGACACACTTTCGCATTTATAATATTAGTATGGATTCGTAAGTATAGTACTTCCAATACATATCTGTACACGTCATATTATAATATTTTGTTTTTGTTTTAAGCTCTATGATTTTACGCACTATTTGTTTAACTTAGATAAATAGCGCCATCTGTCAATAAAAAATAAAACTAAAATTTTGAGCTGTCAGATATAACTTATTGTTTAGGTAATAAGGTTGCAACTGCTAATTCTGGCGACCAAAATAAGTTCTCACCGTTTTTCGTTAATTAAGTCTAGGGTCCTTAAAGTGGCCCATGTTTTCTTGATTGAATTGTCAAGTAATAAAACTAATGGTTTGTTTCTATAAAAAGACGTTAATGCATTGGATTTTGGTAGCTGGAATACCTTTCCTTCTCATCAAATATCTTGTTATTCTCTCTCTTTATATCTACTCTAGTTCTACTTTCTTAGTATTACACTTTTTGCCAACTAAAAAAACTATTCGCTGCTTAATGAACGCGTTGATTCCGTTATAGTGGTCATGACCTTCTTAAATACCTACATGCCTTATTTTGCGAAAATTTGCAAAAGGAGTCTTTTGCCAAGTACTTTAATACAATCGGATCGCCCGGTAGAATAAAACACTTTACAATTACGGTAAATGGCTATGGCCTATAGGCGTTAAATTAAAAAAAAAAACAAAAAAAACAAAGTCACTATACTTTTAATCGTACTATCAGTGGCAAAGACGTTTTCTTTTATAATTTAACCAGCCTTAAGGAAAAGTTTAAACCCCAAATTGGATCTTACGTACACCGGAAATTATTTTTTACTTAAAAATTAATCTTTGGCAAAGGATATACAGCAGGCAGCGCGTCAGGTTACCCTTGTAAACTACAAAACAGCTTTTATTACGTAGGGAATAGAGGCTGTCTTAATGTCAAAGTGAGGTAGTATGACGTGCGGCCGTGGGTCCTAAGTCCAAGATGGAAAATAAGACAGATGACAATCGCGCTTTTAATTTTTTGTTCTACGTATTTATATTAACTGGTCATCTGGTGTCAGCATAAAACTAAGTTGTTACTTTCTTAGTGCTTCATTTTGCAACCAATCCATAGGGACAGATAATAACGTTAATTTAAGAGCACGTTAACTAAATTACTTTGAAATTTGCATATTCTCTGGAAATTCTCTTGCACAAATTGTGCATTATCTGGCCATGCCACCACAATATTGCTAGTCATTAAAGTATCACTTTGCGGATGGCTTAAATTAGTATTTACTTATTATAAGTATAGATATACAGTAGTTTGGAGCGAGCCATTACCGCACTACTTATCGTTATACCTACATTTATACCTACGTTATACCTACATTCAAACGGAAACCAATACGGAATGATTTGGAAAACCGGGAAGTGAAAAGTCGCCGTGGGTAATTTATCATTACAAATTCTACGACGAGTAAGTAGTAGTAGGTGTCCACTTGATCCACTGTTACCACAACCGGTACTAATATTTATTCTGTGCCACAACGACGCGTCTTCCTACAACTCCTAGCTTGCTCGCTACCTTACCAAAGCTCTTTTAAACCCTATTTTTGCGGCCCAAAATTTATACTTCGACAAATCATCAAAACGCTCCTTAGTTATTTTATTTTTGCCATTACCGACAATTAGTCGCCCATTCATTTATTAGTCGCCAGGTTAGTAATGTCATTTTGTTAGTACTAATTATTTAAAACATCACAAGCCAAGTACCTATGCCACTGACTAGGCTATTAAGGTCTTCAATAAAACTATTATTCCCACTAATGTGATCTGTCCTACCGAATGCAAGACTAATGTCAGCCATTAGTCATCCGTTTTTGCCTACTGAGTGACGTCGGATCAGATAGTAAGTATTGGAATGTCCACTTGAGGAATATAAATAAAGTCGTCGAAAAACAAGTGGTTGTCATGAAAATACAAAAAACTAAGCTAAAAGCAATGTATGTACATTAAATGAATTTATAAAAAACTATGTTTAAAGTACTTTCAAATTAACCCTTAAATGGATGATTTTTTTATTTCTAAATTAACAATAATTATAGGTACATTATTAATAAATTACTGCGAGAAAAATAAAATTTTTTCGCTATCTTTACAGGATAAAAAACGCAAAAAATCAAAATAATAAAAAAATTCCCCTTTTTAAATAAATATCAAAAGTTTATTTTTTGAAATATTTTTTTTTATTTAAATAAATATGCTTAATTAAAAATATGCTTTAATTTAAATTATTGTAATATGTTAAGTCCGTGTATTTTTTTAAAATTTTCAAAAAAATTGTTCCATTTCTGGAAGTAAACAGGTTCTAGTAAAAACGTCCCTATGGATAATGAAAATTTTAAGAAAAATACTTATTTCATAAAAATTGTTTACAAAATTACTTTTATTTAAAAGTTTATAGTGTCTGGAACTACTTCAAAAATAAATTATAATTTTTATATACATGCATAATTTAATAATAATATGTAAAAGATATGTTGCCAAAAGGCAACACCACGCATTTAAGGGTTAACCTGTGCTGAATAAACTAGTATTTTAATCAACTTGACTATGAATATGATTATAAAAACATATCTGGGAAGTTAATGATGATAATCAGTATTATCAAGCAATTTTTGAAGTATATTTTTGATTCTAGCAGAGCTTAACAATGAACGATGCAATGCATTCACAAGCGCAGAGCCGTGAATATAACGCGGGGCATAACTTTTTAATTGTGTATAAAATCACTTTATTGGATAAGTAGGACTCTAAAAAGAACATTAACCCAGCAAATTTCATGATGTTTTTATGTGACATCACTGAACCATCAAACAGTCACCCCAGAATAATTAAATATACCCCCTTTTTAATAAAGAATTAGTCACTTATATTACTTGTATAAATAAGAGACAGCTAGTTTGGAATTAATGACAGATAGGTGACATGAAATAGTTGAGACAAAAAATTCCAAATTAACTGTCTCATATACAGGATGTCCAAAAATGAAGGATAATCCTATGACTGCAAATAAGTCACGGCACAATCTACTACACTACACTACTATTTTTTTTGTAGTAAGTGTTACCAGTTAAGTCACGTAGAAACAGTTGTTGATTAAGCGAGAATCACTTTCTGAAAGGAATACAGTTAATAAGTACCTTAGTGTTTGCAGAATTCGCAATTTATTGCTACTGTCCTTTGTTCCACAAAATGACTCGTTTCAATTCAAATTATTTCAAATGCCAGAATCATTCAAATCGTATTGTATCGTAACAACCATTAATAAATACATGGTGACTGGTACCGAACCCGCCATAGCAAAAGCACATATAGAAGAGGTCGTCGGCTATTTATTGAACACTACTTTTTCGATTACTATAGTGAAGAGTATCATGGTTTGGTAGAATGTAAATTTTTATGCTTTATTAATTTTTTCCCAAAATTTTGCTTTCAAGCAATCGTAACTTTTTTCTTTTATTATTACAGAACTTTTTAAATATTTGTTGGTACTCATAAACATTTGTGATAAAAACACGTTAGGACTTATATTGAACTAGACTAAAATGAATCAGAAGCGATATTTTTTTTTTTAAATTTGTAACATTGTGGTCAAGAAAATATTTGAAAAAGTACGGTGTTCGGATAATTAATTCTACTCTAAATTAATTCTCTAGTCTGTAATCTTTTCAACGGGACATGTATTCTAAATCACGGGCAGTAATTCGAGCAGAATCTTAACTTTCATATTAATTTCCGGTTTTTTGATAAGAAATTTAAGTAAAATAAGATCTTAATTATTTTTATTTTATACCTTCTTGTAAATTTGCAAATAATCCTTTCCAAATTTCGCTTAATCCCTTCGTTTCCATGTTTACTATTTTTGATAAAAATTACTTTGGTTGACCAAAAAATCCTTCTAAAGTCTAGCAAATCAATCTTTTTGATGCAAATTTAGTCCCGTTGGAAAGGTTACAAACTAGAAAATAAGTTAAAGTAGTATAATTTATCCAAAGACCGTACTTTTTTGAATATTTTTGGTTGAATTTAACGACAATGTAATTTTTTTGACAATTTTTTTAAACTTAATATCTGATTCTTTTTAGCTTAGTTCGAGATACGTCCTAACGTTTTTTTGTAACAAATGTTTATGACTACCAACACATAGTATAAGAGTTCTGTAATAATAAAAGAAAAAAAGTTACGATTGTCGCTTTTACTATGGTGAGCTCAGTACCAGTCACCCTGTATTGTATACTTATGGTTGTAATAAGTTCTATTTATTAATATTTTTATTTGCACCGATATAACGTGTAATTGGCTTATTAGCCAGTCAACCGCAAATTGCCATACAAAATATGTCAAATAATGCTAAACAGGTTGATTAAAAATAAAACGTGCTGGCGAACTCCAGGCTTAATTTAAGCTCATACAAAATCTGGCAAGTAAGTACAAACACTTCACAGGTTATAAGCGAGGTCTTCATACTTGTAAGATAATCAAATAAGGCATCTCGGGGTAAACCAGCTTTGCCTATTAACAAGCTTAAGCTGACAGCTCGCGCTCCAATTCAAGCCAACGTAAAACCTTATTAAAATATAAAAGCCCCCATACCGTTGGTAGTAACTTGAAAAAGCTTGTAAAAATCCGGCTAAGAGCGAGTCCGAATCGCACATAAAGGGAATTTTGTACTATTGTATAAAATTCAATGCATTTTTTTATAAAAAATATATATTTTATAAAGATAAAAAAATCTTATTAGTCTTAAAATGGCAGCCATTTAAATTACGCTATCGCCTATCAAGTGAAATAAAGATCAATTCAAAATTATTAATCGTCATAGAGGAAACATTTTTTTTTTAAGAAATCTTGCTATAAATTTGAAAAAAGTTCAATACTTTTTTAAACCTATTATAAGACTAAATACAAAAATGCAATTTTTCAGATTAAAAAAAAAAGAAACAAAATATAATGTTGTCAAAAAAACATTTTTTCATTAGGATTTTTCTATTAACCTACATCATCCTACTGCTGGGCAACGGTCTCCCCCAACATCTTCCATTGATCCCTGTCAGCTGCCTAATGGACATGGAATGGGCGGGGCATGTTTGCAGGATGCACCCGGACAGATGGGCCCAAGTCGTCACGCGTTGGATACCACCAGACGGATTCCGACAAAGAGGTAGACCCAAAAGGAGGTGGTGTGACGACTTGGACAGCTTTGCGACTGATTGGGTGTCATTAGGATTATGTCTCTAAAATTTGACAAATAAAAGGCCCTTAAATTGTAACCTTGCCTACCTTTTGTATTTACTTTGATTGTGGAGAAGAAATAAATAAATTTGAATTATCGCTAGTCGAAACCCGGACACCCTGTATAAAACCAGTGCGTCCTACCTGTCATGACCTACGGGGATGTGACGTGAAACTTGACAGTCCAGCTGGCCCACCGACTGCATGTCAGCGATCTATGGAACGGTCTATGCTGGGGGTCTTGCTAAGGGATAGAATCCGAAACGAGATCATCCGCCAAAAGACGAAAGTCATAGATATCGTTCAGGTGCAGTAAGCTAAATTGGCAGTGAGCTGGTCATATCTGTCGCAGAACCGACGGGCGTTGGAGTAGGAAGGTTCTCGAATGGAGACCACGTCTCGGGAAACGTAGCGTTGGACGCCCCCCTGCTAGGTGGACCGATGACCTGAGGAAGGTGGCCGGTGGTGGCTGGATGCGAGAAGCGGAGGCCCGTGAAAGTTGGCGTCGTCTTGGAGAGGCCTATGTGGACTGCAACAGTTTTTATGATGGTCACATAAAAATGCTAGCAAAGTCGTCGTGACGTAGAAAGTATTCGTAGCATTGACTACAGGCAACGCTGCGCTACGGCCCAGCTCTCGTAGCTCGTAGCATTGCATTACAATCCATAGCTCGTAGCAAGTATAGAATATTTTAGATACCCAAGCAAATATATTTATTTGCTATTAAGTAGGATACAATTTTGATATATTTTTATAACTTAAGCAATTATTTTGCAAGTTTTTACGAAATTAAATCAAATGACACAGTCGAATTTTTGTAAGTGAAATTTGATTTAATTTCGTAAAAACTTGCAAAATAATTGCTTATGTTATAAAAATATAATAAGTTAAGCTGATTTCATCTTAACTGATGGTTAAATATTTGTAAAAATATTTCCATTGGATACATGCGGGTACATTCCCCAAGTATTGATGAAATCGAACGCCGGCTGACTGGCGTAGCAAGCACTTGCAAGCGAAGGGACTTGGGTTCGAGTCCCACCGGATGACACAGTCGATTAATTTTTGTAAGTGAAATTTGATTTAATTAGGATACAATTGGACTTATGTCTGAGAAACTGTGCAGTGACCTACTTAGCTATATAAAACATCATGCAAGTATTATTTTACTAGTTTCACTTAGGTTAATTATATTTATGATTATTTATCGATATGAATTAAATACATACCAAAAGCAACCATGTCAACAGTTCTATTATGATTCTTTAAAAACTGATTAACACTTTAATTTGCATTGTCTAACAACCATTTACGCAACGAAGCTTTACCAGTGATATTTGAAAATAAATGAATTTATTATTATTAATTAAAAGAATTAAATTCAAGTCGTTGACACGCGTCGTCACTGTCGTCAAATGGCAAAAAACCATTTTGTGGCTCTAAAAAACTTTGTAATGCTTTAAATTGTTATTTTTAATTCAAGTTCTTTAATTCTCATTGGTATCGCATATAGTTCTGCAGTTCTGTTTTTTGTAGACTTATGTTTTTTGTCTAAAAACCATTTCATGTAACTAGTAAATATTTATTTTGCAAGTTCCAGTCAAACTGAAATTTTTATTTTTTATTTTACCGTAACAAAGATCAGGCAGTATTTTTAGAAGCCCAAAAATTTAAATTTATAATCCTTTCTCTTAAATTTTAACAAATATTCTTTCAATACCAATATACTGTTTCTATTGAGTTAAAAGGGGAATAAATTAATTAAGTTTGTTTACCAATTTCACTAAAGCCTACACCTTTAACAATTACTCGGAAGCCGAAACAAAAAAAACATATATTCAGATTATTACCTGCTTTCCTTGTTCAGGGAAATATTGTTTTAGCCTTTTTTATGTTTTTCATAATTTCTGCTATAGCCCGCGGCATGATCTTGTCTTGTTTTTGTGAAGGTAGAAGCAAATAAATTCTCCCACATATGATATTTTTTTTAATTTGGAAATGGTTCACATATCTACGGGGTAATAATTTCTTTTTAAAAGATATGAGTGAGATGAGACAAGAATCTTGAAATGTTGTGTTAAATAAATTGTATATTTTTTGTGATGGTAAAGTTATTTGACTTATTTTCTAATTAGTAATAAAGTCAGTTGACATAATTGGAAAATCTTCCACCAAACGGTACGGTTGATGATTTTTGTATGCGAAATTTACCTTCATAAATGCTGCGGGGTGTGGGGGTAGACCAGAACAGTGATTTGATTGGGTGAAATGAATCCGAATTTCGAATTCAAAGTCAAATTATCCAATCAAATCACAGGCGTCCGCCCCGCCCGCACCGCTCAGGACAGTTCTCGTCTACCCCTGCACCCCGCAGGCGAGGGCTCAGATAAGGTCGAACTATAGTAAAGTGTATATTGTTGTTTAATAGGTAGTCCTTTAAAAGAAAATATGTAGGTACGTAAGTACTAAATAAATTGTCACAGAGAACTACCTAATACCTTGAAACATAAGTTACCCAAGAACTAGCTAAACCTAATTTTCTTTTACCATAATTTGGCCCGAAACAAATTGTACCGTGTCAGTATATTAAATGTAGGAATATACGCCTCTGCCGAGAATTCGGACCATATTTTTTCCTTGAGGTGGCGATGAAGCGGATTTTCAGGGATCCGCACCCGAAAGATAACCAACGGGACCCTTTTTTAAGATTCTGCTGTTTTTAAAGCGGACTGTATCTTTTAAGGCGTAATAAGTACCTTAAGAATTGATTTTTTTACAGATTATTTATTGCTATAGTTGCTATAATAACAACTGGCATATACTTAACAAATATATATAGTTTTATTGTGGAAGACATAAAAAATAAGGTCTTAACTGATTTAAACTTTGAACTAACCATGTCCTAGCTGTAGGACGAAAAATAATATTAGAGGCGAATGAATTAAATTACTAACTAAAAAAATAGTTTTTTTTTTTAAGATATCTCCATTTGAAATAGTTATTTTTTCCCCGATAGCTATTTTGTTTTTTAATTTCATAGCAAGCTTAGGAAAGATAATTTTGCATACAAATATTTATCGACCGTCTTTTTCATTGATACTTTGGGAAATGTACACAATTTCCTAAAGAAATCTAGCGCCAGCTTACTATCGAAGCAAGCACTTACAAATAGTGGTCGAAAGACTAACGTCGTCTGTAGCTTAGTTAGGAAAGCAAGGATCATGGGTTCAAGTTCCATCAGAACCTTTTTCGACGAATTTTTGTGCGTAAAATTTACTTTCGATCGGTATTTTGTCTTGAAATTGAAATAGAGTTGAAATTGGTAAGCCTAATTAAAGTTAGAAAATAAAAGGGGTTGCCCGAAAAAATGTACGGAACACCGGATGACACAGTCGATTATTTTTTGTGAGCGAAATTTGATTTAATTAATGTACGGAACAATTCATGCGTGAGTCCGACTCGCGCATTGTCGGTTGTTTATTATTTAATAAATGTTGGTACTTGCTGAGACAAGTGGGGGTTATTTGTGTGTTAAAAAACAGGGGCCTGTTGTTCACAAAATAATATACATTTGCGATACCAAGAATGAGTAGGCTTAAGAATAAAACAGGCACCGCAGGGTTCTATTCTCATTTTATTTCACTCGGATTCTCGATATCATTACAGTTAATGAAAGCACAGGAGTAGGTAAAAGGTACAGAGGCAAAGCTTCCTAAGAGCGTTCCAAATTGGTACCTGTTTTGGTAGGGTTGTCACAAAAGGTAAGGACACTCTAGCGAATCAATAAGAACCCACTAAAAATTGCTCAATGAGGAGTTTGTATAAGACAATTCTTTATAGGAGATTAGATTTAAAAGGTCTAAAACTAAAATAAATAACCCTCGGAAAAGCTTTATTTTTTTTAAAAGCTATTTTCAATTCTTTATTATACCTACTTATTACCTACATACCTACTTATTTTCTGAGCTAATTAAAATAAAAAACCTCAAATCAAAAATAAAATGTACAAAAAATTTTAAAGTTTTGTACTTTTCTTTTCAAAAACGCTAAGCACAATTTTGGAGGTTGTCTAAACTAATGGTCCGTATTGGACAGTTTAACTTTTTTATTTCTTTCCTCTCTTCCCGTATAAAAAAAATCATAGGTACGTAAAACAATAAAAATCGAATATTTACTTTATAATTCTTGAAATAGAAAATATACTATTTTTTGTTTCTAGTATTATACATCATAATAAATAAACCACCAAATCATTAACGAATTATGCATAATATAAAAACACTCAAACTTGACAATGTGCTTGAAAACCTAAGCGTGCTAACCCTAAAATTGTCTACTGGCGTGCTGTCATAAGCCGTGTACGTACAAGCGGCCAGTGGTCACGCTGGTCGATCAATTCGCGTGCTTGTATGATGCTTTGCCTCTGTATATACTATGTGCTGAAAGGTCATTTATGCATGTACTTTTAATTATACCTACGCTTTCTGTCGCAATGAAGGCGATGGCAAAATACTCTTCTTTCATTTTTGACATTTGATACTATTTCAATCTGACTATTGGGAATAGATGATCTGATTTGTTTGTAACTAAGCAACCATTAGGTGTTTAGGCTCAAACTAATTGATCGATTTAGATGTAATTTGTTACATGAATACATCGATCTAAGAAGAAAGACATTCTTGGGCTGTTTTTTGTTACGAAACACAAGCATAATTACAAGACCATTAAGTTTAACGAGGTAGTGTTAACATTAGTAATTTGGTTTATTTTTATTTTACTCTTACGTTTTTGTCTGTTTCAGTACATGTCGTAGCAGCCTATAATTAAGACAACATCGTGCAATATGGTTGTTTTAAATACATCCAATTTCAAAGATGTCAAAACACGTTAGAAAGGACTTGCCCTCTTTTTGTATGGAGGCTGGTTTTTTATTCCAAGATATTACCAACCATCAATAACCTATATTTATCTTTAAGCTACAAAAATATGAAACACGTAACCATAGAAATCTGAATTTTAAACACGTCCAAATATTTTTTGTAATGAGGCATCATCCATTGATCATTACTTGTATTTCCTGGCTGTATGGCTATGTACCATTGCCTTTCCACTGGTGGATAAACACTACTAGGTACTACCACAGATTATATAATAGGTACTACTGTCAATGGAATGTCAATTTTGCTGTCATTTTTTTTTCATGCGTTAATTGGTATAGGCGAAGGTGCGGTTTATGTACAGACAAAAGAGAAAAAATTATTTACATTTTTCTCTAAATTGGAGGCCTTAAAAATATATTAATTATGCAGAAAGGCTAGCATTTGTGAGCTGTTTCATATAATATTTAGTTTATTCTGGTTAGAAATATTGACGAACAAAAAACCATTAATGGGCAAGTCCTTTGACAAGGATAGAACGCCAAAGAAATGTAATGATATCGAGATTATAATAAAATAATGGAGTGAGAAATTAAAGTTTCTATGAAATTTCAGAAAATTTTAGGTAGTTACAACATTGTATGTATTGCTAAATAATTTGATAGCCTTATAGGTTCAGTTCATATAACGTTACAAACTTTCCTATTGCGTGGTTTATCACGAATATTATACATTGTTGCATGAATTCTCGTATTATTAGGTACTAGCAGTTCTCCGCGACTTCGTCCGCGCCAGAAGTCGGATTTTCATACAAACTTTCTTCCCCCATTCCATCCCCCTAATGATTTTATATCGCGACAAAAAGTAGCTTATGTCCTTCCCAGGGTCTCATCCTATCTCTGCAGCAAATTTCATTTGAATTGGCCCAGTAGTTTCGGAGTATATTCAATACAAACAAACAAACAATCAAATCTTTCCTATTTATAATATTAGTGTAGATAACCTTCAGTTCATATAGAGTGATAGTTTACTGTATGTAAACTTCACGAGAAGACACTTTTAGTTTCACACCAAAAAGTTCCACTAACACAATTTTACTTTATTTATGCGGATATTTGACGTCAACCGATAGGCAAGTCATCCCTCATAACTTTTTGGTCAGGATGAAGTTGCTTAAATATATGTATAACAACTTATGTACCTATGTTTACATTCCTACCTATATAATATTGTACATAATAAATGAATGATAAATATAGATCACGTAAACCAAATGTCTGATAAAATGTTAAGTATGGGCCTATGTATTAAAACAGCAAAACTACATATAAGCTTATCATAACACATTGTTAAGACCAAAAGTCAACAATTTTTAAACACTCGGTAAACATCGATTGACGGTTTAATTGACAGGACGGTTTTTCAGCCTAACTATTCATTCTACGACCGTCTTGGTGTAGTGGTTCGCGCCACGGACTTCTAAACCAGGCGGTTGCGGGTTTGAATCCAGCAAGGGGCAAATGTTTGTGTGATGAGCACGAGCCTAAGTCATGGATGTTTATAAATGTATATAAGTATGTCTATCCGTTATCCTAGTCACCAAAGCACAAGCTCACGCTTAGTTTGGGGCTAGGATATTGGTGTGTTTGTTGAAACGATTTATTATATTATTATTATTAATTTTGCTCAAGCGTAAGTAAGGAATAAGCGTTACCCTAAAAATTACCATAGAACCAATATTTCTACGGATTCGATGGTGTTATTGACTGAAATACCAATTTCTGGCTCAAATCACCTACGAATCATGTTTTCATACATACAAACGTCCTTATTAAAACATTGACGAACCCAAACGATTGGAAAAGCAATCCTCTTAACGATACCTGCAAATAAATAAGAAGATACAGTAGCCTCATGCGATCAATGCCTAAGAAAATTACAATTTTAAGACGAGTTTTCAAACGCATGCGTCCTCCTGCCTCGTTCTGCTGCTCGATTTTGGCCAATGGATAACTGAAAGATCTTACGGAGCCATCAGCATCATTTATTATGAAAGAAAACGTGGAGCGTTTTATCCAAAAAAAGTAAAGATTACGTGAACGCTCCACGCTTTCTTTCATAATAAATCATATAAATAAAGACCTACTTATAACCATTTCGCATAGGTAATTTACCGTTCATCACGAACTGAAATTGTTTATGTTTACCTGCGATCCAATGTAGATTTGGCAAAGGGAAAACTATGGAGTCATCAAATTAAATGTCCGAATCTTTTGTAATAGTAAGTGCTAAAAGCGTGTTTTTTAGTTTTTTTAACTATTATTTTAGTGGTCAAATAGGTAGAGCAACATTCTTTATCGGACCAACATCAAAATTTCAAAAAATATATTAGTACAGCAGACATGTTATTGGCGATTTAGTATTCGAAAGCTAATTAATTTGCGATTTAGATATTTATCTCATGACGAATGTTGCTATATTTGAGCATCAGAATCGGCCCTTAAGAGGATGACCCTCTCTCAATGATAAAGTTTTTGTAATAACCCTGATACTTTTCTATTTTAATAGTGCACGCCTACTGACTTACTCCTATTGTGTAAACGGTGCTGACCTTAAATACTTACCACAGATTCGCATCGAAATATACTTGGAGTGTGCTGGTATGCCAAATTGAAGACTCCATTTGGGAAAACTTTTCTGTGACAGTAATAGTTTTTATTTAGCAATAGAGTTTTTGTTCGTTCTATTGGCATTTTTATTTTTATTGTCAAATACGAGTAAAAGAGAATGGCTGTAATGTAATGTGAAAATTCATGCACAGATAAGTACATTGAATACGTAATGTAATGGCCTAGGGAAGGGGAAAAACCGATAAGTGCTAACTTCTTGTAATTCAATAATAGGCATTTTTTTCTTTCTTTCTTTTACTACGACAGATATTTCACAATGTCATTTTGTCTAAAAACTAAGAATTTCAACAAAATACTGAATTTCTTAAGCACCGGTAGAGTTCACACTAAGTTCATATAATTTACTGACACTTTTCTAGCTAATAGTTCAATAAACTCTAATGAAACGTAAACCAGACATAACTTGAGACCATTGACTAACAATCGGCCAATTTTAAACCAAAGTTAACTAAGGATTAAGATTTAAACGCGCATTAAGCTCGGATTATGAAGTTTACTCGGCTTCTGAGACCAGTATAACTTTTTAGTATCGCTTTAAACTGAATGTTATAATAAAAATAACCGTCAGTTAATACTAATCTTAAAGAGGCGTTTAATAAGCAAGTAAACATATATACATACAAAACCAAGAAATCTCAGTATTAAATTAGGTTAAGTAATAAAGAGTTACTAAATTTTATTAAAACTAAATGGATCTATGTTTGACTAAATGGAAGGACATAATTTATGGTTTTTCCTAAAACAATATAATATTACATATAAGTATTTTGTAATATTTTTATGTGCTTGGTTATCTTACACGGTGTGCAATACTAATGATTTATCTGTCAATATAGCCAAGGTTGAAATAACACCCGAAAAAAACTATTCGTGGAAAAATAGCAACAATAACATGCAAATGTGAACAATAATAATTAATTGATAACGTCATTTAGGAACAATATTATACATGATAAATAAATTATTAGTAGTATTTACAAATTATTTATATAATCTCTATATTCTGGCTTTAAGTCACATAGTGGTGGGGTCTGGAATCATAGAAGTTATACATAATAAAATACCTAATTCTAACGACCTTAAATCAGACTAAACAGCCTAGCATAGCACAGCCTGCATCATTGACTAACCAATAACATCTAATCTAGTATAAGAACTAAATTAATATTTAAATGAACTAGAAAATCAATTGAAAGGCAGTCATTGAAACAATGAGGGTTCACACGTCCCGGGTGACATTATCACCGCTTCCGCCGTCGGCCATTGTAAGTCAATCCGAGTTGCGCAAGACACTGCATTTATATTGTGCATTATATTGTGGTCAGGACTTGTTGACCAAGCGCAACGAGTAGCGGCATAAGCAGAAGCGGGCGTATGAGAGATAGCGGGCGGAGTGAATCACTCGTCGAACGCAGCCATTTGAGAAAAGCGATAGCTAATGTAGTTTGATGCGTTAAATTCTACCTACCAATTCTAACTGATGAGCATTGGCACATTTAAAAGTCACCCCTTGACAACATTCAGGAGACTTAAAATCAATTTAAACGTATGTCACTGTCGCTAAGCCTTGAATTTTGTCAGTTATAATGCATTGTGAACCAGTAGTGGAAAACTAACTGGCACTTGAAGAGTCAGTAAAAGTTCGTGTATATCGTAGTGTAATTTCATCTAAGATCAAATAAGTGTTATTCTTGAAAGCGTCGAAAAAATCAAGTGATTGATTCATAGGCACTATCTTACGGGGTCGAAGTCTCCTAAAAAAGCCAATGTAGGTAAACATTCTCTTGGATTAGGTCGTTTCGTCGCCTAGAGTCGTGCGGATTCGAGATACATCTGTGATATCAAAGAACATTTCACATGTCAGTACGCTGTCGGGTTTACGCATTACTTTGCCTTTACTTAATTGTGATCGTATTTACTATTAAAAATCTATATCTATAAATCTATTTCTTAATTCCGTGTGAGTGAGCAAATCCGTACGACTCTAAAAACACCCTGAGACTCGAATCTCGCCTTTTCTTCCCAGTGTAAGCGCACCCTAAGACACAGTCTGTAACTTCGCTCGTACACTCCAATCAACCCTCTTCCGACAGATTGAACCAAGTTTATTTCTTAACTCTCGAAGTAACATAAACTCTGATAGCTCGTGGACAAAACAAAAAGTTACAGATTTCATGGAGAGGTAACTTTAAATTACAATTCCACATTTTTTAAATATCACTTACCCCGTTATTCCAAAAACTTAGTACCGGGTTTAAGACAGGACTAAGCTATTAGCTAGCCAATTAGAAAAGCGCTTCTCCATAAGGTTATGTCACGAATGTGTCATTCATTCCCCTGTTGTCGGCTAATATTTAGATCCATTTTAAACCTGGTCTAATTTTTTTGTAATACCAACGTTACTTTTTTGAAACTTAAACGTCACAAAGTAATGTAAAGCTTACACAATGTTACACTTGGCTGACCCCTCCCCCCCTTAGCGTGTGAACTAATTTGTGGATGGCCCCTTACACTAACATAAAGTATAGCGTTCAAGATATTGCGTTATTTTTTTCATGGTATTAGTAAGCGTTACTTTCTACGTAGTATATTTACCTACTATAAGCTAATGCACAAACATCAAGCCCTCTTCAAAGGAAGTTGTTTACTTTACGAAGCAGATTTCTCGTGCAAATATGGAGTAAAATGTGAGATAAACATGTCTTTCATCAATTGAATAGATTTGATGGACAAAAAATACAATCATAAGTGAAGTTCTTATCGTATACCTATTAGCATAATATTATTCCTAATTCAGTACCTAACTCAGGGTATTTTTCCGTCTATTTTCTATTTGCCTGCAGGCTGCAGCACGTCAGGTTACCCATTTGAACTACGAAAACAGCTATTATTTTGAAGGGAATAGAGATGGTCTTAAGGTCAAAGTGGGATAGCTTGACGTGCGGCCGTGTGTAAATGAAAACACAATCAAATTAAAGGTATCAAATGTCATAAACAATATTTTTCGTTCATTCTTACTTTGGTGAATTTGTAGGAGCAGATTTGTTTTTTATTTCACTCAATCTCGATATCATTGCAATTCGTTGACGTTCAGGAAATACCGTGTGAGAGATCTTTGACATTTGATACTTTAATTTCACTGTTTAACGTAATAGAATCGGGGCCTAGAACCTAAAAAAATATGATATCGAGCCTTCTCTGCAATAAAACACTGGAACAAGCCCTCGGAGAACTCCATCAAATTGTGTTTTTGACATATTTATTATGCAAACTACCAACAAACACATAATTTTAAATAATTTGTCTAAAAATTACAATTTCAGAAAATAATTTTCTTTTGTCCATTCTGGTTTTAACTTCCATAAGTTCGAAAAAGATTACTTCGTCCCTTTTCGAAGAAGAAATCTTCAAAGTTACTTCTCTCTCACAATCCTGCATAAGTTAACAAAACTGAGCGTGAAAAGTATCTTTTTAATTTGAGTGACGGAATAAAACGCTTTTTCTGATTCTGTGATACTCGTAACTGGTTTAAAGGTGTTAGGTTTAAATTCAGTTTTTTTAATTACGTCACCTTTGCAGCACTTGCGAGATGCTTACAAGCGAAAAAACTGCAAAACCTAGAGGTACTGAATTTTTTAAATGCTTGCGTATTTTTATAGTGTATAAACATACAACATGTTTTTTTGTTTGTTTGTTTAACATACACCAATGTATAAATAACCATGCGTTACGTTTTTAAGATTGAAATTTATCGGTACTACAATAATTAAAATAAGTTTTTGGGAGGATTGATAAGCCTATCGAAGATCTAAGGGCATGGCAGGCATTGCACATTAGGAATGATACTGTTATAAAATACAATGTGTTAGGAAACCGACCCGACAAACTTTAGGGGCTTTTCCTACAGTAAAATTTTATCATAAAAATATAGGGTAACTTAAGATTTTTAAAATGAATTGGAGAACCTTTTTTTTTTGTACTTTTCGTGTAAAAAGTATTGTTCAACAATGTAAAATGTTACTTTCGATTCTTAAGTGACACTTGATGGATTGCCACTCTTTTTGGGTTATCCGACAGTAATTTTTCTACACGATGACCAAATAAATGCCAAATAATTAAAACGCTGCCATTCCGTTCCGTTCCGAAAGGGTTGAGTTTTCATTCCACATTATAAAGGTAATTTTATGATTAAAATGTAATGTAGAAGAAGCCCTTTAAGTTTGTCGGGACGGTTCCCAAAGACATTGTATAGCTTTGATAGTATTTAACTGAATACACACACGTTAGTAGAAATATTTCTAACAAACAAGAAACAAAAAAGAAGTTAGGGAAAATCCGTATAATTATCGTAGATTGGTTCTATTCATCGAAAGGCACAGAAAGTGCTGTACTGGCAGAAATAATTTATTTGTACCTATGAGAAACATCAGTTAATGAGCGTCGGTGGCGCAGTGGCTAGCGGGTTGCCCCTCATGCGAGAGGGGCCGGTTCGATCCCACGTGCCGCCATGTACCAATGACTTTTTCTGAGTTATGTACATTAGTTGTTTAGCTAACCGATGCTCTTACGGTAAGGGAAAACATCGTGAGGAAACCTGCACATTCAAGCGACTGAATGTGTAACCATGATCCAAAACTGGTCAGGTTCCCCTGGTAACAGGGTCACGGAGGTCAGATGGCAGTCGCTCTATTGTAATTACCTGATCTGCCACAACCTGAATCATGGTCAGCGGACCCTGGACCCTCGCATAAGAGAGCACAACCGGGATAACGCTAGGAGGATGATGATATGAGTAATGTTATTTAGCTTTAGGTAAAAGCAATATACAGACAGGGTGTCCACTCGTGTGCAGTAATAGAAGAATAATCTTTCAAATGCGTTTATTGCTTTTATGAGTACATTCAGATCTTATATGAAATGGACCTTACCTAAGGACCCTTTTGGGTAAATGCTTTTTTCTTTTAATAAATGTGAAATGAACTACCATACTGCAAGTAACAGTATTTTTTTTAGTATGTACCTACATTCACAATAATTATTGTATATTTGTGGGGTAAAACATAATACTTATTTCTTAAAAAAACATATTCATGCATGATAGGTACATCCTGCATGAAGTAGCCATCTGGAGTATGTATACATAACATAGTAGTTAAAAATAGATCCCTAAAGTACAGATAAGTTACTGAGTATTTTTTTATAAATGCATTTTTATGGCACATATCTTAGATCAACCATACTGCAAGAAATAGTATTTTTTTAAGTAGGTACCCCTATGATGGCATTGACGGGACTTTTAATCCCATTTTTTATACATTGTCGCTAAAACTTAAAACTTATGTTTTAAGTATCAGCCCGCAAACATGTTATGGTACTCTCACCTACATAAAATCCATTTTTATTTGCTTGTTTACTAAATATTGTAAACAATCTTTTTGTGACCTTTAAAATAATATAAGTAAAACATTGTGCACTCCCTAGCAAGGGCCCAGGGTCCGCTTTGGACCACGATCCAGAATATTGCAGATCAGGGTCATATTTTTAAATTTCCTTGGCGATAGCGAATTTCGTTGTAGAAAGATTGCATCTTGTCCAAGGGCCCAGGCAAAAACAGTGGAGCGACTGCCACCAGATCTCCGCTCTGTGATCAATAAAAAAAAAATTGTTTAAAAAGTTTAATACGTTAAAAAAATTAGCATAGAAGTTTGTTATTTTTGTGTTTATATTATTTTTAAATGAATAATTACAATAAAAACTATGGTCAAGAAATAATATTCGACATGCAACAAAAAATTGACTTTAGCATCTAAATTATTGCACTGAACAACCCCACGGCATACTCGTATTTGTAACTATTAAAAGATAAAAAACAAGAATACATTTCTTGCCAGAAAAGTATTAAATTACTGTACTTACAGTATTTCATGTGCAAGGCTGCGGTGGCATTTAAATCACATGTTGTTTTCAACCTCGTCTGAAAATAGAAAGAAATTGGAACTAGAGTAACAAAGTGTCACGATGTTATCACTGCTGCGATAGTGAAACAAAACTAAATAAGTTTATATGAAATATTGATATATTATAGCACTTTTTAACCAGTTATGTATGTTTATTGAGCGTGATTATGAAATGTAATACATATTATATCAAGTTAGTAGTAGTACACCATTTATAACCCATTATGGCTATTAGAACACATTAAAACGGGAATTAACGCGACGGATAGTAGGTAAAACATTATATACCTTTAGTTTTTGCCTGTCGTTTCGACCGGGTTGCACCGATCGTGGTCACAGGCAGACTGGCTGGAGAACTGCGATGTCTTCACTCCGTATGTGGGGTAGATTCATATTCTTCTACCCTCACATTATTAACAAAATTCGTACCGCCGCTGCACACTACGCTAATCGTGTCCCTATTCTGTAAACCGGCCGCCGCGTCCGTATTCCGGTGGTTACTCAACTGCGACCCAAAACGAGGATGTGTAATGCTAATTACTGGATTCCATGTCACAGATAGTTTGTAACTCTCTTCCCTATTGAAATTAACATGTTTTTTAATTTCAATAGCTTCACGCACAACTCTTGAATAATAGTGGCGATCTGTGGAGAGGACTTGCGTTATATGAAATTCAATCCAATGATTAGTGCCCGCCTCAAGTAAATGTTCTGCAATCGCTGATTTTGTTATTTGTCGGTTTTTCACAGCGGCGATATGTTCTTTGACCCTTTCAGCCACCGTCCGTTTTGTTTGGCCTATGTATGAACTACCACAGCTGCAACCGATTTTATACACACCCGGAGTTTGTAACGGCAAGACATCTTTTGGTGTGCGCAATATACTGTTTACCTTTGATCTCGGAGTAAAAACAGTGGGTATGGAGTATTTTCTTAATAGGGAACCGACCTTGTCCGTTACTCCTCTCACATAAGGTAAAATGCGGGATGTCTGTTTACGCCTGGACTTTTACCTTTCTTAATCGGTCTTTGCAAATGTTTTGTTGTCATTTTGTATCCATTATTTCGTAGTACCTCCTGAACATGATCCAGCTCTTGCTTTATATGCTCAGGGTCACAGAGGTCAAATGCTCTGTTTCTAAGTGACGTCATAACGGATTGTAAATGTCTAGGGTGGTGGTGTGAAAGGAGTAACGGACAAGGTCGGTTCCCTATTAAGAAAATACTCCATACCCACTGTTTTTACTCCGAGATCAAAGGTAAACAGTATATTGCGCACACCAAAAGATGTCTTGCCGTTACAAACTCCGGGTGTGTATAAAATCGGTTGCAGCTGCATTACACATCCTCGTTTTGGGTCGCAGTTGAGTAACCACCGGAATACGGACGCGGCGGCCGGTTTACAGAATAGGGACACGGTTAGCGTAGTGTGCAGCGGCGGTACGAATTTTGTTAATAATGTGAGGGTAGAAGAATATGAATCTACCCCACATACGGAGTGAAGACATCGCAGTTCTCCAGTCAGTCTGCCTGTGACCACGATCGGTGCAACCCGGTCGAAACGTCAGGCAAAAATTAAAGGTATATAATGTTTTACCAATTATCCGTCGCGTTAATCCCCGTTTTAATGTGTTCTAATAATGAAACGCGAAAGTTTAAGAGCCATTATGGCTAGACCGATTTTAATGATCTAGGATTTTTAAGATTTGGCTTCATTTCGAGTAGCAGAAAATCTTTAAAAAATACCGGCCAAGTGCGAGTCAGACTCGCGCACGAAGGGTTCCGTACCCATACAACATTAGATACTATACTGTGCCTTTTTTTAGTTTTATTAGATAAAACGGTAAACAAAACACGTTTGAAGCCCCCCTTATTAAGGGACGAAACGGGCGATAACAGTATGTTACGTAATCTAGCATTTGGTGCGTATAAAAAAGGGCAAGCCAATAACCACAGCTGATTTAATAAAAGTTAGTTATGTTTATGAAGAAATATAATTAAATTAAAAAATATCCAAAGATACTTTTTTTTTATTAAACTACTTGATAACATCTGACAGTAAGGTTTGTCACTTGCCCTCCACCAATCCGCACTGAGCCCGCGTGGTGGAGTATGGCTCGCTCCTCCTCATAGTTAAGGTGAGGCCTTTTCCCAGCAGTGGGATCTAATAGGCTGACTTTACTATTAAACTACTTATTCAATACGAACCTCAAAACTCTAAAGAATGGGCTGCCACAATAGACCAATCATTGGTCGTGTTGGCTTTCTTAAAGCCCAGAGAAATCAGTAACCCCAAAAGATTACATACTCGTATTAAGATAACACTTATTCAAACCGAAATCGATGATCCTTCCCCTCGGGATCAAGTTATTTTACGTCGTCATAAAACAGACATAAACAAATTGTGCTAAGCAGGTTCGATATTTTATGGGTCGTGTGAAGTTCAGTCATTTGCGACAAAGCCTTTTTACGTCTATTCGAGGACCCTTTTATTTAGTAACATAACCCTTTGTGCGAATCCATCCCAGAAGGTACTAAATAATATTGATTGTGATTTCAGGGAAGATTCATTCGAGACCTAAGACTTGGCAACGGTATCATTGTATCGACTGAGTACCTAATTATTATTTACTAGCAATTCCCCGCGACTTCGCCCGCACCAAAAGTCGGATTTACCATACAAATTTTCATCCCCCATTTCACCCCCCTGATGATATATCGCGACAAAAAGTAGCCTATGTCCTTCCCAGTGTCTCAAACTATCTCTGTGCTAAATTTCATTTGATTCGGTCCAGTAGTTTCGGAGCCTATTCGATGCAAATAAACTAACAAACAAACAAATCTTTCCTCTTTATAATATTAGTATAGAAGTATAGATTGACACTACTACCATGTAAATTTATTTCTTACGTTTAAGCGAACCGTCGAACTCATCAAAGCAATTTTGCTTGTAAAATTGTTAACAGATTATTTCGCGATTTATTTACATTTTAAGTGTATGCAGAAAAGGAAAATTTTCTGTGAGACGACAATATCTAGTACGTGGGATTGTACCGGTACCACCCGCATGAGAATCAACCCTCTTAACCGCCATCTTTCGACGCTTATAAATACCGCCTAAATACTCATAACTAACCCCGTTATAATAAATCTGATATTGCTATAAAACATGTATGAATATGAGACGGCTAAATGTAATTAATGACAGATAGGTGACATGATATAGTAGAGACAAACATTTGAAATTTGCCGTATATTCAAGTGTTTTGGCAATGGTATCTTGTTACTCGTAGTAAGGGGGTAAGTTTTAAGAATTAATTCGAATCTGTCTTTAGTCTCCACTGGTATTCAAAACTTCTCTGAAAGATGAATCGTGCTACGACCTCAAGTTAAGCTATACGATTCCAACTTTGGACTAAGTACTGTTGTCTAATCCGGCCAAACTGATTATAAAGATCTCATGTTTGTACACTATAGCACATCAGAATACACATTTTTTGTTGCAATATCACCCTTGTTACAACCACATAACACAGTGCCTTTGTGAGAGAATTATTTCGCAATCGACTGCGGGTAGAATAATTTTAGTTACTCATTACGTAAGCAAAATCACTATTTAAATATTATTTTGATCGAGCTTTTAGGGTTCCGTCAAAATAGTTAAATTTAAGTAATTAGATAAATATGTTACCTATAGTTGTGACATGTCCTCAGCTGTATCAATTTATTTATAAAAATAATAATTGAACTGCATCAATGAAGTATTAACCAATAATTAAAATAAGATAATCTTTATTGCGCACCACACACATTAGACGCTAACGGAATTTAAACAGACTTGTACAAAAAGCTACTACTTTTACTATGAAATGATCCTAATCTTAACACATTGAGCGCCATGGTGGTCACCGGTGACCCCCAAACAATATTTTTCTATTGTGTCTAGTTTCGTGGCAGTCAAAGGCTTAAAAAGTAAATCGAAGCTGATTTATTATGTATTTAATGCCTTGTTTCAGGAACAGGCATTTTAATAGATTCATTAGAAAGAAAGAAAGAAAGAAGCATTTATTAATTTGGGACATCACAAACAAACATCGTACAGAATTACAAAAAAAATACAAAATTACAAAGATCACAATAAAATAAAAACAATACAAAATAAAAACCACACAAACAAACAAAAACCACTCAAACAGTGCCTTTGTATATCTGTGATGTCCAAATCAAGGGGGCCTCACTCAGCTTAAGCCAGTTCCCCAGAAGGCCCTGACGCTGATTTTCAGTAGGTTAGTACCGAGTGAGGTTCGCGGACAATGGGGCCAACACTACATACTTATAGATATATAATAATACTATAGATAGGTGAATATATATTTAAATAAAATACAAGCTAAGGTCAGAGGGAAAAGTGTGTGTGTCCAATGATCATTCATAATAAGTATTATAAAATAAAACAACTAAGAACACTTAACTATTATCTCGGTGAAAACTGACCAATTAATGACACATTAGTAGCTAATGAAGCCATTAAAGCTTAATGCCATGCAACTAGGCGTTACAGTCTTACGTGTAGCTGAATGATATATACCTATCTTGATTATCTATCATGCAAGCTTCGTTTGACCTCTGATCTTCCAATGCTAATGCCTTGAACTTGAACGGAGCTCAGTCGAATCTGCAAACAAATAAGAAGGCAGTCTGTAGTTTTCCATAAAATATCTTTGAGATAAGTTGAAGTGATGTCTGTCGAAGGTCTATAATTAGTTGTCGATATTTATTGAAATAAATGAGCGAGATTATCAAACTCGCTTAAAATATTATTTAGATGAAATCAATCATGTTTACAACTTCGGTTTGTTATTGTTTTCAATTCATCAAATTGATTTGATCAACGATACACCCCCTGATTTCGTAATCGTCGTGTACAAGGTAACAATATACTTATTTTTTTAAGCTAAAAAAATTAAATGGGTAGATATTTATTTTAATGTGTAGGTAAGTATAATAATAAACACCCATCAAGCTGAACACCGGCAACGGCAGTCAATCTTGATAGAATTTAGCCAACCGCTCATGAAATCATTATTATAGTAGGTACACGAGGTTGTGTGCAATAAAGGTGCAGCACTCTTTATTCCCTTGCTCTCATAGTTCGGTGAGGCCGCTATCCGAAATAATCGGAGAGAGATTAGGCGCCCAAGTCAGCTAAATTACACTTGCAAAAATGTTATAGGATCGTATTTGAATAGCATGATTTTGACACTTGGCTCATACGCGAGCTGTCAAGAAACTTTCTAATTAATATCGATTTTATTACAATTTGCTAATGGAATTTAGCAGCCTAGGGCTCCTGATAATGTGTATGTATATGTGCTATGGTATCAACTGAAGTTTTGGTAGATATTTTTTACACCTAGCTTTTTGCTTAGAAAGATAGAGGGACTTGTGAAACTTTTTCTAGTCAGTCGCAATTCGATATTAATAGAAACAAAATGTACCTACATTCGTTTGACTAACTAGTACTAGTAGTAATGTTACAGTAAGTTCATTTTATACTATATCTACAGTACGGTAGGTACAAAAGGAATATTGTTCCGTAACTATACCTTTTTTTGTATTCCTTTCAATAATGACGTTTTCATCGATAACTAAACATCACTATGGCTTCCTATATGGCGCCGGCTCGTCTGAAACCGCGGCCTTGCTTCTACAATAGAGTTGTGACTCGGCTAATAATATAATAGGAATGTACGTCGGTTTATAACTCACATCGTTATAGATATTGCGTAGTTTATTCTTTACAATGTTGGAAGCTCAAAGTGTGTCAAAAGTTTTTTTTGTAGAATTTTTGTGGGATAACACAATTTGAACTGGTATTTATAAGTAATTACCTACCTGTGTATTCCTAGGTAGATTTTCTAGTTTAATAAAAACTTATCTTCTTTTGTAGTTTTAATTTCATGAAAGCAGCCTCTTAATTTCATTAGAAATAGCTATTGTTTTCTTTTCTTTGTAGATTTAGTAATGAAACAATTTGTTTCTTTTGTACGTACATTAAAGAATATCTAATCAGTAAACGGTATTTATTTAGAGGTGTTTTCAAATGATACTTATTTAACACTTACGTAGGTAGTTAGCTTAAACATCAGATCTACCCTTTCTAAGTATATCACACACATAAATTGCTAAAAATGTTGTTAACTCACTCTCCATTTAACTCTCAAAGTTATCGAGTTTTGTTGATATCCTAACATTAACACATTAAAGATATGATTTAGCTGGATTCAACGGTGTTTTAAGTTGGTTCAGTGGTCACGCTGGCTTCTATAAACGAGGTCACGGTTTCGAATCCCGGGTCGTATCGAATTTAATTTCTATGTTTTTCGTTCTTGAAATAACTCAGGAACAGCCCCGGAGACAGAAGGTTGGTAGTATTAGCCACATGTGTCTCAGAAAGCACGTTAGGCCGTCAGTCCTGTGCCTGATCTCTCTCCGGTCATGTTCGATTGCCGTTTCACAGGACTACGAGAGTGAAGGAACGGATAGTGCACTTGTGCACTTTAATGTCAAGTAAATGCAAGTGGCAGTGGGCAGGGCACATTGCGCAAAGGACTGATGCCTTTCTGCCCAGAAAGGTTCTTGATTGGAGACCATTTGATCAAAAGCATGGCGTAGGACGTCCACCGACTTAATGGTCGTCAGTCTATCTTGCCGGTTAAACAAATGTCGCAGGAGTGCACTGGATACAGGTCGCTTGTAACAGATCACTATGGAAATCTAAAGGGGAAGCCTATGTGCAGCAGTGGACTGTGGACGTCCTGCTCCTGATAATTATGATGATCTCTGTTGGGATTGACCGCCATAGCCGTAATTCCATAGGATAAATTTATACACGTAGGTAACACATCGATAGAAGGTATACTCGATTGTTATCCTAAAGTATCAAAGAAGATATTATTAGCTTATGGCTTTATTTAATACCTATATTTTGGTCGGTTTTCTCAAAGGCATATGCCTTCCCATTTTGCAACATTTTTCATTGGTCGCAGCGTAATTGAATATTGTATGTTCTTTACACCCGAGTTCACTAATGTTTAAGCAGCCGGTAAACCTCGATTGACAGTTGATTTCACATAATTCCCATGCAAAGTATGTCAAGTAATGCAAAATCAGCTGATTAAAAATTAAACATGTGTGTTGGTAAACTCAAGGCTTATTCTTCCTCGATAAATGGACTATGTAACACACAAATACCTATATTTTTCAATTCAAACCAGTAGTTCCAGAGATAAGCGAGTTCAACTAAACATACAAACAAGCAAACTCGACAGCATTATAATATAAGTATAGATATCTCTCCATTTATCTTGAATAGGTGGTTCTTTAAATCCTTGTGCCATTTGACAGTCAGCAAATTAAATGTGTACTTTTTGTATGAGCTCTTTTAATGCCCTATTGTAAGTCTCTACAATCTCATAATGACATTATGAAGGGATTTTATTAACAGTACACGATTGGTTTATCGAGATTTAGTAAAGTATAAGTACGGTGTCGTATATAATACCTATGTAATAACATTAGCGATGTTTTTATTTTTAATTAATACTAGCAGTTCCCCGCGACTTCGCCCGCGCCAAAAGTCGGATTTTCCATACAAATTTTCATTCCCCATTTCACCTTCTGGTGATTTTATATCGCTACAAAAAGTAGCCATTGTCCTTTCCAAGGTCTCAAACTATATCTGTACCAAATTTCATTCGAATCGGTCCAGTAGTTTAGGCGTCAAGACGAAGACAGACAGACGGACACACTTTCGCATTTATAATATTAGTATGGATAAGCTAGAATTTAAGTAGCAGATAGTAAAATACAGGGTTAGTGAATTACCTCCCAGCACAGAATAAATAATAGTCTCTTAGAGACTTATAACCATTTACACACACTTTCAAATACAAACCACACCTCTGATTGGTTTTAGGTAGAATAGTGAATTATTTTCTTAAGATTCGGTTTACGCTCCCATTTAGATTATCTAACATACATAAAAATGAAAACTGACTTAATGGCTGACTGATTGACTGACTGACATATCAAGGCACAGCCCAAAATAGGATTAGGAACTTTAAATTTAGCACCATGTTTCATTTTATACATTACTATACAGTTATTAAATTAAGACCTTATACATATTTAAGCAACAGGAAAATATCCTTACTGTCGTACTCAGAGACGTCAAATATAGTTAATCTTTCATTAAGTCTCATGCCTTTTCTATATCATTGTCAAAGAAAGTGACAGTACGAGACTTAATCATAGATTAAAAATTGACGTCTCTGAGTGCAACAGTTATAGAGGTTTATTAAGAAGAACGGCAAAGATCTTAGATGTTCAGCTCCAAATGCTGGCATGTTTTAGTCTTTGGTGAAAAACCTAAAACTATATAGAGGAAAAAATAATATAACTGACATTGAACGAAATTTTATTTGGTGCGTTATATAGGACTGACATTTAAACAATATATGATCCGGTCAACATTGACATTTGATAAAAAATACTTCATGTTTGACTGACACGTCAAAGTTCACGTCGTCGTCGTTTTGTTTTTGCATCCTTTAAGACGTGTAGTTGTTAATAATTTGTACATTCTAAAAATATTTTTAATTTTTATTTCCTGCTTTTTAAATTACCATAAAATCTTACAAAAGCCCGCTTATAAAGTGATAATAATATTTAACGTGTCTCACTTAGTACGGTGTCTCTATCTATTGGGTCGATTTATGCCAATCTTCTTTAGTTCCCTGACAAATATGAGCGGAGCGGGCGACGTACACACGGCTAAAGTATTTGCGATTTGTTTCGCGAAGCCTTTCAAAGCCGTGGGCTATGGACGAGGATAATCCACTCTCGCAACTATATTAAATAATTATGACATCTGTTGTTACAAACATTTCAATTATTTTAAATTACTCCTCGAATACAGCGGTCTATTAACAATTACAAATGTTACAGATGTGGTGATGACATTTTAAGGGTACCTCCCCATACATGAAAAGGGGGGGGGGGGGGTTGAATTATTTTTTGAGTGCACCCCCTTGTGTAGGGTGTCGTTAAAAAGGACTATGAAAATAAGATAGGGTTTCCATACAACACTTTTTTATCAGCTTTACCATTTGCGAGATATAGCCCGCCAAAGTCGTTTACACGGTGTCCCCCCCCCTGTAATTTCTAAAGTCTTAGACCTATAAACTTTAAATCACTCACGTAAAGAAACAAGCGCAGAAACTCTTATTTAAAATTGATTTGGGTGTCCTGTAATGAAAACTTTTGAAATTATAATAAAAATAAAAATATATATTTTTTTGCCTATACTGTCTAATGTTTTAAGTTAATGGTACGGAACCCTTCGCGCGCGAGTCCGACTCGCACTTGGCCGGTTTTTTACCTAAGTAGGCATTTATTACAAACATCAAAAAATCCATACGAAAAACACCGGTTATTGTTATATTAATGGTTAAATAAAGGTAGTGCAACTCAGCCTAGCCTTAGTCTAGTCACAAACTGTAATTTTTCTATTTGCTATCAATTTTCATTAGGTCTTGTTGATGACGATGACGATTTGTATCATCGACGGAAAAATTAAACTCCCAAACATCCAGAGGTATCGTTGTGCAATAATGAAATTGAACTTCTCGAAATACAAGAGAACCAATCAACTATAAAGGAAGCATAACAGAAAGTGCATTTTAACTTAATTATTTTTATCCTTGCCAAAACTTCAGGCAAACTGTGCTTTAAAAAATACCAATTCTATTTTATTTAATGTAGTAGTATATTTAGACAGGTTGTCCTTGGATGTACGCCAAGTCTAGTCCGAAGGCCAGACTTAGCCAAGCATTCAGGATATTAAGTGACAAATCAGCTATTCGAAATTTAAAATTGTATCCGATAGTGACATGTCACTCTTTTAAATTTGTTTGTCAGTGCTGACATTCAGCGAACGTTTATTCAAAAGCTCGTTATCGAACTGTTTAAAATAGTGTTGGCGATGTCTGTGGATAGTCGATCGATAGATGATTGACAACACAGTAGTGTCAAAAGACTGTCAAATTCTATCGATAATATCCACAGTATTGATATGCAAGTATTGATACTATTGATGAAACGTTATGTACTTGCAGACTTTTGATGGGACCAGTACTATTTAAATTCACGTATCCGAAGTAATAGTCATATTATCTTTTGTCTTTAGATCCACAATGATGAAGAGTTACTCCAAGAGCATGGTAGTGATGGCGGCTCTGTGGCTGGTGGTGGGTTCTACAGCCACGCCTGTTCGGCGATCTCCCGACCTTGAGGCTCGACGAAGGAGTGCCATAGACCGCAGTATGATCAGGTAGACTTCTTCAATTGTATCTGGAATATACAACTCTAAAAGATTAAAAGTCACCATTGGAACCTGTCAACGTTATGTATAAATGCAATCTGCGTCATAGTATGGTTATCTAGGTACTGCCTCGTTAGCCTAGTGGTCAGCGCGCTGGGTTCTATCCACGAGGTCCTGGGTTCGAATCCCGGGTCGATCCAAAAGTGTTAGGTTTTATTGTCTTGAAATAACTCAGACACAGCTCCGGATAAAAAAATCGGCGGTGTTATCACCTCCTTGCTTCGGAAAGCACGTTAAGCCGTTGGTCCTGCGCCTGATCTCTCTATGCACTATAATATCTCCCGCGCAGTTGGCTAATCTCTGTTGATATTGGCCGCAGTAGTCAAAATTCGGCTAGGAGCACATTATCTGATTTAGCAGGTATGCTGCTAACTTATTAATGTTAATATAATCATAAAATCTTCAAGGAACACAGAAGACAGTAGGTAAGATCCTTGGGTCTAGGTTCTCCGTGGGTTAACGGCCATGGCCCTCATTAAGATAGGATTAGATGAGATAGGTATGCTGTCGCATAAAAGCGTTAGGTATAGACGTGCTGCTGCATAAATATACAATACCTCTGATCTTTCTTCATTAATTGCATGTTATTTTCCGATCATAATGTAGCCCAAATAAAACTCTACTAACCCAACACTTTTTCTGCAGGTTCGGCCGATCATACCCACCAGAGCCGTCAGCAGCCGACATCCACGAGATCGCCCGACCCTCCCGAAGAGGCAACAGCTTCCTTCGTTTCGGAAGATCGCAGCCCCTCAGCCTCACTGCCGACGACCTCTACGCCCTCCTCAGAAACTACGATGATGACTACGACAGCCCCGACAAAAGGTCTTCCAGCTTCGTCCGCTTCGGAAGAAGTCCCAGCTTCATCAGGCTGGGCAGGTCTGCTGATGAGGACAAGACAAACTATGAACAGAGTTCCGAACTGATTGTCAGTGGATACCCTCAGAGGAAGAGCAGAGCACGGGACCACTTCATCAGGCTAGGCCGTGACAATGAGGAGCTGGACAAAGGCGAGTTTGAAGAGGAGGAAAGAAGGAAGCGTGAGGTGACCTGCCACGACTGTCAAGCGTAATTGTGATGTTGTCTCTCTTTCTCACGAGTAGGAATTCCAAGTCTTTTATTTTGTAGGACTTTGCAGAGTTAAGGCCACCCACATAAGAAGAGAGATGAGATGGGATGTGTCATAAAATCCAATAGAATATCTTTAATTTCTGCAGGGCCGCCTAACTTAAACCTTTCAAACTGACGCCTCATTGCATTCAGTTTAAATGCCATCAAGTTAGACCTTTTCTTGATACAGGCTACGCTATTAGCAAGCCAAAATGAAGAAAAAAAAGTTAAGCCTAAAGGAGACGAGTCTTCTTTCAAAACACTTCAATCTTTTCTTATCTATACTCGGTGGGTATGACTTTAACGATAAAATGCTTGGAATTCTTCGACTGTTTTCCGGCTTTTTGACTTCTGTGGAAACTGAAGGGTCGTCTATGGGAAACGGTTGTAATTTTTATTGTCAAGTTATCCTTTAAACTGGGCTCAACTTTTTCATTAATTTTATGCAGTGTATTTCATAGATGACCATAAACTTCCTCCTACATTTTTGCAAACGGCTACCGATTCAAAACGAGGCTAAGTTTGTGGTGCATTGATAAGTGTATATGAATTTTAATCATACGTACCATAAAGTATATTTCCTTGTATTACTATTATAGGCATAGAAGAACGTTTATAAATATTTAAGGATATTTTTCTTCCATGTTCAGAAAGTATATTTTAAAGCAAAATACGCTTATTTAGAATGTTACTGTTATTGTTTTAGTGTTTCAATGCATTCATATAGAGGCTGATTTTATCTGTTTGTTGGAGTCAATTCAATGATTTGAAGTCCAGAAGGACCCATAGGCACATTTTACCTAATATCTCTAGCTAAAATAAGCATAGCGTAATTTTCGCCCAAAAGGATTTTTTTAACTAACTCCAAAAAGAAGGCTTTTAATTGTATTTTGTGAGTTCATATTAATCATTTTCTACAGCTTAATCGAGTCATTTTACGATGTTTAACACGTGTGACTAAAAATAGATACCAATGAGTTGCTTTAAGAACACGCTCTTAAATACTTCATATTTACTAAAATAATTTTAATTAAAAGAACTGACCGCTACGCAACAAAGTTCTTACTGATATATTTAGTAATTCTAATATAATTATTATTTGAGTAAAATCTACGAGGTGTAAGTATCTGAAATTGTTTTAAGGCTGGGTATCAAATATTATGTTTCGGATACTTTCACTGTCACAAAGATAAATGTTTGAATTTGAAACTTGCATTATATAAATGTAAATGTTGAATGAATCGATGTTAACATAGTTAAATGTAAAGTTGTTGCAATACTTAATAAATGGCATAATTATGTAAATTAAATGACTAAGTTATTATTATTTATTTTCTATTTTACAATAAACATGATATGCCTTCATACAGATTATATCCTTGTTATTCTCCTTTATTTTCTGCAAGTGAATCTTAGGATTCTTAAAAGCAAAGTCACTAAAGGACACACAGAGAAACTGAATGTATCTAAAGAAAGAAAGAAAAAGTAATTATTGTTTTTTAAGTGATAAGCATTCAATATGCAAACTAAATATATTATTGCACTTGAAAAAAACGACCACCAGAGTTTTGACAGGTTCTGCCAACGCCAGGGTGGCCGAGAGGTTAGGCAATCGCCCGGTATGCGAGGAACGCGGGTTCGATTCCCGCCTCTGGTGGTCGTTTTTTTAAGTGCAATAATATATAAAGAAAAAGTATTTATTTAGCACCAAAAAATTCAAAACAATGGTTCAACTCAGTGCTTAAAACTAATATTTTGGTACCAAAAAGTTCCGTATAAGCGGGGATAAAAGTAGGAGTTAACTACATCCACATTTACGTACTTTACACATTATAAACCCTTTTAAAAACCTAATTTGTAAAATAAGAAGGGTTTGTGTCAAAGTCAACCTCGAAATTTCATGCAAATCTATTAAATACAATGCTGATTAAAAACGCAGCAGTGTCTAAAGTTTCATTTTTTTAATAAGTACCTACCAATGGAAGTTGATGATCTGGTGCTTTTTTTCTTCAGCGCAATTATTTAATAGAGTTTTGCTAATTTTATTTTAGTTTAAAGTAATAAAATTTACTAGATATTTATACCGGATCTGATGAACAAATTTTACGGTCCCGCAACCATTATCTTATAACTTAACTTAACCATCTCAAGGCTTAATTACTTTGAAATTCATATCTGACTCATTAACTGATTGACATAACTGAAATTAACATCAGAATGCGATGTTCAAGCGTATTTCTGGATACGTACTGGATTAGTTTATTTGTCTATTTATTATTGACAAAAGAAATAGAAATATTGGATATTACGAGTAAAGTAGCAGGCAACGGATTTGTAAAAGTTATCCAAATAATTGTTATAATGTTCTCCAAGCCGAATTTCGACAACGGCGGCCTATCTCAACAGAGATTAAGCCAACTGCGCGGAACATATGTGTGCGCAATACACAGGGGCACTCTCTGTTCCTTCAGTCTCTTAAATCGGTGAGACGGCAGTCCGACATGACCGTAGAGAGATCAGGCGCAGGACCAACGGCTTAACGTGCTTTTCGAGGCACAGGGGTTTTAACACCACCAACTTCCTGACTCCGGAGCTGTGTCTAAATAAGTTCAAGACAGAAAAACCCAAACACTCTCGGCCCGACCCGGGATTCGAACCCGGGACCTCACGGATAGTACCCAGCGTGCTGACCACTAGACCAACGAGGCAGTCATATAATTGTTATAAACATCCTATATTTGGTTAAACAGTCTCTATATTTAACGTGATGAATATGGCCATCAATACCTAAAATCAAAATCTTTAAAAAAACAGTAGGTACTCAATTGATACAATTAATTCTTCTGCCTCGTTGCATATTTTTCACAATTTCAGTGATGTATTTTTATATAGGCAGACATTTGACAGCGATCTCATCTGATGGTAAGCGACAATGTGGCCGAAGATGTAAATCCATCCATGAGTCCATCGTAAAAGGTCACAAATATGGAAACTATTTAATTTATCATTCTGAACAGTGGGCCCCACATTAACCTACCCTGATCTGTCAATCCCCAACCATATTTCAACCTTATGTCGATCACATAGAGTTTAATATTAATTTTGACAGATTCCTTCCTAAGGTTGATGCGAGGCGTATATGGGGGATAACTCATGCATGTTCAGCAGTGTCCCCTTTTGGGAGACCTTGTTGACCTGATTTTTGATGAGTTTTTATGCATTAAATAAATACAAAATAAAAATAAAATATTTTCTTAACATGACCCTTCGAATACATTAGTTTAAGGAAACGTAACAATAGAATTTCAATAGCAAGATGCAATAAGAGTTTTCGAAATTGGACCCCTAAAGGATCTCAAATCAAAGCATTTCGAACAGATAAAAATAGCAGACATCAGTGACAGGTGAGGTATATTCAGAAGTAACTACATACTTATTTCATTTTACAGGAATCAGGTCAATACACCACGAATGATTGATCGTTCACTAATCAAATGATCATTAAAGTATGACACCTAAATCAGTGTAGGTAATCAAGCTGAAAATGAAATCACTGTACTAAGTAACATAACTGAACAGCTAAATGTTGAACTGTAAACAAAATTATACCAGCGAACTGCTTTTTAAAACTAGTACGATATGATCCGGCTTTGCACTGGTGCAAATAAAAGGGGTGGTGAAGGATCTACCTCCTAGTGGTCCACCCCGGGCAATGACATCGCTAACTCCAGTTTGTGGTATCGATAGCAGCTGAACGATCTGGCGTCGAACGGGCAATCGACTGAGCCCGACACCAAGAAGCTTGCTGAGTTCCGTCGGTGAGTGGGAATGCCAGAACCTTCTGGGTGAGCTCGCCCCACCGTCGACTCTGTATAAGCCGCGTCTGGCTCAGTGTAGAGTCAAGAGCAAACCCATTTCAAATAAAAACAAAAAATATAGTCTTTGTCACTCGGGAGTAATGTAGCTTTCTTAGTAGAAACTTCTTATTAGTATATTTGTTTCTTACGTTTACGCGAATTGTTGAACTCATTAAAACACAATTTTACGGATTACTTCGCGATTTATTTACATTTTATTTTAAACCTGACGTTTCGAACACTTTACAGCGATCGTGGTCACAGGGAGACTAAGGTATTATTTGTCATTACAAAGTTTTGAAAAATTTTAACTACCGTCACTCAATAATATTAATTTACGTTCCTATTTACGCAGAAAGAGCTAATCGTGTCTTGAGATCTTGCAGTGCTAGGTGTTGCTTTGGTTTTTGCTAGAATAGGATCCCATGCCGGTGGAACTTTCCAACCATCTTCTCTATTGAAATTTGGATGTTTTCTAATTTCAATGGCTTCACGTAGCATGTAGCGTGGCTTCAAGTGTTCGAAACGCCAGGTTTAAAATAAAATGTAAATAAATCGCGAAGTAATCCGTAAAATTGTGTTTTACTTATTAGTATGTAAGAATTTAATATCGATTCAGTAGTTTCAGAAATTACTTAGATGAACTCAAAATTTATAATATTAATAGATAATGGGCTCGATTCCAATGTTCCCTGTCTAAAATTAAATGTATGTTCAGGCTCTTTCTCTTTCTCTGCTAACACACAAAACGAGACAGTCTTTAATAAGCTCCAACAACCTTCAGGATGGTGTTGGAACTGTTAAGTTTAGGGTTGGTACGTACCTACTACATGTACAGCTAGTCGTTGTAATTAAGCTATATCTACCAAATACAAACTGTCATACTTTCAAACATTATTTCATTACAACTTGCAAAGAAATTGCCTATAATAAAACCAATTTATAATCATACTTCCCAAATAGTAAACGTGTCACTTTGATCCTGTAAAAACATTCCTAAGTCATCTATTTATGAACACGTCCCATCAAGATACGTCAACGTGTTAAATCCAGGTGCAGATATACCTTGTATGATCGATCAGGTCTGGACAGAAAACGTAGGCGACGGTAACTTCATCAGGGAAACCTAACTGACCTAAAATCTGGAAATTATGGACTAGATACGAGAATTGAGCTGCTATGAGTTCACATAGCAATGTTGAAAATATTTTTCTTGTGTAAATAGTCACTTCAATCATAATTCATATGTACAGTCGAAAATTTAATTTGTTTCAATGCTCTATTCTCACATTTAAAAAAAATCAACAAAGATTTCACAACAAACTAATTAGGTACAATATTACTTTATTTATTCAATCATGACATATTCAGTGCGGTCGACAGTGCGTCAATTACACATTTTTGTAGATAGCTAGCCCATATTACAACTAATTAAGATACCACAGTGTTTACCCTGGCGTGCTGTTGTCCGAACGTGCATGTGTTATTTTTCCACAGTATGTTTGTTCATATTTTTTCTTCCGACTGTCTGTTTGACTTATCTTGTACAATCCAGCAGTGGAAATGCATAAGGCTAGTGTGTTATTATTTTCATATACACCTAAAGAACTATTGTAAAGCTGTTGTTTTCTTAATAAATAAAAATATAATATAGGTATGTCAGGGGGGGAGGATTTGTTCACTGTACTGAACCACTGTGGTATTAGGTGAGTACTTACGACAAACTTGTCACTTTATAACATGTTTAGTATTAACAAAATAAAAGTTTTTATAGGCCACTAATTTACTGGTTATTTGCCCTGTTGCCCACATGACTGCAACAAATCAACTTATTAAGTAACTAATAACCTATACTGGCAGAGATTTAACAAGTTTGGTAACAAATTAGAACACCATTCTGCTTTCTAATTTCGAATTCTACTAATATTTTGATTGTAGCTGTATAAATATAAATTTTCGCATGCACTCGACATTGATTAGCAAATCAGTCATTAATGGACAACGTCAAAGCGAAACGAACCGTCATAATGACAGACTATACTGCCATTGAAGCAAAGTAGTCCCAATGGATGCAAAATGCGCAAAGTTGTTCGGTCTGCGCACGGAGCTTGACTGCAAGCGGGGTGGGAAAAACTAAAACAGCTATATTACAAAAAAATAGACTAGTTTTATACTAGGTATAAATAAGAAGACAAATGAGGAATTAATGGCGTATTCGTGACATAACCTAATAGAGAAACGCTTTTCTAATTGGCTAGCTAATAGCTTAGTACTAGTTCAAACCTGATACTAAGTTTTTGTAATAACGGGGAAGGGGTTATTAGACTACGCGATTCAGAGAGTCTACTAAGACAGGCTTAGCCCTGTTGCGTCATAGGGTAAAAGAACTAGATGGAACAGACAGACTTACTGGCTAACTCTTATTGCACTACGCTGAGTCTTAGTAAGTATGTCTGAATAGCACGTAGTGTATTAAGCGCCTAAATCACCATAACTGTGTTCCGTCGGTGAGTGGGACTGCCAGAACCTTCTTGATAAGCTCGCTCCGCCGTTGAGTCTGTCTACGCGTCTGATTAAGTCTAGAGTCAAGATTAAACCCATTCCAATTAAAAGAAAATACATGTTCATAACCCCTCGAGTGAAACTCGCTGAGGACGCCGTCTTCCCGATAACAATTGATTGCATACCTCTATTATCTGGAAACACGATAGTAACTTGGGTAAATACAGCGGACAAGTATAATCAAGTTTTCGCGAAACTCCTTAATTGTATTTTACATAACGTACATTATTATATTTTCGTGAAAACTTGGTTAATGATTGAATGAATGAATGCTTGTTGATCAGCAAGCCTACGTCCTAGTGAATCCCATCGCGATTACTACTACAATTGCAAACAATGACATTTTTTTTTTCAATTAATTAGAAAGCAATCAAATTAGACGATAGGCATTGATATTTTTTTGGGGGGACGGTATTTGCCAGTACTCGCTCTGCTGCAGTCTTATTAAACTGACAAGACGTCTGGCAATGAAACTGAATGATGTTTTGAAACAATTGATTTAGCTAAGTGGCAGAAGTTCTAAGTAGAGCTCCTATACGTGCAATATTTTCGTGAAAACACGGCTCATTTTATCATACTATCATTATCTATCTTATCAATCTTGCACGTATTTCTTCCGCTTTTAATGAAGCCCATACCCTTTAGGTTCACTCCTCACGGAACTGATATATGCCCTATCTGAGGCACACAGACAAAGATTAGTCAATACTTTTTTTATTCTTCTTTTTAGGGTTCCGTACCCAATGGGTAAAAACGGGACCCTATTACTAAGCCTCCGCTGTCTGTCTGTCACTCTGTCAGTCTGTTACAAGGCTGTATCTCATGAACCGTGATAGCTAGATAGTTTAAATTTTCACAGATGATGTATTTCTGTTGCCGCTATAACAACAAATACTAAAAACAGAATAAAATAAATATTTAAGGGGGGCTCACATACAACAAACGTTTTTTGCTCGCTATTAATAACGGTAACAGGTAGAAGCTTGAAATATTCAGGAATTATTATGTTGTATACTTACTATGAAAAAAAAATATTAAATTAAAATAATAATATTTGAGAGGAGCTTCCATACAAAAAACATGAATTTTACGCCATTTTTTGCTTGATATTTATAATGGCAACAAGTAGAGGCTCAAAATATTCACAGAAAAATATGTTGTATTTCACTTTAAAAATAAATATTTAAATTTAAAAAATATATGTAATGGGGGCTCCCATACAAACGTGTATTTTTTTGCCTATACTGTCTAATATTGTAAGTTAATGGTACGGAACCGTTCGTGTGCGAGTCCGACTCGCACTTGGCCAATATTTCTCTTCTTTTCTAATATTTTCTTGGTCTAATTTATAAACATATTTTTCGAAATTACAGTTTTCTAGTACTAAGAGTTTCTGGAACACGGACAGAAAATATTGACCGACAGATAGACGAACATGGTAATAATAAGGGTTTTTACTATGTTGACCAAAAACAATTTATATCTGCGATTGTGGGTTTAGGCGTGTTTGTAATTAACGCCTGGTACTATTATTTATTCTGTGCTTCGCTTAGTTCCTGACGTAATGAAAGTTGTCTGAAAGAAATTGCTTTTAGCGTTAAGGTCTAATTAGTACAACTCAATTATGTACTGTCTATTGTGTATGGTGTACAACCAAAAATATCCTATCTTTTCTATTTTAAGAGTTCTTTCGGTGTGTAGCTGGCCTTAGCAGTATTTATGCGGTGAAATGTTCATATTGACTGACTGTCATTTGTCGCTCCGCATTCCGAATGGAATGGTGATTGCTAACGGCACATTTGCCCGAATTTGTTCTTGAACTAGGGAAAGCTTTTAGTGTTGGTCATGAACTTGGCAACCCTACAAAACTACTGAAATCTTAAGACGAGATAATTACCTACCTAGTTTTTGTCAATTCTAATTCTAACCCCCTTTACTAATAATTAACTTGCTACTGCTTAGTTTAACACTTGATGTTTTAGTCTAGTTTAACATCGCATGAGACAGCTAGTTTGCAATTAGTGCTTGTTGAAGAAAAAAACTAAATTATATTATTACCCGTCTCATATTTGTTCAAGTGGCATAATCGTTTAGTACGCGGGCTTAAATACAGAAAAAATATAATATTTTTTATAAGGGCCAGGGGCCGAGGGATACCGTTTATAGGGTGATGGCACCATTTACTCTAGCGAAGTTTGATTTCAATGTCTTTATGATGGCATTTGAGACTCAAACCCATGACTCTGCTGAATACGCTATAAAATCGAATAAGTAAGTAGCTAGTTACTACGGTAACATAACACCTGGTTATGTGGACCTCCTTTACCCTCATCCAATAAAATCTTCGATTTCCCTCAAATCTTTTAACTAAGCCGAACGAAAAGAAGCTTGCCCTTCCACCATAAGTTTACGAATTCTATGTACATTCCTTGCCCTTTTCATCGTAACTCAGTCATCATAAACTGTGCTCAAGGAGACTTTATAGTGTTGGTGGCCTTAATAGAACGTACAACGTGGACTTAGCAGGATAGCTTGGTGTTCCGCAAACAATAAATTACTCGTCGCAACGCTATGCTAGTTAGTAAAGGAGCTGTTTGAGATTTATCTGCTATCTTATATCGAATAGTGGTGTAATGATCATTACTTATCTTGATTATCGATATCGACTCAGTGACTCATACTTCGGGTTCTTATTTTTTTAATCTTTGCGGTCAATAAGCGAGCTAAAAATTTGAGGTGAGTTGAGTGAGATTAAATAAAATTACTGCTGTTGTAATACAGCTCGGGTAGATGTCGCTGACGTCACATAATGACGTATTCAAAAGAGACCAAAAATTTCACACGGCTGTATAGACAGCACAGTAGCTCAGTTGGTAAAGAGTGAGTTTAAATCCTATCTGTGTGCGAATTTTTGGTTTCTTATTTAAACTTATTTAAATGAAATGCTCACCTAGAAAAGTAGGAATAATAAATCAATTACAAAATATAATTAGGTAGGTAGGTATATATTTCATAATTTACGTATATTATTAAGTACATACTTCAAAATATGTTAGGTATTCAATTATTTAAGGAACTTCTTAGTTAGTCTTTAGTAATCTGACTTTCTCAATGACACCCTCGATAAAAAAGTTTATCGTGGCAATCGATTAAATCAAACCAATTTTGTCACATGTTAGTCTGTTTGTTATCGTCGTAAATACTTTGACTGTAAAAGAATCGACTAAACTAAATGTTAGTTATTAAATACATAATATGAATAAGTATTTAATATTTACTGTCGACGCGGTAGTTATGGGTCGATGTTACCCCGTATGACAAAAAGTTTAAATAAAAAACAATCTTTCTGATACACATTTATTTAGAATTATCTACGTTTATTAACGAAAAAGTAAAATACACCTTATACCTAACACAATATGATATACCATATTGATACACATAATTAGGGTTATTTTTAATTGGCAAATTTGATGTATTGAAACCAATCATACAAACACCTGAATGTGTATTATTTACAACATCAGGTGTACCCATTGCTAAAGCCAATTCGGCAACAGTTTTTTTTGAATTTAATTCGGATGTTTCAATACGTTTCTTACATCTAGGATAATAAGTCCATTTAAATTTACAACCATTACGTAATCTCAATACCTTACAATTTTCATAATTAGCTTGAATTTGTGGTCGACCAAAAGATCCATGGTTATTTTGTATATAAAACATTACTTCAAAAGAATCTTGATTAAATAAAGGATCAACTCTCAAATCAGCATATTCATCACCAACCTTTTCAACCTTACCCATATCATAATAACGATTCAATTCCAAATTCTCAATAGATTTTGAACATAAGATCTAAAATTAGCATTATCAATGCCATTAATAAGAAATAAATTCATATCTTTAAAATCAGAATCAAATTTGCCACCACCAAAAGTCCATGAACCATTTTTATAAACAACGCCTGAATAACAATATTTTAAAACTAATGGGGGACTCATAAAAAAGCCGACACGACGTTGTGGGCGCAGATATCGATTACTCCTCTTCTGACGACGATAATAACGATATCGACGCTTCTGACGACGACGGGGTTTCCATACTTTCTTCTTTCGGAACACACGCACGCTCCGCCTTCCAGTATTCCTCATTCGCACTAACAAACAACAAACGTGATTTTATTGCATCATCCATCTTTTCATCAAGGTCATTCGATACAAATATAATTGGGCCCCTATTCCCCCTTATCTCCCCTATGAAGATAAAGATCCAGTTACACCACTTTTACGGGATCTGGTGGACTCCTGCAGTCGAGAAGATGACAACCTGGTCATCGGATGTGATGCGAATGCACACCACGTGGTCTGGGGAAGCTCGGACATCAACGATAGAGGAGAGAAGTTATGGCACTATGTGGTAAGCTCTCCCCTTCAATTATTAAATTCAGGAAATAAGGCGACATTCTTCAATGCTCGTAGGGCGGAGGTGATCGATATAACCGTAGCGAACAACAAAGCTGCCAAGAACATTAATAGCTGGCATGTGTCAGACGAGGTCTCGCTTTCGGACCACAACTACATATGCTTTGGGTACAGTTTGGATACGCCTATCGAAACTGTTCGCAGAAGAAATCCTAGGAATACAAGATGGGATAACTTCAAGACTGAACTTAAAGTTTAACTTAATCAACAAAGAGTTGAGCTGAACTCTATACTAGATATAGAATTCGAGGCAGACAGAATTAATAATGCGCTAGAAGTTACATGGAAAGACAACTGCCCGGAAAACAAAGCAATTGCAAGGAGACTACCATGGTGGACCCAAGAGGTAGCTCAAATCAGAAAAGAGACAAGGAGGGCATTCAATGTAGCTAAAGCTACGAATAACTTCAGTGAATACAAAAAGGCACTAACGCGATACAGCACTGCGGTTCGAAAGGCAAAACGTTCTGCCTGGAGAGCTCACTGCGAGAAGATCAGCTCAGTACCAGAAGGAATGAGACTGACAAAAGCGATCTCCACCACAAAATCAGCTCCACTATCAACAGTAACAAATGAGAATGGAGAACGCACAAAGGTCGGAGCCGAAACGCTGAAAGTAATGATTAAAACCCACTTTCCCGGCGCCAAGACTATAGGTGAAAACGAAGATGCCATTAGCCAGGAAGACCAAGCGAGAAGGACCACGCAAAGCGACTGGCTAGTGGCGAAGAAGGTAGTGGATGCTGCCAAAGTTAAAGTAATCTTTATTCCTAAACCAGGTAAAGCAGATTATGAGGAACCAAAAGCGCTCAGACCGATCAGCTTACAATCATTCCTACTAAAAACGTTGGAAAAAATGGTTGATAGGCATATCAGGGAAGGTGCATTGAGAAAATTTCCTCTACACGGTCTACAGTGCGCTTATCAGTCCGGCAAATCAACGGAGACCGCACTTCACTATGTCACAAAAAGAGCAGAGTACGCTCTAGAACATAAGGAACTGTGCCTAGGGGCTTTTGTGGACATAGAAGGTGCCTTCGACCGCACAACATTCGAATCCATAAGAGCATCCGCGAATGAGCACGGCATATCTAAAACTATCTGCAGATGGATAGATTGCATGCTCAAAGGAAGAATAATACACTCTGAGCTAGTGGGAGAACATCTTACTTTGAAAACCACTAGAGGATGCCCCCAAGGCGGAGTCTTATCGCCGCTTTTGTGGAGCTTAGTTGTAGACTCGCTACTGGCCAGACTAAATGAAGGACCTTACTACACAGTAGGTTATGCAGATGACCTTGTAATAATGGTCAACGGAAAATTTCCGAGGACGGTATCGGAACTAATGCAAAGAGCGCTGAACATCCTTCAGAACTGGTGCGAAAGCAATCATCTGATGGTCAATCCCAGCAAAACAACAGTGGTTCCGTTTACAAGAATGAGAAATCTCCAAGGGCTTGGGACGATAACATTATATGAAACCCAGCTACAATGGTCCAAAGAGGTTAAGTATCTAGGATTAACACTAGATAAGGAACTCAATTGGAGCAAGCACACTGACATAACAATTTCTAAAGCAACAAGAGTTTTTGGAATGTGTCGAGCGGCCTATGGTAAAACATGGGGATTAAACCCAAGGATTATAAGATGGATATACACAATGATGGTGCGACCTATAATTACATATGGCAGCATTGTCTGGTGGACAAGGACAAGGCTAGTAACATGCAGAAAGGCTTTGGAAAAATTACAAAGAACTGCTTGTCTAGCGATAACGGGGGCCTTCAGAAGCACTCCAACGGCAGCAATGGAAGTAGCACTAGAACTTCCTCCGCTGCATATTGTGATAGAGACTGAGGCAAGGAAGGCACTGCAAAGACTTAAGGTCTCCCAGCTTTGGGATGCATCCAAACCTCAAACGAATCACACTCTATGGGAAGGAAATTCGGATTTGAACAGGATCCTTCAAATGGACTGTGATCGAACAAGTCCAAAATTTTACTTCCAAAGACTATACAAAGTCCACCTCCCTACAAGGGATGACTGGAAACAACGCCCACCCAAGCCGGAACCGGATAGCATAATCTGCTATACGGATGGATCCAAAATGGATAGCGGCACAGGTGCGGGAGTTTACCTGAAAGACTTCCAAGAAAGTCAATGCATGGGTGTAATGGCAACAGTTTTCCAAGCGGAAACCTATGCTATACTCTCATGTGCATTGAGGAATCTAGATCAAGGTGTGAAAAACCGCACTATCTATATTCTCAGTGACAGTCAAGCTGCGTTAAAGGCACTGTCAAGGGCAAAAGTGAACTCAAAATTAGTCATAAATGCCATTGAAGTACTTAACAGACTCGGCAAACATAATAAACTACGTTTAATATGGATACCGGGTCACACAGGTTACGAGGGTAACGAGAAAGCAGATGAATTAGCGAGATGGGGCTCATCGGCTAGACTAATTGGCCCTGAGCCTTTTATAGGATTGTCGAATGGAACAATTAACACGGCATTCAAGAACCACATAAAGGCCAAACATGCCCAGAAATGGTCCAGAATAAATGCCCTGGATCACTCTAAAGCCTTTCTTGATCTGAATGCTAGAAAATGGTACAAATACCTAATGCTTAACAGCCGCCAACACTCGAGACCTCTGCTGGGGGCATTAACTGGTCACTACGCCACAAATAAAATGCTTCTCAGAATGGGGCTAACTCAGGACGGCAGCTGCAGAGCCTGTGGGGAAGAGCCAGAAGACATGAAGCACTTGATGTGTGAATGCGATGCACTGGCTAGAACCCGAATGGGTCTTCTTGGATTGGCTTACCCAGACTCGGAAGACTATAGGCTCTTCAGACCTAAAGACATAGTAAAATTTATAAAGGAAGTCTTTAAGGAACACTGAAGAGTAAAGGTATGGGGAGTCACAAAAGATCCTAGTGGGTCGAGGTGCTCCGTGGGTTAATGCCCATGGCCCCTATAAAGATAAGATAAGATAAGATACCCCGTTGATATTTTTTTCAATATTCTTATTACCATTGCCCACATCGAATTTTATTGATCAATAATTGATTTCTCGACAAATTTCACTTTTGCAAACTTATTGATATCGATATTAAGACATTTTTGTCAGCACTTTAGACTAGATACGCACCTGTGCTTGCGATGCAAAGATGCTGCGAATATACTGCCGACACGTGAGCTGTATGCAGCAAAAACATATTATTAGCACAGAATAAATAATAGAACAAGTTTATTAGGTAAAGGTTAGGTATAATTTATAGTCATGGGATATTTTTATAATTAGTGATGTTTTTATTAAGTTGAGACGATTATTAAGAATAGGGAATTCGATTTCATTTAAAAAATTCAGTTCAACTGCTTATTCTGTGGTGCAACTCTCATTAAAAAGCACATACATGCCTACATTATTATTGTGCAACCAACCTTACTATACAACTGCGTCCATCTGACGCAGTTGTATAGTAAGGTTGCCACGCAGATGCCAAAGAGTAAACTTTGACGTGTGGATGCCTGTCCATATATTTATAAAATGACTTTAGATTTATAATATATACAAACAATATACAGTCTGTCCAGGCTCCGACATAGCCTTCAAGAGGTCATAGATGAGTTCCCCTGTAACATTTTTCTCTGTTACAAGAACCTCGAAAACAGACCCAAAAAATACCACCTTTCCATACAAAGGTACCTAGCCGATTTACTAAATAGGTAAGTGAAAAAAAAATTGGGATTTCAAAGTTGATCCTGAAAGCGTTTTGGATACGGATATCAATCTCTTCCTCTCTGTGGTTAGTATCTGATGCACGGCAGCTCTTCACAAGGTTCTGGTGTCTAGGCTGATACGCAGAAGAACTAAAATTCGAGTCTACAAAACTGTTATTAGACCAATTTTAATGTATGGATGCGAAGCCTGGACACTGACCTTGAAAGAAGAGAATAAGCTGTTAGTGGCGGAAAGGAAAATTTTGCGAAAGATTCTGGGACCGAAGAAACTGGGAGATGGGAGGCTGAGAGTCAGGAAGAACACGGAAATTGAAGACCTAGTGTCCAAACCCAACATTATCGAAGAAACCAAAGCAGCTAGGCTTCGATGGCTCGGACATTTAGAGAGAATGGAAAAAGATCGTGCCGTGAAGAGAGCGTACCTGGGACGACCAAATGGGAGACGCCCGGTTGGACGCCCTAGGTACCGCTGGAAAGACGTCGTAGCTCAAGACCTGCTCAACCTCGGCCATAGCGACTGGCAAGAACTCTCGCAAGACCGAGATGCATGGCGTAATCTGGTGTCGGAGGCCAAGACTCACTTTGGGTCGCTGCGTCACCCCAGTAAGTAAGTAAGTAAAGTTGATCCTATTAAGAAAGTGGTAGCAATTTTGCTTCTTAATCACCACATGAAGGTTCCGACTCCGGTGCCGGGACTATATATTTTTTGACTGCTCACAACGCAAAGGCTGGCCTCTACATTGGCCAGAGAGTTAATAATGATGTATACAGGTGTTAGTGTGCCAAAACAGTCTTGTCAATTTGGGTATGGAGAGAGATTTTTTTTCACGATGACGCCACTTGTGGATGGAAAAGATTTAATAGATCAGAGCCCGTAGACAAGATGCAATCTATTCTAAAGCGAAGTTCGTTACCGCTAACAAAATAAATAAAATTGACATAAGCCATCGAACTGTCACGTGACTTTTGCATACATTTTGTTAGTGATAGCGAAGCTCGCTATAGAAAGATTGCAACTTGGCTATGGTCCCAGGAGGATAAAATGAAGAAACAAAACTAACAATAGAGCCTAAAGTTTTTATAAGTTATTAAGATACGGAACCCTAAAACATAGCTTTACTAAGGGAAATCCATTTCGGTTCTTGCACAATATGATGCATTAGCGGATAAGTCAACACGAAATGTTTGTTCATAACACAAAATGTTTGTTTCATTCATACATACTTAAGTATATCTGTTATTATTGCACACAGTTAACCAATACCAATTCACCATCTAATTTAGTCAACTATGATTGAAAGCTGTATTATGTCAAATATGTTATTATTTGTACATATGGGTAGGTATACCTAATGTGAATCTAAGCGATCTTATTGTGTTTGGAATATAAAAGTTTTAAAATACTCCAAAGTAAGTTAAGTTCTCTGTTCGATGACTTCATAGTTTTAAGGATTACCTACTTCTCAACTAGAGTGTAAATCTTCTTAGTCGGGCACTCTTGGCAGAGTGGTAGTGGCTGTTGATGGACAGGGTTGCGGCTCGCCGTCGCCGCTCACTTTCAGGGCTGCAGCACGACTTGCGATGTCTTTCCATCTCTGCCGGTTTTCCGCATTGCGAGCACATTGTATGGCAGTGGATCAGGTAGTTGTTTTAATAAGGTCGATCCAGCGGGTTGGGGATCAACCACGTGGTTTTTTGCCTTCCACACGGCCCTGCACAACAATCGAGTCCTCATTCCTAGAGATGTGTCCAAAGAACTTTAATATTCGCAACTGTACAATCAACGAAAGTCTATCTTGTATATGAAGCTCTTTGAGGATGGAGTTATTGGTGGGGAACGCCGTCCATGGTATCATTAGCAATCGTCTCCAGCACCACATCTCCAAGGCATCGATTTTTTGGCGATCTTTTTTTCTAAGTGCCGGGTTTCAGCCCCGTAAAGAAATATTGGAAATACGAGGCATTTCATTAAGCGGACCTTTGTGTTTATAGTAATTCGCCTGTCTTTCCAAATCTTTCTCAGCCGTTCTACTGCTGATCTAGTGATGACGCATCTACGCTTGATCTCGTCTTCGCATCCTCCAACGTTCGTGATAGTGGAACCAAGGTAAATATAGAGTGTAAATAGGTGGACTTAATGCCATGTGTCATGTGTCACTCTCTACTAGTAATATCGCGTACTTACAGAAGTGAAATTGAATGAATTGTTTGGACATAAAAAAAAAGTTGAGTGTTTTTTTACCTTTCATAAAATCATAGCATCAAATGAAACAAAAATCTTACTCAATCAAGCTGTGCAGAAACTCATTTCATTGAACATAATATATTGAAAGCAAGTTCTAAGATATTCCTGCAATCAATTGTCAATTCCCCTGAAGCGCAATGTCTGACTTGATGTAAGAATAATATTTTTAGAATATCGCCAACGTCCATCCTCCACATTCTAGTCACGATAGCTCGGTCCGACAATGTTTGTATGGGATATAAGTTCATTTGTAAAGGTTTTGCATCAATTTGTTTAAAAAAACAATGTATTAATAACTCCACAGAGCCTTTAGCATATCAGTCTACAGTCATCTCTGTTAAAAACCTTCGTTGAGAAATTCACAGTGGTTTAAAAAAGTTGTGCAGGAGTTCACCAACTTACGTTTAAATTTTAATCAGTTGGTTGAGTATTATTCGACATATTTTATATAGAAATAGAAACATTTCTTTGGCACAACACACAAAAAGAGAAAAAAGTACAACAAAAACAAGAAAAAAACAAGATCAAAAGGTTGAAAGTTCTGTCAATATAACCGCCAAATGAGGTTTACCAGCCGTTCAAAAATTGGTAAACTCGGGTATCAAGCTTCAGGCTAAAAATGCGCACACGGGCACGATTTGCTACGCTAATACGCTAACTTTTAATCTGATAAAAAAGTAAAATAAAATTGTAAAGTGTTAAAAAATCTTTGAAAAAAGCTATCGGATCTTAAATCTTAATCTTGGTATCTTCAACGACAGTTTATCTAGCTTTCACAGAGTGGTTGGGATTATTGTGGTGAAGCTGTATGAGTGAACATGGGCCGTGTGGTTTGATGCACTTCGTCATCACAAACAAAAAAAAATTTGCTTGTTTATTTTTCGTTTCACAATCTCTATGTTTAAACTTTACGATCAGTGTAATGCCAGCATCTGTTACAGAGCATCATAGCGGTAATCTAGATAATCCAATATAGCTCAATGCGACGACCTAGACCGAGGTGCATGCAGCCTACACATGTCCGGAAGTGCTGTAAATATTGAACGTTACAGGTTCTGAACATTTTTGAACTGAAGATTTTTATAAGCGTGTTTTTTTACATTTTGAATTGTTATTTTTTAATAAGTACTCCTAATGTCATCATCATCCTAGCGTTATCCCGGTTGTACTCTCGCACGCGAGGGCCCAGGGTCCGCTGACCATGATCCAGGATGTGGCATATCAGGTAATTACAGTGGAGCGACTGCCATCTAACCTCCGTGACCCTGTTACCAGGGGAACCTGACCAGTTTGGATCATGGTTACACATTCAGTCGCCTGAATGTGCAAGTTTCCTCACGATGTTTTCCCTCACCGTAAGAGCATCGGTTAGTGAAATAACTAATGTACTTAACTCAGAAAAAGTCATTGGTACATGGCGGCACGTGGGATCGAACCGGCACCTCCCGTATGAGAGGCAACCCGCTAGCCACTGCGCCACCGACGCTCAATAAGTACTCCTAATGTAAGACTCGCAAATTCCATACATAGTTTGTATACCGTAACTGGTTGGTAACTGGTAACAACAGTTATTAGTTTAGCAGTATTATTCGTTGATCTTGGGTGGTGGATATTTTTGTACCAAATACAAAATCCTTAGAATAAATTCTCTAAAGTGACTAAGATGAAGTAGATAATGGTACGGAACTCTTCGTGTGTGAGTCCGACTCGCACTTGGCCGGTTTTTATTGTTAGAATGCCCACAGTTTTAGAACCTTTCCCAGTGGGCGATAATTAGCTTATGCGCCTTATGTAAACAACACATACGGGCGAACGCTGCAATGCATTGTTCATGTTGTATTTATGTCTTTATCGGTTTAAATCGTAGTTAGGTACACTAAACTATTTCATTAAATATTTCTTAAGTCAGAAATAGATTGCCTTCTCTCTATTTTTTGGTTTTGCATTGGTCAAAACTTTTTCATTTTGCATCCTAAACGAAGTCTGAAAGAATATATAAATAATAAATGAAATAAAACAAAGTCAGTAATATTTTACGCCTAACTAATTTCTAACAGTAGCGAGTGGAAGAAAACAATGTTTGTTTCTGTTACCCCAATATTCTAGTACCTTTAAGGCAAAACTACCATTAGTTTTTCCCTTAGTTTACTCCAGTAAGACCATTGCTGGTCTTTTAGACCAAAACAAAAATTACAAATGTCTGCCTATTATTTAAAAAAAAATCAGGATTTTGTGCTTATAGTAAGTAAACCTATTATTGAGAACTAAAATCCTGGTTTTCTGTATTGGTGTAGTGGTTCGCACCCCGGACTACAAAATCAGCGATTGCGGGTACTAATCCCGCAAGGGGCAAATGTTTGTGTGATGATGAGCACGAGCATTTGTACCTAAGCCGTAGATGTTTATAATCGTATATACAAGTATGTTTATCTGTTATCCTAGTTGCCATAGCACAAGCTCACGCTTAGTTTGAGACTAGGTAACTGTGTGGTTGTTGAAACAGTTTATTTATTTATTTACATTAAGTGACGATGCGGCCGAAGATGGTTACACCTTACATTTGCAAAAACTTGTGTCTAACATCAAACATAATCAATGTTTAGGATGCCTAGAGGGCATTATTAGTGTTTAACTCTGTTATGAGGAAAAACTTAGTAACTACGCGGCTGGCTCCACTGACATTAGAATTCCCGACCTCAAAATAATGTCATGACATTGTTCTGATCCATAAAAAACTGTTGCCTTAATTAAATGACTCCTTATGCTAATGTTGATTCGTTCGGCTTACCGTATCGATATGTCGGCGTTCGCTGGCTTACATTAATGACATTAACTTGGCTTGTGTGCTAGTGATGGGACAACAAAGACAAAAATATCGATATAGATTTATATGATGTCCATCTATTAATAAAAGTATTTTCTTTTTTTCGTTCTAAATCGTTTTATCGCTATCTTGCCTCAATTTATCGATGCAAAAGAACTTTAAGTGCCTGTAACGGCCGTAAGAAATACAAATTCAATAAAATTTATGTATTTCTGGATAGGTATAGACAAGTATGCGTACAAGTTACAAGAAACTAGGGGCAGACTAATTTTATTGACTGAACTACGTTCAAATATAATGTTACCGAAATTATTTCACTGAGCATTACGTTAGACATTATCATTACCTATCTCACCTAGAAACTATTGTACTAGTTTTAAATTTCAGTCGTTAAAATGTCTTTGTAAACTTCCTAGAGATCTCATTAAGTATACAGTAATAAAACTTAATATCTCGTCAGTTAATGGCAGTTAAGAACTCTACACGGTAATATTAAGTAGCATCGCCTTTATATAAGAACGCACTAAAATTGTACTAAATTCGTACTCAACAATAACTAAGTTTCAGTAAACTAAGTACGCAGGTTTGAGACTGCAGACTATGAAAGACTTGAGGCATGAAGGCAAGAGGCATTACAGTAACGAACTTTGTTCTCGATGCGTCTTCCAACACGTGGTCGTCCTACTAAGAACTTTATACTTTATTTTTATTTACTTAAGAACCTTTCTGCCCCAACAGCAGCTTTCATATACGTACGTACCCTGGGAAAAAAGTTAGTTGAACAAATCTTTTGATGTGGCAAAGAATCTGTAATACAAACGGTCAAGTTCTCCGTCCAACTTATACGCTCCATTCTCCTCCAGCACCACATCTCGAAGGCTTCCAGTCTCTCTCTGTTCCTCTTTGTCAATGTCCACGCTTCACATCCATAGAGTGCTATACTCCAAATGTACACTTTAACAAGTTTTTTGCGAACTTTGCTTGATATTCTGGCCTTGAGCAGGTGCTTTTTTGCATTATAAGCTTGTCTCGCCATCGCTATCCTTGCTTTTATATCTGGTGTACATCTAGAGTCACTAGTTATCAAGCTACCTAGATATTTGAAGGTTTTAACCTGTTCTATTTTTGTGTTATTTATTGAGATAGGGCTATATTTTTCCTTTTTAGAAGCAATTAGTATTTTTGTTTTATTTATGTTAATTTTGAGACCAAATTCTTTAAAAATAGTGTCCATTTCTGTAACCAGTTCTTCCAACTCCAATCTGTTTTCTGCAATGGCTGCAATATCGTCGGCAAAACGAATGAATTTAAATACGTCCCCATTAATTTTGACGCCTCCCTTTTTTGATTCCGTTATTCTTAAAGTGGACATCCCTGCCTAACTCCCTGTCTTATTTTTGCCTTTCCATTTTCCGTATAAATAATAAATAAATAAATATTTTTTTTCGATTTTCGGACTTTTTACTCGTGCTGTAAGACCTTCTTTCTTGCCAAATTTCATGAGTAAGGTCTATGAGAACCCTATATGTTTTGATTCTACCGCGAAATGTTAGAAAATACAGCTAAAATGGCCTTGACTTTTTATTGCGTAAAATCGAAAGGTTGATTTTTTCACAGATTTAAGGAACCGCAGCCGCAGCAACATGACACCTCTACGCGTTCCTTGTGAAAAAATGGCCTTGACTGACAGATGGACGGACGGACAACAAAGTGATCCTATAAGTTTGTTTTTTCTCTTCTTTTCGATTCGGAGCCCTAAAATTTAGCGCCTAGATTCTCATAAGGACGCCGACGCCCCTTTAACAATTGATGTCTATTGTGTCTAGAAACACGATATTTGAAGGGTTATACGATTCTGCTAAGTATCTGGCCAATGTAACATTGCTTACTTTGATGCAATATTTGTACATCTACACTTTAAGGCTAACTTAAGGCTTCGTTTTTTCTAGGCTTTTAATAAAACATGCTACTAACACTAAATGCGTCTGTCACTTTATTGAATAGAATATTTATTCTTTTAGTGTAAAGGACGAAAATCCTTGACTTTGAAAGATAGACTCACTATTGTACGGACAATAGCACATTAGGCTAAACACTTGTTCGGTTGTTATAGGGTCTATTTTGTAACGAAAATGTATGTTTAATTTGCTGCTAGCTGCTACTGTTTACACGGCTGCACATCAGACTACCCTACTTTGACCTTGAGGTCGCCTTTATTACCTACGTTATAAAATCTGTTTTCGTAGTTCAAATCTTTAACCTAACGTGCTGCCGCTTTACTTATTGAAGATTCAAAGGTTAACAGAATTTAGCTCAAGATTAAAAGTATAACCTCACTGGGAATAACATAATAATATAATATGGTTACTGCCTAACACAAACTTATTATTTTTCTAAACCTTATTTTTTAGAAATACAAAAACCGATCTTAAATTTTTGCAATAACCTACGGCATATAGAAGCTATTTCGTCGGTACGTTCAGTGGCCCATATCAAACTACATAATAAGTATTTACCAACTTGTACTTTTTTCTTCCATACCGAACTACTTAGTACTTACTAACTTTTTATTTCAAGTTCATTTAATTTTGAAAATTCAAAATCCTTAGTGCCTAAAAGTTTTACTAAAGTGGGGTGTGCAATTGACTCTTATTGCAAAACAATGTACGTCTATTTATAGGTAATCCTAGCATTTAAGATCAATGCTTAAGCCAAGATATCTGTCTGTAGCAGACTATTGTAACATCTTAGAGATCCCGATAACGCCACACGATAGCTTCGCTTTGTCTTATCATCTTCATTGATTAACTTAATACAATAATAATGTTAATTGATGCTGATTAACTTTATACATTAATAATGTTAATGCACTGGTCAGGTCATGTTAATGTCAGCTGTTAATCTTTAATTGCACTAGTCTCAGTACTTACACTTATTAAATGCTTTTAAACCACCCATACATGATAAACTAATCAAATAGGGAACATGTCTAAATCCAAAGAGAACAGATAAAATTCTATGCAATTAGGTATGTATAGTTTTCGATAGTTTTTTTTCAATATCTGTAGAGTCAAGACTGAAAAATTTTTGGTCAGCAATAAGCAAGAAAAATAAACATTTGGTAATATCAGATACACGAGTGTAACAAACACCGAACCAAATTAAGTACAAAAGACATAGGCAAAAAAAATAAGAAAAACATTTGAAGTTAAAAAAAATTGCGGAACGAAAACTTAAAGTCACCATTTGCACACAAATTACAGGACTGATTGCTGAATGAAACGATCTATTCCTATCCTGACATTTAACATAGTATTAAAATGTTATTTAACTACGTTAAGTCTACTAATTTACAATAACAAATCTTGCATAAAAATCCGAAAGACTTAATCATAAGACATTTGATTTTTTCAAGAATCAAATAAACTTTCCTAAGCAGCCAATACCAAAATCCTTATCGCTCATGGTATCGATACCGACAAAACAGACATCACTAGACAGTCACTTTGAAAATTCGATTAACGCGATACACTTAGAATAATGTCTAGTGTCCCGCAGGACTGACCCCGCGACGGTTCGCGTGCCACCGCCGAGCCAGTGGCCACTCGACCATGACTTCAGGTTGACCATAGTTCTCTAGGTGAGTTGCCTTTAACTGTTTATGTAATGTAATGCTCGTTAACTGTCTCGTTGGTCTAGTGGTCAGCACGCTGGGTACTATCCACGATCAGGTCGAAAATGTTGGGTTTTTCTGTCTCGAAATAACTCAGCTCCGCTCCGGAGTCAGGAAGTTGGTGGTGTTAACACCTCCGTGCCTCGGAATACACGTTAAGCCGTTGGTGTTGCGCTTGATCTCTCTACGGCCTTGTCGGCCTGCCGTCTCAACGAATTATGAGAGTGAAGGAACAGAGGGTGCACCTGTGTATTGCCACAATAGACCAATCATTGGTCAAGATGGCTATCTTAAGGCCCAAAAAAACAAATAATAAATTAGACTATTACTTATAATAAGACTCGTTTGCACTATATTTAGTAGAGAGTAGTTGAAAGTCACGGAAAACCTTTTCCACGACTTTTCTCGCGCCAAATTTCCTCGTTCCATCGCCCCTTCCACCCCCTTATAATGTTTTTATTTCGCAACAAAAACAGGCTACCTTCTTTTTAAGAGTCCCCAACTATATCTAAATCCAATGTTATCCACTTAAATTGATTATTTTGTGAATTTAACGCTTACGAGTAGTTCCTCTCTTTTAAAAAGTCTGGAAGAGAACGCTTTTAGCGATAAGACCGACGTCATTGTAAGTACCTCTTTCTGTGTAGATGCTGTACTCTTTATAATTTAATAGTGTGCTATAAACAGTTATATATCTACCTTGGTACGTTATATTAAATTTTATTACTAAGTTAGGTATACGACTGCTCACTCATACCCTTCTGTCAAACCCTTCACGAGTGTCCCTTGAATCTTTATGACAGTTTTCGTCGTTTTGACAACCCTATAGGCGAGAGATTGGATTGAAAAAGGTTTTTCTATTATGAAATACCCTGCTTTGTTCTATGTTATGCTTGTAAGGTTACAAACTATTCAGATAGTCATGTTGACTTTGACATTACAGACTACCGTGTTTTTAGAGATGTCCACATTCAGGAGTTTCTTACAGTTGCGAGATCGATTCCCGCAAGAGGCAAATAATAGTAATAATAAATTGTTTCAACAAACACACCAATTACCTAGCCTCAAACTAAGCATGAGCTTGTGCTATGGTGACTAGGATAACGGAAAGACTTTCTTATATACATTTATAAACATCCATTACTTAGGTACAAATGCTAGTGCTCATCACACAAACATTTGCCCCTTGCGGGATTCGAACCCGCAACGACCTGGTAATGGTTTATAAAAAGTATATATTTTTAACCGACTTCAAAAAAGGAGAAGGTTATCAATTCGACTGTAAGTTTTTTTTTGTGGCTATGTTACCTCATATGAGTGATTCTCCGAGGGTCGGTTTTTGGCGGTCACACGTTCTTAATTCCCAACCCATTCAATAAACAGCTTCGGAATCAACTTTATATGATTCTCTGTTTATTCATCTACACGAACATAGTTTTAAACATAAAATAGGGCTTACAGTTATTTTTTAAATAATATTTAACCGCCAAAAACGGGAGCAAAACCGTTGTTCTCCGCGTGTCCGCACGACCTCGCGCTCAGTTCAACCACTAATATCTTTATTGTTTGTTGTGTTATGTATACATATTATATGTCAAAAAAATTGTAAATAAGTCAAAATTAATTAATTATAAAAACAGTAATGATATCGTTTAAACAGAAAGAGTTAGAAAATATTTTGTCTCGGTCACACGATTGTGATAGATTCGTGAACGCGACATATAAGGCCTCATAGCTTCAAAGAGCCTCAACTTTCTGACAAACTTAATGGCCCTACGGAAACTTTAGTTCCATTACAGTATCATTGGAGAACAAACGCCTTTCTTGTCGCTTTGATACAGAAAATACAGGCACATAAATTCATCAATTTTTTTCTGGCAACCTTTTCAAGAAACCCTTCATGGTAAAATTTTAAAGATAATAGAATGATTTAGATGTAAGTGTTGAATATTCAGTATAAAACCCCTTTTCAATTTCTTCGCCCTCTATTTAGTTTTTATATTTGTCAAGCAACAACTAGTAAATTTTTGAAAATGTAAAATTTTCGTAACTTTCGGCACATGGTTTTCGGGGACAATTGACCACGAAGGTTATATTTCACTCCACGTAAGGTTACGAAGGTCTCTTTATGCAATCTTAATTTACTTCTCTATCGGTCTGTAGATGTTTTTAAATAACCATGTTATCGTTTACTCCCAAAGGTATTAGCAAACGATAGTTTGTGTAGGTAGAAGCATGAGTTTTTCTTGTATTTATCTATTTTAATCAAAGATGAGCCAAGTTGCTGTGCCTTTTCTCTCGGACGCCTTCGATGCTTTTTCGGCCTTTTATCCAGGGGTTGGTATGCCCGATTGTCCTTGGGTGCAGCGTTCTTGGGATGATATTAGAGCGAAATGTGTCACAGGTCATCTTCTGGCAGGTGCTACAGGAGCAGACCTGGCAAGGCTGCGAGCGGTTTCACGGTCGGAATCAGGGGCGTGGTTGCAGGCTCTGCCTTCACCTCATTTCGGCACTTTATTAGATGATGACTCTTTGCGGGTGGCTGTTGCCTTTCGCTTGGGCTGCAATGTATGCGAACCTCATATATGCATATGCGGCTCTCGGGTGGAGGCAGATGGGCACCATGCATTGAGTTGCCGACGATGTGAGGGTAGATTTCCTCGTCACCACGCTCTCAATGACATCATACGGAGAGCACTGGCGTCTGCAAATATCCCTTGTGTACTTGAACCACCTGGCCTTAGTCGTACAGATGGAAAAAGACCAGATGGCCTAACTTTATGGAAAAGGGTAGATGTCTTTTGTGGGACGCGACGTGTGTTGGCACATTTGCGGCCTACCATTTGGGTCGGACCACATTGGCGCCTGGGGCGGCAGCCGAGACAGCAGCGCTTAAAAAACACTCAAAGTACAGTGCCTTAGAGACCAACTACCATTTTGTCCCCTTTGCTGTCGAGACGGCAGGCTGTTGGGGGTCTGAAGCAAAGAGTTTTGTTGCGGAGGTAGGCCGTCGTTTGAGGGTGAAAACCAATGATCCTCGCTCAGGGTCATACCTAATTCAGAAAATAGCTTTGGCCATTCAGCGGGGTAACGCAGTGAGTGTCATGGGCACTTTCCCTCCAGGGTTGACATTGTGTTGATTTATTAATGTATTTAAAAAAAAATGTCATTGTATTTTTATTATTATAAATATACTATTATTATGTATTTTTAATCAAATATGGTTGCTGTGCCTATTTGATTGAACCCCGATATTCTACTAACTAAATATATGGTTGGCTTATTCATTAATCGACTTCAATAAGGAAAGTTCTTCATAGAATTCATATATGAGTAACTTGATAAAACACTGTCCTTAAGTGAAGTGTGCACATGTGGAATAAAAAGGATTTGGCGTAACCAATACATCACACACCTTTGATTAATAGCATTACACACAAACTTGGGAAAAAGAAGCTGGAGGGTGCTGGACTAGACGAATTTCCGTGTTCAAGTGGCACTCCACCTGTATCTATTAGAAACGAAAACTGTGATTTACTGTTTTAGGCGACAGGAGTACGTTCACCTGGGACAAGTGATTTAATTAGGTAGGTTCACCTTGGCTGGACAGAGTCCGAAAAACTACGCGAGAGCATCATTTTGACCCAAATACTTCAGTGATTAAAAACGAATGTCTACAACCAATCCCAAACATAGTCTCTTTCTATGGGCATAATAAAAAAAAGTTTAAGGACACACAACGAGCTATGTTGGGTGTTTCTCCACGGGATTGAATTGAAGAGATACATAGAAGAACTAAAGTAACAGACCTATGTCTGAGTGATCTACAGGGCTATCGTGTAGATCACTAAGCTCAAGTGGCAGTGGGCAGGGTGCAGTGCAAAAAGGTTCTTGATTGGATTCCATTTGGTCAAAAGCGTAGCGTAGGGCGTCCACCAGCAAGATTGACAGACGACCCTGCAAAGGTCGCATGATCGCACTGGATGCAGGCCGCATGTAACCAGTCACGTTGGAAGTTTTTGGTGTAGGCCTATGTGGACGTCATGCGTCTGATTATGCTATTGATATGCATGTGTGCATTTAGTACATAACCTAACAAAAATAAACCTTATTTTTTGTACTGGACTACAGAAACTTTACTTTCTATCTACTAGTTGTTTTTAAAATATTATACATTTTATGTAACATCTTATAACCCATAAGATAATAGAAGAATAATTAAGATGGAGGTGCTGCAGTGAGCAGCAAAAGTGATCTCACTCATTGAATGACGTTAGGAGTGAACCAGTATTTTTCAAAGTGGCTCCTGTTGCGAAAAATATGGTTCAAAGCTAACTGAGATAGATTGGACATGTGTAATGAAGAAATGAAAAATACGCTTAATAAAAATGCGTTAGTAAAAAGAAAGACTTTTCTAGACTATAAAGAAGACTACTGGCTACATGGTGAACAATCATTAACAAAGTCATGTAACAGGAACAGCCGACCAAATGAACAAAAGACAAACTGATCCGGCCCACAGTGAAATACTCGTAGCAGCTAGCAGATATTATACTCGTATTATCAGTCGTTTGCCTGCTGATACATGAAATTTATTTTATGTTTTAAGTTGTTTTATGTTTATATTACTTTACCTATAGTTATCTGCTAACAAAACATTTATTTCTACTATATCGTTAAATCGGAACCTTTTACTTATATAAAAGGTAAAGAGATTTATTTATTAATGATTTTCATGCTTTTTACTACAAAAAAACAATAAATTTTATTAAAAGCAGGTAAAATATTAGTTATTTAGGGTTTATTTGAAATATTTTTATGTAATAAAATAGAACTTCGCAATGAAAAATACTTTTCGTAACTTTCGTGGAATCAGAAATAACTTTCGTGGGTACCGAAATTTCAAAATTAAATATCGGAGGGAATACTAAACCGATTAGTTTGATTCCAACAGGATTCATTATAATTTTAGGCCTTCTTTAGTGTACTATATTTTTCTTATCAAAAAAACTTAAACTAAAAATCGCCACGAAGGTGATGCGGAGAATGCTTTCCGGAGAATCACTCATATCTGAGTTATTTGTGGACCGATTTAAATAAAAATTTGTTTACTTAGAGGTTATACTGTCTGCCACAATGGGACCAACTCCCATTGTGGCCCAGTCGAGATCTGATGATGGGATCTTGGTGTAATCAAGGGAAACCCTCAAATTATAAAGGCATGTATAGTATTTTCGTACTAGTATCTTAATGTTGACATGTTGTTACGTCTACATTGTGTTGAGCTAAGCTGATGGTGGAGCTCCTTAAAAATTAGGAGTTTAGTAATTATAACTCCAGATCTTTTGTCAGGTACTGTATAGGATTCTAAAAAACAAAGTCAAAAGGCGCAGCTCCCTCCCCTTCCCTCCCCCAACAATAAAAATATATAATATAACTTCAAGAAATTTATAATTACTGCAAGAAATCAATTAACTCTTACCGCTAAAACTATGGATTTGATAGTACGAGAAAGGACATAGAACAGTTTATATCCTCAAAATCATTTGTATAGGGAATCCGATGATACAATATACAACAAACGACATTTCAAATACTACTAACGGTCTTCCTTCTCGCTACTACTTATTCTAAATGACGCTGTCGCATTTGAACAGCGCGTTTAGTAGGTCTACCCATGTTGCACCTTACACTAACTTTTAACTAAAAAAAAAAAAAAATATTTTTAAACAAAAACAAAAACCGACTCCAAAAAATAACAGATAATAAATTGGAAATAGGTTTCTTTTATAATTTCGTAGAATAGTTAGGTAATTTAAATATTATTTTGTACTTTTTAGTTTAAATTTGTGGTGTAGACAGTTTTGAAGTTTTTTTTTTGTTTAAAAATTATATCTACCCTTTATCCTAGCCATCACACGACATGACCGTAGAGACATCAGACGCAGGACCAACGGCTTAACGTGCTTTCCGAGGCACGGGGTTGTTAACACCACCAACTTCCAGACTCCGAAGGTGTATCTGAGTTATTACAAGACAGAAAAACCCATCATTTTTTGGCCTGACTCGGGATTCGAACCCCTCGTGGATAGTACCCACAGCGTGCTGACTACTAGACCAACGAGGCCGTTAAATACAATAATAACAACAATGATAATGATAATGACAATAATCTGGCAATTATAATGATGATAATAAATGATACAAATGAACTGTTAGTTTGATTCCTAAAAGAAAAGCACATCTGCGCTGCGAACCTCCGCAGCAGGGTGGCTCGCACACCGGTTTTCAAGGTGTGGCTATATCTAAGGTCCCGGGTTCAATCCTCATATCCCGGGGTCAATATATAATTCATATTTTTTGTGTTGTGATACCACCTTTGTTACAGATTTCCATAGCACAAGTGCTACTTACATTGGGATCTAAGTAATGCATGTGATTTTGTCCGTTATTTATATATTGTATTGCCTATATTTTCAAAGTACACCCGGTCATTCAGTCTATCAATTTTGCACAGATTGAAGATAGAACACGGAAAATCAAAATGCATGTGGCAGCGAAAATGTAAACTCAGCAATTTACAAAGTTTCCTTGCAAGATTGTGAATAGACTGCGAAATATGTTAGTGATTCAGCTTTCCTTTAGCCGATTTTAAATCTTTAATGAAAACACTATTATTTTGAAACAATATATTGTTTCGAATCTGTTTATTCTAAAAAAATGTTTTGTCAAACGCAAAATACAGAACATTTCGACAGATTTTACTGTTTTCTTACTATTAAATTAAATTAAATTCATTGACTGTCAGATATCACGATCCATTAAGCGTTAATCGTATGAATGTGCTTACTATTGTTGATTTCTACCACGACTGCCCAAAAAACAGAGCCTAATGTTTGAGGGTTCATAAAATATATCACGATTCTTATTAACTTCTAAAAGTCTGAGCCGAATTCCATGTGTGTGATATTGTGAGAATCCTTTCACCATCCGAGGAAACATAGAATACCTAAACCGTTAAAATTGAAATAACAATAATGGTAAAATGTCAATTATAACAAAAGTGAATTCAAACTAAATAACAAACATTACTTAACCAGTCACTGCCCGCCCCTATTTACCGGTGCCACATCATAACTGTTGCCACGTCCAGTGTTCTCTTCCCTGCCACATGTGGGGTCTGTCAATCCTGTGACAGCTCGAGTATTAATAAATTCTAATAAACCTGTGCTTTGTTTCGATATTAGAAAATTGTTCAGTGGGAAATCTGCATTGTGGAGTTTGCAAGTGTGGTGTGTGCAAGTTGCTCGAAACAATTGAATGATAGGTAGAGATATACTCTTCAATGCACACAGAATACAGTACAAATTTACAATATTTTCATAGAGTCGCACAATAAGGTGGTCTTATTGCTAAAAGCAATGTCTTCCAGATTCCAGACTAGAAAAGCCAATTAATAATATAATAAATATGTTGATAATATAATTATAAGTATATTATCTCCAGCAACCCTACAACCTACCTTGAAAGCTATCGTGATAACAATTGCAATTCCAAAGTGACATCAATTTTAATATTTTAATTTTTTAAGCTATTCTTTCTTTCCAAACTTTAGTTTGGAAGCTATTCCAAAAGTATAGCTATTGCAATTTTAAATCAATAAAGTGAGTTAGTTTTAAAATTACTTTTAGTTTAGTTTTAGGTTATTTTAGTAAACATGATTTAGTTTAATATTTATTTTTGTTACTGGGGCAAATCTGCTAATATACTCCTAATTGTTGCTGAAAAGTTCTATCTGACATTAGGCCTAAAACTGTTTCTAGCCAAATCGCCTAACTAGATCATCTCATTTTTTCAAATACTCAAAGGTGTTAAGTTTAGCAGACTGTAACTTTTTTAATCGGTAATTACACACGTACGCCGCGTATGAAAATTATTTAGATAAAATAAATAAGTAGGTAACACGTAACACTCTACCAAATACATATACAGTGTGTCCGTTCATCAAATATTATCGACAAAAACTCCCATGTTGAATTCTAACTCCTCCCCTCTTGAAATGACAGCCATTTTATAATTATTAAAAAATATATATTTCTGTGGATCTGGAGGTCCTAATAGTTATGAAAATGATTCATTTGAAAGATAACGCTATCGCCTATCAAATGAAATAAAGATCAATTCAAAGTTTTTTAACGTCATAGAGGAAAAAGTTATTTTTAGAAATGTTTCTAAAAATGTAAAACAGTGAAATGCATTTTTAAACCTGATATAAAACTAAACCTAAAAAAGCATTTTTTTAATATAAAAAAACCTTTTTTTCGACTATTTTTTTTCATTAAGATTAATTCTGTCTCTAGATAATTAAAAGGCCCGAAAATTATCGCTAGTCGAAACCCGACACCCTGTTTAATATCTGAAACTACTTGGGTACGTACTACGCAGTTAGAACGCAGATATCATAAAATGAACTGAAATGGAAACGCTTTGTGTTATAATCCTCACTTTGTCTATTCATTGTTATACGCACTTTATGTTGACACAGATTTCATAATTATAGGGCTTAGTGAAAAGGGGGAAATCATTCTAGTGCGCCAATGTTCTAGTAGGTATTCTGAAATTTTCTTTCATTTAATTCTCTCATCAACAAGATTCCTGCTAGTAAGACGACCGTCTTGGTGTAGTCGTTCGCACCTTGGATTTCTAAACCAGGCGGTTGCGGGTTCGAGTCCCGCAAGGGGCAAGTGTTTGTGTGATGAGCACGAGCATTTGTACCTTAGTCATGGATGTTTATAAAATGTATATAAAAGTATGTCTATCCGTTATTCTAGTCACCATAGCACAAGCTCACGCTTAGTTTGGTAATTGGTGTGTTTGTTGAAACAATTAAAAAAAAAGATGTTTAGTAAACAAAATATAATAATTTAATGACAGATTACGTCACATCACGCCTTACTGTTTGCTTTTTTAAAGTGAAAATCTTGGCATTTTTGGGATTTTTAATAAAATTAATCATTTTATTGACATTAGGCATGAACTAACATCTTAAGGATACTATATTACTTAGACCCGTGTTCACCACTTCTTAAACAGCCGGTAAACATCGATTGACGGTTAATTTGACAGAATTCCCAAACAAAATAAGTCAAATAATTCTAAATCGGGTGATTAAGTATTAACATGTGTTGTTGAACTCCAGGCTTATTATGGTTGCTAAAGTTATATAAATAAAGGTCAGCCTATATAGATCCCACTGCTGGAAAAAGGCCTTACCTCAACTATGAGGAGGTACGAGCCATACTCCACCACGCGGGCTCAGTGCGGATTGGTGGAGGGGTGTCTGTAAGGCAAGTGACAAACCTTACTGTCAGATTTTATCAAGCCGCCCTAGGGCCTCTGACTAGGCTTAACGACTAATACCAACAGGTATTAACCGGGACCAACTGCTTAACGTGCCTTCCGAAGCATGGAGATGCTTGTCATGGACGTCACTTAAATGGTCGGAATGGTCACCCATCCGATCACGACCGCGCCGTGGGTTGCTTAACTTTTGGTATCACTACCAAAGCGCTGCCGCCACTGCGCCACAAGCACCTCATGCTAAAGTTACTATGTGGTAAAAAAAAAATAGTTAAAATATTTATAAAATATCCTATCTTGCGATATTTTTACATCCTTGAAACCCCGCTCAGCACTAATTTAGATATCTTTGATCCACGTTGAACCTGTAAACATGCGAGTAATCGTCTAGTTTATGGCACTTAAGCGAGATTGCTTCGTTATTGTTACGTCTTCGGGGCGATCTAAAAAGTTTTGATAGGTCGCTTCTTGCGAAGTTTATTTGGCATTTAAAAAGTGTTTTATCCGACTGATGGGTATCATTGAATGTATCGTGAGTAGTTTTTGCAATGATTTTATCAGCAAAGCGATAGGAAAGTAGAGGTTCTATCCAAACTGATGTTTTAAATGTGAAAGTGTGTCTGTCTGTCTGTTAGGTATAGTTCGCCAAGTTCGTGTGCGACCCTCTTGCGAATCGAAAGACGTAAGGAATCGCATGTTGGAGATACAGTTTAAAAGTTTAAGGAAATTTTGGTGGAAATGCAGTTTAATACTGGCAAAGAATATAGGAACTATCCTATATTATTTGCCAGTATTAAACTGCAATGACTTCTATGATGAAAACTATTTCATCACAGAAATCATTCTTATATGGGATGAAAAAGGGGAAAAACTTATATAGAAAATTCTACTTTTGCGCGGGCGATGCAAATGTTTGAGACCCCCGTACTAATTGAGCGATAAGTTAATATACTTGGTATGGGGACCAAATTTTTTCGATGAAACTAATATGGTGTACCATAAAAAATAGTTGCTTCTATACACAAAATGTTTTATTTAATTAAAAGAACAAATGTCGTAGGGGGAGACCGGGAGAATCGCACATGGGGGAAAGTTGACCCAACTTTCTTTGGTCAACTTTGTCAATAACTAACATTGGTAGCATAGAATAGACAATTTACAAAAACACAACTAATTGCGCGACCGAAACACTGATAGACATAACATTACCACGCATTTTATAACAAAATGTGCTCATGGAGTGCACTGGTGTGGTGGAAAAACGGGCAGGTATTCTCAGATCCCCGGTAACTTTCCCGGAGGCATGTAGTAACCTGGACAGATTGTTGGCTTCCTGGAAAAGCTTGAGGTGGTTAGAATGAAAAGGGACATACGCACAATGGCCCAATCAAGAGGTAAGTGGGGAAAACGCCCCAGCCAAACTAACTGACTACTGATTTTAAATTGAATTGGGATGGATGGTTCAAGTCTCCCGGACTCCCCTTAAGCTATGTGATAGCAAAAAGAACACGCTGTATAACCTTCTCTAAAATATTTTTATAACTTAAACAATTTGTTGGCAAGATTTTAGTTTTTTTTTTGTGAGCGTAATTTAATTTTACTCCTCTAAAAACTCTGCCGTTTTAAACTGGTAGTTACAAGTTTCCATTTACCATCATTACACTGGTAATGCAGAAAGTAAGTGCCAAATAAAAAGCTCTTCAAACCTAAATCAAGTTCCAATCAATCAACGATTTACATCCATAAACATTCGGATCTCATTTTTAAAAATAGAACGTTCCGCTTCGATCTTCAGTTGGCGTTACACTCCAGCGTGTGCGAGCGCATGAAAATAGTTTATTTGGAAGAAAGTGACTTTATGAGTTGACAAATGTGATTAATGTGAAGCCAAAGTGTGGATATAGTGATGTGACTTAATATTTTTTAATCGTTATTAATATTAGTTAGATTGTCAATTTTAGAAAAAAAAGTTTTATTCAAATGTCTCAATAGAAAAACACATTTCCAAATTAGCTCTGCGTTTTGTTAGAATGTGAAAGAAAATAAAAAAATGTGACTAGCTTTTTTGTCACTATAGGTTGGAAATGAAGATATCAGTTGTAAAAACATGTTTTGAATTATTTTGTTCAATGTCTGATATTCTTGATGAACACAATGAAGTAAAGTAACGTAAATAGAAATCAAACAATAAATCTTCAACATGAAAAGACGGAAAAAAGACAGCCAAGTCCGAGTTCGTTTCAATGTCAAAAGCGCGGTAAGTCCCAGCCAAAAACATCATATTTTTTAGACAAACAGCTAAAACCATTAATCAAAGCTCTATATTTTGCATTAAAACAAGTCTCACGGTCATTAACTAAGACTTTGGGACGTGTATAAGTGCTCCTTGCGATCCTATATACATAAATAAATGAATTTTATTTTACTAAAGCGTGAATTCACGATTACATAATTAGTTTTTATACAGTCATTTTAATATTAACGGACATATTTTGTAGAGAAATAGTGTCAAATAAACCGTCAATCTATGTTTATCGGCTGTTTAAAAATTGAAAGAAAAAGAAAGAAAGAAAATACATTTATTAATCAATGGACATCGAAATACACTACAATAAACACACGAAAATAGACAACGTAAAGGGCACGGGTAAAAAACAACCGTAGACCCGAGTTCACCAATGTTTAAACAGTAGTGACGGTTACTTTGACAGAATTACCATACAAAATATGTCAAATAATGCTAAACCGGCTGATTAAAAATTATACATGTGTTGGTGAACTTTAGGCTAAAAAGATATTTAATTCTTAAAAACTTTTATTAATTACCTAGTAGTTAAAACATGCGGAAGACTAGTCTCGTCTTTTTGCTTATGCCGCTGAAACAATTATAATGAATTTCAGTAGAATTGAAGTCAAAGCTCTATCACATACTTACAAATTTTTAGCTAAATTGTAATCTTACATTACCAAAAAATTTACATATGAGTTAAAATGCGTAAACATTTGCCAACGCATTACAAATAGGTATATTTTATTGCTTTACTTAATGCGTTAATAATCATGTAACGATACAACAGAAAATAAACTGTCATTGGACCTCTGTTGATTCTCCACAACAAGACGTGCAACGTGCTGCTAACCAAAAAAATAGAGAGCAAACAAATAAAAAAAATCATAGAATAAAATTGGATATGTAACCTCGCATTCAATTTTATATCCTTCAAATAAGTTTTTTGTTAACTATTCAAGTAGTTGTAAACCGTCGTGTGAGCGTCGGTGGCGCAGTGGCTAGCGGGTTGCCTCTCACGTGCCGCCATGTACCAATGACTTAATCTGAGTTATGTATATTAAGTTCTTTCACTAACCGATGCTCTTACGGTGAGGGAAAAAATCGTGAGGAAAGGAAACCTGCACATTCAGGTGACTACATGTGTAACCATGATCCAAACTGGTCAGGTTCCCCTGGTAGAAGGGTCACGGAGGTCAGATGGCAGTCGCTCCACTGTAATTACCTGATCTGCCACAACCTGGATCATGGTCAGCGGACCCTGGGCCCTCGCGTGCGAGAGCACAACCGGGATAACGCTAGGAGGATGATTCAAGTAGTTGTAAAACCTTATTAAATCAACTTGCATACGTACCAAATGATAACGTTATTGAATATTTCCTACCAATCAAAATCTTTTATCGTGGGGCAAACCAAAAAGGTCTATTGTGATCATGTATACTATATTTTTCTCTTTCTCAAACAAGTAGCTAGTAATCATAGCCACAGAGGAATAAACCACTACGTACATACCATAGCCAAGCTTTGGCTTGGCATAGTGCTTCGAGTACAACCTAGCTCGGTGTTCCAGTGCAACTCAAAGATTAGACAAGTAATTATCAAATCCTACATCGATTACACAGTTTCTTCGATGCTTTTATCGTTTACCCTACTGAAATAGAAAAGCCGCAAAACTTAAAGCTACCCACAAAATCTAGTGTACTTGACGGGCTACAATAGCGAAGATGAATGCTCGACGTGGCTCCAAGGCAGGTTACAGAGAAGAGCTCATCCCCCATGATTTGTGGTCCCTGTGGGTTAGAAAGGCTATTTTGACATTTATCGGACAGTTTATGATACATCTAAATCTGTGACATGACCATTAGATTTGCGGCAACAATAGTACTTATAGGGTCTATCTTATTTTAAAAAGTTTAATAGTAGGTCGCATTTTTAAAATATTCATGCAACCGAAGAGCGGTGTAGTCGTTTGCGCACCGGACTTCTAAACCAGGCGGTTGCGGGTTCGAATCCCGCAAGGGACAAATGTTTGTGTGATGAGCATGAGCATTTGTACCTAAGTCATGGATGTTTATAAATGTATATGTATGTCTATCCGTTATCCTAGTCACCATAGCACAAGCTCACGCTTAGTTTGGGGCTAGGTAATTGGTGTGTTTGTTGAAACTAAAAAAAAAGTTAAAACGTTATGTTCATTTATGAAACTAAGTAGTTATGACGCATTTCTCTCATCATCCTCCTAGCGTTATCCCGGTTGTGCTCCCGCACGCGAGGGCCCAGGGTCCGCTGACCATGATCCAGGTTATGGCAGATCAGGTAATTTCAGTGGAGTGACTGCCATTTGACCTCCGAGACCCTGTTAACAGGGGATCCTGACCAATTTGGATCATCGTTACACATGCAGTCGCCTAAATGTGCAGGTTCCCCTCACGATGTTTTCCCTCACCGTAAGAGCATCGGTTAGTGAAACAACTAATGTACATAACTCAGAAAAAGTCATTGGTACATAGGGGCGTGTGGGATCGAACCGGTACCTCCCGCATGAGATACAACCCGTTAGCCACTACGCCACCGACGCTCTTTAACGCATAAATTGAAAACTCCCTCACTGCGTTTGGGAGTTAAAACTCTCGAATCCTTCGATGCGCTCGAGATTCAAGATGACGCCCGTGACGTAAGACATCACTTTACCCCCTTGGTGAGAAATCTACTATTAATGTATTTAACTAATTCAGCTCATCGTACAAGTGATTTAGAAATACGTTTATTTTCTCAATTTCGTGCAGGACCGCCTTAAACTCTCATCATATTTTCATACCCAAGCCCAGGAACCAAACCTAAGTAGGTACCTACTCAACATCGGTTCCGTCGATTATGTCATATTTGTATATCATTAGGAATGTTTGTAATGGCATCGATCGTCGCAAAATCGGGAAGGGCGCGTGGCACGTCCAGTGATCGAAGCGTTTCGGTATAGCACGGTATTGTCCGAAAACAATAAAAATACTTGGTGCCGGTGCACTAATAAAAAGGATCAACCAAACTAGTTTTGTCAGTTGAAGGTTTCGTTGCAGGGACGTCAACTTTTGTTAAATATAAACAATCTTTATAAACATAACAAAAGTTCGCAAGTCTCTAGTTACGGCCTACTAGTAGCCAAATCTTGGTTACTGTAACCAATATATTTTTTCAGTGTGCTACGGTTAAGACTGCTGAGTTTACAGTGCATTCGCTTAAATAGTTTAAAAAATCAGAATTCATACGTAAATCAGACATACTTACTAAATTAGCTAAGTAAATTGGGATGTGTAAAAGTGCCTGCTATATGCAATTGCATATGGTCTAAAATATACTTATTTTTGTATTGAAAATTTATCTGTCTATTTGTCATTGGAAAGAACCCGTGAGGTTTTTATACACATTTATTTACTCTAGAAATAGTGATTTTAATAGTGCTAATAGGTAAACACTCTAAATATTAAAGGGTCAATCTTGAAATTGGACGTATTCGGTTGATTCCCCTGGCACTTATTAAAACTTAAAAGTTTAAAAAAAAACTTAAAACTTAAAACTTTCACTAACAAAAGGCTAAATATCACATCATTGTAAACATATTTCACAAAAAGGCATCACTGTTACATGTTTAGATATATAGATATATGACTTTAAAATTTGGATGCCAGGGGAATCAATATAAGATGCCAGGGGAATCAAAGTAAAACATGTTGTATAGAATAATCGTTTATTTTAATTTAATTTTAATCAAATATCTACATTATAAAACTCTTTCGATACTGTGTGACTGACTGACAGACAATGCACAGCCGAAACTACTGAACGCAAGAAGCTGAAATCTGGCATTTATGTTTCTTTGAGAGTGTAAGGAAGAACTAAGTGAGGATTTTTTAAATTCCACCCCGAGAGGCCACGCGGATGAATTCGCTGGCGGCCGCTAGGATAATATACATAGTCAGGTCATAAGTTCTCTCACACAATAAAAATTTTTGAATTTAGAATGCTAGCCACAACAATTTTTTTTGAATTCGAATTTCAAATTTTTCATGAAAATAAAAATGTGTATTTTTAGAATTTTCCTCATTTTTAAATATGGAGTGGTCACTTAAAGAAGACTGTGTCGCGGTTATTGCGTTGAATCGTTGCGGTTACGCGCCAATTCAGATTTTCGATTTACTAAAAAATTTGAGTATAACCAAAAGATTCTTTTATCGTACCATAAAACGATACAACGAAGACTCTAGAGATCTTACTACAAGGAAGCTTTGATTCCCCTGGCAAAATGCCAGGGAAGTCAAGAAAAGTTAATTTTCTTTCGGTTTTGTTTAAATGGATTGATTTTTGCTAATGGTTATTATAAAAACAATTAATAGTCCTATATACCCTACTGTTAATCCTAGTAAGGAAATTCTTAATCATCAAAAATCATTTTTTAAAGTGGCCAGGGTAATCAATGACCTAGTGAAACAAAGCCAGGGGAATCAAATTCTTACCTTCGTAAATCCGGCTTGGACGTCGAGACGCGCGACCTCTCCTCGCGATGTTCAGAGCACGACTAAAGCCACCTTGCCGATGTGCACGCCTTCGGCGTAGACATTTATAATAGCAAAGCAGGTGGCATTTAGTGACGCGCCAAGGGAATCAATTGTTGCGCTCGGACAAACACAAAGTATTTTTAAAAAAAAAACAGTGATTGGCACCGACTTTGTATATTTAATAAATCATCAAACAACTTACCCTTTAACTCTTAAATTACAAAAAATCCTAAATTTATGACTATAGATAGGTAAATTTTTAATGGTTTGTTCAAAAAATTACTAAGGGACAGCCCAGGGGAATCAAATATCAAGGCTTCGAAGATTTTTTTCAGATGTTTTCAGCTAAAATAAACACCGTTATTGTTGTGCCCCATTTAATTTCAACATTACAGTAACAGAAAAAAAATTATCTTACATTAAATTTTAAACGTTATGGGTAGTTTTTTCCCCCGGACGGCTTTTTTTGGCTTTCAAGATTGACCCTAAAGTGACATTTGGAGTTTGTAGCGTACACGCAGTTTCCAGAGCAATTAGATAGTTACCTGTCAAACTCCATAAGACCCGCGGGCGGGTTGAGAACAATTAATTTTATATTGTGTCTGGAAATATGATACGTGAAGGTTTAATACATTAAAGGCTAATATAGTAAACAAACATGTCAGGATATTATCCCTCATTCATTATGTTAGGGGAAAATAAAATAACTCATGTTGTACAAAAACCTAAGATGCATGTGGAAATAACGACATCACTTATTATAATTGGGGCACTTACACTCAAAGAAACGACATTAATTTTAATCCAACAAAAATTTTTGATTCAATATTCTTATTTGTGTGTGGCGCAGTGGCGGCAGCGCTTTGGTAGTGATACCAAAAGTTAAGCAACCCACGGCGCGGTCGTGATTGGACGGGTGATCATTCCGACCATTTAAGTGACGTCCATGACAAGCATCTCCGTGCTTCGGAAGGCACGTTAAGCAGTTGGTCCCGGCTAATATCTGTGGTATTAGTCGTTAAGCCTAGTCAGAGGCCCTAGGGCGGCTTGATAACTTCTGACAGTAAGGTTTGTCACTTGCCTTACATACACCCCTCCACCAATCCGCACTGAGCCCGCGTGGTGAAGTATGGCTCGTTCCTCCTCATAGTTGAGGTGAGGCCTTTTCCCAGCAGTGACTTATATCTTATTTGTATTTGACGTTCCGATAACCACGAGTGCTCTGAACGTCAAATTCGAATTGCCGAATTTTACGTATCAAATGTCATATTTAAATGAAAAATTGAGCAAATTACTCAATTTGAGGCAATCAATTTCCGCGCGCTTATGACCCATAAGTATACCTCTTTTTAAATGCATTATCATTGCAACATGCCTATAATTTAAGAAGGTTTGTCCAGTGCAGCATTTTTAGCACTTGCCAACTGAAAATGTGTGTGTTAACTTGTAAGTGGCCAAGTGCACATTTCAGTTTTTGCATTGATTATTTATATGACATTTGTTCGGTTCAATTCCCAGACAAAACAGTCAATTTTAACATAAGATTTGCATGTTAAATTATTTAAAAAGATATAATTATCTTGTGCAAATAAATTATCATTTCATTTCTATTTCCCAAACCAAGTAATTTACAGTTCCTACTTTCCATTCCTGTCGCATTTCTTGTGCTGAACTGAAATATTAGGTACTTACATCTACTTTCAATTTAAAATTTTTATTTTATTTTGGCATATACCTATGGCTAGTTAAATTTAATCTTGGACAACTTACACAAACAATAAAGTGTGCTATTACAGGTCAGGCATGGCCCATTCTCGGCCGCATCGTCGCTTGCCATGAGATGAGAGTGCCTGCCTGTTTATGTACAGTCACAAGTATCAATATGTATACATCTGCATTCGATTTAAGACCTTATTACAATAGCTTAAAAACTTATTTGTGACTGTAAGTAAAGGAAATCTTACAACAATGACTATAAACAAAATTGTTTTTATTGTTCCAGACCAAAATGAGCCGCGGCTCCCGGGAGGAGCTGCTGGGCAGCTCCCAGGAAGCCCTCCGCAATAGCCAGCATGACCTGAGGGCCTTTAACGAGCGCCCTCTCACAAGAGAGGAGAAAACATTCCTCTTGCACGCTGACAGGGGAGACTTCGCTACTGTAAAGAGGTACATAGTCCTTTGAAGATCTTAAGCAGCTGCTAAGTAGGTTTCTGGAATAGACAGCATGACCTGAGGGCCTTCAATAAGCGCCCTCTCACAAGGGAGGAGAAAACATTCCTCTTGCACGCTGACAGGGGAGACTTCGCTACTGTAAAGAGGTACATAGTCCTTTGAAGATCTTAAGCAGCTGCTAAGTAGGTTTCTGGAATAGACAGCATGACCTGAGGGCCTTCAATAAGCGCCCTCTCACAAGGGAGGAGAAAACATTCCTCTTGCACGCTGACAGGGGAGACTTCGCTACTGTAAAGAGGTACATAGTCCCTTGAAGATCTTAAGCAGCTGCTAAATAGGGTCTGGATTAGACAGCATGACCTGAGGGCCGTCAATGAGCGCCCTCTCACAAGGGAGGAGAAAACATTCCTCTTGAACGCTGACAGGGGTGACATCGCTACTGTAAAGAGGTATGTAGTCCCTTGAAGATCTTTAACAGTAGAGTAGGTTTCTTTGCTTTTTAGGCCTTCAACGCTCATTAGGGAGGAGAAGAGAAGAGATGCCGTCACACTGAAATATGAGAGTGAAGAAATAGAGAGTGCACTTGTATAGTGCGCTCACACATGTGCACTGTAATATCTCCCGCGCAGTTGCCTGATCTGTGTTGAGATTGACCTCCGTAGTCGAAATTCGCATAGGACGACATACGTTTTGGTTAAAACAACGATTTTAAAAGATCCGATTGCTATACCACCAAACAAAAACAACTAAACAAGGTAGGCACATGCGAATATAGGGCGGCAGATTATTTGGGCATTTGTCCCCGACTTCGATGGAATCAGTACAAGGCCAGTAATCCTATTAGCCGTCGACCGTGCTTTGGTTTAGCGTTTTATTACATTTAGCACGCCCTATATTGTTTTTTCGATATATATTTTTCCGAATTCGGAATCTGTTTGTTTCGGACTTGGTTGCACCATTTTTGTTTAACTGTAAAACCTTTAAAATCTGTTGAAGGCTACCTACAGGGTGTTAATGTAAGCAGTCTTATCATTTAAGGGGCTGAATAATATGAACATCAATACCTACAACTTTCATCTACTATGGGACCATGGTCGAAATCTTAAATAAAAACTGATGTGCCATACAAACAATTCTGCTACCTCGGTGACAATGTATGGAGAGCTCAATTTTTTTTTCACGATTTCAGTGTTGATTTCATAGTAAAAGTCATAGGTATGATGGTCATATTCAGCCCCTTAAGGATAAGACTGCTTACACTAGCGATGGGCGATTCTTCGAAAAATAATAATTGAATGAATCGACAATCGACCATTCGAACTATCGAATGTCGATTTAGTAATTCGGAAAAAAAAATATCGAATAATAATCGACAATCGAATGATAATCTATCTCAGCCCTTCGATGCATTCGATTGAATTGCCGCGACTGTGCGCACAGCGAACGAATGATTAATCGACGCGACGAATGACGATTCATTCGTTAGTAGTTCTGCGCACCGCACGCTTCGGTAAAGCTCGAAAAATCGAAGAATAATCGAATGACTGCGGTTGCTTATCGAATACATAAGATTACAGACACCATTCGAATAATTCGATTAATTTAGTAATAATCGCCCATCGCTAGCTTACACTAAGACCCTTTATTAGTATGTACAGCACACAGGAAAGGGTACCTATCTTATGGCTGGTTGTCACTAGAGACATTTTGGATGCACAGGGTGGGTTTGCAATACTTCGGGGGCTCAAATAAAAAGGAATGGAGAGTGCACCTGTGTATTGCGCACACACTTGTGCACTATAATATGTCCCGCGCAGTTGGCTCTGTTAAGATAGGCCAACGTAGTCGAATTCGGCTAGGAGGACATTATTAACATTAACCTTCCCGAACTCTCCACCACGCGTCATTGCTCTGATATTTCAGAAAAACACTGATAATGGTAAAGGTTACAGTTAAAGTAAGAGTATAACTACTAACTACCTTACTTACAAATACTCAAGACAAGAAAGTTTTTGTTTAAACGTTTGCAAAAAGGATGTAATAATCATGATGTCTTAGGTTTAGTCACAGATAATATATACGTTTAGTTTATCCTCCAATTTTTAACGTCCTACGAAAAATGCAGTCCGTGTTTGGGCAAAAGAAGTTTGAAAAAATTGGCTAAGTGCGTGTCGGACTCGCGCACAAAGGGTTCCGTGCCAATATAACATTAGACACCATAATATGATTATATTTTTATAACTTAAGCAATTATTTTGCAAGTTTTTACGAAATTAAATTTCACTTACAAAAATTAATCGACCGTGTCATCCGGTGGGACTCGAACCCACGTCCCTTCGCTATCCGAGCGAGTGCTCTTACCAACTAAGCTACGGAGGACGTTAGTCAGTCGACGAATTTTTGCAAGTGCTTGTTACGCCAGTGAGCTGGCGTTCGATTTCATCAATACTTGGGGAATGTGCCCGCATGCATCCAATGGAAATATTTTTACAAATATTTAAACATCAGTTAAGATGAAATCAGCTTAACTTATTATATCTTTACAACTTTAGCAATTATTTGCAAGTTTTTACTAAATAAAATCAAATTTCACCTACAAAAATTAATCGACTGTGTCATCCGGTGGGACTCGAACCCACGTCCCTTCGCTATCCGGGCGAGTGCTCTTATCAACTAAGCTACGGAGGACGTTAGTCAGTCGACGAATTTTTGCAAGTGCTTGCTACGCCAGTGAGCTGGCGTTCGATTTCATCAATACTTGGGGAATGTACCCGCATGCATCCAATGGAAATATTTTTACAAATATTTAACCATCAGTTAAGATGAAATCAGCTTAACTTATTATATTTTTACAACTTTAGCAATTATTTTGCAAGTTTTAACGAAATTAAATCAAATTTCACTTACAAAAATTAATCGACTATGTCATCCGGTGGGACTCGAACCCACGTCCCTTCGCTATCCGGGCGAGTGCTCTTACCTACTAAGCTACGGAGGACGTTAGTCAGTCGACGAATTTTAAGTTACGGACGAATCCGTGCTCAGCCAAGGCGACAACATCTCCTGAAGATGCCGCGTGGAATGGCGAAACGGCGAAACGCGTCGAGGTTTTTTGCACGTTGGTGTTGGTAACTAACAACTGCATTAGCTGTAGTGCATGCGTATTGAGGGAGGGAGGGCGGTGCATTCTGCATTTGCCTGAACTGGTACTCAACGCGGTTGTGGTTGGTGTGGTTTTGGTGCCTGCGCTAGCGTGTCTTAGCGGAAATTTAAAACAAAATAATTGTATTTTATTTTTCCCATTATTTTAATTTATTTACTTATTTTTAAAGGTTATATACATATTGATATTCTGTGAAAATTTCATGCGTCTACTTGTTGACGTTATAAATATAGAGCAAAACCGCCAAAAAAACACGTTAATTGTATGGGAGCCCCCCTTAAATACTATTTTTATTTTGGTTTTAGTATTTGTTGTCATAGCGGCAACATAAATACATTATCTGTGAAAATGTCAAATGTCTAGCGATAACGGTTCATGAGATACAGCCTGGTGACAGACAGACAGACAGCGGAGGCTTAGTATTAGGGTCCCGTTTTTACCCTTTGGGTACGGAACCCAAAAAAAACGCAAAACAATTATCATAGGTTCAATACTCACGTTAATTTATAAATACAATACACCTATCACATATTTTACACCGATTGTATCATATCATGCCTACTCACTTTGCATATCATGTTCAGCACTTAAAAACCTCCTACGACACGCATTCGGAAAAATCATCCATGCATACATCATAGTTATATTTACAGACACGTTTATTGAAATCTCCCTTCGGTTCATTGTCCCATTGTGGGCCCAGCGCGCAGACCTCAATCTCCTTCGAGTTATTTGTCAAGTATTTCCATAGGCGTGGAAATAGTGGATTGATATTCCCCTTTCAAACGCTTTTAAGGTATTTAGACGCCAACTAGGGCTGTAGGTGTTAAATAGGGCTGTGTTAAAGCACTTGATTGAAACCGTTTATGCTGGGGCTACACAGATATGGCGACGTACAGTAGGCAGCACGTCAGTTTAGTCATTTGAACTACGAAAACAGTTTTTTACTCAGGGAATAGAAACGGTCTCAAGGTCAAAGTGAAGTAATTTTACTAGCGGCCGTACGTACATTGACAAAAAGTCATATTTTGATAATGCGAAGCTTTGATTAACAGACAGGCACACACTTCCTCTTTTATAATATTAAGAATGGATTGGATAGCGCGCCTGATTTCGCAGTCCTTACATAAACGTACCGCATCACTTTATCTTTTTCGCCCTGTATTTATATACATTTTTCTTCCATAGATTGATAGACCAGTACTCCTCCAACCCTGACGTATTGGACATCAACTGCGTAGACCCTCTCAACCGATCGGCCCTCATCGCTGCCATTGAGAATGAGAACATCGAGCTCATCAAGCTTCTTCTGGACTCGGGGATTATGGTCAAGGTAAGTGCTGTGTACAGAGGCCTTAAGCACACACACATGTCAACGCGAAACTGGAACGCCGCCGTATAGCCTTTCGCCTCACCGTTGAACAGGCGTCAACTTAACGTCAACACGCCGCGGCGTAACCAAAGCGAGTGGACAGCTCTGGTACATCGACTTGGCTGAGCCCACCGATAGGTAGCGACAAGTTCGTACGCGACCCTCCTGCAGTCACCAGATGTAGCGAGGGGCGAGACACGCTAGAATTAGTAGAGGTAAAACTCTGCGGAGACTCTTGATTTTAAGAAACCGACCAAACTATCGACTGATGTAAAGTTTATCGTCTGAGGAAACTTACTCTGGATGAAGATGATCGTATTTTCGACTGCAACCGTCCCTTTACCTATACCAGGGCCCGTAGACATGATGCAATCGCTATCGCTAACTGTATGTCGCAAATGTATGAAACTGACATAAGTCTATATTTTTGCACTTGAAAAAATGACCGCCAGAGGCGGGAATCGAACCCGCGTTCCTCGCATGCCGGGCGGTTGCCTAACCTCTCGGCCACCCTGGCGTTGGCAGAGCCTGTCGAAATTTTCAAGTGCTTCTTAACGCTGTAATGCTGACATAAGTCATCGAAACTTTACGTGACTTTTTCTTAAATAATATTATTTTTTACTTTTGTCTAAAGGGATCAGACCGGTTTTTAAAATGTAAATACATCTCTTTGTATTTAGACTTTCATTTCTATGACAGATATTACGAGCTCCAAAAACGTTTGGCATCAGAAAGATTCAGGCTTTTTTTGCAATATTTTGCCGACGCTAAACTAGAACTCTATCAGGGTCGAGACAAGTGAAAAAAACTGGCTATTGTCTTCCGAAATAAAGAAATATTATTTGAGGAAAGCACTGAAGCCCGAGGGAAATCAGAGCTGTAGTTTGCATGATCACATCTGCCGTTACATTTGAAGAGCAACGCATTGACTATCTATCTATCTACTTTCTACAAATACAATCAGCTATTAAATATTGTGTAACAGTGAAATAAAATTAATTATTGTACAAATAAGAAGCGAATTATATATATGTTACAGCAAAATGTACCTACTTACTGTCAACCCAAAAATTAAAATAAGTTTTAAGCCGTGTTAATTATTAAAAACCAGAGTTCACCGACTATTGAACAGCCGGTAATCCTCGATAGACGGTTAATTTGACAGAATTTCCATACAAAATATGTCAAATGATGCTAAACCGGCGGATTAAAATTTAAACATGTGTTGGTGAACTTGAGTTCACTAACACATGCTAATGGCCCAATAGTAACATGACACGAGAAAGACATTACCAATAGGTAAGTACTTTCAAATTGATACCATATTTTTGATTATCTCTTCTACGTGCGATTAGCGACCCGCCCTGTCTTGTCACGGGTACAATTATAACCTTTGTAATTCAGGTCTAATTTTCAAATACGGTCCTACTGATAAAAGATGTTTCAAAACCGACTCGTTAGTTCCTGAGATTACTTCTTACAAACACAAACATACTAACATTACCTCTTTATAATAGATATATATAGATGTACTTATAGATGAGCAACATTTTATTATACATTTTCAAAAAGTATTTGTTTAAAAACAAAAGATGTTCCTTGCAGCAGTAATTTAACATTTTTTTCTCTTTTACAAAATCTTTCTTCAAGGTATACAAATTGAACTACAAAACAGCTTTTATTACGTAGGGAATAGAGGCGGTCTCAAGATTAACAAGTAAATTCTGACTTGCGCCCATGCGATGAAATCATGCTGAAATATTTCATCTGGAAAGCTGACGTAAGGACAAAACCAAAAAAGTTCTAAAACTCAAAATATCGTGCTCGCTCCGTCTCATAGCGAAAAGCAAATAATGGAACAACAAGTTAGAAAATTAATAACCATTAAAATAACGTGGTCAAACTTAATATAAGATGAAATCATACATTGAAACAGGTAACACTTTTGCGGCAGTATCCCAGACAAAATAGAACTGTTTTTACGCCTACAGGCAGTCAATGACTGAGAAAAGTCAAATGAAGTGATGCGATTTCTCACGTGTTTTTACGAGTTTTTTCGTCTAACCTTTGGTCGTCACCATTTGTTGTCCCTACTAAATTATCGTTGTGCGTTTCGAAGGAAAAGAAGCCTGTAATTTCCTTAGCAACTGATATTTGTTCAAGTTTGACGTTTCAAAATTTTGTAATCTGCCTCTTTTTAGGGTTCCGTAGTCCGACAAGGAACCCTTATAAGATCATTCAGTCCGTCCGTCCTAGTCTGTCACAGCAGAATATCTACTAAGTTTATGGACTGATTTGCTTGTAACTTGGTTCGAGAATACTTCACATATAGATGTCATTTTTAAAATTAAAATAACCCCTTTTTAAGGGTTAATGTAAAGGTAAATGTAAAGGTGGGGGTAAATTATTTTTTTGAGTGCACCCCCTTGTGTGGGGTATCGTTGAAAAGGACTATGAAAATAAGATAGAACACTTTTTTATCAGCTTTACCATTTGCGAGATATAGCCCGCCAAAGTCGTTTACACGGTGTCCCCCCCCCCCCCTGTAATTTCTAAAGTCTTGGACCTATAAACTTCAAATCACTCACGTAAAGAAACAGGCGCGGAAACTATTATTTAAAATTGTTTTTGGTATCCTGTGATGAATACTTTTGAAATTATAAATAAAATAAATACTTTTTTTTGCCTATACTGTCTAATGTTTTAAGTTAATGGTACGGAACCCTTCGTGCGCGAGTCCGACTCGCACTTGGCCGGTTTTTTGTTTATTTAGCAGCAAAAGCGAAAGAGACAAAATAAACTTAAGAATAATTTTAGACACACATATGAACTTTAGAATCGAGCTTACTGTCACTGAAAGTTGTAAGTAATATCCTCACAGGGTATTGAAGAAAGTGTTATCAAAACTTGCAGGGGTAATGCAGTAGGCATCTCGTCAGATTTCTACCTACATCAGATTTTATATGTGAACCACCTACAGCTAACAGCTGATGAAAACCGCGAAACTATTAAATTTTATGTTCTCTCATCTATGAGCTATTTTTATGAACTCGCACGTTCAAATGCGGATTTTAATCGGAAAGATTTATTTGAGCAAGGTTGCTTGTATCATTCATCATTTTTACTGCCAAAAGATATGTGTTAAAGCATAAAACCCTTCACGTTAATGTTATGATTACAACAATTTGAGAACGTAAACCTTATATCCTACTTAAAAGTATCATATTTTTTAGATTCTTACTAAATATGAGAATAAGAAAGGTCGAATTGCTACGAATATTTGAACTCACAAAATAATAGGAACCCTACTTGACATATAGCGTAATATTAAGTTCAAACTCAAGGACCATTTTCTCAACTTACTTTATACGAGTATTAAGCCTACTTGCATTTTAGTGCATTGTGGAAATGGATCTGTCGTTTTTTTTCCGTAGTTATAATATAAAAATAATACCTACAACATTATTATTTAAATGTAAACTCGTCTTTCTTATTCATAATACAAATGTTAATGGTTTCCTGTGGACTACTCGTATTTACGTTATGCTTGTAATAGCCAATTACATTTGGTAACTAAATAAAAAAACCTGCAAATCATGTGGGTTTAATCCCGTTACCGAAAAATCGCAAGTCAAAAATGGGTTTGGAATGCTGTCAACGGAATGCGAAGAAAATAGAGCAACGATGTCAGTAACCGAGTTACTGTGCCTGCCTGGCAGTAATCGGATTGGTGCTGCAGGTTATAAGTTTACTTACTGCTTATTTGCTGTGGTGGTGTGGTGTTTTGTTTCAAACATACACACACACACGCACACCTATGCATTGCTGTATTAGCGAACAAAAAGTTTATTCAGATACTTGCGCAAATGCAGAATGCGCTATCCCACCCCTCCGCATATTGAAAAAAACGTAAGAATATCTTTGCTAACGTGCCTTTTAGCTCCAAAAGAGTACTGCACAATGTTTTACATGGTTGTAGACAGTTAAATTTCCTGTAATTTACGTTATACTTACATATTGTTTATACTATAGTAGACCATTAAGTAGTTTGTGATGTTACGGAATTTTTTTTCGTTAAAAATAAAGGAAGGTAAGGGTTAAAACTATTTTTCACATTACCTACTCGGCAATGTTCAATTACACATCAAGTAAACCTAACTCAAAGTGAGTCATTGCATCCCAAGGGACGTAATGTTGTATTAAATTTCACTACGCCCCTAGGGAGGCAAAGTGATTTAAATTTCGAATAACAGTTCGTAGGCATGATTACACTACCCCGTCCCGCACCAAAGAGAACATATTTGTAATTTGAACCTGGCAGTCAAGAATTTTAGCACGAATGAAATGAAAAAAAAGCGCGCGCTTTAAAAAAAAGAAAATAATAAAGAAAAAAACCTATGTATTTTAAGAAATTACAAACAATGTTTTCGTAAAACTGTCGAGTGACGAAATTTATGACACCGGAGCCGCTGGTATTGTTATTAATAATAATTTACTGCCAGAAAAGTCAGAGGATATTAATACTTATAAATAAAATAAGGTTTCTGTAGCACATTTTTTATTGCCTCGTAGGAAGTGTGAAAAGCAGAGTATTCTCCTCGGGAATAAAGATGACTTCGTCTTGGGCGAGCTTAAATCCCTCGCTCCACACAGGATTCTACTTTTAACTCCCTCGCTATGCTCGGGAGTAAACACTAAACTCCCTCGCTGCACTCGTTAACACCGGAATCCTTCGTTACGCTCGAGATTCAAGATGACGCCCGTGACGTAAGACATCACTTTACCCCCTTGGTGAATAATCTACTATGTAAAGTAATTTGCAGCTAAGTATAAAATCATTTTATGCTTGCATGGGTAATGTAATACTTACTTACATTAGGTACCTACTTAAATCTTCTGACAGACTTCATGAAACGACGAAAAAAGCTCTAATCTAAGTACATATAGGTCGCTTTCATCATCTCACATGAACATTTCTTTAGGGATTCGATACCACTACAAGTTTTATTTGATGTTTACGGATTTCGCTTGTAAAATGCATATTGCTCTAGTAAATCACTCAAGTGTCGCTATTTCTCACACACAGTCATAGTTATCACTGATATTGAACTAAAATGTCCCAATAGCACACTTAGATCATTCTGAAATGGCTTAAAAGCATTAAAAAAATACATTTCTTATTGACTCATATTTTTACGTTTAACAAATAACTTAATACCTACTTACTTAGATACCTACACCTACATAATAACTTGAATCTTTGTAGCCATTAATCGTAATAACGTAGATAGGTATTTCACGTATTTTTTTTTTCAAAAGTTTTTGTGCAACTAAAAACTTTTAAAAGAGTCTGGTGCTGGTTTGTAAACTTTTTAATGATGTGCAAAATCGAGAGCCATTCTTTTTCTTTCTCATTACGACATAAACCTGTTTTTACACTCCTTACATCTGGCCACTTCAATTTTCTTTTTATGCGTTGATTGTCTTTTTTTTATTTGCAAATAAATACGCGCGTCTCGGCCTATTCTTTTGTTTGTAATTTTCATTACACTTACCTTTATTAAATGCACTTTGGTAATACGACATTTTACTGTCTTTAATAATGTTTTAGATTGGGATAATTCAGTCGTAAACCATATTACTTAACCATTGATTGCACATTTTTTCTTATAGTTTGTTTTATCTTGTAATACCAACAAATTTCTAGGATTTACGAAACAGCATAAGTCATTCTCTGTGTAACATCAAATATTTGTTCTCAGGATGCCCTTCTCCATGCAATCAAGGAAGAATATGTAGAGGCAGTGGAACTTCTTCTCCAGTGGGAGGAGGAACACCACACTCCAGGAGACCCTTACGTAAGTAACTACCTATAAAATTTAATATTATACTTAAAAATAAGTGTAGAGTAAAAAAAAGTGGATCCTCCAATATATAATTATATTCACACAATCGGTGATACAAAAAAACGCTATAATGGCCTCCTAGCCGATTTCGACTACGGCGGCCTATCTCAACAGAGATTAGCCAACTGTGCAGGACATATTATAGTGCACAAGTGTGTGCGCAATACACAGGTGCACTCTCTGTTCCTTCACTCTCATAATTCGGTGAGACGGCAGTCCGACATGACCGTAGAGAGATCAGGCGTAGGACCAACGGCTTAACGTGCTTACCGAGGAACAGGGGTGTTAACACCACCAACTTCCTGACTCCGGAGCTGTGTCTAAGTAATTTCAAGACAGAAAAACCCAAACACTCTCGGCCCGTCCCGGGATTAAAAACGCTATATTGCATCACCGAAAAAAAAATTAGATTTTGTGTTTATTGTATACAAATAAGTTTTTTGTCCGTCATTACTATTTTTGATATTTTTTCTCTTGAAATAATATTACTTTGTGTAAATATTGTAACTTAACTTAGTAGAACTACTTTCGATGCTTACTTAAATCTAAATTCGAACGAAACCAATTACAATTAGTCAGTAGTAAATTAGTAGAATGGTCAATAAAATGTACCTAACCCTTGCCCTGATAGGCGGTTAGTTATGTAAACTAGGTAAAGCAAATCAATCTGGGCCCTGATTCTCGTACTTAAGTAGGTACAATAAAAATTAAAGTATTAAATGTAAAATAACGGCCAGCCAAGTGCAAGTCAGACTTGCGTACCAATATCTATCTATACAAGCTTAGAGACCATATTATAATAATAAAACTGTTTATTTCGTTCCACAAAAACAATACAGCTTAAAACAACAATATAAGGTTACAATACAACTTATGAGTACTAACATAGATAAATTACTAAAAGTACAGAATCAGCTGAGTTGTATATGATCAATGAGGGGGGTAATAATTTTGTGGATCGCTGGTGCCTGTGGTAGGTAAGAAACCTGTATTACAGGTCACCAGGTCTCCATCTCAGACCTAAAACTATTATATATATTGTATAGGAGACACGTTATTTTTTCCCACTTAAATATAAACTTTATTTTGTTTTAAGTATTTGTTGTTTTTTTAACGGCAACAGAAATACACCACGAGTTTCGATCTAGCGAGCTCCCGGTAGAGATATAGAGTTGTGAGAAATACTTACTTACCAGCCATATAGTCGCCATAGCACAAGCTCACGCTTAGTTTGGAGCTAGGTAATTGGTGTGAATGTTAGAATAATTTATTAGTTATTATCCTTGAACAATAGAAATCAAACTCTCAAACAATTGAGTCGTTCTCATGTAAGACAAAAGAATAGAAAAATTTATTCAGATACTTAAAACAGCACATACATAATTGCTTATGGATTAAGCAGCTTGTGATAGGAGAAACCGATCTCTCATAGTTCATACATACAAGAAGCAATTTATTTTTAATACATGGTTTTAAATAAGTTAAGTTGGTAAATATATTTTTAGGACGAATAGTGATTACTATAATAAACAACGACTAATCAACTAAAACAGTATAAAAACTGTATATTCTTCTACAGAGTTGGGAATCAGTGGAATCGGCAGCCGCAACCTTCACTTCTGACATCACTCCCCTCATACTGGCAGCTCATAGGAACCACTACGAGATCCTCAAGATTCTTCTGGACCGAGGAGCCACGCTGCCGATACCCCACGACGTCAAGTAGGTACAGACCCTTCATCGTTCATCTTGTCATAAACCCGTATTCAATATGCAACAAATAACAGCCAATATAGTGCAAAATATAATATAATATGTGGAATAACAAGAGAGATATGCGGCCTAATAATATTTACATGCCCTTTTAATATGGTCATCACAGACGCACAACTGCACAGTCCAACTGGCTTACCTACATAAATTGTAATTTTGTTGTGTTTCTTGTTTTATAACCGTGCCCGTTACGTTGTTTGTTTTCGTGTGTTATGTGATGACCAAATGTATTTTCTTTCTTTCTAATTCCCGTGAGCCCTGTCTAAGACAAATTTTAAGTTCATGCCGTCTTAATTACTGCTGAAGAGACTGCGAAGACCACTGCGCCACAAGCACCTATATAAACGATGACCACTAAATAATTATTTTATAATTTAAGCAATTTCTTTGCAAGTTTTTACTAAAGAAAATTTGGTTTGCACACAAAAATCGATTGCCCCTACCGGGCAACACGGTTGATCGATTTTTGTGTGCAAAACAAATTTTCTTTCGATGACCACTAAAGTTAGATGAAAATACTCGATGACTTGTAAAAGTACATGTAAAATTGTATCTTTAATTTGACGTTCCTAAATTATTGTAGACTTGTCTGTTTTCGTTTCTTTAGCAGAAAAAGAGACAGAATGAACTCAAAGGTCTTATGGGGCCCACTGGAATCAGGTCCATTTTGTGCGTATGATGGCAACGTCATGCATTATTTTGCAACGTTGCCCATCATTGTGCAACGGTGCCAATGTTGCTTGGTAGATAAGAAGCTTTTATCCCCGCGTTACACATTTGACAAAGAAAATCTGGTATGTCTGGTGAAGATTTCGGAAAACAGTCAAAAAAAGTAAGTGAGACTTGCATACGAATACGAAGTACTTTAAGCACACACATGGATTTGTATTGTTTTCTGTTATAGCGGCAAGAACACTTTGAATTTTGCGCCAACTCTCTACCTATCATAGTTCATAAGACACCATAACTTTCTGACAGACACACGGATTAATGTACGTACAACAAAAGCTAAGTGGTAAGGCACGTTGACACCCTTTGTACGGAACACTATATGCTAGATATTCTTCATCCTCATAAGAAAAAATATCTTAAAATATAGCATAATATACAAAACAAATGGCGATTTTTCCAGGGTAGCGTTCTTCACCTAAATCTGTTGTAAATATTTAGGTAGTCGACATGCTCTGAGTGGTGTGTCACGGGGTAAACAATACACATCCCATCTATTTTAGTCTTGGTACACAGGTTTTGATCGCGACAAATCTGTTGTGTAAGAGCTCGTTCACACGAGGACGATTCGTGATTTTTCACGATTCGTTCATTTTTTTGACGGTGGCAATGCTTTTTGAATGCCCATGTTCACACGGATCACGAATCGTGAAAAATGACGATTCGTCTTAAATCTAGTATCGTGTTTTTAAAAATCACGAATCGTCAAAATACACGAATCGTGAATTTATTGTGCCGGATCCGCTGATGCCACCAATTCGGATATTTTGACGAATCGTGAAAAAACACGATTTGGTATGCAATGTGAACGTCCATCCGTCATGACTTATCGTGTATTTTGACGAGGCGTCAATGACGGATCCTGTGTGAATGAGCCTGCGGCAACGTTCCGGCTTAAATCTCTGGAAAAGTCTACTTTTTTATTTTCGATAGATATTTAAGGAGTCAACAGGGTGTTTCCTGTTGACTGGCTTTGTTGTTATAAGGCTGTTACGACTCTTAGTGAATTTAATTTGTTTACAGTCAAATGGGTGCTTCACAAAATGAGTCTATTAGAAAACCTTATCAAAATTGTATAAGCTTTAATTTCCATTGTATTCGGATTCGTATTCTAAAAAGTAAAAATAGCATCAATAACATTATCATCTGATCTATCTAAAGGCAAATCTTGATTGCCAATAAAAAGTCGTTACGTATTTGTGTAGCTGAGCTGACTAATAACCAGACTATAAGTAATCCTACTTTTATTGATCGTTTGTATGAAGTAGGTATAACCATGGATTCAGTGACTGTGGATGAGAATATAAACAAGTGCGAGTCGGACACGCGAACTAAGAGTTCCGCAGAAATAAGTATTTGATATTAATTTCAACTCAGCTCGTTGGGGCATCTCGGACTCTCCTGTACTAAAAGTGCAGGCCGCTTTTCGCCCCATGCCAGCATCAACGAGATCATCCGTCAGTCTCTTACTTCTATCAACGTGCCTGCTTTACTCGAGCCGAACGGTATCGCACGTGATGATGGCAGGAGGCCAGACGGGATTTCACTTGTTCCTTGGGGGATGGGTCGGGCTCTTTTGTTAGACGCTACCTATGCCGACACACTTGCAGCCTCTCATCTGCCCGGGACAAGCCGTAATGCTGGTTTGGCTGCGACAAGTGCCGAAAACTTTAAAAAAAACAAGTACAGGCAGATCGTCTCCCGGTACCACTTTGTACCTTTTGGAGTCGAAACATTTGGTCCGTGGGATCCCAACGCTATAACGATAGCGTCGTTTTTCAAAGAGATTTCAAAGAGGCTGGTTGAGATCAGTGGTGACCCAAGAGCTGGCAGCTACCTTGCTCAGCGTATAAGCATCGCTATCCAGCGCAGTACCTTTATATAATTTTTGTTTATCGATTGTATTTAATAATTGATCTTATTTTTTATTAATAAGTTGTATATATGTTACTATTATAGTTTTCCTGGAAAATAGATATGTGTTTCAACTTCAAACGAGAATAATGTTTCAAACAAGATCACGCTTCCAGATGCGGCTGTGACGAGTGCGTCAAGTCTTCTCAAGAGGACTCGCTGCGTCACTCCCAGGCCCGCATCAATGCGTACCGAGCTCTCACCTCTCCCTCCCTCATCGCGCTGTCCTCTGCTGACCCTCTGCTGACTGCGTTTCAGCTGTCCTGGGAGCTAGGACGGCTGAGCAGGATGGAGACGGAATTCAGGGTTGAGTACAAGGTAAGTGAAGGCACCTGAAATAGGCGGCATGTCTTTCCAAGAAGTCTATCTGAATCATAAAATGGATTGTTCTCTATTGTTGAATCAAAGCTTCAGAGTGCGTTGCAACCCGCGTCATTTCGTGTACTTTGCTTTATTATTCCTGGTGCCAACTCAGCTATAAAGGCTTTGCAGATTCGTGATACAACTCCACAGCCTTGCTCATCGCCGCAAAGTTTCCTGGCTGTGCTGCCTGGCTTCTCGGTATTTTACGGGCTACATTTCGGAAAGTGTGCACAAGGACTCCATGAGCTCTTTCCACCAGCTCCTTCTATCATCGCACTTTTCAGATGCACCCCGGTATCCATATCGCGTTGACATTTAAACAGTAGGTACGAACTGAGCGCTTCTCCTCGACATTTATAATACGCACAGCAAAGATGTGTAACACACCCACGTCAATTTCCAAAGTATTACAACCCAAAAACCTATAAAGTCAGAGTGACCAGGCTTCTTCTGGGTAAACTGGCTCCTCAGTCATCTTTGTCTTGCCTCGTCTGGCTTAGTCTAGAGTCAAGAGCAAACCCATTTGAAATTAAAAAAGAATTATCATACCAAACGAAGAAATATGTTCAATATTACGATTCGGAGCATTCAGGTGGAAATTTTCCTTTCCTGTTACCAAGTAGCACTTCTTCCAATTTACTCTACCTGCATCTTGATCTACCACATTTGTTGTTAGATAGTTATAGTGGGTGATAGAAATAAAAGTATAATTTGTTCAGGCACTAAGGCAGCAATGTCAAGAGTTCGCCACCTCCCTACTTGACCACACCAGGACCTCCAACGAGTTGGAGATCATGCTCAACTACAACCCTTGGGACACCGACAGCTGGGAGCCGGGAGAGAGGCAGACCCTGGGCAGGCTCAAGCTGGCTATCCAATATAAGCAGAAAATGGTAAGAATTTACGAATTGTCTTCGTGACAAATGATGTAAAGTCAGGAGCTCTATTAGGACTCATTTTGACGTTTTTTCTATAACTAGCCTTTTAGGACAACTGGGTAGGGGCATTCGTTGCGGTTTTAAGCGGTCGAGTGTAGTCGATCGAGTGTTTTAAAGATGACGAACAAAAACCAGTAGAAATCTTGCACGCGAGTGAATCAAAATAGAGCTCCTGATATGCTGGCTGCACATCAGACTTTAACATTTCTCTTCACAACTTCACACCCACAACTGCATATGATGCCGCAGTATATAACTTGATGTGATGTTATTCGTACATCGTCTTACTTATTCGTGAATAGAACTTTCAAGGACACTAACGAGATGTTCGGTTCGGTTGACTTACAATACATGCCTTTCAATAATTCTAGGTGACTTAGGAGCTAAGAGAAAGGCAAGCTATTTTTTTTCAAAATGTCTCTAAAATATAAAGTAGTTACAAATCATAACATTGATATATTTTTTCCTCGCTAGCAAGATCAGTGGTTATATCCGAATCACCATGAGCTTGATAAGTCGTGGATTTCATCATGTAACTAGAATGTTTTTCTGACAAAAAGTAGAGAACATAAACCATTATGATTCCTTATTCCTTATTTACATTACATTTTATGTGAGAACTTATTTAGTACTTAGTCCTACTTATAGGAATGTTCTAAAAATAAGTATATCTTTATTTAAGTCAACCTAAAAACGCCATAAAACACATTGTTACTTAGCTAAGAAAGAAAACTCGTATGTTATGTGTAAACAAACGCTACATAAAGATCTAAGAGGTCACAGCCCTCCGATCCTCCTCTGAAGTAAGCTATAGGGTCGTTATTTCTCATTTGCGGTTCACACGGCCGCAATGTCAGACTTCACTTTGACCTCGAGACCGTCTCTATTCTCTACGAAATAAGAGATATTTTCGTAGTTCAAATGGGTAACCTGACATGCTGCCGACTGTACAAAAACACTACATTCCTATCTGAAAGAGTATTCCAAAGGAGATAAAAAGTTTCAGCGAAAGTTGTTGTTGAACGTTGACTACCTACTTAAATCAAAGGCAGGTTTTATGTAAGTAATCATTATGTTATCATAATGCTTAATATGTGATTTGAAGTGCCTAACCTATATTTAATTAAAACCTCATTTAAACTAAAGGAAACCAAATTCTGACTTTCTTAAGTTAGATTGAGCCGCTTATAAGGTTTAATGTCTTTTATAAAATATGTCGTATTTTATCTTGACGTTAATAAGCATTTTAGTTAATACAATAATATCATCATTTTCAACATCAAAGGATGAAAATTATTTAGTATACAACTGCCATTTTGACGACTTTTTGGTTACTTTGTCAAGTATGCCCTTCGAAGCTGATGTTTTGGTTTTGACCGAGTGTAGACTAACCTCATCTAAACCACTACCACAACTAGATAGTTACAGCTCGTATTGTACCACACGTCAGCTGAACCAGAATGATGGGGTGGTTGTTTATATTAAAAAATCCTTACAACCCAAGGTCAAAGAAATATATCTTACTCATGCTTCTTGCCTTCAGGTGAACGTACTTAATTGCACAATTCTTTGTATATATCGGTCTCCTTCTTACACAAATGCAGATTTCCTAGTGGACTCACTCGCCGTACATTTAAACACTCTGACTAAACATAGTAACATTATAATCACGGGTGATATAAGCATTAATATATCACCCAAACTGGTAGAGTTTCCCTATGAGTATAAAAATAGAACGAACTATATAAACACTCTTTCTGGATATGGTATTCTCGCGGGTCATACTATACCTACTAGACAGAAAAACTGCCTAGATAATTTTATGCTGAAGATGAATAGAAGTAACCACTCTGCATTTATTGCAGTCTTGCACACTACTATCACAGACCATTTCACTACTCTTCTTTGTCTATCTAAGACCAAATATAAGAAAACTATAACTAAAACAAAAAATAAAACAGATTTTATTAAAGCTCATAATGACCTCCAACAAAAAAATATTAACGAGTTACTCTCTTGTAATGATCCTACAACTCTATACAATAACTTAGCAACTATGATCAATGATCCTATTAATTCTAATACCAAAAATACTCTACTTTCGAGAAGTCAGCGCACAATAAAACCATGGATTAGTCCTGGCATCTTAAGATGCATAAAGAACCGTCACAAACTACAAAAACAGTTACGTAAAGAAAGTGACAATGAAATATTGAGAATAACTTACACTAGATACAGAAATCACTGCAATAATCTAATTAAGAAACTTAAAAGGAAATACGAAAAAGACTTAATTACTAATTCTGTTCATAATAACAGATTATTGTGGAAAAATGTAAAATCAATTACATATGCTACTCAGTCACACAGTGACATCGACGCATTGTCTAATTTAAAAAATAACCCAACTGAATCGGCAAACTTCATTAATAATTACTTCGCGAAAATAGGTGAACAACTGGCTAAAAATACCCATCAAGACGGAAGCTCTTATCGAACTCAAGTAACCAATAACGCTCTATCCTCAGGAAACACTTTTGTTTTGCTAGAAACCGATGAGGAGGAAGTTGAAAGAACACTCATGAACTTGAGATCGGACAGCGCTCCTGGTTGAGATAATATCCCCGTCACTTTTCTTAAACATGCAAGTAACGAAATTGTTCCATTGTTCATCTTGTAAACTAATGCTTTAGACAGGGAGTATTTCCAGCTCCGTTGAAAAAGTCACTAGTTACCCCTGTATATAAGAGTGGAGATAAGGAGGATATTAGTAACTACAGGCCAATTTCGGTACTACCAGCTATCTCAAAGATTATTGAGAGACACTTAAACTTAAGACTAATAAATTACTTGAATAAATATCGACTTCTGTCCGAGTCACAGTTTGGTTTCAGACAAGGTAAATCAACAGAAGACTCAGTAGCTGCACTGAGCCAACTTGTTGCTTCATCGGTCGATAAAAGAGTTAAGTGCTTAACCACATTTTTAGACCTCAAGAAAGCGTTCGATACCGTCTCTATCCCCATTCTTGTCCAAAAACTGGAAGGAATTGGAATTAGGGACATCGCGCTTTCTCTTTTTAAGAGTTATCTATCCGAAAGAATGCAGAGAGTGAAATTGGACCGCTATACAAGTGAAGACACTGCTGTGACATACGGAGTTCCACAGGGAAGTGTGTTAGGGCCAACGCTTTTTATAATCTATATTAATGAATTATGCAACTTAAAAATTGACTACGCTCACACCTTCTCCTACGCCGATGACACAGCGGTCGTTTTCACTGGAAAGACTTGGGTTGAAGCTAAGAAAAACGCAGAAAATGGACTGCGCGTAATTAGCACTTGGTTAAGAAATAACCTTCTGACTCTGAACACTAATAAAACAAATTTCATCTGTTTTAGTATACAAAATAAAACACAACCTGACACTGACTTTAGTTTAATAATTCACAAATGCAATATCAATGTCAAAACCAGTAATTGTGACTGTCCTGCTATAAATAGAACTGAGAATACGAAGTACCTGGGAGTCATAATTGATCAGCGGCTCTCCTGGCACGCACATATAGCACTTGTCGCTGCCAGAGTAAGAAAATTAATCTGGATTTTTAAAACCCTGAGACATGTTGTACCGGGAATGTGGAGGGTTGGTCATGTGTCCTCGAGGAATATTCTCAAGGAAATTTATGTGTCACTGGCTCAATCTATCTTGACCTATTGTGTATCAATCTGGGGAGGAGCGAATAAAACAAAAATGCTCGAGGTAAAAAGAGCACAACGTGCTCTACTGAAGGTCACGCTATTTAAACGCCGAAGATTTCCAACTGACAACCTGTATGACATTAGCAAAGTTCTGACAGTAAGAAAGCTGCACATTCTCAGCTGTATATTAAAAAAACATAAAACTACTCGTTATGTCTCTAACAGTAATAAAGCGAGAAGAATAAAAAATATTGTTCCAGTTTTTACCACCAAAACCGCCTTTGCAAAAAAACAATTTAACAGTCGCTCATCCCACCTATATAACAAAATAAATAAAATCGTGGAGATAAACAGTAAGTCAGTACATGAGTGTAAAAAAATAATTTCTAAATTCTTAATGCCTTTGGGTTATGAAGAGACGGAGTTTTTACTAAAAAATATTGAATAAATACACACACACACACACACACACACACACACAAATACGTACAAACACAAGCCCACAGCACTCACACATGTTTGGTTTATTTTATTTTATTTTTTACTTTAAAACTTTTTAAACTAATCTCAAGCTAAGTACAGTGTAATGTGTTCTTTAAGTAGCTATGGAAGAGCAAAGGCACCTAGCACAGGCAAATCTTTGCTTAAAAGGTGTCTTTGGTCATTATTTCTGTTTGTAAATATTCATGTTAATGAAATAAATTATTATTATTAAAAATTATTATTATTATTATTAAAATGTGAACACAAAAGCATCCGTCCTCGCTGAGACACTGAAATATTTTCGACTAGATTTTACACTAGGACATACGATTTAAACTCTAGAAAATTTACGTTCACAGCTAGAAACTAGACAAAGACTTTTCTGCAGTCGTGGATATTCCTTATTGTAAAAAGGATTTTCCTTTACCCTGGCTAAGGGATGTAGGGATGATTAGGTATAAAAAATGACACACACGCGTAAATCGTACCTATGTTATACCTTAAGAAAATAATCAATATGTAGTAAGTACTAGGTACTTTGTATACGTTACCTTGAAGTGTAGTAGGTAGGTATCTTGTTAGAAGTACCTACAGAACTGTATATAAAAGGTATTTCCATTATAGAAAATTCAAAGTTACGTGCAGTTAAGGTTAATTTATCGCAGGTACCTATGTCACGAGATGCTTAAGTAATTAACCTTATTTTTATTGCAAAGCAAGAGATATGGCTACGTTCACATTAAACCATGGTCTTCGGTAATGTGGCAAGCGAAGAAATAAGCGCACTCCATATTTTTAAGTCAGTTTTGCACTTAAATACAATCAACAGCAAGTAAAACTCCATAACGACAAGATTCCTCAATATCTAAAACTAAATAGAACGAAATCTAGAACGAAATTAGTTCATTTCATTTGACGATATACCTACTATTATGGTACACTCGACGAGTGATTACGCAACGAAAATGTGTAGTCTGGTGTGCTGTCGACACCGAAGCCAGTTAGACGTATTTACTTATAAAGTATCGGCAAACAGACTAAGAATCCTTTAAAGTGCAAGTTTTGTTCTAGTTCGTAGCCCACCCGAACGTTCAACAGTTGCTGGGCGCTATCTGGTATGAAGGTCTACCTGGGTTCAAGAGAAAAAACATCGTTGGGCAGTGTGTTCAGGTAACACTATATTATTCGTTTATTATTTATTTCAATTTCGCATACTACTACTATACCACTACGAGTACCTACTTATTTCATAGATAAATGTTTCTGTTACTATTAAATAAAGGTGCATAGGTACATTCC